>CM048647.1:43040160-44244160 GCA_026413185.1 Pueraria montana var. lobata
GCTCAGGTGATTGTCTTATTTAGTATGACTTCTTTCATATATTCAACACAACAAAATTAACACAGAATTCACATATGTATCATACTAGGATAAAAGGACACATATGTAGGGCTACTTATAGATTTGTCTGTTTCATCATAAATATGATATTCTTAGATTTGAAATTGTGTTTCTGTAACTCATCTGGTTTTTGCTTCAACTGCTAATTGATTATTGAACATTATTATTCTTCAGCGTTCAGGTTGCCTTGGCAGCACTCTTGCTGTGATGAAGAAATCATCAAAGTTTCTACCGGTATGTTTTGTTAGAAACTATTGTTTTGAAATGAAAAAATGGAATGGCACTTGTTTTCCAATCCTTATGATTTTGTTGAGAATCAGAATGATATATTTTGTATTTATTGTAATAAATATAGTTTATAGGCATATATCTGATTTAGGGGAAACTGAATATTCTGTAATTAATTCAATAAAGCCTATATAATCCTTCTTCCGTGGTATATTCAGACATAGTTTCTGCCTAATCTTTTCTCTGTTTACTGCTGTTCAATATGGTATCTAGAGCTAGGCAATGACATCTAGGAAACCGTTGTCACTGCCCGGTGGACCCACTGTCCCCGGTGTAAAATTTTTTTTTCGAGCCACGTATACCTGGTTCTTCTCCTCTGGCGACCGCATCTTCTCCGGCGACTTTTTTCGGCCACCGCCGCCAATTTTCCGGTGACTATTCTGGCCGTCGACACTACCTTTCGGAGCGCCTTCCGCCGATCTTTTCATCTCAGGCCACCGCCTCTCCATCCGAGCCTGCATGTGCCCCCACCCGCAACTCCACTGACGCGCCAAACAGCAGCTTCTGACACCGTTTCAAGCCGATCTTTCACCGGCACTGTCGCACCACTATTGCGACCATAACCCCCGAGTTTCGTCCCATTCTGAGCACTTGCGTTGGTAATGTTTGTGTTTTTCTCTTGCAGGTACTGTTTGTGTTCGTGTTTGTTGGTACTGTTCGTGTTTTCCTCACCTCATGGCGTCCACTGGAACACCAACACCAACCCCACCCATTTATTCTACCTTCCCGCTCAGTGTAGAGAAATTAGATGGCGCCGATTATGCTACATGGTCCTCTGATATCTCCCTCTGGATAATTGGTCTGGGTTACAAAGAACACCTTACCAGCACCAGTGATTCCGTATCTACCACTGAGTGTCCACAATGGGTGAAGATTGATGCACAACTTTGCAGTGTCATTAAGTCCACCATACACCCCACTCTCAAACCGAGTTTTCGACCTCATGACACGTGTGAATCAGTTTGGACTGAGGCGCGCTCATTGTACACCAACTCTACTCAGCGTCTCTTTGAGGTGTGTCGTGACTTGATGACCCTTATTGCGCCGCAACGTCTTGATGGTCCTATGTCCACATATCTTGGCCGTATACATACTGCCTTGCACGAATATAATGAGCTTTTGCCACCTGTTGCATCCATTCCTGCTGAAGCTAAGAAAGAACTGGAGAATCGGAGTGCGTTCTTTATGACCCTTGCTCTCTATGGTTTACCACCAGAATATTTTCCTGTACGTGACCAGATTCTTCTCTCCTGTTGCGCCTACGATGACTACTGCTTCTTCCACATTACTTCGGATTCCATCTAAGTTCTCTACGGAGAATTCTGATTCAGCATTGGGTGATACATCTGCTCTTGCATCCCAAAGCCATAATTCTAGTCGTCCTCGATCTGGGAAAAGTCGTCATAAGTGTGACCATTGTCACCAACCGGGACACACCATTGACCGTTGCTGGAAATTACACGGAAAACCCCCCCGTTCAGCTAATGTTGCCCAGACACCTCAGCTAGAGTCTACAGAGTCTGCAGATAAACCCCGTCCTACACCTGCTGCCTATGAGGACTTTGTCAAGTGGTTTGAAGGACATCAGAACTCAGGTGCCATAGCTTCGGTTGCCCACACTGGTAAATCCATTGCTTGCGTATCTCAATCTCCATCTTTAGGACCCTGGGTATTAGACTCCGGTGCCTCTGACCATATCTCCGGTAATCGCTCTCTATTTTCTTCTCTTTCCACTTCTGGTTATTTACCCACTGTTACCTCTGCCAATGGTTCCCACACACAGTCACATGGCATTGGCACTACCCATCCCCTTCCCACCTTAACTGTTGATTCCGTTCTATATGTCCCTAACTGTCCTTTTAACTTGCTTTCTATAAACCGACTTACCCAATCCCATGACTTGATAATCACTTTTACTAAAAACTCTGTGACATTGCAGGAACGGACTTCGGGACGGACGATTGGCACCGGATGTGAGTCTCATGGCCTCGACTACCTTAATGCGACAACCCCAGTGTGCTCCACCTCAACTTCTCCTCTATTGATACATGCTCAGTTAGGGCATCCTGGTCTACCGAAGCTTCAACAGTTGGTTCCTAGTCTATCCAAATTAACTAGTTTACAGTGTGAGTCATGTTAATTAGGGAAGCATATTCGTAGTTCTTTTCCTGATAGAGTCAATAAAAGGGCTACCTCTCCATTTGCCTTAGTTCATTCAGATGTGTGGGGTCCCTCTCGTATTGTTTCACATTCTGGTTTTCGGTATTTTGTAACCTTTATTGATGATTTTTCATGTTGTACGTGGCTTTGTCTTATGAAGTCTAGGTCTGAATTGTTCTCTTTGTTTGAAAATTTTTATCATGAAATAAAAACTCAATTTGGTATCCCTATCCGCTCTTTGCGCAGTGATAATGCCCGTGAGTACTTGTCTCATCAATTTCAGGTATTTATGGCCTCAAAAGGCCTCCTTCATCAAACCTCCTGTGCTCACACACCTCAACAAAATGGTGTTGTTGAGCGCAAAAATCGACATCTCATTGAGACAGCTCAGACTCTTATCCATGGCAATGTACCCCTACGGTTTTGGGATACTGTTGTTCTTACATGGTGCCATCTCATCAATCATATGCCATCCAGTGTCTTGTCAAATCAGGTACCACATTCTATTCTCTTTCCTAACCTACCCCTTCATCCTATTCCTCCACGTGTCTTTGGGGCCACCTGTTTTGTTCATAATTTATCTCCGGGTTTGGACAAACTTTCTGCAAGATCCATCAAATGTGTTTTCCTTGGGTATCATCGGTCGCAGAAAGGTTATCGTTGTTTTTCTCCTACCTTGCAACGGTACTTTGTCCCTGCTGATGTCTCATTCTTTGAGTCTATTCTCTATTATGAACCTTCAGCCAAAACTTCTCCCACCACTAGTATAGACAATATTGTCCCTTTTCCATCCATTGCTCCAGTTGAATCTGAGGTACATCAGGAGGTTCCCAACGAAGCACAACATAACATGCGACCTTTTTAGATATATCAGCGTCGCTCACGCCCTCCACCAGCCACTGATACAGTTCGCATCGAGATAGCAGATGCCATGCCAGACTCTTCCCTAGTGTTGTCTCCGGTACCAGGTCCGGACCTGCCCTAAGACCTAGACTGGCCCATTGCTTTGCGAAAAGGTATTCGTTCCACTCGCAACCCTTCTCCTCACTATGTTAATCTCAGTTATCATTGCCTTTCTCCTTTGCACTATACTTGTCTATCTTCTATTTCTTCTGTGTCTATTCCTACCTCTCCAGGTGAAGCGTTAGCTCACCCTGAGTCGCGTCAAGCAATGATTGACGAGATGTGTGCTCTCCAAAGTACTGGTACCTGGGAACTGGTTCCTCTTCCATTTGGCAAGTCCACTGTTGGATGTAGATGGCTTTTCACTCTCAAAGTTGGTCCTGATGGGAAAATTGATCGTTTCAAAGCGCGTTTGGTTGCTAAAGGGTATACACAGATCTTTGGTCAGGATTACACTGATACATTTTCTCCTGTGGCCAAAATGGCCTCTGTACGTCTTCTCTTCTCCATGGCAGCTATTCGCCATTGGCAATTATTTCAGTTGGATATTAAAAATGTTTTTCTTCATGGCGACCTTGAGGAGGAAGTGTATATGGAGCAACCACCTGGATTTGTTGCTCAGGGGGAGTCTTCCAACATGGTTTGTCGCCTACGCAGGTCCTTATACGGACTTAAACAGTCCCCTCAAGCCTGGTTTGGCCGTTTTCGCACTGTTGTCCAGCAATTTGGTTTGATTCGCAGTGAAGCTGATCACTCTGTATTTTATCACCATTCACCTCAGGGATGTATCTATCTCATTGCCTATGTGGATGACATTGTCATTACTGGCAGTGATCAACATGACATTATCAGCTTGAAACAGTATCTCTCACGCTAGTTCCAGACTAAAGACCTTGGTAAGCTTCGATATTTTCTAGGTATCGAAGTTGCTCAATCCAAGGATGGTTTAGTAATTTCTCAAAGGAAGTATGCACTTGACATCCTGGAAGAGACTGGCCTATTAAATGCCAAGCCAGTAGACACACCTATGGATCCTAGTATCAAGTTAATACCTGATCAGGGGAAGCCTTTCTCAGATCCTGGGAGATACAGGAGGTTGGTTGGAAAGTTGAACTACCTCACGGTCACTCGCCCAGATATTGCCTTTGCAGTTAGTGTGGTAAGCCAGTTCTTGAACTCCCCTTGCCAGGATCACTGGGATGCAGTTATTCGGATCTTGAAATACATTAAGAAAGCCCCTGGCAAAGGCCTTATTTATAAAGACAGGGGACATGCTCAAGTTGTTGGATACTCAGATGCTGACTGGGCAGGCTCACCCAGTGATAGGCGATCCACATCTGGATATTGTGTGCTGATTGGAGGTAACTTAGTATCTTGGTAAAGCAATAAGCAAAAGGTTGTAGCAAGATCAAGTGTTGAAGCAGAATACAGGGCGATGGCTTTAGTGACTTGTGAGCTTATATGGCTGAAACAGCTCCTCAAAGAGCTCAAGTTTGAGGAAACCACTCATATAACACTTATATGTGACAATCAAGCTGCTCTACATATTGCCTCTAATCCTGTCTTCCATGAAAGGACCAAACATATTGAGGTTGATTTGCATTTTATTAGAGAAAAGATTGAATCAGGGGACATCATCACAAGTTTTGTCAACTCTAGTGACCAGTTGGCTGATATCTTCACTAAGTCTCTAAGGGGACCTAGAATTGATTACATTTGTAACAAGCTGGGCACATATGACCTATATGCTCCAGCTTGAGGGGGAGTGTTGAGAATCAGAATGATATATTCTGTATTTATTGTAATAAATATAGTTTATAAGCATATATCTGATTTAGGGAAAACTGAATATTCTGTAATTAATTCAATAAAGCCTATATAATCCTTCTTCCGTGGTGTATTCAGACACACGGTTTCTGCCTAATCTTTTCTCTGTTTACTGCTGTTCAATAGATTTAATGCTTTCATCAGCGGTGATAGAAATAATATGATTTTGATAATGGAGTATGAATTTTGAAATGTGGGGATATGTTGAATCTGTATATTGATAATTAATGGGATGTTCTGTTGGCTGGTTTGGTTTATCACATGATCTATGTCTGCTTTTAAGGCCTGATTAGACATGGAAATTTTTTAACCTTATTTACGTGGATTTTTCTGTGGCTTCATTGATCATATTATCATTTAATGTCAATGTTGATCTATTAGCCAATTTCCAATGTGCAGGTCATTGGTTGGTCAATGTGGTTTTCTGAATATCTTTTCCTGGAGAGAAGTTGGGCCAAGGATGAAAGCACATTGAAGGTATGGGTTACTCAAACATAATTCATATATGTGCTGTATGCTCATAAGAGATTCATATTTGTACATGTTATATTAATGTCTTCTCATTCATTCACAAAGATGCAAAATTACTGTAAATTTTCTGTCTAACCCCTGCTCTGTCCACATCCTCTCTCTTGGTGCATAAACTGTTTTATTATTTGTGAATCTCATTTGAATCTTGCAACTTTGTGCAGTCAGGCCTACAGCAACTGAGGGATTTCCCTCTTCCCTTTTGGTTGGCTCTCTTTGTAGAAGGAACTCGCTTTACACAGGCCAAACTATTAGCTGCTCAGGAGTATGCAGCCTCGGCTGGATTGCCTGTTCCTAGAAATGTTTTGATTCCAAGAACTAAGGTGGAATATAAACATTCTCTGATTTTTTTGTTTGTCTTATTTCCTTCCCTTCTGTTCTTTCCACTGTTTGGAAGCTATTATGCATGACTCTTGTCTAGCCATGTTAGCATATTTTAGGTGGGATTTTCTATAAAATCGTATTACTGTTCTTCTGCCTATAATTAGTTGATACCACTCTACCTATCCAGGGTGTCTAAAGGGTTTGCATCAATTTTGAGTTTTAAAATGGAGGGCTGGTTCTCTTTGTGATGATTCAGACTGGAGATCCTGTGGATAATACTTCTTTGAACTATATGCTAGGTTAATATGGACAATTGGTCATTGATATATCTAATATTTTGAGGATTACATGTGTAGCCCGAACATGAGTTATTTAGATTCCCCTGAATGTATAACTCTCTTATTAATCTCTGTGGAATATGCTTAGACAGTTTTTTCAACAAAGTTGATTTAATCCTATTTCTATTTTATTTTTGTAGTAAAATATAAACTATATATTTCAATAAAAAAAACCTGAGCTCCTTTTTTTCAAATCTGATTAGTGTCTGCATTTCAAACTCTGTTTCATCTGATTATTGGTTGTCCTGATGTCTTGACTCTTATTGTAAATTATGTCTGTCTTCTAAACTGGACGATGTAGGACAGAAAAATAGTTTTTGTATGGGTTTTCTTGAACTGATCAATCATAGAAAAGCAGGAAAATTGAAAGGTCATGGGGTTTTGAAGGTAGGGAAATTTGCATGCTATTGGATGGGGGCTTAGACTCATTTGGTGGTGGATATTTATTTGTGTATTTACTATTTAGGATCCATTTTGATGACAGAATTGGGATTATGATTCAGAATTTTTAATTCCAATTCTGTCAGTGTTGGAATTGGTTTACAATCATAGATTCTATGTTTGGGTTGTGGTGCTATGCAAAGAATTAGGGTGTAGATGTAGAATTAGACTTCTAAGTTTGATTCCAATTCTTTTGCTAGGAAGTTAAGCCAGAAATTAAAAATAAAAAAATACAAGTCTCAGATTAAAAACTTATTTAATATAATAATAATTAAACATTTTAAATACAATAATATAATTATTACTCCCTGCATCCCAAATCTTTAGTTTTAGCCTTCTATTTTTTTTTTTAATTTTTTTTTCCAAAACAATTGTTGTTTTAGAATTTCAAAGTCTAATTAGTGCTTTTTTCTCATATATATCCTTATTTAATACCCACTACTAGTGGTGCAGGCTTCAAAGATGAAGGTATTAAATAAGGACATATTAGTCCAAATATAACAATTTTTTACTTCCATTAAATATTTCTTAATCTGTGTGCATTAACCTTAAACAACTAAAGAAATGGGATGGAGGGAGTATAAAATAACAAGTTAAAAAAAAAAAAAACTGTCATTTCAATGTTTTGGAAGAAGTGGGGGAGGCATTTTTTTACTTTTCTTCAAGTTGAGCACAATTCTGATTCCTAATTGTAGAATTGGCAATTAAGGTGTTGGCTAAGGATTTCAAAAAGTTTGAGTTGATTATTTTCTAATTCCAAGGAATTGTCATATGGAATTATGATTTTAAATTTGAAAGGACTTCCAAATATAAAATTTAGGATTATTAGGCCCACTTCCAATTCCAAGCTCCAATTCCAGACATTAAACATACGCATGAGGATTATTCTGGAAATGAACAATTGGGGGTTTGATGGGTTGAATTGTTATTTGTATCTTCCATGGAAAATAGGTTTGGGTAGTGTACAATATTTTTGTTAAAAACAAAAGTAGAAGAGAAGAAATCTAGGCATCACATTTAGGGGGAAGGACTATGCTGCTGATTTTACACTCACATAAATTTTAGCTGTTAGATTTTAATGACAAAATTTGACCTTTTAGGGTATGTTTGTGGGTTTAGGGGGTGAGTGGAAGGAATCAATAAAGAATGAAGGGGAATAGAAGGAAAGGGAATGAAATGTTACATATTGAGATTTCTTCTCGTTAAAAATTTAAAATAATCCAAAATCTTCCATATTGGGGAATATTAACATGTTCATAAAATTGAATTAGGGAGGGTTTTGGATTGTCACTCATTCATTTTCCTTCCTTCAGAAACTCAGACAAGGAGATTGTTTAATTAGATAAGAATTTGTGAAAATACCTGAAAGTAATCATCTTAGCCCTTTGATTTATATTCAGAGAATACAAGAGCCGAATCACTTAACTGTAGGGATTGATAAAAGCTATTTACAGCAACTTTGCTATTTCACATTATGGTGAGAATGAAAGAATATAAGAAACAAAAATAAAGGATATCAAGTATCAACACTCCCCCTAAGCTGGTGCATACCTGTCTTAAGCTTCTAACTTGTTATATATATGTATATATGTTTTCCTTGGGCCAGAGACATGGTGAAAATATCTCCCAGTTTATCATTAGAGTTCACAAATGAGATAATGATTTCTCTAGAAAGCATATTTTGTTTGATTACTTGTTCTAAAAAGTTTTGAAATAGTTTAAGCTACTTGGTACATTAAGTTCACATGATTTTAATTTGATTTCAAAATAGATAGACTTTATATTTTACTTTCATGCTTTGGCTTCTTTGTTCTTCTAAATTTATGTAACACATTCAATGTTACATATATGACCGAATAGGCGGTGCTAAGCATTATATTTAGGTTTTATTGTTCTTTTCTGTTGTTTGCTCTAAAATATTTACTCAGCTATGTTGTTTTCAGGGTTTTGTTTCAGCAGTAAACCATATGCGCTCATTTGTTCCTGCCATTTATGATGTAACAGTGGCAATTCCCAAGAGTTCACCTGCTCCTACAATGCTAAGACTCTTCAGAGGGAAATCTTCAGTGGTGAGTGAGCCAATAAAAATTGAGATTTAGAAAAAAAAAAAAAAAAAAACCGCATCTATAGTCTCCATTCTTTCTCTGACCACATTATGTACAGAATGAAATTTTACTCTTTTTGTGTCAACCAATTACAAGTTTGTGATTTGATTAACTATCCCTTGCAGAAACTATCAATTGATCAACACAAGGCTTTCATCAAGTTTCTTTTAATTTCAGTGTTTTCACTATTCTCCTACAAGTAATTAATGTGCAGGGAATTTTAACCGCAGAAATTAATTTTAATGTGACTAGAAATAGGAATTAGGAAGCAGAAAAGGAGTGCATTTCCTGCTTAATGTGTGTATTGACTTATGAATACCCTTCTGCTCAATCTGTTTGCTTTGGGAAAACAGAAGCCATGAAAAAAGCACATTAAGATTAGGTGCCTATTGCGGGTGAATAGAATTGATTTATTTTTTCTTCCCCCAAATTGTATGCTTTTTCCAGAACATATTGTTCTAAGCATGTATGGAATATAAGACTTCAATTTTTTTTCCCTTGGTTTTTTTATTTGTTCATGTGAGAAGGCCAATGGAGAATATAGTAAGAAAAGTGAATCAAATAGAAGATTATCTGATTAAAAGCAGTGCAAGAAGAACAAAGAGAACTTTAGAAGAAACTATTAAAAAACCTTTTTGGTAGAGCCCAATGGTGTTTATTGATCCATCATCCATGTAGCCAGTCTCACTTAGTATGATAAAGCTTGGTTGTTGTTTTGCCACCATTGTGGGACACCTGATCATCTGATTTAACTTAGCTTTGTTATACTGGAGATTTGGAATAGGCTTCTTTGTTTTTATGGAAAGCCATGGTATTGCTAGGGAATTTGGTGGCACTGCTGTTTGTTAGAGGAAAACAAAAGAGTTGACTTAACAATTTGGTACTTATGTTTTTGCTTTGAAGAATAACAGAGCTTTTTTAAGGATCCATAGTTTTCTATGTAAGCTACCTGAGCAATTTGGTGCATATGTTTTCAGTTTTTACTTTGAAGAATAGCAAAGCTTTTAAGGATTTTTCTATGTAGCTACCTAGGGACCAAATGGTATTTGGTAGGGCGATTAAAAGGAATTTAACATTCCCAAGAATCATTTTTTAATTATGTTTCCACTAAAACTTTTCCATGGGAGGGGGTGGGAATTCAGGATTCCCATGGAGGGGGAATTTTTTTTATAATTGTCTCTTAATCCCAAAAATATTGTCAGACATACCAAACATATTTATGACGTTCTCAGGAAACATAATTCCCAGGGATGAAAAAAGATTCCATACACCAAACACTCCTTAAATGACTTCATTTGCTGTTTTGCTTTAGTTTGGTTTTGTTCATCAAGAGGATTCCTTATCTTTCTTTCATAATCTTAGATTTTTTTATTCTTTAAATAATGTCTTGTTTAATTATAAATTTACTCATTTTACCACCATAGGTGCATGTGCATATTAAACGACATTCAATGAAGGATTTGCCAGAAGAAGATGAAGCTGTTGCTCAATGGTGTCGAGATATATTTGTGGCTAAGGTGTGTTAATCGAACTTTTTAACTGTTAATTGAACCATGTAGGTTACTATGTATTAGTTATCCAAGTTTTTTTTACTGCTAACTATATAAATAATTTTGCAATGTTCCCACTTTCTATTTGCTAGAATGTCTTGGTATATTTTGTAGCTTCTAATTGTTGTGGTTTGATGATTTTACAATTTTGCTCTTTTTTCTCTACTCATTCCTCTTGGACACCAGGATGCATTGTTCGACAAACATATAGCTGAGGACACATTCAGTGATCAAGAGCTGCAGGATACTGGTCGACCCATAAAGTCTCTTGTGGTGAGATACTTTCTCTCAATAGGTCTAACCTTGCATGTTCCTTATTTATCAGCTATCCTCTTTTGTTGTAACCCTATGATGGTTTTTTTCACGGATAATTTCTTTATTCCTAAGAATATGGGATTGGAAATTTTATTCCCACATTTTTAGGAGGTAATACAAGAATTATTGCCAGGTATATTTTATTCCTGAAAAAGTCATATTCCCATGTTCACCCATTATTTATTCCCAAAGGAGGTCGGGAAAGTTTATTCCCATGTGATAGGAAGCCATCTTTGTGAATAAAAGTTGATTCCCAACCATTTTTACTAGTAAACCAAACACTTTTTTTTTTTAAAATATTCGAGAATAACATTTCCATGTTATATTCCTAGAAATAATATTCCTGGAGATAAACAAATAATTCATGAAACAAACGTCCCCTATAGTATTATTATTTGCCTGGCAACACTCAATTTCATTGTGGGAACAGGTTGTCATTTTTTGGGCCTGTGTGGTTGTTACTGGGGCTGTAAAGTTCCTCCAATGGTCTTCACTACTATCTTCATGGAAGGGTATTGCATTTTCAGCAGTTGGTTTGGGAGTTGTCACTCTCCTCATGCACATTTTGATCAAGTTCTCACAATCTGAGCGTTCAACCCCTTCAAAGGTTGCCCCTGCAAAGTCCAAGAATAGGGGACAGCTGGAGGCTAGTGATAACAAACAAGACTAGGTCACACACGTTACCTGAATATTCTATACATAGATAGGGAATTCTTCTGAGGTCACATCTTGAACTTGAGTTACATTTATGTGGTTTATCAAGAAAAAAAATTGCATTAACGTGTGTTTAGGGACTCACTACCCTCCTTTATTTGTTTGCTTTGGAATTCTACCTCGTATGTGTTCAGTTCTTGTATTATGTATGCATATACTATTCATTATTTTCATATTTATTAGGATGAATTTGTATAGACTAATATATAGGAATGGCGTACAAAAAATCCTACCTAACATCGCAGTTTTTTGGGCACTTGTACACTTTCTGGTATTGGACTATTAATTTTGTGGTTATTTCTGGCTCCTCTTCTAATTTCTAAAAGTCTTTGGTTTGTGTGCGATTCTCTGCCTTTTCATTTTGTTCTTCACAAAGGAAAAAAGAGTCACAAAATAGTCTAATGGACCAGATGCCTTTTTATGCTTAGCTGCTACTGTAGTTTGATTTCTTCATCAAAAGGATTCTTCAGTTTTCTTAAATAATATTAGATGCTTTTCTTTTTAATAAAAAAATAAAAATCCTTTGTTGATGTACGTACTTTTTATGAATCTAGTTTCACAAACCAAGCTACAAATATTTGATGTACTACTTGACATGGAAGTGTGGGGGGGAGGGGGGGTGTTTACTTGGAGAAAAAATATTCAGAATGGTGGCCATGTCCGGAAAAAGTTGGACAAATGCTTGGTGGATGTGAATTGGAGGCTTTTGTTTCCTCATGCTCTTGTGGAACTTTTGTCTCCACATTGCTTTGTGCATAACCCTCTTTTGTTAAGCTATCATAAATCCCAAAGTAGGTTCCATTTCCAAGTTGCCTGGATTTCCCATCCAAATTATGGTGGTGAGTTATTAGACAAACTTGGAGGCACGCAGATGGAGATGCTTTACATAAATTAAGCAAGATATAGGATCAATCCTTAATCTTTTGTTTTGGCAATATTTTTTAGAGGAAAAGGCTGCCAGAAGCTAAGAGGAGCGCATAGGCAACTTGATATATACCTTCTTTTTTTTTTTTTTTTCTAATATGATCAAATTAGAGAAGGATTTGTAGAGGGAATATTCTAATATTTTGGCCCAAGAAGAGCTTCTATGGTTCCAAAAATCCAAGGAAAATTGCATAAAATTTGGGAATAAAATTATGGAATTCTTTCATGTGTAAACTATTGTTCAGAGGCGGAGAAATAAGGTTACTGGGTTGAATATCAATGGCACTTGGTGTACTTATGAACAAATTCTTAAAATATAAGTGTTTTCCTTATTTAAGAGTTTGTTATAATCTATAGAGCCTTGCAATCCTCATAGTTTAAAGTTGAAGAGTGTGCCTCGTATAGGAGATGATTTGGTTGAGTGTTTGCTTCAACTTGTCTCAACTCGTGAGGTTAAGGAAGCTATTTTCTTTATGAATTCGTATAAAGCACCTAGGCTAGATGGATTCCGGCATATCTTCTTTAAGACCTATTGGGATATTGTGGGGAAGGATGTGTGGCAATTGGTATCTAATGCCTTTGCTTTAGGCTAGATTGTGGAACAAATGGCGGAGACCCTTATCGTTCCTATTCCTAAGGTTGATCCCCCTATTAGTATGAAGGACTTTAAACCTATCAGTTTGTGTAATGTTACTCTGAAGGTCATTTCCAAAGTCCTAGTCCATAGAATTGAGGTACTACTAATAATGCAATCATAGCTTAAGAGGTCGTTCATCAAATTCATAAGAAGAAAGGTAAAACTAGTTTCCTTCTCTTCATAGTTGATTTTGAAAATGGCCATAATCTTGTGGACTAGAATTTCTTAAGGCCCGCCTTGGCTTCCCCAAGTAATTATTAATCTCATCATGAATTGCATTACTTCCTCTACTTTCTCCTTAAAATGGAATAGTGAGAAGTTAGAAAAGTTTGCCTCTTTTGGGGGTTGAGACAAGGAGATCCCATGTCTCCATATCTCTTTGTCTTGTGCATGGAGAAGTTAACATTGTTGATCCAAGAGAAGGTTAAGGAAAAGAAGTGGCTCCCTGTAAAGGTTTCTTGAGAGGGTCCCGTCATATCTCATCTCCTCTTCACTGATGATTGTCTCTTGTTTACTCAAGACAAGAATTCCCAAGTGAAATTAGTGAAGGGGGTTTTGGAAAATTTCTGTCTAGCCTTGGGTCTCAAGATTAATGTAAGTCTCATTTTATGCCTTCAAAGAATGTTACTTGTACCAAAGTAGCTAAATTTGCTTCTATTGTGGGTTTCCATCATACTTAAAAGTTAGGCAAATATTCGGGGTTTCCCATAATATATGGGTGGGTGAAAATAGTGATTTTCCCTATATTTTTGAATAAAATTAATGGTCGACTTACGGGGGTGGAAGGGGAAGCTTTTAAACAAGGTTGGTCGTGTTACTTTGGTCAAGTTGGTGATTGATGCTATCCCCGACTATTATATGCATAACTTCTTGTTGCCAACAGGTATTTGTGACCAAATTGATTCTTGCGTGAGGAAATTTATATGGGGTGGTAATGCTTGTCATTGGGTGAGTTAGAGCAAGGTAACTCAACCCAAGAATAAAGGTCGGTTGGGTATTCATTCAACCAGGGAAACCAATACTTCCCTTCTAGGTAAGCACATGTGGGACCTCATGCATAATGAAAATAAGCTTTGGGTTCAGCTGTTATTTGCAAAGTACTTGAAAGGCACACGCATTTTGAATGAGCATTCCAACAATGGTGCCTTGTATATTTGGAATTCCATCTTAAAGGCCACTAATGCTATCAAATCCAGTTTCAAGGTTAGGTTGGGGAAAGGTATAATTTCTATTTAGTATGACAGGTGGTTAGATGAAGATTACAATTGCAACTTGGTTCCTTGTGTCCAATATTCAAAACATCCATATGCAACTTAAAGATATTTCCTATAATGGTGAATGGCATTTCGAGTCTCTTGCCACTCTCATTCTAGAAGAAATTTGTCTTAGAATGATGATCCATTTTATAGATGGTATGTCAGATGATGTGGTCATTTGGGGTAGCTTGCCTTTAGGTTCCTATACTACTAAGGATGCTTATAATTGGTTGATCAAAGACTAGGTTCTCAACTTGGTGTTCCTAGATACTAGTCAATCAAGAGTTTGGGAGCTTAAGCTACCTAAAAATATTAAATTTTTCCTCTAGCAAATCTTGTAAGAGGCTCTTCCTACAAATCTCTTTATTGTGCAACATTATGTTTCTTTAGATCCATCATGTCCTAGATGTGAGGCTTATTAAATCTCTCATCCACACTCTCAAGGATTGCATGAAGCAACCAAAATTTCAAAACGCGTTTTCTTTTGATCAAGAATTAGATTTCTACACTAGTGATTGTAGGAATTGGTTATTATCCAATCTATTTGATAAAGGAAAACCGCAAGTGTACGATTGTCGTCAAGTGAAAATATCATATCCATAGAGGTTGTGTTTTATGATTACCAAGTTATCGTGATTTGAAAAGATAAAACGAGAAAGAATTATTTGATTTAGAAGAGAAATTAATGAAATTAAAAACAAAGAACAAGAGCAAAAACAAGATTAAGGCAAATCAATGGAAAGAAAGGTTTTCGGGATTGAGTTTCACTCAATGATGATTGATGGATTAACTATATGTTCGTTTGGTTCTAATTTTGAAGGAGAATTAACCTAAGGTATCCTTCGTTCCCTTTCAAGACATAGGGAAGTATCTAATTGAATTTACCCCTAAGTAATTATGCTCTTTCTTAATTCATTTGATCCTTGAAGGATTAAGCCTACTTTCGTGATTTAAAACCTAAGTTCTTTTCCTATAGGTCCAATGTTTAGTTTCAAGTAATTACCCTCTTTCTTAATTCATTTGATCCTTGAAGGATTAAACATACTTTCGTGATTTAAAACCTAAGTTCTTTTCCTATAAGTCCAATGTTTAGTTTCACCTTTTAGTCCTTCCCTAAAATGCCTAAGGTTATGCAAATAAATGATCAAGCAATTTATATAATTAAGCTCAACAAGAAGACAATGAAAGAGAGGAACACAAACTTTACATATAGAAACACAGATCAATTATTCATTAAAACAACAAGGGATATGCCCAATCCTAGAAACAAATGATCTACTAAATCATAGACATCGCAAAACCTAAGAGAAGAGATAAGAACATCCAAACTAGGGAAGAAGAATTGTCCTTAATCCCATTCCTAGAGTCGTCGCCCCCGATGAGGTTCGATCCATTTAAACGTAACCTAAGGGTCCTATTCAACTCTTCGGACATAAGGGCAATAAAGTCCTTCCTTAGGTGCTTGTCTCGGTTTTGAAGGTGAACTTCATGCACACGCAGGGCTCCCAACAACACATCCAGAGTGAGAGTCTTCATGTAACAAGCTTCTTAAATGGTCGTGGTCTTGGGTTCCCACACTTTGGGAAGACTGTCCATGATCCTCAAGTTATTTTAAGCTCTAATGAACTCATGACCTAGACCTTGGAGATCATTCAAGATGGTTTGGAATCTTCCAAACATCTCGTCTATAGTTTCTCCCTCCTTCATGGTGAAGTTCTCATACTGCCAGGTCAGAGTTACAGCTTTCCTGAGTCTGACATCCTTGAAGCCTTTGTAGTTGATGCGGAGAGCATCCCACATTTCCTTGGCGATTTTCAAGCTGCAAAACTTGTTATATTCAACTCTAATTAAAGCACAAGTAAGAGTATACCTAGATTTGTTGTTGAGCTGAAGAATGTTGAAGTCTTCTTAGGTCCATTTAATTTCTGGCCTAGTGATAGGAATATCTCCATGTATGATAATGTGCCAGAGTTGATATTGAGTAGACTTTATGTACATCTCAATACGATCTCTCCAGTATGGATAGGTTTCTCCCAAGAAGGTTGGGGGCCTAGAGGGGGAGGCTCCTTTAGGAATGAACTGGCCGTGTGACTCTTGGTTTATCATCTTGGATCTTTTCCTCTGGCTACTGTCAGGTGCTAAACCCCTTAGAGGCTGAGCTCTGATACCAAACTTTAGAAAACAGGGAAACACAAGAAGGGGGTTAATTGTGTTTCTTGAAAACTTTTTTGCAAACTTTTTTTAAATAGTTAGTACTGTATAATAAAAGTGAGTTTTAGGGCACATCGGATAGAAAGAAAGTAGAAGATAGTTTTATAAGCTAAGTTTTATCAAAAAAAACCTTTTCTAAAAACAACATTAGAATATAACACAATTCTAGGTTAGATAAATCAAGTAAGCAAAGAGAAATAACACAAGGATTTATACTAGTTAGTCTCAACCACCGAGACTACGTCCAATTCTTGGCAAACCACCAAATTCCACTAACACTTATTACAAAGTACAAGTATTCTTTCCCAAGCCACTTATGGCTTAACCCTAAGTAGTTTTACACCAGCCTCTTCAAGCTAACACCCAAGTATTCTTTGGAACAAAGTCTCTTTAGGCTTCAACAAATCAAACAGGCACATTGACTTTTTCGAACATCTTATAGACAAATACAAAATGAAGCTCCAAGTCTAACTCTTAGGATATACAAGGTGTTTTGAGAGTTGAAAATTCTAACTTAGAGAATTTTACAAAAGAATTTGAATGCTTAAGATTGCTTATTCGCACGTAGGTTTCTCTTACTTTAGCACTTCAAATCTTCAACTATTAATAGACTTCATTGAAGATAACCACTGTGACTGTAATAGCCTTCATCTTCGTCTGTTGGTGAATGTGTTCATTGGAGCATTTAATGCTACATTTAATGCATGTCACCAATTTGTCAAACTGATATGATAAAACTTGCTTATCTTGATATTCCCACACTCCATAACTTGCGTCAGTTGTCAAATATGTTTTTATGCACTCAAGTACACTACAACTGGTAGTGGCACACCGTTTAATGGATTAGGTAGCTTTTTCAATTAACTTATTTCTCTTTCATCTCTTCGATAGATCCTACGTAGAATAAAATAACATTATTTGCATAAAGGATCAAAGGCCTCATAGCATTTAATAGATCATAAATACATAGACTTAACTCACATGGGTTATCGTCTCAGACGCAAACACCTTTAATATTTGATATTTAATTTTTTTATAATTATCAGCTTGCATATATTATTAAGTTCTTTACCTAAAATATAATAAAAAAAATTATATAATAAACATGATCAAATTAAAATGATTGATAACACAAGATAATATCAAAAGAAGATCAAGATGAATGAAAAAGAAACAAAACACAAAGTAGAAGAAAAATTTATATTCTAAAGTCTAAAATGTATTAATTTAAAAGTTAAAAAAAATATCAAGTCATCGGGTTAGTTTGAATTAAAAAAAGATAATTTCAAGTATTGGACCAATTATCATTAATTTGGTTCAAAATTAAAATAAAAAATAATAATCAAATCAATTTAAACTGATTTAATTGATTTTATTTAAATTATTAAATTTATCGTGTCAATCTAATTATCCGATTAACACCCTATTAGTTGTATGGTAGAATTAATTTTATTGTTATTCTCAAAATTTCTCAATTTATTACTAGAGAAAAATATATAATCAGATTTTTTTCGATTTCACAATTATTTGTTATGTCGAAGAATTAAAAATTTGGCCACTAATTAAAGGTGTGAAAAATAAGTTAAGATTTAAACGAGAAACTAATTAATTTTTTTTTTTTTATGATTAGAGGAATTGTCTATTTTCTTGTAAGATTCAAATTTTAATAAAGTTAATTAAGGAAAGGGAAAATAATCTTTCTTTTTATTTTTTATTTTTTACTTTTTGTGATACTGCGTAATTTTGGCAAGTCGATATCTTCTTCCATTGATAAGGTATTATTATAATCAGAAAATAAACAAATTAATCATATCATTCAAATCAAGTTAGAGAACTAATATTCGGAGATTAAGCAATGACACCAAGAAGACACCGTAGCTCAAAGAAACTACTGAACACCAACAATGGCACCCTATTGCAAATTCTGACTATCTTATCTCCACAGAAGATAGCAAAAAAGCCTAGGACCAAGATCAAGACTAAGACTAGACAAATTATTAGACCACACTTTCTTCATCTCCAATGCTTCAAGAACCTCAAGTGAAGGGGGAAAGAAAAATAATTGTGAAAGCCCTAGCAAGAACAATGAATGGAATAATTCAACTGAGAGTATAGCTGATTTTGTGATTCCAGGAAATATTCTTGACCTTGATTTGTTGATGGCTTGTGATAGTAAATTGTTTTCAGATTTTTTTATGAATGTACCAGATTTTTAATCCATTTTTCCGTGCTATTGTATTTTATATTTTTTTTAGACAAAAAAATTACTTTGTATTATGATAAAATAATCCCCCCCCGCCCCCCCCCCCCCCCCCCCCCCCCCCAATGTGTCATGTTTAATGTTATTTATTTGATAGACTGTGAATGATGATTAATTCTTTTAATTTTTCTGGTTTCTTGTTCCATTTTTTATGCTGACACATGAAAAAAAGAAAATCCTTGATTCATTGTGTTCACCGTATGTTTTTATCTTATGGAAGTTAATATCATGTCACAATATAATAAATAAATATTGGATAAATGTATATTTTTATTGTAAATCTAAAATATAATTTATATATTCAAAAATATTTATTTATTATAAATTTTAATTATATAAAAATATACATTTATCCAATACATTCATTTCAGAGACTAAAATACTAGTTATAAAAGAAATATACATAATGATAATTATTCAAATAAGTTAATAGAAAAATAAGTAGTTTAGATTTTGGAAAACATAAATTTTAAAAAATACTTTAAAAATCTTAATTTGAGAGTATATTAATTGGAATTAGGATCACCTGCAGTTCAAAAACAGAATTGCACCGTCTTGCAGTTGCATCTAACGGATGCACATAGCGTTAAATATATTTTTTATATTATATTTTCTTTTCTGATCATGATATTGGTACGGATCATTCATCGCAGGAAGCAATGACTAAACTCCGTCGGAGACTGTGAGCGCACACCAAGGTGGATATTTCCCTTCCAACGTGGTTTATTTCATACCCAAAGTGGCATCACCGGGATTTGAACCCTGGACCACTTGGTTAAGTATATTTTTTTTATATTATAATTATACGAAAAAAAAAACATTTTTAATGGTGATTTTGTGCTGAACATGAGAGTATAATGGATTATTCTTTTATAATCAACGAGTCTAATTAAGTTTCTCAAATTTGTTCGCAGGCAAGGTCAAATTTCTCTTGTATTCACATCATTTGGTAATTATAAAACTATGGTGTGAGTGAGAATTATTTTTCTGTAATTTTAAATAAACTAGGTGACAGAACTTTTACAAATTAATTTATCTATAAAAAAATTCATTTTATTTTTTTCTTCTTATTTTCTTAATCTATAAGTATTTTTGAATACCAATATGATGTGACATGGTTGACAGATAACTTTGTTCCTTAAATATATGCTCATGAATTTGATTCGTCTGTTCCTAAAAAAAAACATGTTGGGACCAAACATACTCATATAGTCATATCTTATTATCTGAAATCTTTCCTAAATCTTCTTTTTTTGGGTATAATCTTCTTAAATATTCTGTCATATATCCTAATTAATCAAATTTTTACCTTTAATAATTATATATCCCTAATCTTTATTATACCTATCTTTTTTGCCATCCATATAATTTGATTAGATGATATATAAATATTTTAGAAAAATACATAACATATTAAATAACGTGTAAATATGGAATTTTCTTAATAGCTTTGATTATTCGAAAATTTTAATAGACTATAAATATGTAGATTAAAAAATTAAAAAATATATCATATTAATTATTTTTTAGAAGAAAAAGGAATGATTATTGCGGAGTATGATGTTATATAGATTATAAAACCCACTTGTAGAAAGATTAGTTTATATATTGGGCTAAATTGTAATTTTGGTCTTCCTAATTTTCCAAATCCACAATTTTGGTCTCTCTAGTTTTTAATTGTAACATTTGGTCCCCTAATTTTAACAAGGTTACGATTTTTGTTCATCTGTTAGATTATTTACTAATAATTGTGATTAGTAGAGTTATTAAGTTAATTATAAATTAATTAAAAATCATTAAGTATTAAAAAAATTATAATTAAAGTTTATGTTGAGGAATAGAGATTAGGGGTGTTCACGGGTACCGGTAACCCGTGAACCCAAACCGACTCAATTAGTTCAGTTCGAATTTTTTGAAGGTTTGGGTCAAATCCGACCCAACCCGTTCAAACCTGTCAGTGTACGGGTCGGGTAACGGATTCTGTATTTTGAACCCGTGACCCAATCCTACCCGACCCGTAGCATGAAATTAAATTTGTTATATATATTATTAAATTAAGAAATACATAAAACCATACTTTTTTGTTAATTTTTAACCACACATGAATTATATTTCTTTTTTTTAATTGTTGTTTTTATTTTTTGTCTTAATTTTGTTTATGTTTTCTCATGCTAATATAATAGTTTATTTCTATCTAAAATAAAATATTTTATTAACATTGAAACCATTCATCTTATTAATCAAATATTGTCACAATTTGATCTCTTTGGAGGGTATGTAGTCATTATATATTTGCAAAGTTCTAGGCAAAAATAAATTGTTGTTCTAAAAAATTCTAATTTTTACAAAATAAAAAATATTTTTAAAAGTTCAAACCCGATTAACCCAACTCGACCCAAACCGTTTGTAAACGGATTGGTTCGGTTCGGATTTCACAATAAAATTACATAAATCTAACCCAACCCAACCTGTAAAATTTTGATCGGGTTGGCTAACGGGTTTAGCCAAATCTGATTCAACCTGACCCGTAAACAACCTAATAGGGATTGGGGAAGAGAGGTTGAGGATTGATAATCTTTTATTAAAGTTTTATTATAATTCAAGACCATGTCCCCACATATAAGTGAGATTTCCTCAGTTGGAACATTCAATGCAAACTGTAATTTCTTTTTCACGGTATGATGAGCACTGTCACTTGTATCTAATTTCATCCCCAAAACACACCCAATTTCAGTTTCCTTTCCACTCTCTTATTCCCACACCACTCCCTAGGAGGTCCGCTGAAGGTTGCAACAGCCATCTCATCATGTAAACAGGTGTCCAAATCAGGATACATGAAGGGGCAAACTTGAATGCCCGCAGCAGAGGTGCCAGTGGCAGATAGTTTCTCCCTCAAGCAGGTCGACTCAAGGGTAAAGTAACTAAAAACTCTAAATTCACCGACAAAAAAAATTTTTGCTATTAATTTTTATAAAACAAAAAAAGTCACATATGTTAATAAAAAGAGAAAAAATGCTATGCATTGACTACACTGTCATCTAATCACAATCCATCATGTATGGTAAGTTTGTTAATTTTTAAAAAATTATCAAATCATAACAACGGTTATTTGTGATTGGATGACTGTGTAAAATAGTTTTACACTGTCAATGCATCACCATTAAACTCTAATAAAAAATTCCACAAAAGACCTAACATATAGCTTTCTTATTTTAAGGAATTTTTTTTTTAAAATTTATTTTAGACCTCACTCATAATTGGGCCAGTCTGCTCTCAACCAAACACCAAACTCAAATGCCAACAGTCAACACTTGATGTTGCAGAGAAGAGTTATTTCCACAAACAATCATAGTCTATTATGTAAAATCCAAAAATTCTCACATAACAACAGCTTACTCTATAAAACAGATGTCACTCACCAAGCCATTACATGGGAGATGTCACCTGATAACACAAGCTTCTTCAGCCTCCAGAAAGAGCCAACATGCCACAACTCTTACCACCAGAGGCTTCGTCCATCGTTAACAACTTTGCCTTCTCAATATCAGTGATAGGGAGATTGAAAGTGGGAGCAGCAGCACATTGGGTGGAGGCACCACAATGAACGATAAGTGGAAAAATATATAAGATGGTGAATAAGTTCTCCCCTCTATTTGCTGATGCAAGACCTTACTACCTGAAAACATTCACTTACTATTTACTCCTCCTCAGTGTTGTGAAAATAAAGCCTATATGTTTGTTTATCTATAAAATTCGGCTTTTTTTTACTAAGATGGTGTAATTTTTCCAAAAAATTACAAAATGGATAGATTTTAAAAAAATTATCAAAATCAGAAAGTCGTGTTCATATATATATATAAAAAAAAAAAAAAAACCATGTTTTAAAATACAACTTTAGTTTCAGCATTTTTTTTTTCAAAAAAAAAAATAGAAATAGTGCTCTAAAAATCGACTTTCTTAATTTTGTTTTTTTTATTTTTTATTTTCATTCGTGAAGTCGGGGCAACGATTTTAATTTTTTTTAAAAAAATGGCTATTTACACCATCCGATACACTCCCTTTCCTTAATTTTTTTTTTCATTCATGAGAGATATTATTTTTTTGGAAATTGCTATTTACACCATCTATTTTATCAAGACACCCCTTTTTAAAAAAAATTCCTGCTGCCCTCAACTAGAAATTAATTAAGAGTTAGGAATTATTTGAGTAATATTTTATTCCAAATATATTTTTTAAGTTGTTTTTCTTATGTTTTATGGAAATAAAAATTAAAAAAGGGGTGTATCGATAAAATAGAAGGTGTAAATAGCAATTTCAAAAAAAATATGGAAGTTGGAAGTCAAGGCACGACTTCGTGAATGAAAATAAAAAAGAAATTAAAAATTTAAGAAAGTCGAATTTTAGAGCACGACTTCTGTTTTTTTTTTAAAAAAATGCTTAAACTAAAGTCATTTTTTAAAACACGACCTCTTTTGTATGAAGTCGTGTTTTAAAACATGACTTACCCATTTCGGTAATTTTTTTAAAATCTACCTATTTTGGTAATTTTTTGGAAAAATTACACCATTTTGGTAAAAAAAAAAAAAAGCCATAAAATTCAATGTGTACATAGTGCAAGCCTGTTCGTGCCATAATTCACTTATAATGTCCCTTATACTAGCATGAAGTTCCAAGTCCTTGTCTCTTCCTCTTACCCACATTCCCTCATTTGCAATTAACATAAGATGGGATCAACAACCTTTCAAAATTTTCAAGAAATTGGTTCCACTTCTCCTCATCCATATCTGTCTATCAGAAAACTAAGGAGATATACATGTAACACCTAATTGATGTGGCTAGAGATCATAGATCTCAAAGAAAAGGAGAGGAGTACCAATAAAGTAACTCATTGTATTATATTAAATTTGATAAAAGATACAATTAACAGTACCTGAGTACTCTTTATATAGAACTTATTTCTAACTAACTAATATTACTCTTAACAAGCTTCACAAAAAGTGAGCTAGTTGGAAACTCATTCAACCTCGTGTTTCCCAGATGATGTCCCAGCCAAAAAGCCACTCTTTTGCTTTACACCCAAGTACTGCCAATTTTTATCATCAATTCTTGTGTTTTTTACAGATACAAACAACTTTGAAACATTAGGCACTCAATTGTACGCATTTGCACCTAGGGGTAACTACTAACTACCCTTCATTCTCAGTCTCTCTCTCCTTCATCATGTAACACCCTCATTTTCGCTTTCCATAATTAATTGTTTGTTTATTTTTAATCATGCTTTTTTGAAAATTGATAAGCCAAAATAGGATAATAAAATATTAAATCACATTATTGTGATTGATATTTTATATTCTATATAATTGAAAATTTTAATAATTATTCCAGATGAAAATATGAAATAACTATTAGAACGACAATTATACAAAATTATCAATATTTGTGGCAAGCATGAGGATAAGTCTCAAATAATTATAAATAATTATTTGAACTTAAAATCATATTTAATAAGCTTAAATATGGTTAGGATAATTTTCTCAGAAATTTTAGAAGACTTCTGAAAAATTTTTACATAATGTTTTAGACAGATTGCTAATAGTTCATCCTGTATAGGATTAATATCAAAACTTGATGAAACTGACAAAGTCAGTTCATTTTTGGGTTAAATACATAAAAATATAATTTCAATAAAAATTTGAGAATTTATTGAGCCAAAATGAATTTGATATGATTTTTTTTACTCAAAATACTTAAATAAATATTAAAATTTCGAAATTAATTATAAAAATTTAATTTTAATTCATTGTTTTAATAAACTTGATAAACGTCTCTTTTAATCGCGAAAAATTTATCCTCAATTTTATAATAATTAAAATAAATAAAAATATTAGTGTGGTTTATGTCTAATGTAACGGGGTGTTACACTTAATGGTATCAGAGCAGTTAGTCCTGTTAAGACCTGGGTTATGGACTTGACATTCTTTTGTTGTGCTCTTATATTCATTGTTGAGAAACAATGATATGAGATACTCTGTGTGTTCTTATATCCTCTGTTGAAAAATAGAAGTATACGATAAGTTTAGACGAACGCACGTGCAGATCTCAAGATTTGTAGAATGAAGACATACATAAGAAACAAGTTTTCAAGGACGTGGTATGCACACACAATTGAAGACTCAATTATCCTATTGTTAGTTACTGAGTTAGTGAGAAGTGACTAAGTGCGTGTCTGGGTAGTTCTGGCTAAGGAAAGACTTGGTATTTAAGCTGTCCGTTGTGACGCACCTCTCTTTCCTGGGAAGTTATTCGGTGTACTGAAATCGCTAATTGCTTCACTCATTTCTGACATAAAGGGATTTCACCAAGGCAACATTGTCTTGAGAACAAGCTGATGGCTATCCATCTAAGAAATCCGAAGTACTGAAGATTTAAGGGAGGACCTTTAGTTGTAGGTTGTTTGTGTTTGTGATTCCTGCTTTATAAAATGTGGACCCTAGTATCCCTGAGATATGTTCCTTTTCTCGTATAAAGCCTTCTGCTATTTCCATCTAAATATCTCAGTCTGACATATGTGTTCTCTTTTATATTTGAAATTATTCCTTCATTAAAGAATAGTTTCTTTAAATGAATATCAAACTCTGTTGACTGAATACCCCTTTGTATTGAGAAACTCTTCCATCATCAAATTCAAAAATTATTTCTAAATATTTTGCTTAAGTTTATCATCACAATAGTTTCTGTGACAACTATTTTCTTAAAACCTCCCTTGAGTAATTAAAAGGACCAGTTGAAATTATTTGTCTTGTGATTAACCTAGTCATTTCCTTCAATATTCCCAAATTGTGAAACTTTTCGTTAAAATGTCATTTGGACGAACTAATGACTCTCTCCACTAATAAAATAATAGTCTATGTAAGATTTTAGTTTATCTAAGATTTCTGTCTTCCAAAGAACAGAATCTTCTACGCCTTATCTACCCTAAGTATCTTAGTGTAACTTCGAGACTGATCAACTCAAAGCTACATTAAGTACTGAACAGTAGTAGGCAACATTGTATGATAACTTATGGATTGAGATAACTTAAGATTATCTACCATAGGTTAGTTCTGATCGAGCTTCTATGTCTACAACAAAGAGAACAATCGTAATCAAGAACAACAGCACAAGATCAAGGAAGGACTGTGACTCCGCAACTCCATTTAGAGAAGATATCGTCTTGAAAGTTGAGATCCCTAAGCGAATTTCGGGGACTATTATATACATCGTTCTCACAAAAAAAAATCAACATAATTATGTTTATTTGAAATTTTAGGTTCATTTTTATTTTATTTATTTTTCTCATCTTTTGTGTACTTCACATTTTGAATCATCGTAATTGTAATCTATATACATTTGGTTGGGGATTAACATCCAATCTTTCAAGCTATAATGTTTACTAATTTTCTTTTAGAGGCCTATCACCCATTATTGTTGTGGTTACTGCTCTTTATTATATAATATCCTTATCCTTAACTTCATCTTTGCAATCACATACCTTTTTTTAATTATATTTTACATTTCTATTTTAATTATCATTTTTAGGTTGATATTTTAATTATCTTTGAGAGTAACTATGTTTAAACAAATTTGTTACTTTAGATTTAGTAGTTCATTTTTTCACATTAATCACAAATATATTTTACTACTTTACAGCACAAAGTTTCAATGCAACAAATAAAACATATATAAGTTTGTTAAGACAAAGTTTCTCCTATAACTGAGTGTTTTAATGATGACAAACCACTGTGAAGCAAAACCGAAGTTACTAAACTTAGATACTAATGGTTGCTTCAAGTGTTCTTCTTAAGACATGACATATTCAGAAGCATAGCACAGGTGTGAAGCATAAGTCTACAATGGAAGCTTCTCCATGACATAGATTCTGCAATCAAAAGCAGGACTACTAGAAGAAGAGCTATTCAGGAGCTAGAAAGGCAGTTATGTTTTTTGGGTCAAAGTGCAAATATCATAAGCTATATATGATCAAAGGCATGATGTTGGGGATAGCTTAAGTCAAGGGATAGATATCAAAAGCTACACATGGCTTGGGGATCATCAAAAGTTGTGTTGCAATTAGAACGTGAAGACAGACGTGTCTCATACTCCAGAAGTACACACCAGTCATATGCATCAGTGCTTAGACAACACTGATCCTGATGTTGTTAATCCTTGAGTTTCTTGACATAGTCCAAGTCATAGGAACTCAAAGGAAACAATTGTCCTTGTCGAAAAAGAAAAACCAGCAACCAATAGTAGAAGACAAATTGTCAAAAGCAGTAAACCACTTTTCTCAAGAAGACTTGCTACAGAAACAATCTCCAGAAAACTTCCTATGATTTCAAAATTTGAAATCACGTGGAAGCCACTAAGATCACAGCTAGCATCAACGGATCCTTCAACAAATTCAAGGTGAAAGCTGGCGATAGTGGAGCAGAAGCAGAGATGAAGAAAACACCTCAATGGGTTGTATGGTTGAGATTGAATCGAGCTTAAACGGCTACCAGCATGAACATGGACAACTCATGTAGCATTTGAGTTCAATCTCCAACGGCCACAAATGACTAGCTCCTTGATCAAGTCTATAAATTGATCAAGTGCGAAGGAACTAAGTGCAAGGAAGGTTGCCAAAGTAGTGGGTAAAGGTCAGTTGACAAACCCCTATCTGAAGGAACTTCCTTAGCTCAGAACACTCTAGGTGAAAGCTATTTGTGCCTAAACCGAAAGTGTTTTGTCCACCACTCCCTTAGTGTGAAGAGACCACAACAAGTAGCTATGTGTATCTAGTAGCAGTTGCTACTGTAGAGAGCTTAGAAGAGTAGTCAGGTGACTACTGCTTTTGAAGTTATGTGTTTCCTACAGAGGTGCTACTGAAGAGGACTAAGAAAGGCAGTCAGGTGACTATGGTTTCTTAGGGCCTAGTTGACACAACATGTGGCTGTGTGTTTCCAACAGAGGTGCTACTGAAGAGGACTAAGGAGGGCAGTCAGGGGACTGTTGCTTATTAGGGTCTAGGCAACACAGCAAGTGGTTGTGTGTGTCTAGTAGCAGTTGTTGCTGAAGGTTAAGCCTGAAGAGACTTGTTGAAAGAATACTTGGGTGAGCCTGCAGAGGCTTAGAGAATACTAGTTGTAGGAGCCTAGGGAGGCTTTAGGAAAGAAAGAATACCTAGTTGTAGGAGCCTGTGGAGGCTTCAGGAAAGAAAGAATACCACATGGTGTTGGTCTTAGTGGAAAGGCTACAGTTGTAGCCCAAGTTGGGTGAACCAGTATAAATCCTTAGTATGTTGTTTCCCTCTTTGCTACCTCTTATTATTGTTGTTATGTACTTTAATATGTTTTACAAAAGCCTGATTTATAATTTAAACTTGTTCTTTGATCAAGGGGTTTTTAAACTGTTTTATTGTTAATAAGCAACTCTACTTAGCGCAACCAAGTGAGAATCAGAAAATTGTTGTTAACAAATTCTGTATCATTTATGAATAGATTCTGAAGTAGTTACAGACAAGTTTACTTGGTGATTTGTCAAAGTACATATCACAACATTCAAGTACTTGTAAGGAAACATGTTACTCCTACTAGTCTTCTGCTTTTAAAGCTGAGAAGCTTGAAGAGAAATTCAGAAGCTAATATGCTAGTGCGAAAAATAGCCAAATCAGTAAAGGGTCACTATTCAACCCCTCTTCTAATGATTGACTGATTCACTTCAAAGTTATTATTGGTTTAACTTACTAAGAAATTTTTACTAACATAAAATGCTTCCTTCAAATTGTATGAGCATTATTTATGGAGTTACATCAATTTCTCAATTTATTAATTCATGGTAAAGTGTTTGGTTGACTTTAATGACGAAGTTGATATGATTAAACCAAAGAGTTTAAGTTTATAAGACATATATATAATGTTATATAAAAAATATCATAATTTTTAGACGTATTAGAGTATTTAATCTCTAAAAAATCATAATTTATATGCATTAATTTTATTTAGAATAAAAAAATTCAAAATTGCACATATTACTAATAAGTTTTTATATATTTTTAATTAAGTTGCATGTTATTGTAAGATAGATAATTTTTATATTTGAAATAGCTTGTCGTTTAACTTTCACCAATTCTTAATATGTTGTTGTAATTCAAATTGTTATGGTGGAATATTATGAAAATGCTAAAATTTCTCTATTTTTAAGTAATTCAATGTTCAAATACGAGCTTGTGGAACCTATTAGTGTTGGCCTAGTAGTGGGGGATTGTGATAGATGCATGATAATTTAAGTTTGATCCTCATTGGCATCATTGTACACACACAAAAACAAGCCTGTGGGCATTTCTTTCATGTTTATGAATCGAGTTACATTTTCTATTGTTTGTTTTCTTTTGATAACTAATGCTTATGAACTTTATCTACATTAAGTATTTGAATAAATTCTTTAGTACTAAGATAACTTCATGAACTATCTTATATTTTTGTTTTGAGCTATATATGAAAAATCAAAGGCATAAAAGGAAAGAAGTTGACTCCTTAAGATAGTTGATAACTTCTGACATAATTTTTTATGGAGTACTTCAAGTATAGTTTCAAAATGATGTAATAAGTTTCAATTTAATTATTAGCTAAAACAAAGAAAAACTTTATAATTAAGGCAACTTTTGTGAGTTTGTCCAAAGTCAAATTTGATAATGATAAACATTATTTTCCATTTAAATTCCACTATCTCCTTTAGTAATTAGTAATATTTTCTTCTACAATTTATTTTTTTTACATAAAGTTCAGTGTTTTAGTTAATTTTTTACTTGTTGACTTTCTTTAAATTATACCTATAACTGAAATTACATGCACTTTTAGACTATATATAAGTATAATATTAATATATTATATGATAATATTTTTTCAATTCAATTAAATTAGTAGCAAATGCTAATATTTTTTATGATTTCTATTCAAATTTAATTATTAGGCGGAGGCTAAAATACTACGAGGGCCACATGAGGTCTAGAAAGCTATTTAGGAGCAATTGATCAATTGAGAGCAAATGTTCGTTTCTTTATTAGTAAAAAAAGTTTCAAAAGTAGCGAAGGTGTCATCAACCGTGCCAACAACTTGCTTGCTAAAGCTATGTTAAAGCTTGAAGAGGAATTCAAACATCTTTTGACAAATTATAGGTTGGTCTTCTTATATTTAAATTTCTACTTTTCTTTTCAATATACACATTTATATGTTTACATTATATTTCATTCTTATTTTATTTTCATTCATTCTTAACTTAACGATAACTTATGCATTCTAATGTCCTTGATTTAGTTAGATAATTACTATTGAGTAATTTAACCACCTTCTATGGTCTTGGACACCAAATAACTATTAGCTTAGTTTTCTCATATACATAATAGAAGTTGTAATAATTTTTAAATCATATCCATAAATAAATGGATCTTGTTTGCATTTTTATATTGATGGGCTCAATTTTTCTCCCATTCAACTCCCTTGACCCAAGACACTTGATTGACCTCACTTGGAAGATTTAATAACATTTGTTGTTTTTGTTATTTCTTTTTCCATTTTTTTCATGTGTAAATTTCAAAATATAAAGAGTTGCATGTCTTCATGAAAAGTATTATCTTATATTAAAATGTATTGTTTCACTTAAATTGGAAGATACATGTATTCATAAACAATTTAGAAATAAAAGTGACTCTTCATATAAGACACTAGGAGAAAAAGGGTGTGACTTTTTATTGAAAAGACACCACTTAAAAATGTATGACTTTTCATTAAATGAAATTAATTGAATAGACATGACTCTTCAAAGATAGACACATAAATATCTATAAATAAGAGCATTTTCCATGCATATAGGATTGAATTTTTCATTATTCATGCATTCACAAATTTGCTTTTACTTTTGGAGTTGTACAAGAAGTGGAGGCAAAAATGTCATTTTGTAAACATCATTTTTGTCACAACCTAAGTATTGAAAGTTCAAGACAAACTCAACTGTCTTCATTGTATCCTGAAAGAAATTTGTCGCCAAACCCAAGTTGCACCCAAGTCTTGTCATTGGTGAAAGTGAATTAAGCCTAAAAGGAAATTACTTATCCATGAAGACAAATTGCACATTTTCCTTCTAATTATTCATCTTCTTCTACTCTTTAAAGATCCTTTCCCACCAATAAAGGCTTAATCTTTTTTTTTAAAAATGAATTCTTTAAAGGATAAGACAACAAACAAATTTTGTGAAGTTGGAAAGGTTTAAAGGAGATAACTTTCTAAAATGAAAAAAGAAGATAGAATTACTCTTTACTACTTTGAAGGAGGTCTATGTCCTCACCTAAAGTTATAAAGAATTTAGTTTCTGTACCTTTATTTAATTTCCTTGTATTCAAGACAATTTTTAAAAGGAATACATTTTTTTTTTCTAAAGGGAGGTATTTGGACTGGCCAAAGGTTATGTATGTGAGAATAGGTTTATGTTGGATGTTGCTAAAGTTAATAATATTATTTATAATTATGCTTATATTATTTACACTTTTGATTTATGGCATAATTGTTTAGAACAATTTTGAAGTTGATAAGAAAGTCATTAAAAAGGGGTTGAATAACGATCCTTGATTTATAGGTTTTCTTCTACACAAATAAAAAACTCCTTTTGATATTTAATGTTTGAGATACTTTTTGATTAATTAAAATTTTGTTAGGATCAAGGAAAGAACTTTCTCACACTTGGAATAATAGTAATAATTTAAAGAAGAATTTATCTAAGTGTTGAGAAGCTAGTCTTCCAAAACTATTCATAAAAGCTGTTATTAGTGGTTATTAAAAGTTGATTTTCTGATACAACAATCTTCAAGTCTTTTTCTAAACTATGAAACCTATTGTTTGATTTGAAACTTTTTAGTTTTAACAAATCATTATTTTATAAAATTGAAACTTAGTTTAACTTAAGGTTTCTTAGTGTTAAAATTAATAAACATATTGTAAACAACACATGTTAATAAATGTTCACCCTCAATCTTGGCTATGTCCAATTCCTAACTCCTATAGGATTTTATGCTACAAGCACACCAGATTATATAAGTGTTCTTTTATCTTTAAACCTCCATAGACTTTCCACATAATATTCTTTACAAGCTTTTGTAGGTTAACCACTCAACCAATATTCTCAACATCTACAAGTTATAACCATTCACACTAGTATTCTCAAGCCTCTATAGGCTCTAATCACCACCAAGTATTATTTTCTTAAGTCTTTTTAGGCTTAACTACACTCAAGTGTTCATTCCCAAGTCTTTTTAGGCTTCAACCTATAAGTTGGCAACTGTCATGATCCACAACCAACTAGTTGTGTGCAAAAATGCATTCTTGAAGCATCAATCCACTTGATTGATCTTTTGAGTTTCTCTCTGTTGTGCATCAGAGGGGGAGAAAACACCGGGGAAATCTTCACCAATGGGTCACGAGCACACCACACAAGTGAACCTGACACCACTTTTAACCCAAAACCTTAAGGCATTAGGTTTGTGGGTCTTTCTCACTTATATGTTACTCAACTTTCCCATTCCTACCTTCACACTTGTACTCCAACAATCTCCCCCTCAAGTGTGAGTCTCTTCCATATGGTAGCTACCCCTCAAGCGGAAGCCATTTTCACCTCGAGTATCCAATGATGGCGCCTTTAGAGCCTTAATGCTTTAGTACCTTGAACCGTCATTCCACCGTTCCACGGTGCGGGACATGCTGCCTGGCCTCCATGTATGGACCCACCACCAGGAAGACTTTCGATACAAGAGATCCCCGTGTCCATGTCTGGATCCATCACCAATCCATTCTACTCATCTGAGTCGATCACCTGATCAAACCATCGGCTCTGATACCAATTGTTGTGCATCGGAGGGGGAGAAAACACCAGGGAGATCTTCACCAATGGGCCACGAGTACATCACACAAGTGAACCTGACACCACCTTTAACCCAAAATCTTAAGGCATTAGGTTTGTGGGTCTTCCTCACTTATATGTTGTAACACCCCTTGTTACTATTACGAAATTTCTATTTATTTGCATTATTAGCGAAAATAATTTGATGCTAGATTGTAAAGTAACCTTCAAAATACGAGGAAATTTATTTCCTTTTTAACTTTCAAATCTTATTAATTTTAACTCCAAAAGAAGAATTATCCTTGTTAACTTATCATTAATTTAATTTAAAAACGCCTTTTTTGTGAAATGAAATTCTTAATAAACTAAAGTCGAATTATCAAAACATCATAACCACGGTAAACCATTAAAACATAATAGAACTTCTTTTAAACATCCTCAATTTCAGCATTAAATAATTCTATTACACAAAATCGAATACACTTTTACATCCTTGAAAGTAAATGCATTTTACACGAGTCACATATAAGGAACTAATACATCATAAAATTTCCTAGTCTACCCCTTTTATACAAGAAAAGGACAGAGACTCAGAGCAGTGACTCAATGAAAATTAAAACCCAAAATACCTATGAGGCATCCTCAGAGGGATCCTCTTCTTCCTTGAACATATCCATTTGCATCATTGGCAATCAGCATAATGTTTCCACTCTGTCTTCATCATTCGCATGGGGGTCAACGATCTTCCTCTGAAAAATAAAATAAAAACATGAGAGTGAGTTCTTCAATTCCTTGGTCGCCACAAACAATCGGACTTATAGTCCCAAACAACCTACACAACCACTGCGTGTGGTTCACTAGCGATAACCGCTCATGGTAATCCTAGTCCGAGTATCTATGTCACAACATATATTCCTATGAGCCCCACTGCCATTAAACCTCCCAGGTTTTAATGGTCTTATGCATTTACGTGGATGACGATTGGGAGTACACGACGTAGGTGGTACAAATGGCATGTCGCTCTCACCAACCTTGGCTATAGCCTCGCTCTAGTCGGGAATGCCAAGTCGGTAGTGTGAGTTCCCCATACTAATCGGGCTTTTCACCTTAGCTGGGGTCATCACAACTTAACACCATTTCCCCCAGGACTCCTTTGAGCCAAACAAACTATTTCCCAGCGTACCAACTGTAAGTCATCCACTCACAACGATTCCTCACACATTTTCCATGCCGCGAGAATCATCGTTCTCAGGACATTCGGTTTCAATGGTACTTCTGAGAGGACGTTAAAGGATCTTTCCACCGAGTATGGAGCCAAATCTCATCTCTGATTCATAACACCGTCTCTCTAACTCCAACCTGTCTTTGCCACCGGTGTCCTTTTCACATAATTCTGTCTCCTCGTAGCGTGCATCGTTCCATGAAAGGTAATGACATGAAATGTCATCCATTATTCCTCGTACAACAAGAGGAGAAGGGTTTCGTCCCTCCTTACCTCTTAACGTCATGAACATTATGACCGCTTAAAGTGGATACATCCACTTACAAACATCTCAGTGCCTCGGGCACCTCAACCTCAACCATTCTATTCATGCACAAACAAAACCAACATGCATTGCCGAGGGACAAAGCCCCTCAGACTTAGATCACAACAAAATAATATATCCACAGGAAATATCTAACAATTCATATCAATGCCGAAGGTCACATCCTCTCGGTCTTAGCAAATAATTGATTACAACGCATTCTTGGCATACCAATGTACAATTCAATAAGTATAGTGTCGAAGGTCACGCCCTTTCGGTCTTAGCCAATAATTTCACAACAAGAATAACATTCATGTAGTATATCCATATACTTATGCAAATTAAACTCATTACAAACTCTAAGTTTTTGGTCAAACCCGCAGTCAACACAAGACCATAATTTTCACAATTCCTTCTATTAGGTCTCAAACACTCACAAATCAAGTCCCAACCCACATGTACATGTAAACTTTCATTTTTCACTACAAAGAACTTATTTTAGGCATATAAAACTTATATTTTGGATGGATTATTATTCAACCCGAAATTAGTTTAAAAACCCCTCAAAAGACTTCAAAACTTCAAAATTAATTTCCCGTTGATGTAGAAATCGGTTTTTGACGAACCAAATATGCAACCCTAGGTTTTAAGATGTAAGGAACCCGTTTTTCTTGTCCAAAATAGCTAATTCCAACTCTAAAAATTACTAATTTTGAAACAGTGCAGGTTCAATGAAAATGGCTTGAAAACTTAAAAACTAATTTCCCATTGATGTAGAAATTGGTTTTTGGTGAATTTTATATGCAACCCTAGGTTTTAAGGTATGAGAAAGATAATCTTTAGGTCCACGACAGCCAATTCTAGCCCCATTTGTCCCAGTTTGCAGAACAGTTGCAAAACAGAGCAAAATGGCACCAAACCTTAAAAATGAAATTCCCGTTGATCTAGAAATCCGTTTTCGATGAACCAAATATGCAACCCTACATTTTGAAACATAAGGAATCCATTTTTAAGGTCAAAAATAACTAATTCCAGTCCCATAATTCCCAGTTTTCAAAACAGTAGCAAAACAGGACAAATGCACTTAGAACTCAAGAATTAAATTCTCAATGATCTAGAAATCCACTTTTGATGAATCTTATATGCAACTCTACATTTTCAAACATGAGGAACCTATTTTTGAGGTTAAAAACAGCCAATAACATCCCTCATCATTCCCAGTTTTATAAACAGTGCCAAAACAGGATAAAAATGCATTCAAACTCAAAAACTAAACTCCAAATGATCTAGAAATCCATTTTTGATAAATCTTATATGCAACTTTACATTTTCAAACATGAGGGATCCATTTTTAAAGTTAAAAACAACATAAAACAACTCCATCATGCCCAGCAAACTAAACAGAACCCAAAACAAGTATAATGACCCTAAAACTCAAATATTTCATTCCAAATGATTCCAAAGTCCAAATGTAACATTCCGCATATGCAACCCTAGGTTTTCATACCCAAGGAACCCATTTTTGAAGTCTAAAACGTGAAAAAGTTTACCCATTTTTCCAGCCCCAAAAACAGTGACGAAAATCACATATATACATATATTTCAAACATTCAAAAGCAAACCCAAGGTCTCCATGACCCAATACACTAGAGCCAAGCTCTAGAACAACCAAATAAGTTAAAGAGAAATGAAAAACTCCTATCATACCTCGATTTCCTAAGCTCAAGACTCAAAAACTAAATTTCCAACCACCCAAAGCTAGAGCTTGGTGAGTTCTACAACATATCCAAAATGCAAGAGAAAAGGAGAAGAGTTAGTCTAGGAAAACTAGAGAAAGGATGAGAAGGAACTAGAGAGAAGGAGGAGAAACTTACCTCTAAACCCACAAAGAGAAAAACTCAAACTCTCTCTCTCTCTCTCCTTTTCTCTCTCTATCCGGCAGCACACACACACTAGGGGGGGTCCTTCTTGCTTTTATAGGGGGGCCCTAACATAAAGGGTAAGCCTCACATTTAAAAAAAAAAGATTTGTAAAACCTAATTATGTTAAAGGTATTTAGCTGTTCTAGGTTTTAATTTTTTTTAGCTCTAATATGTTATTAAAACATAGCATTTAATTTTCTAAAGTCATTGCCTTTGGAATCACTCAATTTGGATTTAAAATGAATTTTCTAGGCCTAAAATACTAAATAAATTGCTAGAATTAATAATTAATTCAATTTAATTATTTTTTATGAACTTAGGTCATTTCCATGCTTAATTATAATTATTAGAATTTTATCTAAGTCCAAAATAATTTTTCAAGCTCGAAAACACATAATTACGAAAATGCCATTAATGAGAATATTCCTTTCTTTGACCAACTTTGACCAGATTTGACTTTTGGTCAAATCATGGCCAAAACTTGATTTTATTAATTATTTTAAATTCATCAATGTAGATTTGATGTCTCACATTCATTTAGTTGCTAATTGATTCTTTTTAGGCTTTAATTAGACAAATTGTGCTATATTTTAATTAAACAATTTGCACTCTATGTTGTTTAATTATCTTAGTTAAATTTTCTAAATCACCAATTACTTTAGAATAATTAATTTTACTAATGAAAGTCATTCTAGACCCATTAGTAAGCTAATTATGCTCTTAAAAGTCTAATTTTAGATTCTAAACACAAGTTCCACTTAATTACAACAATGCCATTAATGAGTTGACCAAATATCTTCCCATTGACTTTGACCAAAGTGATTCTATCTTTGACTTTTCAAATTTTGAATTTTTCTCCACTAATTATGCAATGTCTCTACTTAATCCTTATTAAGTAACGCTTATTTTTAATTATTTCCATTATTTTTCTTATTTACTCAATTAATAACTAATTAAAAAGTTAATTTTCTATTTAGTCTTAAGCTCTAAAATTTAGGGTGTTACATATGTTACTCAACTTTTTCATTCCTACCCAATGTGGGACTTAACCTTCACACTTGTACTCCAACACTCTCAATTTTTCTCACAATGAACAGGCTTTGATTTTCTTTCTTTTCAAATATTCCTAGAATGGATACACAATGATACACAAAGATTTAAAACACTCTAAGATATTACAAATGAAAGACCAAAGTGTAGAGTGTTTGGAGAAATAAATTTGTCTTTAAAGTAACTTTTTGTCTATTTGAAGCTTGGGTTTTTTGAAATGACCCTCACTTATGTTGTTTTCTTTCTTTCCAATGAGTTCTTCGAGTTTAGGGTGTATTTATAGGCTTTTTTGCTTCAAACTAGTCATTTCTATATGTTAGAAACAATTTTAGGCTTAGTCCAATAGTCTTTAGAAGTTGTTTGTGTTGTCCCTTTCATACAGATATTCTTTGATTGGTTAACTTATCTCTTTTGTTTTTTCTGAAATCTTTTCTCTGAGATTACCTTTTGCCTTTTTCAAAATCCTCAATTGCTCTTTGAATTTGAATCCTTGACAATCGGTGTGAGCCAAATTTCAAGGAAAATATTTTTTAACAACTTCTAGAATTTGTTAGGATTGATGCTTCTAAAAATTATTCTTTTGCAAGATGCTTTCCATAATGCTTCTAAATACTGTAATGCTTGTGCATCAATTTTCTTATTTTTTGGTTGCTTTGTTTGCATCAATTCTTGATGGTCCAAGTAGGTTCTTGCTTCTAGAACATTTATCAATTCCGCTCAAACTATATTGCTTCTGATGCTGCAATTTTGTAGATCTTGAACAATATAAATATCTTTATCTTATTCCTTATTTTACATCATCTTCTAATGACCTTTGGATCACATGTAACTTATGCTTTTGTTACCCTTTAGTAAGATCTTTCTTTTGATCATGCTTATAATCACACACAGCTTCTGATCTCACTGCACTTTCAGATTTTGAAGGCATGTTTAGTTTGGTATGCTTTTGATCAATTTGGTATGCATACTTTATTAATGTTTCTCAATCTTGATCCATGCTTTTTGTGATTTGTTCTGATATATAAAATTAAGTCCTTTTTTTAATTACATTCTCAAAGCAAATCATTAGTTACTTAAGTTTAAAAGACTTATTAGAATTTACTTCTTGATAATTTATTACCATTGAAACTTCATTGTATGGGAAGCGTGACCTTAAAAAAATTAATATTTACTACTAATTTATATTAAATAAAGAAAACCAAGAAAATTTTGTTTGATAATTTTGATATGAAAGATATAGAGAGAAACATATGTAATTCTAGAAATTAAAATTACAATGGATGACAAATTTTTTGCTTTACCACAATCTCACTAAATTGAGAAATTATTAAAGATTATTTATTTTGATTGTTGTACTATAACTATACCATTTGATTTTTGCATAAAATTAGAAGCGAATAAAGGTTGGCACGTGAAAGCACATAATTATGCAAAGGTCATTGGATGTTTGATGTATGTCATGACATGTACAAGACCATATGTAAATTATGTTGTAGTAAGGTTAAGTAGATACATAAGCAACCCAAGTAAATAGCATTAACATGAAGTCAATAGAATATTAAAGTATTTGAAAGGGACAATGGATTATTGTTTAACATATGATGGTAATCCTTCAATTTTAGAAGGTTATACAAATGTTAGTTGGGTAAGTTATATAGAAGACCACATGTCTACAAGCAATTGAGTCTACATTCTTGGTGGGGTATGCTATTTCTTAACGATCTAAGAAATAATCATATATATATTGCAAACTATGCCATGTTGGTTGAGTTTATAGCATTGGTTGTTAGTAATAAAGAAGCATAATTATATATAAAGAAGTATAAAAAGGTTGAGAAACTTATTGCTTAAAATACCATAATGGCCTAAGTCAATGGCACAAATATTTATCCATTGTAATAGTCTCTCTATAAAGGTTTATAATCAAGTCTATAATGGGAAGTGGGGAAATATTGGAATAAGATGTAATTATATAAAGGATTTAATTTTTGAAATGCAGTGAACACACTAGAACGGGAGGTTGAATAGTGTGTTAGATAAAATCTAAAAACTTTTTCGCAAAGATGAAGATATCTTAGCTCAGATTTTACAAGGGACTTGTAAAATGTAGAGTTGCATTTATCGTCCAATCGTTCAAAAAGACAGTTTGAAGAAACTGCGTTTTCAAGTTATCGTCCAAGTGAAAAACAAAGTCTTTTCACAAATAAGTTTATAAAGGAAACTTGTGTGTCTAATGCGAAGAAATAACATAAGAGATAATTGGTAAGCAAAAAGCAATAGAGTAAAAACACTTAGTTTATACTGGTTCACTCAACCTGAGCTACGTCTAGTTCTCCTTCAAAAATAACCTTTTGAAGGGTTCCACTAATAAAAAAATTGATTACAAACAAGTATTCTACCCTACCACTTCTAGCTACAAGTATTCTCTAGGCCACTTCTGGCACACCTTTAATCTCCCTCTAAGATTAAAACAAAACCCAAGTATTTTTTGTCACTAAGCCACTCCTAAATTTCCAAACAACAGTTTGATTACAAATATCAAATCAACTCTAACAGAGAGGATATTACAATGTAAAACAGATTACACAGTGTAACTTAGCAAAGCAAAGAGAATGCTCTTTTCGCGCAAGTGTTGGTCGTCCAAATATTTTGACAGAGTTTCAGCTCTTTGAAAAACTTGAATGCTTTGTTGGTTTCTTCATGAGCTTGATCCTCTATATATAGGCCTCTAAGTGAAAGTATCCGTTGTAGGATCTAAGCCTTGTTCGAAAACCGTTCCCTCACAATCATTTAACCGTTACCACGTGTTAGCTCGGAGTTAAGAGATATGAGGGGACAACAATACATACAGCGCCTCCATTACTTGTACGATTTTTGCAGAGAGAAGCTTTCATGTCTCTTGTGTTACACTTTTTGAATATTCAAATGAAATGTCATGTATGAAAAGAAAGGGAATAACAGAACATTCGAATGAATCAACATCGAAAAGCATAAGTGTATTTCCTAACAAAATGGACGCGTTATATAACTGTTTGATAGAAAAGGTTTGTGTATGTTATATAAGCAATTGGACTCTTCCCAAATGGACGTAGTGTTTGCACATTGGTTTTCACAAAGCCTTGGACACATGTTTTATAGCAGCGCATTGGACGCTAGATTTACTCTTTAGAAAATAAGTTCCAGTTACTTATTTGACGCAATAATCACATAGCGATATATAGTTTGAGCTTAGGAAATACAATACCATGATAACATTGGACGGTGTAATGTCTATGATACTCAAACATTAATCATTGGATACTTTAAAATTTAATCTCATTTGTTATCATCAAAACCAAAGTTTGAGGGGTTGGACATCGTCCAAAGTCTTAGACTCTAACAATTTTGAATGTGCAATATATATTAATTATATGAAGTTTGAATTGAATCTTTCAGATCCTATGATGAAAAGGCTAGCAAAGGATTTGGTGTTGAAAACAACAAAGGGATTGGGATTAAAGCCCACAAAACCATAATCACTAATGGTGAAAACCCAACTCACACTTCAGTAACATCAAGTCTTAAGTTTAATAGTGAAAGTACACTATTATAATGATTGTAAATACTTTATACCATGTTATATTCATCCTAAGGTTTGTAAAGTACTTGGTTACCATATGTTTAAAAACAAAGTTGAGCGTTAACTCTTAATAGATCTATGACCATTTTTTTGTTGGAGTGTCTATCATAATGGTACTCTTGATAGAGTCTACCTATATAAGAGAGAAGTGGGGTCACTTTTTGGAGTATTTGGGCTAAAGTCTTAAAGATCTCACAAAAAGGATAAGGCCATAACAAATGTGTTAACTAAAATGACACGCCATGGTTCAACATCTTATGCGTAGGACATGTATACTTGTTTAAATGAGATAGTTGGTTCAAAGTTTGTATGCCACATTATTTTGTATTAGTGAAACCATGTCTTATTAAGTAAAGGTTCAAGTCTCAAAAGACAACTTTACCAAGAATATAAAATTTTCTAGGAGATAACAATTTATTAATGTTGAAAATGGTTACGGATTGCGAGAATTTTCAAAATATGAAGAGTTATATGTCTTCATGAAAGTATCGTTTCATTTTCAAACAATTATAAACAACAATTATAAATAAAAATGACTCTTTATATAAAATGACTCTTTATTAAGTAAAGGTTCAAGTCTCAAAAGACAACTTTACCAAGAATATAAATTTTTCTAGGAGATAACAATTTATTAATGTTGAAAATGGTTAAGGATTGTGAGAATTTTCAAAATATGAAGAGTTATATGTCTTCATGAAAGTATTGTTTCATATTCAAAACTTATTTATATAAACAACAATTATAAATAAAAATGACTCTTTATATAAGACACCAAGTGAGAAGGTGTGACGTTTCATGAAATGACAATAATTGAATAGATGTAAGTCTTGAAGAATACACAAAGTGTCTATAAATATGACCTTTCTCCATGCATACATGATTGAATTTTTCCATTCTTTTTATTCATTCACAAATTCATATACATTTGCCTTCGTGCCCAAGAGGCAAAAGCAAAATTATCATTTTGTAAACATACTCAAAGGTCTTTATTGTATCCTAAAGGAAATTCATCATCAAACCCAAGTTGCACCCAAGTCTTATCATTAGTTTAAGTTTAAAGGAAAATACACATTCACACCATGAAGACATTATGCACACTTTCCATTTACTTTTCCAAGATCCTTTCCCACCAAAACATTTCTTTAAGGATTACTAAATCATGTGTGATATTTTATTACTGAGATAACTGAATAATAAATGAAAGATGTTTTGAAGAAGAAAGAGAAGGTTAAATAGGAGTAAAATATATGGAGTTAGTTAAATGATTTTGTTTGCATAAATTACTTTATCTATTAAATTCTAGGTTATATAATTGGCCAGGAGGCCTTAAAGGTAAATACATATTATTTTTCTTTACTAACGGCAAACATATGGTTCTTTTTTCACATGAAACTCAATACAAACACATACCTAATTATATTTTTTAATTTAATATTTTTTATTACTTATTGAAGTTTGTCAAAACTATTGGATATTTGTATCTGCATTAATAAATGAATTCAATTTCTTCATTAGGTATTTTCCTTAAGCTTATCTCATTTTAGATACTTGAAAGGTTTATGGTCTTTGTTATTGGACTTTAAAACCTAAAACGTTTACTTTATAAAAATTTCAACAAATTAGATTTTGATTTCAGTAAACCTGTGGAACTTGATCGCCTTTTTTAGTGCCTACCAAACTCTCTAAGGCCATCGAATTTTGAGAAGCAAAGTGACGGTGGTGGCAAAAACCATTCTGAAAAACAAAGTTCAGAAACGGTCACTTTTGCACTTCCAACTCTCATTCCACCTAGAGTTGTACCTTTGTTATATGATTTAACACAACAAATGGTTCAAGCTGATCATCAACAACAACCCTTTCGAATTTATAGGTAATGATGTTTCTTTGTTTCTACATAATTAGATGACTAAGTAGTTTCATGTATTGTGTCTATAGCTAGAGATACATTTTATCTTTTTTTTTTTGTCCAATTTTGATTTATAATATATGTTCCAAATTCGAAGAGAAACTCGTGCTACAGTCCTGGAACAGAGTCTTAGAAAGTTAGGTGTAGAGAGGCTAAGTAAAGATGATGTTCAAAAAATGCAATGGGAGGTTTTGGAGGCAAAGATTGGGAATTGGATTCATTACATGAGGATTGCTGTAAGATGAATATAAAATTCATTTTTATTTGTCCTATTTTTTGCTATGCATCTTTCTAACTTTAAATGGATAGGTCAAATTGTTGATTTCTGGAGAGAAGAAAATTTGTGATCAAATATTTGATGATATGGACTCTTTGAAAGCTCAATGTTTTGCTGAAGTCACTGCTAGTAGTATGGCTATGCTTCTTAGTTTTGGAGAAGCTATTGCAAAAAAGCAAGAGGTCACCTGAGATATTATTTGTTCTTCTAGACATGTATGAGATAATGAGAGAACTTCGACCAGAGGTATTATAAAGTTTATATCTCAAGACTTGTTTTATTATAATTACACACATTAATTAGTTACAGATTAAAATAACTATTACTATAAGTAGCTTGATATAATATTTAGGCTCTCCAAGTTCTATTTTTCTAGCAAAAAATAGACTCTCTTAGGTTATTAGTTTGAATATGATTTCACAATTCAATTTAAAGATTTGACAGATAGTATGTCATTCCAATTCAAAAGTTAAAAATCTTCTTTAACTATTCTTTAAGATAGAAAAAAAGTAGAGAGGAAATAACAATTTGAAAAACTACATTGTATATGATAAGTAAAATTTTACTAAAATAACTTTAATTTTGATGTAAATATATCTGACATTAATTGCCAAGAAAGAATTGATTGTCAATTCTTTAAAAGAATTGACAATCTTACTAATTTAGATCATTTTTTACAATTACAAGAATTTTCTTAGAATGTCAATTATACTTGTTTTCTTTGTATATTATTTATGTGTTATTTTTTTTTTTTTTATCTTTTCATTATTTTCAATGGGGGTGATACATGATGCAGATTGAGAGACTTTTTGAAAGTAAAGCATGCATTGAAATGCGAGAAGCTGCAATGAATTTGACGAAGAGACTAGCTCAAACAGCCCAAGAAACCTTTATTGATTTTGAGGAAGTAGTTGAAAAAGATGCCACAAAAACTACTGTTATGGATGGAACTGTCCACCCTCTAACTAGCTATGTGATCAATTACGTGAAGTTTCTTTATGAGTAAGTGATTCTAGTATGTTAGTTTATGGCTTGCTTGTAATTGTTTTGTCTTCAATTATATTTGTCTAATTGGTTATATCCTTTTTTAAAATATATTTTATTAACACAAAAAATATATTTAAGGAATAATTTATTTTTTGTTAATGTTTCTTATGACATGATTTCTTAAAGTAGAGCCATATACATTCACAATTTTGTTACTCTAAATTTTCGTTACATTGGATTTGGACCTTATTGTCTTCACAATTTTTATCATCTTATTGTGGATTCTAAATGCGACCAGTTATCAATCAACTCTGAAACAACTCTTTCATGAGTTTGATCCTAATGACCCATAAGCACAATTAGCTATTGTTACAACAAGGATTATGCAAGCTCTCCAAAGTAACTTGGATGGAAAATCAAAATAATATAAAGATCCAGCATTAACACAATTGTTTCTTATGAACAATATTCATTACATAGTGAGATCTGTGAGAAGGTTGGTCTTTTTTTCCCCTAATATAGTATTGTAAGATTGAGATTCTATTTGGGTCCAATTCCATTTTGCATATTGTACTTGTAGGTCAGAGGCAAAGGATATGTTAGGGGATGATTGGGTGCAAATACATAGAAGAATTGTGCAACAACATGCAAATCAATATAAAAGGATCTCTTGGGCAAAGGTTAATCATTTTAAATTTGTTAAACTCTAGAATAAGCACATTGAATTATGTGTGTACTATTAGAAATAATCTAGCTTTTTAGTTTGATTTGCTATACAAGTTATATATTAGACAAGGTTTACCCCCCAATAAGGAGTCTCCAAACCACAAACATTAAATTATTCAACAAATAACTACCTTTCGTACCCTAAATATCTGTACATATAAAATACCTCACAATAACTTTCACATAAACCCATAACTATATAAAACCAATATGCATCCAATACACTAATTATTTTGGCATAATAGGTCTTGGTCTACTTATGGTTCCTTTTCGCAACCTTTTCAAGGCCTATTAATGCCTTTAGGAAACGAATAACCTTATCCTCAAGGCTAAAATGAGGCAACTGTTACACCCTGTTACATTAGACACAACCCATACTAATTCATTTTTTTGTTTTAGTTATTATGAAAATGTGGGTACATTTTCTTTTCGTGTTTGTTTCTCAACTTATGAAATACATAATTTGGAAATGGTATAAGGTAAGTAAAATGTTATTAATAAGTAATAACTGTAACGCCCAGCTACTTTCAGGATCGTTGACTGTCCCTACAAACCAACACGAGACTTTTCAGCATGCTTTGTCTTCACTCACATGCTTCCCGGGAAACTTCCCAGAAGGTCACCCATCCCATAATTGCTCCAAGCCAAGCATGCTTAACTGTGGAGTTCTTATGTGATGGGCTATCGAAAAGTAGATGCATCTTGTTGGTATAGGTAGTACCAATTATTTCCTTTAAGTCATCCTTAACTGTACTGTCTCATACTTGCACAACCTCTGGATCCTTCTCTTTCGAATGTGTATTCGAATCATTCATGCATCCTTTCCGCTGGAAGCCTTCCAGGAGCCACTCATTGTCCATGCCTTTTCTCTTTTGCACCGGCGATCACTCCCCACCCTCATCAGGGCTCGAGATGTTACATGTCCACTAGCTTCTGCCCGGTTCGTCCTCGAACCACATCATACTGGGAGAGAGGTATGCTCTGATACCACTTGTAACGCCCGATTACTTTCAATGTCCTTGACTGCCCCTATAAACCAACACGAGACATTTCAGCATGCTTTGTCCTCACTCATACGCTTCCCAGAAAACTTCCCAAAAGGTCACCATTCCATAATTGCTCCAAGCCAAGCACGCTTAACTGTGGAGTTCTTTGAAATGCAGAGAACACACTAGAAGGGGGCATTGAATAGTGTGTTAGAAAAAACTGAAATATTTTCGCAAAGATGGAGATGTCTTAACTTAGATTTTACAAGGAACTTGTAAAACACAGAGTTACTACTATCGTCCAGTAGTTCAAAATAATAGTTCAATGAAACTGTGTTTTCAAGTTATTGTCCAAGCGAGAAACAAACACTTTTCACAAATAAGTTTATAAAGGAAACTTGTGCGTCTAATGCAAAGAAATAACACAAGAGATAACTGGTAAGCTAAAAGCAATAGAGTAAAAACACTTGGTTTATACTGGTTCACTCAACCTGAGCTACGTCCAGTTCTCCTTCAAAAATAACCTTTTGAAGGGTTCTACTAATCAAAACTTTGATTACAAACAAGTATTCTCTACCCTGCCACTTCTGGCTACAAGTATTCTCTAGGCCACTTCTGGCACACCTTTAATCTCCCCCTTAGATTAAAGCAACACCCAAGTATTCTTTGTCACTAAGCCACTCCTGGCTTTCCAAACAAATAGTTTGATTACAAGATTCAGATTAACTCTCACAGAGAGGATATTACCATGTAAAATAGATTACACAGAATAACTTAGCAAAGCTAAGAAGTTGCTCTTTTCGCGCAAGTGTTGGTCGTTTCAGCACTTTGCAAAACTTGAATGCTTCATTGGTTTCTTCATGAGCTTGATCCTCTATATATAGGCCACTGAGTAAAGGTATCCATTGTGGGATCTGAGCCTTTGCCAAAAACCGTTCTCTCATAATCATATGATCGCTACCATGTGTCAGCTTGGGGTAGAAATGTAACACCCCATTTTACTATTAAAGATTTTCTTATTAATTAAGAAATTTGTGAAGTAATTCAATATCCAATTATTGAAAATAACCTTTATAATTCGGGAAGATTTGTTTTTCCTTCAAAAAAAAAATTTGTTACTTAAAACTCCAAACAACCATCATCCACAATAACTTATTAATATATAAAAAAAATTCCTGTTAATGAAATATCAGTCTTAATAAATCAGACTCATGTTATAAGACATTAACTTAGATGCAAACCATGAAACATAACCAAAATCTTCTTTAATTAAGAACATCCTCAAATCCACCATTATACTATTCTATTACACATAATACACTTATGCATTTAAAATCTTGGAATATAACACATTATACATTTGAGCCACGTATAAAGAGTTGTACATCAATATTCAAATCTAGTCTACCCTTTTCTATACAAGAAAAGACTGAGACTCAGAGCAGTGACTCAAAGAAAATTTCAAAATACCCAATAAACCCAAGTAGCATCCTAGAAAGATCCTTTTCTTTCTCTTGAAACATCCACTCGTTTTCACAGTGCTTGTCGTAACCTTTCATTCCATCTTTGTTGTTTGCACAAGATCATTTGTCTAAATCTGAAAAATAAAGGCGTATGGAGTGAGTCTCTCTCCTCCTCTAAACCAACAACCAAACGACCTTCCGGTCTCAAACAAACATACAATATCAACCACTTCACAGTGGTGCTCTCACGAGTCTCACTCGAAACCTATTCGTTTCCACAACTATTCTTGTAAATTATTTCACACTGGCCAGCTGCCACTGGAACTTCCAGAACTCAGTGGTCTTACATATTTTTGAGTTGGATGACTGTTGAGAGTACACCCTTCACCATGGTACAATGGCGGGCTCTCACCAACCGATGATGTCTCGTATTTTTGTCAGGGTGGCCGAGTCAGCTATGTGATCTATCGTCACAACTCAGTGCCTTACCCTCCAAGGTCAACCTGCCTTACGATCATCTCCCAGGTACCAACTGTGGTCATCCATTACTCCGAGGACTGATTCCTCAACACTCTCTCACAGAGTTTATTTTCTTTCTTCGTCGCATGTGGGTTTCCCGCTGCACATGGTACAGGTGCGGACGAATTGACGTCGAGCTAAAGGTACCACCTCTACGCTCACATATGCATATATAAATAAGGACTTTGCCTTTATCGCTACATCGTAACGATCTCATCACCTCAAGTGACGCGTCATTCGCAATCCGACCTTGGTTCACAGATAACTCGCAGCTGAAATATCCCACGCGACCTTTTACAGGTTTGTGTGAGCTTTTCTACCAAAGGTACTCGACGGCGGTCCTCAATCAACATATGTCTCAGTACAACACGGAGATCAAACTCTCCCACTATCACAGTGGTTAAACATTACGACCCCGTCATCTCACAAGCACAATGCTCACCGTAGATAAAGCCTCCACACGACCTGTCTCGCAATTATCCGTTCAAGCTTTGTCCACGAACAAATCCGTTCAACCGTCTCACACGACTTAGCATTGGAGGTTCTTTCCTCCTTTCGGTTCTCACCACGATTCGGACAATCACAATTCACAAACTTTCAAACACATGTGCGTATCGCACTTTACCCAATCATGACCCACATCATGATTCTTAACTGACTTACTTTGTTTTATGGAAATCCTCACCCACTCTCACATTTTATGCTTACTTCAGTCATTTTGCCCAAATCCATGCAAGGGTCCTAAATTCCTTTCTAAGTCCAAACATCCGGCATCCTCCATGTGCATAGGTAATTCCTAATTACTAATCCATAATATTATTAAATTCACACTCTTAATTATAGTTTATTCACTATTGCTCTTAGTGAATATTATTGATTACTAGAATGACCTTCTAGTATTCACAAATGTACTCCATTTGGAGTTCATTTGCTCCCACACAAGAATGAATTATTCTCGTTCCCAAAATCAACAAACCATCACAAGCAATTTATATGCACAAACAAATTCCAGCACTCTTTGCCCGAGGATCACATTCCTCCCGGTCTCCAATTCACAATTAATAATAGAACAATCATTAATAATCAATAATTCAATAACTCAACATAATCCATTAAACAACATTATACACACATTTTCTATAGGAATTTCCCTTTTGAGGTGAAATATCGATTAGCAAGTCCAACGAATGACCTTAGGCATAATTACGAAATCACTTAATTAATTTTCATGCATATACTTATAACTGTACATACATACCAAAAATTATTTGACCTAGCAAATTAACTTAGAATTTCGTAAAATTTTACAGGAACATAATACATCACATATATTTCATCGTATAAATTTATCTCACGAAAATTTAACCCACAAATATTATTTTTGAATTAAAAACAGTGTCTGTACATGCTCTGTAAAACACAATTCCATATTTTTAGAAAATAGCATATCAAATTCGTTTTATGTGAAATTTTACAGAGAATATCTCCAACATGTGGAACATCACATATAATTTCCTCAGTATAAAAACCCCACCAAAAATACCCTTTTTGAATTTTTAAATCATTTCTGTCTCAGAACAGAGTCTCCCATATAAAAACATAAATAATTACCACAATTTCCTATAAAATTCCGATAAAATTCACATATATTCTACATAATTCAAATAAGTTTAGAAAATTTTCTCATAGCCAAATTCGCTCAAAAAGGATATTTTCCCCATTTAAATTCTCCACTGTCCAGTTTTGTTTTTTCACAACAATAATTTTCTAAAATTACTTCCCGACTTTTCCTAACCTTGAAAAAATTCATAGATGACCCTCATGATACATAAAATGAACTTATGGTTCCAGTTTTCCAAAATCGCGTCCCAAAATTCTTGTAAAAATCAAAATAGTGTCATTCTCAGAATTAACAGTTTTCGAAAATAATTCTGGTAAAAATAGTTACAGTGCTCAAAAAAATCTGAGAAAAATATCACGACATCCAGAGGCATCAAAACATAGGAAAATATATTTATGTCATCAAAAACGTGCACAAAAACTGAGACGAAAAATCCACACAGTCATAGAACCCAAATCACAAGTAGCTTATTTCGGATTTTCAAAATTATTTACAGACTATCAACGACAGCCACAATCCATATTTAACAAGAAAATAAGGAAATAGCTTAGGAAAAAAAAAGAAACATCTCCATATCTCGACGAAATCGAAATCCAATCGGTGGGTATTGAAGCTCTTGAACTCTTCTTTAACATATTCGAAAATAAACGGTGAAAGATGAAAATTGATGCTCCAAAACTTAAAGAGAAGTTAGAGCTTCCGTGGAGAGAAAACAGAAGAAGCAGAAATGGAAAAAAAATTAGAACAATCAAGAAGCTTTGCACGTACATATTTGGAAAAATTTTGACATTTTACTATTGACACCTGGTTTCCTCTAAAGACACCCCCCTTCTTTTTTTTTTTTTAACTTACGAAACTCACGTAAAAGTTTCGAAAATCTCACAATAATACTAACTATATTTTAATTACTCCAACATATATTTTCCTATTTAAAATAAATAAATTCCAATTAAATCATAACTCAATCACACAAATATATATTTATTGAGTTGTAATTTTTAGGGTGTTACAAGAAAGAGAGAGGGGACATCAGTACATGCAGCACCTCCTCTACTTGTACGATTTTGCAGAGAAAAGCTTTTTTGTCTCCTATGGTAAACTTTTGGAATATTCAAATGAAATGTCATGTATGATAAGAGAGGGAATAACAGATCATTTGAAAGAATCAGCATCGAAAAGCTTAAGTGTACTCTTTGACATAATGGACGTATTATATAACTGTTTGATAGAAGAAGTTTGTGTAAGTTATATCAGCGAGTGGACACTTCCCAATTGGACGCAGTGTTTGCACACTGGTTTTCACAAGGCTTTGGACACTTGTTTTATAACAGCGCATTGGACGCTTGATTTACATTTAAAAAACAAGTTCCAGTTACTCATTGGACGCGATAAGCACATAGTGATATATAGTTTGAGCTTAAGAAATACAATACCATTAAGGCATTGGACGGTGTGGTACCTATAATACTCAAACATAAAACATTAGGTTCTTCAAAATTTAATCTCATTTGTTATCATCAAAACCGAAGTTTGAGGGGTTGGGCATCGTCCAAAGTCTTAAACTCTAACAATCTCCCCCTTTTTGATGATGACAAACAATGCTAAATTTTGATGAGAGCAAATACATAATCATCTACAGGTTTCAGAGATATATGTGTGATGGAATGATTATGCTATGCTAGAAAGTGTTGCCTGGGTATAAAGATGTGAAATGAAATACTCCCCCTGAGTTCAACATTTCTCATGCCTTAAAACATAATATATATTAGAGAATATGGATTTAAGCATGTTAAGAAAAATAATATCAAAGTAAGTAAAAACATATCAAAGATATGGATGCAGAGTATATGATAAAAACACCTCATATATTTAATGAACAACCAAAAAATAAGGATATTTACACAGAGTAGTGCAGTCAAGACTTTATGATCAAAATTCCAATTTCTCCCCTTTTCTCATCAACAAAAGAAAATGGGATTGAAAGATGGAAAATTAATTGACCATCTTGGTCACCTAAGGCTGTTGAGGTGGTTCTTGTGGTGGAGGTGGTTCTTGTGGGGGTGGGGGTGGTTGTGTTAGTGGTGCTGGTTGTTCAACAGGAGGTGGTTGTTGTGGAAGCACAGGTTGGACATGGTGATTAACAATGCCAATAAGATTAGCAGTTGTTGATTGTATCTAATTTACCAGCATCTGAGAGAGATTCATGAATTGGTCAACAATGGCATTCTGCATCATGCGTCTATGTTGTTCAACTTCAGCTTGTTGTCTCTCTTGGAAGGCTCAAAAAGCAGCTTCGATTTCAACTTGTTACTGCCTAAGAGCTTGGTTGACAATCTCTTGCACTCTGTCTTCAAAAACACCTTGGGGTTCAACAAACCGCAAGGGAACAATGGCACTTGGACTTGAGGAACTGGTAGGTACTAAAACTTGTCAAGTTCTATAGTGGGCTTCATTTGATGCATCAGCAACAGGCACACTAGTAGCAACCTCAGAAGTAGGCTTATCAGTAGTGGACTCTGGTGGTTATGGCACTTTAGGTTCAGCCACTGGTTGCATCTCTTCAGCCTTGAACGCGTCTGATTGGGCAGCCTGCTTTTCATGTGAAGTGGCAAAGTGTTCAGCATCCACTTGCACTTCATTCTCAAGATCCAATTGGATAAGCACTTCATTTATTTTAGCAGATGTTGTGTCCAACTCTGCTTGTCTTGTCTTCTCTTTTTTAGCTAGTTCCTTTTCAGCTTTCCCTTTCTTAGTTTGTTCCAAATGAGCTTTTTCAGCTTGTTTTGCTCGTTCTTTTGCAGCTTTCTCTGCCCTTGCTCTTTCAGCTTGTTGGGTTGCATGAGTGACCTTCACATTTTGTTCAAAAATAGCTCTATCCATCTTGTGAATATCATAAACCTTATCACTTTGGATTACTAGCAAGGTCTTCAGAACTTCAAGGAAGTCATCATCACTAATTATGAAGCATGTTGTTGTGTCAATAAAGTGAAAAGTCTTCACTGGACGCATTACTTGAATGTTTTCTGGTGGATGGACAAAGTCAGCTTTGGAGCACCCTGAAGATGAAGCCTTTTTGGTATCAGCCCAGATAATTTAACGCCAGAAGGTTTTGGCTTCAAACATGTCAAGGGACCTTATGAGTTTACTAGTCTTGTCGAACAGATGACTCTATGTTTGAGATGAAGGTAGAAGTTGAATCTTCTCTTCTCTATTGGGCATCTCAGTACCATAATACTTGAATCCTTTCGTCTGTCCAGCATTAAGAATAAGCAATCTGGGACATACCTTGTCAAGTACAAACTTGATATCTGTTGAGCGTCTGATGTGGAGGTTAGGAGGATAAGCAATAGCTTGATCTTGTAAGAACATATGTTGAAGCAGTTTACCCAAGTCCTCATAATTTGCAAGTTGGAAGTTTAGCATAGGAGTTCCAGGGTGAAAAGGCATGAACTTAGTGATGGGGTTCTAGAACTGAAAGTCTTTCACCCACTTAACTTTTGGACTCTGCGTAGACTTAGAAGGATCCAGGCTTTCCTTGATGGCTATTTGCAGCTCAGCAACCAACTCTCTATCAATATTCGAAGAGAATGGTTTCTTTGGGGCAGGCTTCCTCTTCTTTTACTATTTGCATGATTTGTTAAGTAAAGGCTTGGCAAACCTTCAAGCAATCTCAACTTCAGGTTCAGGAACTTCTTCTGCTACTGGATGCACCCTTTGCTGTGTACCAGTTGGGCATGAATAAGGGTGTTCCATCCTAACCAAATTTGGATAAGATTGCCTCGTCCAAGTTGGTGGTGGATTGCAGATGATAACGCCTTCTGGTAAAGCTAAGTGTGCTGTGGAGGATGGATGAACATGATCATACCTCGTCCAGTCAGAAGCAGATGCTGAAGTGAAGCTTTTTTCAAGAGGTTATTGAAGAGGTCTCTAGATAACATCCCTCTTCTTGTAATAATTCTGCTCGTTCCTTGTGAAGAATATGACTGGGAATCTTTCTCTATTCTTTTTGTCTTCTGTTTTCTCTTAAGCCTTTGGAGGAATGGTCCAAAGAGCCCAGGCATCTCTCCAAGTGTCCCTTGGATGCACAGTTTTTGTCAAATTCAACTTGAGAGGTGGACGCTGTGTAGGCTCATGTGTTGGAGCAACAGATGGAGCAGCAGTTGATTCACTCTTAGTGTCTTAAGAGGAGGGAGGTGTAACAGGAAATCTCCTTGGTCTTGTTGCTTGAGTTTTGATCCTTCGAGGTACTGTAGTGGGTATGACAAAGCTACCTTCTTTGGACGTTGCAGTGACCTTTTGCTTCTTTTGAGGTCCAGACTCCATCTCATCAGCTTTTCTTTTGATCTGACCTATGGGAAGGTTATCATCATCATCAGAATCACTTATGATCTTTAGCTTTCTAACTCTTGGCTTTTCTTGGACTTGCTTCTTTTGGATGGTCTTTGGACATTTGTTGGAAGGAGGAGGATTAGACGGAGCTGGTGCTTCTTGTCTTTTCTTTGTTCTTCTTTCCTTTTCAGCATCTTCTTCTTATTGTTATGATATCTGTCTTGTCACTTTTCTTGTTTCCTGGTCTTTCATGAGTTTTTTTTTTATTTTCTTTGCAAGACGTAAGAAGTCCATCTTTTCTTCTTCATCATTTTGGATCAGTCTACTTTGCTCATTTATCTTCTTGTTGATACTTGTCTCGTCCAACTCCTTGAGAACTTTGGCAGTCAATTTGATCTTCATAGGTTTGATGTTTGACTCACCAAACCTTTGCTGGAGTGCAATTAGTTCGCCTCTTCTGAAGATCTCATCACTTTCATCTTCTTCCAGCTCATCATAAAACCTCTGGTAGACCTTCTGATCCCAGAAAATTTTGTTTAAAAGAGTAGCATAGAAAATGTCATCATTTTCGCCAAGCGTCCTCATCATGCGGAGGATGTTGATGTAGATAGTGTGAGGCAGGTTGAATGGGATGCCCTCCATCAAGTGAAACAATACGAACTTGTGTAAGTCCGTGACTGAATCCTTGGATCTAGCCTTGTACAAAATGCCTTTGTTGCACATTTGCTGCCATATCTTTGCTTGCTCACACATGTTTTTGTACTCTACCTCTGCTGAATTAATTGACTTGTCTTTGCAGAGCACTTTTCCAACATGATTTCAATACTTCTCAGCCTAGTCTGGCTTGTACTGATTTTGCTCCTTTATACATCCTGTAACTTTGGCTATGGACTCTATTGACAGAACTACTTCTCGTCCAATCACAGTGGATACTATCTAACGTTGAGTGTTAAACTTAGCATTCCTCCAGAACATTCTGATGAGCTTTGGGTATATCTTTTGAGTGTCATTGAAGTAGCCTTGAATGCCACACTTCAATAGATTTTCTTCAAGATCAAGACCGAGACCCTCAAAGTATTTGATGTCAAAGAAGTGTTCAATATGAACAGTAGCTGCACCTTAAGTCTCAATGGTGGTTACTGGGTGAGAAGGAACATCAAGAACGGCTGTGGTTGACTCGCTGGAGCTTGACATTATGGTAAAGGTAGGATTTTTAGGGTTTTTGGAAAGTGTTTGGGTCAGGTATGAGAGAAAAGGTTAAGGTAAGAGAGGAAGTTTCTGGGTAGGGAAAAATCGGTGAAGTGTTTTCAGAGAGGATTTGACAGCTTAAGTATGGGCTTGCTTGGGGGAAACAAAATGGTTTGGGCTTTTGAATTTTGAAGAAAGAGGTTATGCCACAAATCTTTCCATGATGAGGCGTGCTAAGGTATTTGGGTAACTATGTACGGTTATGAATAGTTAAGTGACTCAGCATAGAGCATTAACTTGGCACTTACTCAAAACGAAACCATTTTAACCACGTCATAAAACATGTTAAAAGAAAATAGATAACATATATGATCGTCTAGACATTGGACTTTAATGCAACACATGCAATGCACATGCATGACTAAGTGACCTTTGGACGCTATAGTCATATTGGACACTGCATATATATGTTAATCATTCCTTTACAAAGTCTATGCCAAGTCTATTCCTTAAAAGGACTAACTTGTCTTCAGTAAGGGGTTTTGTAAATATATCAGCTAGCTAATCTTCTATGGGTACAAACTGTAATTCCACAATCCTTTTCTGAACATGGTCTCTTATACAGTGATGTTTAATTTCTATATGTTTTGCCCTTGAATGCAATATGGGGTTTTTTGAAAGATCAATTGCAGTAGTGCTATCACAGAAGATAGGAATGTTACTCTTATATATACTGTAGTCTTCAAGTTGATGTTTGATCCATAAGATTTGAGAACAACAACTTGCAGCTGAGATATACTCTGCTTCAACAGTGGACAATGCAATGGTTCCTTGCTTCTTGCATATCCAGGAGACTAAGTTTCCACCAATGAAGTGACATCCTCCACTAGTGCTTTTTCTTTCAATTCTGTCTCCAGCATAGTCAGCATCACAGTATACAACTAATCTGAAATCTTTTTGCCTTTTGAAACACAGACCAAGATTAGATGTTCCAATGAGATATCTGAAAATTCTTTGAACGGCAGTTAAGTGAACTTCCTTTTGATCAGGTTGAAATTTGGCACAAAGACATACATTGAACATGATGTCAGGTCTGGACGCTGTTAGATAAAGGAGTGATCCTATCATCCCTCTGTATAAGGTGTTGTCCACCTTTTTTGATCGTTCGTCTAGTCTAAGTGCTGTTGTTGGATGCATAGATGTCTTCATAGGTTTAGCATCGTCCATCTTGAATGTCTTCATGAGCTCTTTAACATACTTGGTTTGATGTATGTATATGCCTTTATCAATTTGCTTGATTTGCAGTCCAAGGAAGAATTTCAGTTCTTCCATCATACTCATTTCAAACTCTGTCTGCATTGACTTAGAAAAATCCTCACATAGAGATTCATTAGTAGCACCGAACATGATATCATCAACATAAATTTGAACAATGATAAAATCAGAATTATAATCTTTGCGAAACAAAGTAGTGTCTACTTTTCCTCTTGAAAAATCATTTTCTGTAAGAAATGAACTGAGTTTTTCATACCAAGCTCTTGGTGCTTGTTTCAGTCCATATAAAGCTTTGTTAAGTTTGAAAACATGATTAGGAAAAGCATAACTCTCAAACCCTAGGGGTTGTTCCACATAGGATTATTCTTTTATCAGTTCATTGAGGAATGCACTTTTTACGTCCATTTGATATAGCCTCATATTACTATGAGCTACAAATGACAGTAAAATGCGAATTACCTCAAGACGTGCAACAGGTGCATAAGTTTCAGTATAGTATATACCTTCCTGTTGTGAGTAACCTTTGGCTACCAACCTGGCTTTGTTTCTCACAACTTTACCTGTTTTGTCCAGCTTGTTTTTGAATACCCACTTGGCTCCTACAGCTTCTTTATCATCAGGTAGTTCAACAAGCTTCCAAACATCGTTCTTTTGAAACTGGTCAAGTTCTTCTTGCATTGCTTTGACCCAACTTTCATCTTCCAAGGCATCATCCACAGTCTTTGGTTCTATTTCTGATATGAGTGTTGTGTGACCTTGTTGTTGGTGTGAAGATCTGGTTATGACTTTATCTTTTGGGTCACCAATGATCTGATCTTCTGGATGATGCTTCTTCATCTACCAGTTGCATCCAGTAGGTTATCTTTGTTCTTATACTAGACCATCCGGGGAAGTATTGGACTCTTCAGCTGAAACATCATTGTTGGACGTGTCTACACCTGATGACTTCTTTCCATCGTCCAACCTGAGATCTGCAAATGATTCATCTAGCTCTGATAATTCCTTATCAGGCTTAGTGTCATTGAACTTCACATGAATAACTTCTTCCAAAACTAAGGTTCTAGAGTTGTAGACTCTATATGCCTTTGAAGTTTCTGAGTATCCAAGCAATATCCTATTGTCACATTTAGAATCAAACTTTCCTAGATTGTACTTAGTGTTTAGAACGAAACATTGTCATCCGATTGGATGGAAGTAGGATATGTTTGGTCTTCTCCTTTTCCGCAATTCATATGGAGTCTTTTTCATGAAGGGTCTAATATAAATTCTGTTTTATAAATAACATGCAATATTCACTGCTTCAGCCCAAAAGTGTTTATGGGTTGAATTATCATTCAACATGGTTTTGGCCATCTCCTGGAGTGACATGTTCTTCCTCTCAACAACACCATTCTGCTGAGGCGTCCTGGGTGTTGAGAAGTTATGATGGATACCATTATCCTCATAAAACCTTTGAAACTCTCATTTTCGAATTCTTCCCCATGATTACTTCGGATAAAAGTAATGCATACTCCTTCTCATTTTGAACTCTTTTACAGAAGTTATAGAAGACCTTAAAAGACTCATCTTTGTGAGATAGGAACATGACCCATGTCCATCTTGTATAATCGTCCATTACAACCAATCCGTGTCTCTTACCACTTACTGAGGTTGTTCTTGTGGGTCCAAACAAGTCAATATGTAACAACTCAAGAGGTCTAGAAGTGAAAATAATGTTTTTGCTTTTAAAAAAACTTTTTACTTGTTTCCCTTTCTAACATGCTTCACAAAGAAGATCATCTTTGTATGACATACTTGGTAAACCTTTCACAAGGTTATGTCTGTTAAGCTTCGAGATTAATCTCAAGCTTGCATGACCAAGCCTTTTATGCCATAGCCAGTGATTTTCCTTAACTGAAACTAAGCAAAAGACATTTTGACTTGATAGTTCCCCAAGTTTAATCTTGTACAAATTACCTTGCCTTTTCGTAGTGAAGAGAAGGGATCCATCAGAGTTCTTGACTATACATTCACCTTTGTTAAAGGCAACATCATATCCATTATCACATAATTAACTTATGCTAAGCAGATTATGCTTGAGACCTTTAACATAAAGAACATTATCAATAGAGGGATAGGGTGAAATACCAATCTTACCCACACTAGTTATCATCCCTGTCTGATTCCCTCCAAAAGTGACTGTCCCACCAGTCTTGGGTTGGAAGCTTTGGAACATACACTTTTCTCCTGTCATGTGATGCGAGCACCCACTGTCCAGGTACCATGACTGAAGTCTTTTTCTTGTTGTTAAGCATGTCTACAACAGGAACAATTTTATCTTTAGGTACCCAGATTGACTTGGGTCCTTTCTTGTTAGTTTGAAGGGCACTAGACGCTCCTTCTTTGGCAGGTGTCTACATCTGGATATTATATGTCCAGGTTTCCCACATAAATAACAAACATCTACATCCTCATCATGAATATATTTCTTTCCCGTATATCCATGTCCTGACCTGTCATTGGGTCTCTTACAACCTTCATATTTTAAAAGCTTGTTAAGGTTGTTAGATCCCTGGACAAAGTTGGACAGATCCTTCTTTAGGCTGTCAATCTCTTCATGAAGTTTCACAACATCATGTGGTTGACCTCTTAAGGAAGTATCTGCTTCAACTTTCAAAAGCTTCTCAACAAGCCTTTTGTTTTCTCCTTTGAGCTTCTGAATCTCTATGGAAAGCTTCATTTCTCTAGTCCTTGATTCCTCATAGAACTAATAAGCATGAGCATTGTCATTCCATTGGATTCGTCTATCCTCATTTAAGGCTTTATGTTCCTTTGAGAGCTCTGTAAACTTTTTCTGTAAATGCTCCTTCTCACTTTCAAGTTGTTTGAAACTATTTTCTAAAACTTCTTTTTCTTTTGAAAGTGATTTGGATAATTTCTTCAAAGTTTTGTAGGCCTTTGACAGAATAGAAGAGTTGGAAAGTAATTCATGATAAGTTTCCTGGAGAGATTTTAAATCATTAAAGTCTACCTCATCTTCCTCTTCTGGTTCTGAAGATTCTGATGTAGTGTCTGTCATCAGACACATGTTGGCTTCTTCCTCTTCATTGTCGTTCGATGATGAGTCATCATCCAAGTCTTCCCATATGGACATCAAAACTTTCTTGCCCTTCTTTTTGTTGAAGACTTTCTTCTTCTTGTCCTTGTTCTTCTCAAGGTCTGAGCATTCTGACTTGAAGTGTCTGAGCTTCTTGCATTCGTAGCAAACGATTGGACTCTTCTCTTTGTCCTTCTTCTCCTTGAATCCTTTCCTATTCAGGTTTCTCCATCTGGATCCGCCTTTCTTCTTCCACATAGCATGGATCCTCTTGGATATAAAGGATAGCTCATCATCCTTATCAGAGTCTTCATCTTCAGATTTCTCTTATGATGACTCTTCTGCTTACATAGCTTTGGACGATGAAGCTTTCTTTGGCTTCTAGACGCTGAGTGCCAGAACCTTGTTTTTCTTTGCATCACCATCTTGTTGCAGTTCTAGCTTATGCACTTTTAGGATTCCCACAAACTCTTATAAGGACATGTCGTCCAGTCCTTTGGTTGCTCTCAAGGTTGTAACCTATGGTCTCCATTGCCTAGGCAAACTCCTCAGAATTTTATCAATATGTTCATAGTTATTGTAATCTTTACCATGTGCTCTAAGCTCATTTAGTATGGTTTGAAACTGTCCAAACATACTTTGTATGTCCTGGTTTCCCTCTATACTAAATAACTTATATTGACGAGTAAGAAGACTAAGTTTGTTACGTTTTACCTGGGTGGAACCCTCATACGTTAATGCAAGAATGTCCCACATCTGTTTTGCGCTTTTGAAACTGTGCACCTTGTTGTATTCTTGTTCGGATAGTGCACACATAATGGTGTTTCTGGCTCTGGAGTTGAGATAGAATCTCTGTTTTTGCTCCTCCGTCCATCTAGCCCTGGGGATCTCGTTGAGGTTCTCATCATAAGGAATGTAGTCCTCCAACTCCACAACAGCCCATATATCAATATGACAGGATTCAAAAAATGCTATCATTCTTTACTTCCAATAATCATATTTGACTCCCTTAAAAAGAGGTGGTCTATTCACAGCTTGTCCCTCATTTTTCATATTTCTCAGGATCTAGTTTTCCTCTGTACTGCTAAGTACTCAACCCAAGAGGCCGAGCTCTGATGCCAACTGAAATGCAAAGAACACACTAGAAGGGGGGTTGAACAGTGTGTTAGACAGAACTGAAATATTTTCACAAAGATGGAGATGTCTTAACTTAGATTTTACAAGGAACTTGTAAAACACAGAGTTGCTACTATCGTCCAATAGTTCAAAATAATAGTTCAATGAAACTGCATTTTCAAGTTTTCGTCCAAGCAAGAAACAAAATCTTTTCACAAATAAGTTTATAAAGGAAACTTGTGTGTCTAATGCGAAGAAATAACACAAGAGATAACTGGTAAGCTAAAAGCAATAGAGTAAAAATACTTGGTTTATACTGGTTCACTCAACTTGAGCTACGTCCAGTTCTCCTTCAAAAATAACCTTTTGAAGGGTTCCACTAATCAAAACTTTGATTACAAACAAGTATTCTCTACCCTGCCACTTCTGGCTATAAGTATTCTCTAGGCCACTTCTGCCACACCTTTAATCTCCCCCTGAGATTAAAGCAACACCTAAGTATTCTTTGTCACTAAGCCACTTCTGGCTTTCTAAACAAACAGTTTGATTACAAGATTCAAATCAACTCCCATAGAGAGGATATTACAATGTAAAATAGATTACACAGAATAACTTAGCAAAGCCAAGAAGTTGCTCTTTTCGCACAAGTCTTGGTCGTTCAAATATTTTGGCTGAGTTTCAACTCTTTGAAAAACTTTAATGCTTCGTTGGTTTCTTCATGAGCTTAATCCTCTATATATAGGCCATTGAGTAAAGGTATCCGTTGTGTGATCAGAGCCTTTGCCAAAAACCATTCTCTCAAAATCATATGACCGTTACCACGTGTCAGCTTGGGGTGGAGAGAAAAAAGGGACAGCAGTACATGCAGTGCATCCACTACTTGTACGATTTTGCATAGAGAAGCTTTTCTGTCTCCTGTGGTACACTTTTTGAATATTCAAATGAAATGTCATTAATGATAATGGATGGAATAACAGATCATTCAAAAGAATCAACATCGAAAAGCTTAAGTGTACTCTCTGACATAATTGACACATTATATAACTATTTGATAGAAGAAGTTTGTGTAAGTTATATCAGCGAGTGGACGCTTCCCTAATGGACGCAGTGTTTGCACACTGGTTTTCACAAGGCTTTGGACGCTTGTTTTATAACAATGCATTTACACTTAGAAAACAAGTTCTAGTTACTCATTGGAAGCGATAAGTACATAGCGATATATAGTTTGAGCTTAAGAAATACAATACCATGAATGCGTTGGACGGTGTGGTACCTATAATACTCAAACATAAAACATTAGGTTCTTCAAAATTTAATTTCATTTGTTATCATCAAAACCAAAGTTTGAGGGGTTGGACATCGTCCAAAGTCTTAGACTCTAACATTCTTATGTGATAGGCTACCGAAAAGTAGATGCATCTTGTTGGTATAGGTAATACCAATTATTTCCTTTAAGTCATCCTCAACTATACAATCCTATACCTGCACAGCCTCTTGATCCCTCTCTTTTGGGTGTGTATTCGAATGATTCATGCATCCTTTCCGCTAGAAGCCTGCCAGGAGCCGCTCCTTGTCCGTGCCTTTTCTCTTTTGCACCGACGATCACTCTCCGCCTTCGTCAGCTCCCGAGATGTTACAATAACAATCACACAAAGAACCATTATCTTCTTTAAATATACATCAATTCAAAATATAAAGTAAATACATAATTTAACAAATACAGGGAAATTATGTATTAGTTATTCCAACCCATACATCGAAAAACCTAGTCAAAGCAGTGTACAAGTTCTATCCTATCCCATATACAAGTATATATAAAACTAGTTTTCGAGTCTTGTAGCTTCTTGTTAGCCTTCACAATCTTCGAGAAATCTACATCAGTAAAGGAGGTTGATCACTAAGCATGATCGTTATCTTTGCATCCATCCAGCAAGTACATACACAGAAAAGAAAGATAGAGCAATGAGGCTTGATTCTAACTTATTTTATGTATTACTGGCAGTAGAAAACCATTGTCAATCAATAATAATATAATAGCGAGGAACCTAGGGTTCATCTAGTTATACTATTTCTACTTTTTAGACTCTATATGGATCCATAAGTGACCGGGAGTACATATGCCTCAACCCGTGGTAACAGTCTTCATCTTCCTCAAATGATTAATATCTTCAAATCAAGACATTCCCAGTTCATGTCTTGAGATGAACTTTGCACCAATCAACGAAATGCTAAGCGGTAGTCGGGGTTGCCAAGCTTGGTCAGTTGAAGTTCCCAGCACAGGGTGCCCCTGATCCTTAAGGTACTTCATCATTCGACACCTTACCCCTAAGACTTTTATCAGTGAGCCTTTGCCATTCATTCCTCCGCTTACCAGGTTGTGTCTTCCACCATAGGCAACATGCCATTGCATGTTCCTCATTCAATAGTACTCATACCATAGTACTCCCAATTTATAGTATTTATACCTAACTTCTTATGGTCTCATTCATTGAGCACCAATACATGGTAATAATATTTCAGTCTCATAGACAGGTAAATAGTATTGCCAATATGCAAATAAGCAGTATATCATATCGCATGTGTATATCATCATACCAAGGCATTGGTCCATAGTATATATTAAGTATCTAAAGGATTCATGTAATATCACAAAATTCTTACACATTATTAGATACTTAAATTTTAAATTTCACTAATCACAAAACCAAATATTTTTTTTTATTAATTTCAATTTGCATAATATGTTTATAAGTTTATATTCAAGATCTCCCAAGGTTAATTTTTATTTAATTAGGCCAATTTTACTAATATTGACCCTAAAGTAAAGATTAGATTAAATCATGAAACCTTTGTACCCAAAATGTATTTACTTAATGTCTTAATTTTGTAAAGAAATTTAGTGTGTCCTTCATTTCCTTAGTATTCAAACCTATGACCATGTTTAGGAAAACACGACCCAAATTTTCATTTTAGTTCTTATGTTAACTAATAAAAATGGTGATTAAAAGCTTAGATAAAAAACCTAAACTCCTTTCTCCCAAATCTCTTAACTCGTGGCAAATTGATGGAAATAAGGCACCAAAAATTTTAGATGTAAATATGTTTGAGGTCCCTGATAAATGACCAATTTTTGTTTTGGGTTCTTAATAAAAAAAATTGTTGCATTGGATCCCTAATATATTAAAACTTTTGTTTTGAGTCTATACCGCCAGTTAAGTGATGATATGACACCATCTCAACAACTAATATATATTGGAAAGATTTGTTCACAAGGTGCCATATCATCACTTAACTAATGACAAAGACTCAAAACAAAAGTTTTAATATATCAAAGATTCAATGCAACAAATTTTTTTATTAGGGATCCAAAACAAAGATCAGTCATTTATCAGGATCTCAAACATATTTAAGCCAAAATTTTATTCTTTTAACACTAAAAGCTATGTTTAAAAATTGTCACTTCATCTTCTTTATCTAATGGAAACTATGATGTTATATAAGAATCATATGAGGAATTTAATTTGAAAAACTTTCTTAATTAATTAAGGGTTAAAGACTAAACTAGTCCAAAACATGTACTATGTTTATTTGATCATGTTTTTCAATTCCAAAAGCTAAATGTTTTGAAAACTTTCGAAACTTTTTATAGGTTCTGTAGGATATAGGTGGCAAATCTAGAGGAGGTGAATAGATTCTTTAGGATTTTAAAAGATAATTTCTCTTGTTCAAAAATATATATTCACTTTTCTTCTTGAAATCCAAATATTTCAAAAGATATATCAGAGTTAATTCCAAACAACGATGAATGTTGAAAAACTGATATTCAAATGATTTCTTGAACAAGATAAGAACTAGAAACATAAAGAAAGATAGAAAGATGAACAAAGAAATTTATACTGGTTTAGTCCATATTGGTCCTACATTTAGTTGATCTAGCAACCCTAGTTAGACCTTCCATTATGAATTTCAAGGTTACAATCACACAACTCACAAGAAATTCAAATAACTTTCTTAACTTAAACCCTACAAGAAAAGAAAGATACAATTTCCAATAGAAACCTACTATTAGGACCTGAAAAACCCTATTTCAGAAACAATCTATCCTTTTCAAAGTACAAAAGATCAAGGAATGAAATCACCTAATTAGTGTGTATATGAACAATACAACACATGTTGATCAAGGAGGTGCCATGGTAATGATCTTCATATGAAAAGATTAAAATCTTGTAAGAATGAAGATCACTTCTGGCTTAACCCTTTTCTAATCTTGAGTCTTGAAGATTAAAAACATTTAGAAGCTTAAAAGACTCAGAATAAGCAAGAGTATTTATAAACTTTTCAAAACATAACAACTTTAATCGATTAAAACTCTTGACTAAAGTTACCCATAGTATCGTGCTTCATATTATACATAACTTTTGATATATGCACTTTGATCAAGAAAACAAGATTGTCCTTCATGCTTTTGGTTAGCTCTCCTTCTAGTAGTCTTGCTTCTGATTTTGCAGAATGTATGTCTAGAAAACTTCATTTTGTAGGCCAATGCTCCACACCTTTCTTCATGCTTCTCAACCAAGTCCTATCTTTTAAGGCACACCTCAAAGTAACCATCAGTAGCTAAGTTTAGATAACTTATGATTTGCTTCTTGGAAATTTATTGTCATTAAAACTTAAGCTTCTGGAAGGATTTTGTTTCAACAAAAACTAGTAGGCATGTTCATGGGTTCAAGTAAGATATGAACCTGAATCAATTTGAATTGACCCAAACACTTTGGTTCAAATTTTATTGTTTTAGTAGAACCCAACTTGACCCATTCAAATCTGACGTCTTTGGGCTCGAGTATCATATTTTTATTTTCAAACCCATGAACTTGATGATCCAACCCATTGATGTGCCACTTTATTTTTAAATTATTATTTGTATTTTTTATATATTTATTTAATTAATTAATATTCACAATTTTTTAGAACATTTAAAATAAATTGTATTCTTTTGGACTCGATAGACTAGTCTAAAACCAACCTGTTATTGATCAAGTTGGTTCAGTTCAAGTATAAAAGGAAAAATGTTCAAACCCAACCCAACCCAAATCAAAGTATTTTAACTTGTTTGGATAATAGGTTTGGCCAAAATTAACCCAATTTGATCAGTGTACACCCTTAAAAACTATTTTGAACTAGTTTCTTCAATTTTAATTTTTTGTTTATTAAAAATAACTTTTTGAGACAAATAAAGGCTTGTGTATAAGGTCCACATATGAATTGCTATAGTTAACTTTTTATTTTTGAATTACTAATTTAAAAATGGATAAATGACCATTTTCGTCCATGAAAGTGTGAGGTGTTGTCAATTCAGTCCTGAAAGTAATAAAATGACAAAAAGGTCCCTGAAAGTCCTTATGTTGTCACTTTAGTCCCTTAACTTTTAGTCCCCATAAGTATGTTAATATTGTCACTTAAGTCACATGACTTTTTGAATTTTGAACTAAAATGAGTGATGACTTGCACTTTTAGTGATCTTTTTGTCATTTTATTACTTTCAATGACTAAATTGATAGCACATCGCACTTTCTGGGGCGAAATTCATCATTTACCCTTACATAACTTGATTTTTTATGAATTTATGTTAATTTATTACTTAATATATTACATATTAATATAAAATATATACTTAATTATTACATATTCTAATCCATATCACTTTTTCAATTGACTCTAGGTTTGTTTGTTGATGATTTTATTAATAGATAATGCTATAAGATTTTGTAGATTTTACAATGTCTCACTATCTCGGGAGGGGATAATAATAGTGGAGTCTCAAGAACAATGGTTAAAGATAGATTCAAGACCTTTAATGATCAAATTGAGGAGATTCATGAAAGACAATCTCAATGGACTGTTCCTGACAGTGAATTGCGTGAATCTCTTAGATTGGCTGTTGCTGAAGTCTTGTTGCCTGCATATAGATCTTTCCTTAAACGTTTTGGGTACGTTTCAGTTTAGCTATATATTTTTGGATAAAACTTAGATGTTGTTCTTTATGTGATTTTAGTGTTGTTATCATAATTGAAGTTTTACCTCAATAATCTGCATAATACAAATTTGTATTAAAGGTCAACATAGATTATCAAGGTAATTCTAATTAGAGAATAACACCAAAAGAATCTATTGAACAATATCTAAGTTTTGTCCTATATTTTTTTTTTCTTTTCAATTTCCTAATTGTCTCATAAGTTTTATCCCATTTATGGTGATGAACATGAATTTAATCTTCCAGGCCCATGATTGAGAATGGAAAAAATCCTCATAAGTACATTGTATACTCTCCCGAACATCTTGAACACATGTTGGGTGAATTTTTTGAAAGCAAGATTTGGGGTGAACAGAAGCGATAAATTATTTCATTGGATCACTTTCCTTTGTAATTTGGAAACTTAGGTACTTATAATAATTGCATTAAATCAATTTTTAGGCTTTCACCTTTTAATCTTTCTTATCGGGTACCTAATTGGGAAATTGCCATTGAAGAGTTCATGTGTGAGTTCCTTTTTTAGTGATGATTTGTAAACACTTGAATAATCCAAATGTTTATTTGACACTATTTTTTATATTTCTATATTATATTACATCATATCACATCACATCATCAATCATATTATTACTTATCTTTCTTCCCTTCATACTTCTTTCTTAGTGTCTACAGTAAGAGAGGTGTTCATATATTTTTTTCTTCCTTTTTGCAGACTTCATTTAAGATACATGTGTAATATTTTGTTTTGTTTATCTACTAATGTTGTCAATGAAGTTAGCCATTTGTAGTCTTGTCATTCCTTTAAAATAGTTAAAACATCATAGACTATCATTTGATGTCAACTGGCAAAGCCAGATAAGTATATTTGTAAATGATAACTCAAGTAACTTATCTAAAGTTTGTTGGATAAGGAAATGGAAGGAGGAATGGTAAAACTCTAAAAGAATATTTTCCATAAAACTATTTATTATATTGGGCTAATGATGACCAAAGGAGCTAAATTTAATATAAAAAAAAAAGATAATGTACGGATTGATCAATTTTTTTCTCCTTTCTTTGATATATTCAATCTATTTTCTTCTCATATTATCTCAAAATTCATAGTTTTAGATATCTTATTTCAAGTGCAATAAAAAGTAACAAATATAGTTATATTGTAACTAAATTAAAAATATTAATTTGACATTTAGACTATGTTTAGTAAAAGTAGCTAAAAACACTAAAGCAAATTACAACAACACTCATGAGCTTTTATCAAATTACACATAACCCCACCATTTTTTATTTTCCTACACTAACCCCATTTAAGTTTTAAAACATTACACTAACACCTCCTTATATGTTTGAAAAAATTACACTAGCACCCCCTCAAATCTTACACTAACACCCCCTACAAGGGAGGCGAAAGTAATGGTTAAAAAAGCAGATGGTGCTTGTATAATTACACGAAACCTCAGGGAGTGTTACTGTAATTTGCTCAAAAAACTAGTTAGTAATTAAAAATTGGTAACTGAAAGCTATTGAATTAGCTAATTGGATTATAATTATTTGGTAATTAAAAATATCTATTGAAGTAAATAGCAAATGTAAAATGACATAGATGAACATATTCATATGATATTTGTTTATAAATTTTAATTTTATTTTATTCATAAAATATATTTTGTGATATTTATAATTTTAGTATTTAATTAATTTTAAGCTATTGTAATTTTACATTTATAGATCAATTGATTTGATTACATTTTTAAGTTTCAATTGTTATATTTTTACATATTGTATATTCTACTTAATGTTTTAAAACCAGGCTTAAACCGGCCAGTCAGATTGGGACTCGAAGATAATCAGCTCGAGTTAACTTTTGGATTGGATACGCCACTAACCCGGTATTGACGTCATTAGATCGATCAATGTAACAATCCGATGTCGCTACATGATAACTAGATAACTAATCAAGCAGAATACTTTATTTTAATTTATTTCAAACTCTTCCATTAATTTATTTACGAAAATACTCGTTTTCTTTTCGCGTTTCAAAAGCCAAGAACTAAAAACCAAAACTATAAGATAAGATAACATATATAACATAAACAACAGTAAAAACTATGTGCCTTATGACACTTCAACATAAGAATAACTCAACGCACATCTATATGTATAGATCTATACAACTCTTAGAAAGGTAAATATCTTAAACACCTAAGCTGGTCAACACTATACAAAAGAAACATAGCAACAAAAGGAAAAGGAGGAATCACGTCTTCACGTCCTTGTATGTCCATCCACAATGTTTCTCAAAGAAGGATCTACCTCTTAGTCATTTGCTCCCACGAACACGAAGTTTGAGATTATCACAACCACAATCACATGTGCCACAACACAATGACAAACTTACAAAAAACAAACATACTTAAAACAATTGAAAACTTTAACAAATAAATTTATAAACTCTATCATCTCTACATCATGACATTTGGACACAAAAATAACAACATTCAACTCACATAAAGGAAACATCTTATGTACAATTATCATGGATCACAAACAAATATCAACATCATAAATTCAACATTTACACCAAACATCAATACATATACATACATATAGTCACCTATATATATGTAGTTAATCTTTGATGTTGGACACCTATGTAGTCACCACAAGATTAAACCATCATCCGCATAGTTCATCACGGGATTAAACCATCACTCACATAGTTTACCACGGAATTAAACCATCATCCGACTAGTTCACCATGGGATTAAACCATCACCCGCATAGTTCACAACGGGATTAAACCTGTTAGAACCAAAGACATTGGACGATGTCTAACCCTTCAAATCTATGGTTTTGATGATAACGAATGATATTAAATTTTGAGGTATCTAATGAGTTTAATTGAGTGTTATAGGAAATACACCATCCTATATACCTATGGTATTGTAATCTCTCTACTTAAACTCTACACAGAACACTCTCTATATTGTCCAAATATAATTGGAACTTGTTTTTATAATAAACCATCTAGCGTCCAATGCGCTGTAAACATACAAGTGTCCAAATGTATTGAAAACTAGTATACAATACACTGTGTTCTTTTGAGCATCCAAGAAGGAGCAAATAAGTTACACAAAGTTTTTATCTAAGTTAGTTAGCATCCACTCTTTCATGTCCATACCTTGTATACTTCGAGGATGATTCACATTGAAAAGTTTGTACCTTTATTCCCTTGTCTTTTTGAAATGACTAATCATTTGAAATTTGAAAAGTGTATTGAGACAGGTGACAAAGAAACATTATCTGGAAAGGAATCTTCTTCGTACAAGTAGCGGAGGCGCTCTCAGAAGAGACAGTACTATTTGTTCCCTTCTCTCTCCACCCCAAGCTGACACGTGGTAATAGTTGCATGCTTGTGAGAGAACGGATATTTTCGAAGGCTCGAATCCCCATAACGGATACATTTCCTTAAAGCTTATAAATAGAAGAGCATGCACACAGAATAATAAAAAAAGCTATCAGAATTTTTCTAAGTGCTGAAACTTTGTTGAAATTGTTGGACGATCTATACTTGTGCTAAGAGAGAAATCACTTTGCATAGCAAAGCTTTTGTATTTTGTTTTACATTGTAATATCCTCTTTGTGAGAGTTATCTTGAATCTGTATTCATTCAAACTGTTGTTTGGAAATCCAGGAGTGGCTTAGTGACAAAAGAATACTTTGGTGTTTTTAATCTCAGGGGAAGATTAAAAGGTGTGCCAGAAGTGGCCTAGAGAATACTTGTTGTAGCCAGAAGTGGCAAGGTAGAATACTTGTTTTTGTAATTAGTGTTTGATTAGTGGAACCCTTCAAAGGTTTTGAAGGAGAACTGAACGTAGCTCAAGATTGAGTGAACTAGTATAAAATCAAGTGTTTATACTCTCTCTTTTAGCTTAACTTATTTTTCTCTTGCGTTTAACTTACACACCTTGGACGCACAAGTTTATGCTTTAAAATCTATTTGTGAAAATTGTTTATCCTTTGGACGGTCTATCAAAAACTCAATTTCAACAGAATTGTGATTTTCAACTCTTGGACGATCTTACAAGAATTGTTCGCAAGTTTCTTGTGAAATCTACTCTTGAGAAAATCTTTATATTTGCGAAAAGGTTTAAAAGTTTATACTAACACATTATTCAATCCCCCTTCTAGTGTGTTTCCTTCCTACATTTCAAAACCATCACCCGCATAGTTCACCACATTTAAATGAGTCAACTTAATGTTTATGAAACATTTTCACCACTTCAGAAAACCATTGAAGTCTAAAACTTCGAGGTAGGTACTTGGGAAAATATCCACTAAGCGAGACCCTTGGGTCTCTTAGTGGATTAGAGACCAAACGCTTAATAGAACTCGCCTTCTCCAAGTAGCCGTTTCTCAATCCTTTCAAAATCACAATTGACTCATTTAAATGCTCTCAATCCTTTCAAAATCACAATTGACTCATTTAAATGCTTTTAGATAGATTTCCAACATCAAGTGATTATTCATCACAGCAAAATTCATCACCTCAAAAATAACACATTCACCTCATCATCTCATCAAGGATATGGTATTCTCAACAACGAATAATATTCTCCACAAGAAATTAAGCATCTCAATCAACAACATAATCATCTCAACATCAATATAATATCAAGCATAAGCCATACTCTTATTCATTTTAGAAAAACACCTATAAGAAATATTTGATTTTACTTTCAAAGCATTTGAATCATCTCAAGTTCTCATTTGAAACTAAAAGATTATCTATAACTTTCATGAAGACCACTTTCTCATATTCCCACTCTAAAGGAATTTGAGTTTTGACTGTTGTAACAAATTACATTTCGTTGTAATAGATTACATCTCGATGTAACAGATTACATTTCAATGTAATCAATTACAACTTATCATAATAGATTAAAACAAAGTTCTGATTAAGGAAACAGTCCCTGGGTTCGAAATAACATATTACAAATCCATGTAATCGGTTACAATTGACCCAGGATCAACAAAACACGCCTTGGGGATCGAATTAACCGATTATAAACCTATGTAATCAATTAAAATAGACCCAAAGCTCAGAAACCAACCCTATAGCTCATTTTAATCGATTACCACATAGTATAATCGATTAAAACTGCAAAACACTTAATTTTTCAACCCATTTTTCATCTTTCCTCAAAATCAAACCAACTCATTCATCCCAAAAGCTTCAACAATGAATTTAAATAGTCTTTAAGACATTTCTAAACAATAAATTACATTTATAACCTATCAAATCCTCAAATCAACACACCCACATCAAAGGCTTTAAGGGTTTCATTCTCAAATCACCAACATTCAAATCATGACAGCAAATTAAATCAATATACTCAATCAATATTTGTTCTCATAGCATGAACACATAAAAAAAACAAGAAAAGAAAAGAGGTGAGCTTGCCTTACCTATGGGTCTCCAAGCCTAGGTCTTGAGAAGAAGAGAGAAAATGGGAGAAGCCTTGAGCTCAATAAAAAAGGGCTTCCATCAAGAACAACACCATCTCACCAAAATGAAAAACACAACCCAAAAATAACACATATGATGGTTTGCACAGATACCCATTATGGGTTAACTCAAGGAAAGGAAAAAGGGGAGAGAAAGAGAGTTCACCATTCAACAATGGAGTCACAAGCTCAATGGAGAGGGAAGAACAACTTGTCTTGAAGGGATATTAAACACCATTCTTAAGAGAGCTCCTTGTGGGTGGAGGAGAAAATGAGAGAATGAGGGAGCTCTTGAGAGAACAAAACACTTAGGGTTTGAGAGAAAAAAATGAGAGTAGCTCTCTTGGGTATTGGCTACTTAAAGAGAAAGAAGAAGGAAATGGGCCCCTCTCACTAAAGCCTAGCCAAAGCCCCAACATAACCAACCTCTCACAAACAACATAAAACATCATCTACTCAATTTATATTTTATTTTTACACAACAAAAAATAAATTTAATTCTTCTTACAATTCAATTAAAATCACTTAATCATGCATTAGGAAAATCACAACGTTACAATCAAAAATCGGATTTAACAAATATAAATCGATTCAAGAAGTACATTTTTTTTTTAATTTAAGAACGTCTCGCGCTCTGTTGCTTTTAAAGTCCCTTTGACCTCTATGTAATAACCTGTTAGGCTGCTTTCTCAAGTTCGGCATGTCCAACTTTCACGGTGCACAGCGCTACAACTTTTTTCCACTGTCATTTTTCTTTCACTCTCGCACACAATGTTATCAAAATCAAACCGATCATTGACCCGATCAGGGTACTAGGTTAATGGGTCATTGATTGAACTAGTGAGTCACTGGTTAGATAATTATAGTGAATATAAAAACTTTTTCTATATTAATTATAAGTTTATAGTTTGATTTAGTCGTAATAATTTTTTTTAGAAAGCAACGAGACTAGTCTTGGAATCCCACGCAACTAAAGCTTCCTTTGCATTTTTGTTTAAAATATCATAAAGTACTAGTTTAAAATCCATTTCAAATATCATCGTAAAAGCAACAATTTAAAATCCTTGGGCAGTGAGTAACTGAGTATATTAGAGCAAAAAGTAATTCTTGGACAATGTATTTGACAACTTAGTGCATGTTTGGATTAAAGTTTGCAAACATAAGTTTGAATAAAAAGTATGTTGTAAACTTAAGTTTGATAAAAATGAGTTTACTATAACATGATTTATGTTTGGATATTTTTTGTTCAAAAGTATGTTGATAAAATGAAATTTGTTTGGATAATACCAAACAAAAGTACTTTTACTTCATGTTTCTAATGTAAATATACAAATCAAAAGTATTTTTACTTTAAAAACATCAAATTTATTACTTTAGATCCAAACCCGGGTTTGACCTAAATGTAGTTCGAAAAACCCAAATATGATACCAAACTGAGTTTGAGGCTCCAAAAGTATGTTTGAGGTACCCAAACGGGTATCCAAACACACATTTACAGAGCAGAAAACACTCGGGCAAAAGCGTATTGGACGGTGTAACTTACCCATTGGAGAGCATGCAGACCTTATTACTAGTTAAAAAATGAGTGTTAGTTCATTGATATGACTGAATCAAGTTTACCAGTTCATCCTAATTCAGCGATAAGTTGATCATGTGGCACCGAGTCAAATACACTTTCAATCTGATAACCCAGCTGAACCGGTGTAATAATCGATTTTTGGTTAAACTAGTCAGACTGACAAATCCGATCTATTAGAACAAAATTTCGCTAAAACAGTGTGGTTGCGAGCTCGCTAAAACAAAACTTGTTTAAATTGCGGGCTTTGCAGATGAGTTATACGGGTTGCGAGTTTTGCAGGTGCGAGCTTAAACGGGTAGGCTTACTAGTTTGCCTAGCTCTAGTTGCATGCTTTTACTCATTTTTTATTACATGCAATTGATTAAGTATCTACAAACAAGTAAACTAAAGCCACTTTTTTACCTTGAAAGTTAAAAAGTTAGAAGAAGCAAGAAGACTCATAGCAATCTTGGAAGTTGCAATTGTGAAGTAAAATATTTCTAATTTTAAATAATTTTATTAATTGAAATTCTTTTACATAACCACCCTCTTTCTATTCTACATATGTTTGCTGAGAGCTCTAATCTTCTTCCTTTCTTCCTATTATTATGTTCTTTTTTTTCTTTATGTTTTATTGTCTCTTTTACACGTCGTCGGACTTGCATGTCACCGAACTCGCACTTTGCCGGACATGCACGTTGTTGGACTCACACATATGCTTTTGCCTCTGATCTCCCCTTTCCTTATCTGCTTCTGACTCTGATCAACTCGTTAGTACCCATCCGAGTTACCCACAACCCGCTAAAGCTAAAACCCAACTAAACCGACGCTTCACACATCTATAGTCGATTTATGTTGGGTGAGCATTTTTCAGTCTAAAATTGACTGAACCCGCCCGATGCTCACTCCTAGGAAAAACTAAAAGATTATGCATGAAACTAAGCCTAAACCACTATGGAATGCATGCAAACTAGTATGAAATGCAATGTATACCTGTATGACCAGACACCCTACTGCTATATTGTAAATTGACATATGAGATTGAACACTCCTTAGCCTTGCCTAAACACTTATCGGCCATGGCTAAACATAACATACCTAATGATCGAATTGGGTACTCTTTGGCCATAAACATTGCCTAAATATTGGCTTCTTGATGCAAAGTTAACCCTCCTCGTCCTCTATAGGACTCGAGGCTTGGGGGCTTGTGTACCCATATGGACAGATACCCCTCGGCTATGTTGTAAATTGGCACCCAAGACTTAATACCTTGGCCAGGGCCAAATACCCTATTGGCCATGGCCGAACACCCCTTAGGCCATAGTCACACCTCTTGACTATGGTTGAAACTTGTCAGCCAGGACCAGATACCCCCTCGGCCATGTTCAAACATCCCTTAGGCCATAGTCACACCGCTTGACTATGGTTGACACTCCTTGGCTAGGGCCAGATACCTCCTCGGCCATAGGCGAACACCCTCTAGGCCATAGTCACACCTCTTGACTATGGTTGACACTTCTCAGCCAGGGCCATATACCCCCTCGGCTATGGCCGAACACCCTTTTGGTCATAGTCACACCTCTTGACTATGATTGACACTCCTCGGCCAGGGCCAGATACCCCTTCGACCATGGCCGAACACCTCCTAGGCTATACTCATACCTCTTGACTATGGTTGATACCGCTCGACCATAGCCGGACACCACTTGGATATATGATAGGATAAAAGTTGACTCTATGGAAGTTTACCTAAAAGTAATCATCATCAAGACATCATTAATAAGTAACCACAAATTAACATTCCCATTAATATCAAAGGTATATGTACATAAAGGGTGAAATTCTTGAGGTAACATACACGGTTCATTCTCATTTATTACTCTCATTTACTATATTTGGGGAATATCGCTAGCTTGAGCGTTAGAGTGCCTTTGCAGGTACCCACCCCCTCCATATCGGAGAAAAGAGCTCATTGGAAAAGGATGAAGAGTCTTCAGCATACCAGAAGAGAAAATTACCCTAGTACCCCTGTGCAGGTACACAATGCGTCATATATATCCTAGTTCAATTTTTACGCTTAATTATTATATTATATATCTCCTAATCCTTATTATACTTATATTTGTTTGAAAAAAAATGTAAATATTATACTTATCTTTATTATATTTATCTTTTTTGCTATCCTTATAATGTGATTTTCTTTTTACAAAATCCTTATAATGTGATTAGATAACATACAAATATTTACCAAGACGTTGTTGGTTCGAGTAGGACTAGGTTCGAATCCCTTAAGGAAAGTTAATGGATATTTTGCAATGCCGTGGTAACAAAAAAAGAAGATAACATATAAATATTTAAAAATTGCTTCAACCGTAAGTGTACAAAGTTGAAACCTCCAACCCTCAATGTACTTGTGTCATGGAAAGATCAAGGACTTCATTTGGTGCTTTGCCTTTTTCTTTAATTAGGAAGGGCTTCTTCAAGTCCTCCTTTCACAAGAAAATCATCACTTCCAAACAAAAGATTAGAATATAAAGTTTTGCATTCCTTTTGTGCAAACATCTCTTCAAATTTCTTCATAAGAAAATCTTTATAATCAAACAAAGGATTATTCAATTGGGGATTTTATCGAGGGTTTTGGGTTATGCAATTCAAATTGTTTAATAAATTACAACTATTATTTTAGTTATTTATAAAGTTAAAATAATTAATTTAAACATTGTGGTGATTTTTAACCATCACTATGTTAAAATTAATTGTTTTAAAAGAGAAAACCATCACTATGTTAAAATTAATTGTTTTAAAAGAGGGAAAAAAACTACGTACCAACAGTGATTACAAATCACTTTTAGTATGACTTTTAAAGTAAAACTGTATCATACTATTAGTGCATAATCATTAAACTCATTTTAAAATTTAAAACACTAATGGTGTTAATAGCAAACTGATGGAAGGATGATTTTGATAAGTTACAAACTTAAAGGACCGAAATGAAAATTTTAAAAGATAAAAGTCTAAAACGGGTTTCACTAAAAAAATGAAGGACAAAAATAGTATTTTAGCCACACACACACACACACACACACACACACACACACACACACATATATATATATATATATATATATATATATATTACTTAAGTTTTTTTAAAATTAGTATATTTTAATTTAGTCATTTATATTTAATTATATTGATATATAATTATACCAAAAAAATAAAATTATATGTATGACTTAAATTGTTTAAAATTTGTATATTTTAATTGAGTAATTTATATTTAATTATATTCAAAAGAAATGAAACAATTTATCTGTGTTTATATTTTAATTATATTATATTTAAAAATAAAATAAGTCCTTATAAAATGAAAAACTATATGCTTTTTAATAACCTTCTCAAAGGATTGATCTTTTTTAGGAACAAAGGAATTAATCAATCCTTAAAGATATATATATATATATATATATATATATATATATATATATATATATATATATATTCAATTAAACTGAAAAAATCAGATTCAATTAAAATTAAAAATAAAGATATATTATTCGGGTCGGGTCAATATAATGAAAAAACTCCATGGGTTGCTAAAACCTCGCAAAACCTACTTCGTTGTGTCCCCTCTCCAGCACTAACATTAAACCTCTCTGTGCTCTTCTTCTTCTCTGTGTCCCTCTCCGCCTCTCCGTTAAACCCTTGACCGGGGTCTGAACCTGCTCTGACGGCGGCACCATGGTTCTCTCAACCGAGGTAATAATCAATCAATCCCTTCTCCAACACTGGAACTCTCTTCTTGTTCTTGCTCCGTGAAATCTGTCTAATAACGCCGTAACGTGACCTCGCAGGGCGCAACGAACTCCGTTGAGGCGGTGGCGTTCAGTTTTCTAACGGACGATGAGATTCTGCGGAGCAGCCGCGTGAAGATAACGAGTCCGATTCTGCTCAACGCTTTGCTGCACCCTGTGCCTGCTGGACTATACGACGCCGCTTTGGGGCCCCTCGATGAGAAGTCTATGTATGTTATATATTCATCGTTTTTCAGTTTTCACTGACTCTTTTGATTGCAGTCCGTGTTTGGCAACCTTTGGATTTTAAAGGGAGATTGTTTTCTTATTTTAAGGCGAAGTAAGCTGATATCCAAACAGGTCATTGAGAAGCTGATATTAAGGGAGGAGATCTTTGAGAAGTCTTGGGGCATGTTTGGATAAACTTTTTTATAAGCACTTCTAGGAGAAGAAAATAAAATAAGAAAGAAAAATGAGATAAGCTTCTTCGTAAGCTAAAATTAGCTATGAATGAGTTAGCAATCATCTTTTAGAGAAGCTAATATGAAAGAGTTTTTACAAGTTAGCTTATGGAGTTCTACAAATTTGTTTATGGAGAAGTTTATCTAAACAGGCCCTAATTGTTATCTATTTAGGCCAGGTTTGCATAAATTTTTCCATAAACACTTGTAGGAGACACAAATGAGAATGTAGAATGAAATGAACTTCTTCCATAAGGTTTTTTTTTTTTTTTTTTTTTTGACAAAACCTCCCATAAGTTAAAGTCAACTTATGTAGTCTAACTTTTATAAAAGCTTTTTCATCTAATTTCTCCAAAAGCTGAAGTGCATAAGTTGATTTTAATTTATAGGGGAAACTTAATTCATTTGACCTTCTTATTTTCTTTTTCTACTAGTGCGTATGGAGAAGTTTACTCAAACAAGGTGTTACTTAAGTTTTTTATGTCCTAATGATTTTATTTTTTATGTTAGTGTCTTGAGAAATCTCGTGTTTATATCTGTTATGGGTGAGGGACTTGAAAGCTGTTATTAAGTATTAACTACTTAAGTTAGTTTGGATAAACTTCTCAATAAATACATATAGGAGAAGAAATGAAATGAATTAGGATGTAAAATGAATTAAACTTGTTATATAAGCTAAAACCAACTTATGCAGCTTGTGTTTTTTAGAAGCTCTTTCATGTTATTTCTTCATAAGCACCTCTATAGTTGTAAGGAATTTTTCGTAAGTTAGGAATCAAATACTTGTTTCAATTTAAAATCTCTTATAGGCTGGAGGCTAATCCAAACCGACAGGGCTTTGTTTTTAATGAGAAGTTGGATTTAGATCTTATGTCTTATTGACCTGTGGTTCTAGAAGTTTGTTTTTGACATGGTTGGGTGGAGACAAGTTATGTGGAGTAGTAATCGATTATTTTCTAACAACTGAAGATGTTTAATTTAAGTTGTACTTACATTACATGTCTTGAATTGAGGTGGGTGACTGAGACATGTCTTTTGCTTGATGCAGTTGTAAGTCATGTGGTCAAACTTCTAAACATTGCCCAGGTCATTTTGGTCATATTGAGCTTGTTTCCCCTGTCTACAACCCTTTGATGTTCAATATTCTCTGCAATATTCTACAAAGAACTTGTTTCTCTTGCCATTATTTTCAGGCTAGCAGACAAGAGGTAAACTTATGTTGATGTGGTAATTTTATGTGTTGGTTCCCTATACTTGTGCTTTTGTAAGATATTTATGTATTTCTTGGCCATTTTTTGTATGGTCTTATGTTGATTCAAGGTGGATAAGTGTATGTCCCAATTGGAGCTCATAATGAAAGGGGATATTATCAGGGCCAAAAGTTTGGATTCTATTAATCCAGATGAATCCATACATCCAGGTGATGGTGATGAGAGTCAGTGTTGTAGTGCTGAGCAACTGGGAGAAAATTGGACCTCCCTTCAATTTAGTGAGTCAATGTCTGTTCTAAGGAAATTCCTGACGCGAAAATATAGGAAGTGTCAAAATTGTGGAGCCGTGAATCCTAGAATCAGCAAACCAACCTTTGGATGGTTTCATATGGTAAATTCATTGTTTCTTGTTACTTTGTTTATTTTCAGAAATTAAATTATCAAAATAATCTAAAGAATATTTTGTTGTCTTTGCTTGGTTCAAGCAGCGTGCTTTGACATCTTTACACTTTCTTTAGATATAATAATACTTTTATGATCTTCTTTTATTATATTATATATAAATATTATATATATATATATATATATATTGATATTCTTTTATAATTTATAATTTATAAATATACACACATATATATGTATGTAGAGGGGGTGGGTTGGGTTGGCTGTGTGTGTGACTCTAACCTTTGTGGACATATATTATGTGTGCTCTGTCCTCCTAGCCTGAATATATCATTCCACAACTACCATGCTACCTCAAAGTCCAATAGATGACTATTTGTTTCCAAGCATTGTTATTAATAGCAAGCTACATCCTTGCAATAGGATTTACCAATCCCGTACTGTACCAAACCCTGGTGTGCTGTGCTGTATCATACCCAGGCATTATGGTTACAATTTTGTGAAATGTGTTTAATTCATGCTCTTTCCACTTGTTTTTATTTCTTGCTATACTTTCAATTTTCAAATATGAAATGAAAAAAAGTTGTACAGTTTAGTCAACTGTGAGGTTTTTTTTTTTTTTTTTTTTTGGAATATGGATGATGACTTGTTAAAGTTTGAAATTTGAATACCATAAAGTCCATATATCTACTGTAGATATTGCATTTTTCATATGAAGTATTTATGCTCTTGTCCACAAATGGATTTTCATGTCCATAGGTCCATGTTTCTAGGTATTTCTAGCTGCATTGTCTAATTCTTACTTTTCTTTTCATTTCCTTTCCCTTTTCCCTTTTGGGTTTCTGGTTGATGGCTCTAGAATGTTCTCTCAGCTGATCAAGCTAGAGCAAACACCATTAGAGCTGTGGAAAGTGAAACAACCAATGATGATATATCTTTAGGTGGTGGGGATACTACAGATGAAGAAGATATTACTTCTGTTGGGACAGCAAAAAGAGATAAAAGAAAAAAAGGGAAATTGTCTTACAAGCTTGCTGCACAAAATAAACTTTCTGGGTCTTTGTTACCTTCACAGGTTAGTTTCATGCAAATATTAGCTTAATGATTGTCTTTTATAACCTATTCTATTTTCAAGGAAAATTGTCTGCTTGTTAATGACATGTTTAATATAATATTAGATGCTGTTGGAAAATGTGTATGGATCATTTCATTTAATTCTGTTCAAATTACAGGTTAAAGGTATTTTAGAGCTTTTGTGGGAAAATGAAGCCCGGCTCTGTTCTTATATTAGTGATATTCAAGATCAGGGGTTTGGAAAGAAAGCCGGTCACTCAATGTTCTTTCTAGAGAATATTTTTGTACCACCAATCAAATTTCGTCCCCCAACTAGAGGAGGTGATAATGTAAGTATGATAGCTATGTAACAGTGTTGTGAGAATAAACTTCATTATGTGATCTTTGACTCAGATTATTGTTTCATGAGGAAAAATACAACACATGTAGATGGCTTCCTATTTGTGGAGATGAACTTTTATGGATATTTCTCTTATCTTAGAATGTTTATATACTATTTTATTGTTCTTTCTCTTTCTTTTTTCCTCTGCAGTTGGCCTATGGTGACATGGATGCTAGGTCAGGAGGTTAATGGTTGGGAAAGTTTTCAGTTTTTGAAACAAAATCATTTAAATTTTAAACATTCTATTCCTTTACATCTTCAATAGTTTACTATGGTCGCTACTCTACGAAGTGTTTTTTCTTTTTCTAAATCATTTTATTCATAGTATCAGTCTTTTGAAAAAAAAACCACTGCGACATATTGCCCAACAGATTAACCATTTTTAACTCTAATGAATGAAGAAATGATTATAGATCCTGTAATTTGCTTGTATTGCTTAATGGTATAGTTGAGTGTAGTGAAGAAAAGATAAGATAAAAAAATAGTGCAGTGAAGATGAGAATGCAGCTGGGAATTAGTGGGCATACAGGGAAGGATAAGATTAGGGATGATAATGAATACATCTAAGAAATTTAGACTAGCATCTATTTAATAAAAGATTACAGAAACTCACCTAGGGTTGTTTGTCTTGTAAAAGAAGGCCTGTAAATGCTCCAATGAGAAAAGTGGATCAAATGGAAGATAGTATGATTAAAAGGGATGGAGGAAGTCTTAGGAAATTTTAAGGAATACCATTTTTAAAGACCTTATTGTAAATGAATTTGTTGAAAAGTTGGCTTCTTCCAATCTGCCAATTTTTCCATATAGCTGGACCCGCCTATTGGGAGGCTTGGTTGTTGCAGAAATTAGGAGTGTAACTATTGATGTTTATTTTATTTATTGTTTTGTGAAAGTTTGGTCATTATTTGATACTACTTGTGTTTTAATTGTGTAGTCAATGCTTTTGTAGGTGATGGAACATCCTCAAACTGTTTTGTTGACTAAGGTTTTACAATGCAACATATCCTTAGGAGATGCCCATCTAAATAAGTCAGATCCCTCAAAGGTTCTAAGCCGGTGGATGGAACTTCAGCAATCTGTAAATGTGCTATTCGACAATAAAACTGCATCTGGTGAGAGTCTCTTCTGGTTTCATTTTCTTTTTACCCTGTTGGAAATTGGAATAGTAATGTGGAACTGGGTGAATTTGGGTTGGTTGTAATTTGTCAATAAAAAAATGACCAATATCAGTAGATAATAAAAATCTTAATAAGTTTTTAATTGTGATAAAATGTTTGTAAGAGGATGTCTTTTTTCTGTTATGAATATGATGAAAGAAGTATTAATGTATTATAATAACAGGAAGAAAAATGAGGTTTCTCAGAGTTTGTGGATCACTTGATATATATGAAGACATGTAGATATTTTTGATATCTTGCTAATGGTTCTTACATAGACTTGACTTTTCTGGCTTGGTCTAGGCACAAGAGAGGTAGCTACTGGAATTTGTCAATTGCTGGAGAAGAAGGAAGGCATCTTTCGCCAGAAAATGATGGGAAAGAGGGTTAATTTTGCATGTCGCTCTGTCATATCACCAGATCCTTATTTAGCAGTCAATGAAATTGGGATTCCCCCATATTTTGCTTTAAGATTATCATATCCTGAGGTGAGGATTATAACTAGGTATCACTCAATGTCCATATTTGTTATTTTCTTTGTTTCTATTATAAATTTCTGATGTGTATTCAGTTTAGCAATATGCGTATGGAATCACAACATGTATACATTTATGAATGGTTCTTGTTGAATTTGGAGGGAGTTAGGATGGAATAGCTTGATTGATATTGCTTGAGTGTGTAGTGCTTAGGTTATTCAGAGCATCTATATACATAGATTCTTAATAGACTAAGTGAGGAGGACTGCTTTCTTGATAAAGAGTAAATGGGTGCTACTTCCTAAATACTAATTCCTATCATGATAGTGTATATTTTGGTAGTGTATTTTTCTTTACGTCATTTTCTGCTTATGATTTATAAATCTTATGATCTTATAGACAGGCAAACCATCTTTTCCCTTGGTGTGGCCCATATAATTTAAAGAAGATAAAAAATTGAAACTGAAGAGTAAGCATTTTGCTATAAGTATAACTGGATAATAATTTGTCTGCTGCAAGCCTGCAACCAAATTTTGGCCTCATTATTCTTACCAGAGCACCAGAAACAGAGAATGATAAATTGCTCTAGAATGAAGTGAAATGTTCAGAGTTTATTAAGTACTCCAAACAATAACATGCTGATAACTGATTATTATACTGGGGCATTGCACTGGTCTTATTGGACTCAACATTGAGTAGGATATTACTAGCTATGGTAAAACCTTCATATCTCATTTTGTTTCCTGCCATTGGCTTTTATGTTAATATCTTTCAGAGAGTGACTCCTTGGAATGTAGTCAAGTTGAGGAATGCTATCCTTAATGGTCCTGAATCCCATCCTGGTGCTACACATTATGCTGATAAAGTATCAATAGTCAAGCTTCCACCAAAAGGGAAGTTGCTTTCTTTGACATCGAGGAAATTACCAACCTCAAGAGGGGTTATTTTGCATCAAGGGAAGATATCTGACCATGAATTTGAAGGGAAAGTTGTGTATCGCCACTTGAAGGATGGTGACGTTGTGCTTGTCAATCGACAGGTAATGCATTGTCTCATCAGATGTGTTTTAGCAATAATGCAATATATTTATCGTGGTACTGTCTTTCATTACTTTGATGAGTTTTTTTTAGGTAAAGAAGAAATAGAAAATCTGTGCATGACTTTACAAAATTACAATGCTGGATGTATTCTGTTTGATTGTTCTCATCTACTCTTGGAAATTGTCAAGTTGCTGTTGTCCTTGAAAATGTGATTCGAGTTAAAATTCTGTTTTTTTCTTAAGTTGGCATTGATAGTATTGCTGGCATAACTTTGAACTGTATACCTACCACAACATAAAACAATTTTGTGAAGATCATATTGAGAAAATGTGTGATGTGAACACGACTGATTTGATGACATTCTGATATGAATTGAACTTTATATTCTGTTGCAGCCAACACTCCATAAACCTAGTATAATGGCACATATAGTTCGTGTTCTAAAGGGGGAGAAAACTGTACGCATGCACTATGCAAACTGTAGGTAATATATACTTTTAGTTTCTGAGCTTGGTGTGATTGTGGTATAAATTATGTATTAATACATTTGACTATCTGACAATCTGTCATGAGAATTTCATTTTGATTCATTCATATGCATTATATCTCTGCTTAATAGGGTTGCTACAGTTAATAACTTTTTGTTTCTTATTTTTTCCCCTTCATGATCTCAGTACTTATAATGCTGATTTTGATGGTGACGAGATTAACGTTCATTTTCCACAAGATGAAATTTCTCGGGCTGAAGCTTACAATATTGTAAATGCTAACAATCAATATGTGAAACCTACAAGTGGGGATCCAATCAGAGCTTTGATTCAGGTATTTGCATAAATTATTTATTTAATAAAGGCTGCTCAGTGCTGCAGGGCGTAAGGATCCCTTCATTGTGGGGTCGGGTTGTTTTCCATAGTTGTATCCATGACTGCTAGGTCACAATGCAACAACCTTATTGTTGAGCCTCATCTTCTATTTGCTTAATTAGTTAATGTACATTATTTACAAATTTTTTTCTTTGGGGTTATTTCCTGACGTTTTTTTCCTCTCATTTTGAACTATTTTTCCAGGATCATATTGTAAGTGCCGGTCTTCTTACAAAAAAAGATACTTTTCTAAGTTATGAAGAGTTCAATCAACTACTTTACAGTTCTGGTGTATCCATGGCTGGGCTAGGCTCATTCTATGGCCAACATGGGCAGAAAGTTTTCATGTCAAATTCCGAGAGTGAAATGTTTCTGTTTCCTCCAGCAATATGGAAGCCTGAGCCCCTATGGACAGGAAAACAGGTTGCTATCTGTTAGTCTTAAATTTAAGACTTTCACTCTTCTGATGTTATAGCAAATTACTTTCTAAATAAACTGGCAGAAGCTTTTTCATTTGGTCATTTTCCCTCTCTTGTATTATTTCATAATAATTTATTAAACTATGGAGTCAGTATGTCTTTATTGGGAAAAACTGAAGTCCCACATCGGTTAGAGATAGTGCCAAGATAAAGTATATAAGTGGAGAGCAACCCTCGTCTTATAAGCCGGTTTTGTAAGGTTGAGTTAGGCCCAAACCAACGTTCTAAGATGGTATCAGAGCCTATCCTAGTGAGTGTTGTTAGGCCTACTGTGCCACCCGTTGTCGGGTCGCTTTCGGACCACTTGTAGATGTCCAATCTTGCAAACTTTATGCTTGAGATGTCCAGTCCTAGGCCTGAAGTGGTGTGTTGGAGATTCCACATTGACTAGTGATGAGGCCAAAACAATGTATATAAGTGGGGGCAATCCTTACCTTACAAGCCGGTTTTGTAGGGTTGAGTTAAGCCAATAACTTACATTCTAAGATGATATTAGAGCCTATCTTAGATCCATTAACGGGTCACCCACCATGTTGTCCATGCATCAAGCTCAAAAGTGCTGGGTGTGAGGGGTTGTAATGGGAAAAACCTAAGTCCTACATCGGCTAGAGATAGTCCCAAGATAAAGTATATAAGTGGGGAGCAACCCTCACCTTGCAGGCCAATTTTGTAGGGTTAAGTTAGGTCCATAACCCACATTCTAAGAGTCTTAAACATAGTTATCAGAATCTTATGATTCATGATTCGAATCTTACGATTCAATACAATTCGGCTACCTACCGAAACATATCCTAAGATGAATCTTAAAGGACTTTGTATCTTGTGATACATGAATGAATCATGTGAATCTTATGATTCACAAGATTCAAGGATTCATTATTTTTTTAGTTTTCTTTCACCAATTTTCATGAAAAAATTGAAAAGTCATATAAGCTTAAATTATTAAATGAAAAGGAATTGAAAGAACAGTTCTTAAGTTATCCTATTTAATTACTCCACTACTTTATTTGTTGCTCACTCATTTAATGCATGTACTCTATTTAGCTATTTAATTGCTTCGTTTCAATTCTACTAAAATAAAGGCTTCACAAAACTTAGATTTAACAGAACTCATGCTCCTAGAGTTATGTTTTTTTAGTTATTGGTCATGAATATGTGCTTTAATATGTTTTTGTTAGTTGCATATGCTATGTTTTATTATTGATCATGAACCTTACGATTCACGATACGGTTCGATTCATGATTTAGAAAATGAGCCTTCCGATTCATGATTTGAATCCCAATTCAACTACCATGGTCTTAAATCCTGTTTCCTATTTTCTACTTGGGTATGATCCGCTTCTTTATTTTGAATGACATAATGGTTTTATTAAGTAAATGTGGTCTCTTTTGTTTTTCTAGGTTATCAGTGCATTGCTATACTATATCACTAGAGGTTCACCACCATTTACTGTTGAGAAGAATGCAAAAATCCCATATAATTTTTTCAAGACTCAGATCAGGGAGGGAAAAAAATACACTCGAGGTACATCAAGAAAGAAGCATGAGTCTGATGAGGATACATCAAAAAAGAAGGATAAGCATGATGAGGATAAATTATTGATATATAAAAATGATTTGGTGCGTGGTGTAGTCGATAAGGCTCAATTTGGTGACTATGGTATGATACATACAGTGCAAGAACTTTATGGATCAAATGTTGCTGGCAACCTACTTTCAGCATTAAGTCGGTTATTCACTACCTTTTTACAGGTTAATTACCAATTCAGTAGTTTTGCAATTGTGATATATTTTTTTTAGTAGTTATTTAGCCTGCATTCATGCATGATTCTGATTTGTTTCGCGTCTTTCAGATGCATGGGTTCACATGTGGAGTAGATGATCTTATGTTAACAGAAGGAAAGGACATTGAAAGAATGAATCAACTCAAAAGTTGTGAGGAAATTGGTGACAGTGTTCATCGTGCATTCATTGGAGTGATGGATAGTGATAATATAGGTAACTGAAATAAAATTCATTTATACAAATCATATGATTTTAAAATAATATTCCATTTCCAGATATGATAACATTTATTGATTGCTTTTAATTGGTGAATTGCTAGTTTTATATTTAATATATTTTATCCTGAATTTAATATTATACTACCTCCGTCCCTATTTATAAGACGTTGTTTTGAAAATTCTTTGTCCCTTTTTATAAGACTTCATTTAGACTATTTTATGCATTAATTATTTTTTGTCTAAAATACCATTATTTATTATAATGTTACTCTGAATGTCTCTCTCTCTCTCTTATGAAGATTGGAGAAGATGAATAGACTCTCATTATTAATCCCAATAATATCAAGGGTAAAATTGGAAAAATATTATAGTTACACACAAATTTATTATTAATACCTAGATTAACTAACTTTCTTAATAAGCGTAATTTAGTCAACAATGTCTTATAAATAGGGACGGAGGTAGTATAGTTTATTGAATGCCTTGACTTTATGATGTCAGAAAACAGAAACTGCCATTGTAACGTTTACTATCCTAGTATAGTGAAATTCCTTAGACAAGTAGCTTCTGTTCTGAATTGTTGTCCTTCCCTTCACTGCGTTGCTTTTAATTCTTCATGCCACTAGTTTCTTCAGTGCAGTAGAATGTATATCTTTGAATTGAAACAAACTGAATTGGACTAGTGTTAATTAAAGTGTAGACAGATGGGTTGCAGTCTTGCAGATGCTTGAGTTTTTAAAAAGCTTAGTCCATTAAGGATGCTGCAGAGATTCAGAGAAGTATCATCCAATATTTTTATTGGCAAACAACATTTTGATATTACCTTGATGCAAAGGGGAGGTTAGTTTGTGGGTTTGGGGTGAGATAAAGGAGAGGTCAAGAATGACTAGCACAGAAGTTATGGTTCCATAAATTTGTGAAGGTTGTTGACATAATCCTCTTCATTGTTATCATCATGTAGTGGAGCATGTCCCTCTCCCTCTTCTCCATCGGACACCTCAAAATTAACCATGTCCATGATCTCTTCTTCTTCAGATTCCACATCCTCAAACTCCACATCCTCATCAATTTGTTGGACTGCTTTTTGCTTCCTTGATGAAGATCCAGCACCCAATGCTTGTTTTTTAGATGTGTAGGCAGCAGCAGTAACAGCACCACTGCTGGCTGGTTGCTTTCTTCCCCTTGTTTTTTGCCTAGTATATATCCTAGGCTCTCCAACCCCCGAAGCCTCATACACAGTTGCCCAATTTAGTGCATCATCATCTTCAAATACTAACTCATTTCCAGCATCTTTATCATCATCATCCATCTCTCCCACTAACCATTCATTGCACACATCAATTTCATTGAGAGAAATTGGATCAATTTCATCTCTAGCATTAGTCGCCGGAGCTGAACAAGGTCGCCGGTGAAGTTGCCGCCGGTGTAGAGGTTGCTGTCGGAGGGAGGTCGTGAAGCAGCAGTAGCGTCGGAGGAGAGGGAGGAGAGGGAGTGAGTGTCGGAGGAGAGGAAGTGAGCGTCGGAGGAGAGGGAGTGAGCGTCAGAGAAGAGGGAGGAGAGGGAGTGATGCGCAACCAACAGAAGCAGTCTGTTGTGGGTTGTGATTTAGGGTTAAAAACCCTTATTTTTTGTTGGGCCGGGTTGGGCCTGTGGCCCATTTCACTTTTTTTTCGTTTTTTTTTTTAAAAAACCGCCATTTCCGCCATTTTCCGCCATACCCGCCATGTTGCTGGCGGCCGCCATGTGAAACCGCAACGCCACCGCTATTTGATGGCGTCTTATCAAAAAACCGCAACGCCATTCCGCAATAGCGCCGCCATAACCGCTATTTAACAACACTGGTTGCTGCTAGTGAGATTAAATGGAAAATGAAAATTTGTGTCGACGCTTTTGACCTGTTTAATTTGTGCACTCTTAAAAGGGCAACCCAGTGCACGAGGCTTCAACCTAGAGGGGTAGGGGAGTGTAGATGTACATGGCCTTACTCCCACCAGTGGACAGGCTGTTTCCAGAATTTGAATTTGTGACCTCCAAGTTATAAGGCAGCAATCTTACCCTCACGCCAAGGCTCATCCTCTTAATTTGTGCACTTTTTAACTGTTAGTTATTCCCAGTAAAGGCTTATTTACTTGATGATTCCTAAAAGAATCAGCAAGGTCAAAAAGATGAGGGAGAATACTCTGTTCTTCTGTACACCATTGACAATTGTTCTGCTATTAATGTCTAGCTGAATTTAATGCATCTTGATGAACAGCTTGGGACATTTTGGCTTGTACTGTGGGCCTATTTATGTCACCATTTTAAGGGACTTTTTAGTGTTCCCTCAAGTATATTCTCTCTAATTGAATGCCAATATTTTTTAATTAAATAATTATTTTCATATTCTTCAGTTTTAAATTAAGAAAACTTTTAACTGATCAAGAATGAAGTTGCTAAGAAAATTTTATGCCATCTTTGACATGGAATTTAGTTTTTCGAATTAAGTTATAAGCATGGAAGAATGTTCACTATTTAAAATTTGCATCAATGTGTTTGTTTTACATGTTGTTGTTCCAAGACCGAAAGTAACTATTGGGCTGGCTGAAGATGGGTGCTTGCGTCTTAAGATCAATATATTTTTAAGCATTGACATTTGGTTACTACTCTGAATTTGTGGGGTTTTATTATTCTCATGACATTTTAATCAGCTGTGACAATACTCATTTCATGTTAGTTTAGTCTTTGTACTTGTTATGGAAACTATTAGGATGTTTCTCCAACATGCTTTGACAGGTTGGCATACGTAAATGCTCATGCAATACTACAAACATAAGAAAAACTTATTCTCTTACAGACTTTATGAAAAATAATGGTTCATAGTTATCTTTTTTGGGGTACTTGGCATTTCCTTTCTACTGTTTGTCTCTGTGTGTGTAAAATTGTGATGTTTTAGCTTATTTTTCATTTCAGATCCATTCACATTGCAATTGAATATTGAGAAAAAAATACGCAGTAATGGAGAAGCAGCCTTAACATACTTGGATAGGGAGATGACAAGCAATCTTAACTCAAGAACAAGCTCCGGGATATTAAAGGAGCTACTATCTGAAGGAATATTGAAGCCTTCAGGAAAAAATTGTATTTCTCTTATGACTACATCTGGAGCTAAGGGTAGTATGGTAAGTGTACTGCTGTTTAAATGTTAATTTGTCCACATCACTCTTTTTTTAGTTGTGTATTAAGATACAGAGCACTGTAGATACTGCATGTGCCGTGTTAGAAAAACCAAGAAGTCTCCTATGAATATTATAAGTGGCAGTGTGGCACAAGTGTGTTTAATGCTACACATGTTTGAAGTCCTAACATTTTGGGCATATGACTGGAGTGAAATCCATTATGTGCTTTATATAATAAAAGATCCTATTGAAGCATAAGCAGATGATGCTCGAAATTCAAATTATAAAAAAAGCATAAAGTTTTATCTTTGTTTTTTTAATTTTTTATAAGCTTTCATTAATTTCCATAAATAACTAGTGTACAAGATTGTAAATTTAGTTTAATACAAATCATTTATGTATTATGTTTATGGCAATTAGTGATTTAATGTTGATTTCATATGCTTTTAAACAGGTGAATTTCCAGCAGATATCTTCTCATCTAGGCCAGCAAGAGTTGGAAGGAAAACGAGTCCCACGCATGGTTTCTGGAAAGACCTTACCCTGCTTTCCTCCCTGGGATTGTTCCCCTAGAGCAGGAGGGTTCATTATTGATCGGTTTCTTACAGCCCTTCACCCTCAGGAATACTACTTTCATTGCATGGCTGGTCGTGAAGGGTATAAATAAACTTTTGGATTGACATTAAAAAAGTTCATTCTAGACATTTTTGTTGTTAAATTATGTATATGTATGGTTGTTATGGTTGTGAATTGTTACAATTTTATTCCATTATCTGTGTGTATCTTTTCAATTCAAGACTGATAGGGACTTGGGTATTATGGGGTGTCTATGTCCCACATTGAGTAGTATGGGATGCTCAGTAGAGTATTTAAGTGCTTGGTTCTCCCCCCCTTAACATCTAGCTTTTAAGGGTGGGTTCCCCAAGTGTTTGGGTGCTTATCAGTTGGTACCAGACCTACGTGTTGATGTCTTGAAAAAGGCTACCTACGGATGGTTTTGATCGATGGAGAGTTCTGACCAACGAGGAAGTTGAGTGAAGTGTCACCGAATGAAGTGTCGTAGAGTGTGAGCCGCCGAGATGTTGGGTCTCGGGCGGTGCTATGATAGGAACTTGGGTATTATGAGGTGCCTATGTCCCACATCAAGTAGTATGGGGATGCTTGGTGGAGTATTTAAGTGCTTGGTTCTTCTCCGTTAACAACTAGCTTTTAAGGGTAGCTCCCCAAGTGCTTGCTTAGGTGCTTATCAAAGACATAGTAGATATAGTGGCACCTAATATCAAGATGCATGTACATGTGACAGATATTGGCAGAACCAATCAAAATATTTATTATCTTAATTTTATTAGGTAAGATTATCTCGGAAGATAAACTGAAAGAATTACTGAAAACAGAGTCTGAATTTCTACCTGGGTGACATCATTAGGTCATATAATTCACATGGCTACATGTGCCTGTGTCATGTATACTTTACAGTCCTTGCATGTGGGCTGGTGCATGTGGGCTGGTGCATGTGAAGGAGAGGAACATTACAATTGTCTGTTGCCATTGATGTATTTTATTTATTTTTGTTAGAAATTAATCTAATATTCATTTCATTTGTTTTTTGTTAAAATGTCTTTGATATCTGTTATGCTCATCACTTGTTTATTGCAGGTTCAAAACTATTTGAACCATTCTTAACTTTTTTTGTTTATTTAATTTCAGCAAATAGTTTATCGAGTGTTTCTTAGTCAAGTTTGTGCCTTCTTTTATGCCCCTTCAGAATTGAAGATTAGATCATTAAATTACACTATTGTCATTTGCATTTTAATTTCCACGAGTAATAATACTTGGACCAACTTACTTGAAAAACTGCTCATATGCTCCTTGTAAGCCATGGATATTAACCCTGTTCTAACTGTTAACTTTTTCTTAATGGTCCAATTTGTGCACACACCTTGGCACCTTGCCTTATTTTTGCAACTATCTTTCCCTTTATATAGATAGCTGTTTTGTTTTTCATCTTATTTTTTGATTATGACAGACTTGTTATAATATGCCTTCTGAACAATTGTGTAGTTTTTTTAACAATTTTTTGCTTGTTGCAAGTTTGCAACATCAAAGTCTCACATCTGAAGGAGAATGTGAACAATAGCCAGCAGTTAAAACTTCATAGTCTATGAAATTGAGTTGCATGATGTGATTTTAGTAGGTGCTGGATTTTTTCTTGATTGGTCAATCAATTGTTTAAAAGGGGTAGAGGCAATTTAGCAGAGCTTCAATTAAGAAAAGTTCTTCAAATAGAAGAGAGTTTATTAAAGGGATAGAAAAGGCCTATGAAATTTTCAGTAGAAACCATTAAAAAGACCATCTACTGAAAATTTGGTTTTTGGTAGAGCCCAATGGCATCAACTGTTCCATGTAGTGATGCCTACATAGTGGGATAACTCTTGGTTATTGTTGATTGATTGTTTGTGTTTATTTGTTGCCCTTATGTTTGCATTTTTGCAAATGTTAGAACCTCGTCCAAAATTTGGCCTTGGTTACACCACTCTCCCTCCTACACTCCCCGTGCAATGCATTCCTGTTTCTTTTGGCTTCTCTGTATGATGTTTACTCCCCTTTATGCAAATATCATCACTTTTGTTGATATGTTTTAATCTTTTCACCAAAGGCAAAATGTATTCTTGGTAATATGGCTTAAATTTCTTAATTCCTAGATCCTAACAAATGACCTCTTTGCTCTACAGGTTAGTTGATACTGCAGTCAAAACATCTCGGAGTGGTTACCTGCAAAGATGCCTAATGAAAAACCTTGAGTGTCTTAACGTTTGTTATGATCATACTGTCCGTGATGCTGATGGTTCAATTATTCAGTTTCACTATGGAGAAGATGGTGTTGATGTCCATCAAACTAGCTTTCTCACCAAATTTGAAGCATTGTCAACTGTATGAACATGTTTATTATTTTGAGAAAATCATAAATTACACATACAACTTGTAGCTTGTTGTTTATATGTTTTTGTATTATTATTTTCAGAATAAAGAATTGGTTTGTAGCAACTATTGCCGTCAGCTGGACAGATCCAGTCCATATATTAACAAATTGCCTGATGCTCTTAAAGGAAAAGCAGAAAAATTCTCTGGGGATGCAGATTTCTTAAAGTTGATGGAGCATAAGTATGTCTCATGTCTCGCTCAACCAGGTGAACCAGTTGGTGTATTAGCTTCTCAATCTGTTGGAGAACCGGCAACGCAGATGACGTAAGATTTTTTACATTGTCATGGATATTTCTCCTTATTTTGCGTATATTGTTGAAGGTGGAGGGAGGGGGGGGGGGGGAGTCTGTTCCTCTCTTAGCTACGATACGATTTTAATAGTTTTTGTTTGATCTAAACATCATAAAACTTCAGATGCGAATTTAATGGTTTTTGTTTGACCTAAACATCATAAAAGCTTTATGTAGGTGTAATGAGTTTATGAATTGACTTGCTAACTATATCTTAATTTACAAGTAATGATAATATAAAGTATTAGAGAAGCTGCAGTGCTTTCTGGTGATCCCATGGAAAATTATTATTTTAATTTTCATAGTGAAATCTTGAAATATGGACAACTTATGTATTCCTGGTGAAAATTTTACTAACAGGAACAATGACTTTATTTGCATCTGGTGTTTGTTTATATAAAATCTAAAGCTTTCTGTTTATGGTCTGCTAGAACTTAATTCAGGGAAGGTGTTTTTTTGGCAGCTATGAAATTCCCAATAATGATAAAGACTTAATTTGTATATGTGTGGCTGGTTAATTCTATTTTTTTTTTTCCAGTTTGAATACTTTCCACCTTGCTGGTCGAGGTGAAATGAACGTGACACTTGGAATTCCACGCTTGCAAGAAATCCTGATGGCGGCCGCAAGTGATATCAAAACACCATTTATGACATGCCCCTTGAGACATAATAAATCTATGTGAGATACTGACGTTGTTTTCTGTTCTCTATTGTATTTGTGTGTGCATTATTTTTGTTCCTGAAAACTTACTGCTTTTTCTACACACAGACATGTATAGGTGTTTGATGCAATTGTTATTTGCAGGGAAGATGCTATTTGTCTTGCTGATAAGTTGAAGAAGATCACTGTAGCTGACATAATCAAGAGTATGAAAGTTTCTGTTGTACCAGTAACTGTTCTTGGTGGTCAGGTTTGCAGTATATATAAACTTGTGATGAAGCTATATAAACCTAAACAGTATCCAAAATACACTGATATTACCCTTGAAGACTGGGAGGAAACTCTAAGAGTTGTCTTTGTGAGAGAGTTGGAGGATGCCATTGAAAATCACATGACATTGCTTTCTAAAATTAGTGGCATAAAAAAATTCAAGACAGATCCGCAATCAAATTATTCGAACAGCTCGGAAGATGCTCCCGACAAAGGATCAGAATCTGAGAAAAAAGGTCAAAATAATGATGATGATGATGATGGTGGTGTTGAAGACACTGAAGGGTATGAAGATCTTGGAGCAGATGCACAAAAGAGAAAACGACAAGGTACTGATGAGGTTGATTATGATGATGGTCCTGAAGAGGAAACACATGATGGTGAGCTGTCAGAAGAAATTGAAGGTGATGAGGATGACAGTGATGTTGATGTCAACGAGAATGATAACAATGTGACAGATGCTAATAATTCTGAAGGACTTGAAAAACCCTCCAAGTCCAAGTCTATTGATGAAAAAGATAATTTGAAACGGGAAAAGAAAAGATCTGAACCAACAACAAAAAAATATGACAGGGCAGTTTTCGTGAAAGCTAAAGGGATGCATTTTGAGATCCACTTTAGATTTACCGGTGAACCTCACATTTTGTTAACTCAGGTACTTTTTGTTGCAGCTTATTTCTGTTTTATATGCTGTATAAATTTTGGGGTTGATGTCTTTCTTTACTGATTTAAAAGTTTGGGTTGTTATTGTCTATCAGATGGGTCATTCAACACTATAAAAAGTTTATTTTTATATTCTAGGACATTATATATGCCTAGAAGCACAGTATCTTCTACCTACACTGGTCAGGTCCATTAAAATGCATATGGTGGTGTCTTAACATTTTTTTTTCTACCATGCTGACAAGGAGTCAGTCATATGAATAGCTTAATATTTTGTAAAATGTGGTTTTACAAAGTCAGTGTTAGTTACTTTTACATCTGGAAAACTTGGCGATGTTAACAATGTGCTAGCATGTTTTTCTTTTCTTTTCTTTTTTAAGAAAAAGATGGAGATGTCATAGTTGCCATTCCTCAATCTTTTTCTTATTACTTTCTGACTTTTGAAAAAATCTATAATGAATTTGTCCAGTTGGCGTTGTTTGGGCAATGTCCAGTTAGCAATTTGATCTTTGAAAATGACAACTTGTGTTGCTTTGGTCCTTGAAGATGTGCTTTCATACAAATCCCCCCATCTTAAGTACACACGTGACATTTGTCAATTAAATTTCTTAGAATCACTAAATGATTGAAGTTTGAAAAATTTGGGGATTTACACAGATCGGGGACATTCATATGCGAGAGAATGAGTGGGAAAATTTCATTCTTGTCTAGTATTTTAGAGATGATGACTCAGGCAATCTAGTTGGGAAATAACTTTACACGTGTACTTCATGTTCCTCATTAGCATATCTGTGTGTCTCACTAATACCGACTCGTTGAAGGATTAGCTTGTTATAAAGTTTGTCAAATTTAGGGGACCAAATTGTATATGTGAACTTGATTATAAACTAACAAGTCCAATGTTGTTGAGAAAGGAATGCGCCCCTTCCTTGGGAATGTGGATGAGAAATAATAACATCTGAGATCTATGGAAATTGTAAAGTGAACTATGGTTAGGAAACAAATATGACTGCTGTTGCCTGTTGGGTATATATGTCTTTTTTCTATTTTGCTTATAAAACACTAACTGTTTCCAAATCAACTATATGCAGATTGCTCAGAGAACAGCCAAGAAGGTCTGCATCCAAAATTTTGGAAAGGTTGGTGAATGTAAAGCTATTACGTGTAAAGAAAGTGGAGTAATCTACTATGGTGAAAATGGCCATAATAGGGATGAGATTAAAGCCTCAGACAAAGAAAAAATACCAGCACTTCAGACGTCAGGGGTACATTTTAAAACATTTTGGGAGTTGCAAGATGATCTTGATGTTAGGTACATTTATTCAAACAACGTGCATGCTATGCTGAATGCTTATGGGGTGGAAGCAGCCAGGGAGACCATCATCAGGGAAGTACAGAATGTTTTCAAGTCTTATGGGATATCGGTAAATATCCGGCACCTGACACTCATTGCTGACTTTATGACGCACTCTGGTGGCTATCGCCCGATGAACAGAATGGGGACCATAGCAGACTCTACATCCCCTTTCATCAAAATGTGCTTTGAGACAGCTTCCAAGTTTATCGTTGAAGCCGCTTATCATGGGCAAGTGGACAACTTGGAGACACCATCTGCTAGAATTTGTCTTGGTTTGCCTGTGAAGACGGGAACTGGGTGCCATGACTTGATTCAGAAGCTGGAGATATGATGTAGTTGGTTTGTTCCTTCAGCTTTAGACCTTTGGCCCCCACATGCCTGGAGGTCATGCCAAATTTTGATACCGTAATTGTGTTGTACGACTATATGCCAAAATTTCATGGCCATTTTTATTATCTGGCTTCAAAGTAATTTGTTTGGATGTAGTAGTAGTAGCATAGTTTGAGATGCCATTCCTCGTCCCATATCTATACATAGGTGGTTCTCCTGGGGCCTTGATTTTCCCATTTTGTCAGTGTAATGTTTTTCACATAATTTAAATATTTTTGCTCCAACATTACAACGGTCTTATCCCATCAAGTAAGGTTGAATTGGGTTTTCTTTAAATATTTTTACTGTTTTGCATATTTACATGGACTTATTGAGGATCTTTATTTTTAGATGTGTATCATTATTATTAGAAGAATGGATTGAGTTGAACTCAACCTTAGTAGTTAAAAAAGGAGATCGTATTGTTCCTGGTTAATTTAAATAGTACTTTGATCTTGTAGTTGAGTTACTAGGATTGAAATTGTGGAATGGGGCCTAACTTATTTTTGGCGGGGGGGATGGGGGAAAATGCTTGTTATTTTAAATAGAACATTGACCATGGGATCAACAATGTGGGATTTGACAATTGTTTACATAAAATATTCTAGTTAACTTTGAGGATTGAGTATGATCGATATATATTTATAAATTGGACTACTGTCATGAACGACTTGTTATATCCTAGGAGAGAGACATAAGGATGAAAGGGAAAATTTGGTCTCAACTCTTTTCATTGACTTGTAAGGTTTTGCTGAGTCAATTGGAACTGTTATATTTGTCTCTAACTTTGCCTGTGTCATTATAACCAAATTTCATTCATTTAAGGTAATATATATCATTGTCTGGATGGTTAACTTGGTTAAGTGAACTAATTTTCGAGGATCATTACTCCTGAGGTTAGCATTTACTACGCATCTAGATTGTCTAATTAAGTTTTGCGCGGAATTAAGTTTTGCATTCTTTTATACAGTGCCTATATAGTGATATTTATTTTAAGGGAGATTATATATCAACTCTCATTATACGAAATGTTTCTATATTTTTTGCAAATAATAAAGTAAGGAAAATATAATTTCCTCAACAAAAGCTACCGGGTGTAAAAACATAGGGCTTATCAGATTTGGACCCTCTCCTCAATATATGTCTTTTTTAGAAAGATATTGTGTATTCTGAGAGCATTTCCAATATTACAATCATGGTGGAGTTACTTAATTCATTTTTGGTAACTCCTAAGTTACACGAAATTTAAGAATTTCAAAAAAAATTCTCTCCGTTGATGCAATATTTAAGAACGTAAAATAAATGAGTTCTACAATTATCTCACAATTCTTAAGAATTGTGAAGTACTGTTGCTTATATAAGCAATAATTATTGTATAAGAATTGTCAGGTCAATTGCTCAAATGATAAAGGATTTACACTTCAGAGAATAAAGTGTACTCACAATGATTAGAAAATAAACTATTGTGAATTGTGATAAAATCAAATACATGTATAACAAAATCTAAAGCTAAATACAATATCAACCATTGATTTTTCTAATTAATAGTTATTATTGTACTTTATCCTTTAAAGTGTACTCTCTTTACTTTAGAGAAATCAAATCCAACGATGAAACCACGTAATAACTAATTCTTAAGTTTAAAAATTCCATAAACAACTCTCATTAGAGATTCTTTTAAGTCTAAATACTTTTGATTACTTAAAAAAAGTAAATATTAAATGAGAAAAAGGGTCATGCAGTGACAATGTAAAATATTTTACACTGTCATCCAATCACAATCCATCATTTATGATAAGTTTGTTGACTTTTATAAAAATATCTTAAAAGTCATTCATATGGTGATTGGTGATTGGATAACAATGTAAAACTATTTTACACCGTCAGTGCATTACCATTAAACCCATATTAAATATTTTTTTTTGTATTTTTCTTGTAAATCATATTTTCATTAATTATATATATTGAAAAAGTGCCTAATAAAGGGTATGTATTGCAGCTACCAAAAACATTTGGAAGACTCAACACAAAGTGACAACTTAGCAATTATGGTCTCAAAACAGGTTAGCTGTGGTCTGTCCAAAGCCACCGAATGAAAATGACACTATTTTTGGACTGTTGAGAGGGAGCAGTAATGACACTCGAAGCTGTTGTCCCTTTATTAATTTTTTATATATTTTTTTCCCTTTCTCATCATATCAGAGAGCTAGTGAAAACTTAAGGAAAATGACTTGAAAAACGAAGTAGAAAATGCTTCAAGCTGTGTCTGTATTGTATTTATTGGTCACCAAACTTAGGAGGGTCCTTCTACTTCGTCCCAACTCACAAGCCTTCTCTTCAATCTTGATGGTGATTGTTTATCTAACCTTTTGTACACCCTTTGTTCATTATGTTGGAATCTTTTGTTGTTTTTAATATGACAAAAGATTGAAAAAAAGAAGAAGAAAATAATGTTTCTATTTAACTACATTTCCTTTGGTCGAACTTTTGACCCGTGAACAATTAAAAATCTGTCTACCACATGATATTTGGATAAATAATGTTTTAGTATACTGAACAAAAAATCATCCATAAGTTTTTCTTGTATTTGATTTTGTAAAAGACTTATTAATTAGAAGAGAAAATACTCCGTGTACAGACAGTGTAAAAAAAATTTATATTATCATTCCATCACAAATTGACATGCATTAAGTTTGTTAACTTTCACAATATAACTATCTTAAAAGTTATACATATCTATTATGATTTATGATTAATTGATAGTGTAAATCTTTTTACATAATACATATATTGTCATTAAATAGGGTGGGAGGCCAAAATAATCATACGCACCAATTAATAGGATTTTTATTCTCGACCATAAAGAACATTTTGCTTAGTATTAATACATACATTACATTTTCTTTATTTTGAAAATATTAACTAAGGGGGTACAAGGGTGTTTATGGAGACATTGATCAATTTTGCATTTTAAATTTGTCATCATTTCTATTATTATGTTAATATTCAATCAAACCAACACAATAAATTTAACTCGTATGTATATAGTAGGTCTTTAAAGCATGTTGATTAAAGTTTTATTTTTTTTGGTTGAGAAACTATATTTAATTTAATGATTTCGTTTTGTCATGAAAAGGATTAATGTCTAGTTTGTGGGTTGGAGTTAACCTTAATGCATAAGGAAAGTGTTATTTTTAAGTGATATATAATATCTTTTGATATGGATATTCTCTTTCTAACCCAACATGCATGAGCCTTGTGATGAGAGTAGATCGACATGAATGCAGTGTACCACACTAGTAATAAAGCACATAATAATATGTATTTTTGCTTCTTTAGTGTGGTGTTGATGAGCCCTGAATGATGCTTGATGCATGCATGCCTGGTGGAGTGAATGTCTCTCTCATGAATAGTGATTTCATTTTAGAGTCTATAGATAGAGAAAGAAGGGTGATATCACAACTATGTGTCAATAGTGCCTCTCAATCATATAAAGCCATTGAAACTTCAATATATCTCTCTTCCAAGATTAAGTGCCACCAACAGTCCTAATCTATACCTACCACACATTATAATTAGTATCAATTCCAATGTCCCTTTACTTATTCTTTCGATCAACATGAAGGGTTCAATATTGTAATTTTAAATTGGAAAATATTTTATGACATCAATGTGAGACAAGGAAAAGTTATATATACCTTTTTAATTTTAGAGTAGGAGTGGATTGTTGAGATGCTTATGTACGAGAAAGATAAAACGTAAGTGAGTGATAAAAATAATTATATACAATATTAGATATGGTGTCTACTTCTTTTTATATTCAAATAATGAACTGTCTCATAGTAATAATGCAATGGTGAGAGCTAGTAGGATATATATATCCTTCATGTATCAGCAAGATTTGGAAGAGAATAGATGAAGGGATGAGAAGAGAGAATAAAGAGACGAATGAAGATTAGATCTTTTATTTGAAAGAAAGTTAAAATTCGATGAGAGATATTTTTTTTAAGAAAAAACATTAATTACTTTTAATAAAAATAGTTTTTTTTTTCAGGTAATGAAGAGATTGAAGAAACAAATAAGAATGAATTTTTTTTAAAAGAAGAGAAAATGTTATAATAGGATAATTTTTTTTAATAAAAGTATTTTGTTAGGTATAATTAGTTTTTTTCCCTCTAATTTATTTTCTGTTTTCAGTCATCTTTTAACTTTTTTCGTTTTATTTTGGTTCCTTATATAGTTAACTTGTCCTTTGTAGCAGTTTTTAATCGCTAAATTGTCAATTATAGGTGGTTGTTTACTGTCCTAATTGACAAATTAACTGTCGCAATTAACAAATTAGATTAAATTTAAACTAATAAAAAAGATAAAAGCTAAAATGAAGTGAAAAGAATTAGAGAACTAAAATAAAAATATAAAATAAGTTGAAGACCAAAAAACTAATTATGCCTATTTTTTTTTGTCCTTGAGTCAGAGACCACATGTGTCCCTAACCCACTGGGTCACCCACTGGATCAGAAACTAATCCCGCTCGCGGTGCGTGGTTCTCCTGCTAAATAGATCGTTCCCCCTGATGTGAACACGGGCCTTACACTACTGCGCCAACCCTTTGGTTAATTATGCCTATTTTTAATGACACTGAATATTTCCTCTCTCTTGAAAAAAAAAACTTGGTGTTATATATATATATATATATATATAGGGATCAAATTACACTAGTATAACTCTAAAGGAGTTATACCATTTTAATAACTTGATATAGAATGAAATTTTTATTGATCCAACCGTTGAATTATATCTACATATTACCAAGATTATTTGCGTCAAATTTTGTCAAAATTGAACAACAATAAGAAGGTAATCAAATGATCCATATTTTAGTATATTTTGAAAAGTTTATATTACGTCAATTTTAATCTATATGAATGAGGTAGCAAATAATTTTGGATTAATTTGAAATTTTGTATACATGATTTATGTGAAAGGAACTTTCAATCCAACGGTGGATTTTAAGAAAACATCATCCAGTTGAAAGTTATTGAATGGTGTAATAATTGTTTAAGTTACACCGGTGTAATTTGATCCTTCATATATATATATATATATATATATATATATATATATATATATATATATATATATCATGATATTACTAGATCCATAAATTGGATAAAAAAATTATCATACTCTTATCATATCCTACTTTTATCTAACTCTTAAATTTTATCCTATCTTGTTCGGTCTATTAAGCGAATCTTTAGAGTCGCTATATCAAAAGTAATTTTTGACGGTAATTATTTTGGCTTTTAGTAAGAATATAAATGTCTGCTAAAATGGTTGTTGGCAATTAGATTGCGATCAACATATTCAAGATTTGAAAAAATATTATTGACAATTATAATGAACATCGATAAAAACTCATTTTATTGTTGGTAAAAAAACTTATTTTATTAGTTTTTGCCTAATACAAATTAATCTTTTGTAGGCTAATATTCATTTATTGAAAAAGTTACAGTTCAAATATTAATGAATTTTATTACCAACAGGGGTTGAATCTAATAAAAAGAGTAGTTTCTTACAATGTGGTTAATCAAGATTTGAATTCCTACTGAAAGAGGCGTCCACATTTAGTATTTGACCGTGTCCTTAAAAAAGATTGCCTCTGAAGGATGGGAAACATAAAAAAAATATTGGTTATTAATTTATTGTCACTATAATTGTAACTAAAACATATTTTTGTTCTAATTATATTGAGAGAATGAAAGAAAAATGGAAAAGGATGCAACAATTGAATGATTGCATTACTCTAATCACCTAGTACATAAGTCACAATTATCATTCAATGTAATTGCAATAAGAAGCTTTCATTTACTGATCATAACACAATCCTGACGATGGCAGCTGATTATCACTTAATTGATTCAGTTATACATTTATCATTAATCTTTTTAAAATGGAAGTGGTATTAATTATGTCTCTAAATAAAGTTGTCAGAAATATCAATATATTCAGCTAAGCAAATTAGCAGTCATTTGCAATGTTCTTAAAGTTTACAAGTTAACAACAACAGAACTATGTGGGTATTATTTTTCATCATATATTGTGGAAATTGACATCAACTTTTAGTTAAATTATCCTAACCATTTTTTTTGTCTTACAAGATATCCTTAAATAATCCTTATTTGAGTATTAAAAATGTTTCTTCTGTGAATGCTCGATCTCCAGCAAGTTTAAACCCAAATATTATAAAAGCCATTTAATTACTAAATATACAAGCATGATTAGCTAGTCCTTGTGGGTCAATCTTACGAAACATTTGAGTTAATGTTACCATCATTTTTTAACAAATTATTTAGGTACAACTGGTAGGAATATTTGTGAATTTAAACCATATCTTTTCAAAATCTACAATCACGTGCTTGATTGCAATTCAAACCACTAATAATTAACACTGCGGTACGTATCAGTTCCAACGGGACCACAAGAAATTCTAGGGAATATTATGAAGGAATTAAGGAGCAATTATTTAAATTATGGAGTCTATTATTTATTCTTTGTAATAATTATGGGGATTAGACATTGCAGAGCAGAGATATTTGGAGGTTTTCGGAAGACACGGACATCTGAAAAAAGGAACGATGTTAAATTAATTAATTAATTATCAATTCTCATTATAAAATAATACTATAAATTAACTAAGAAATTCTCTTTCAGAAGACATGGGACATTTGAACATAGAATGATGTTTAATTTAATTTATTACTTATATTCTCATCTTACAATGTAAACTCACTCGTGTTGTCTTGGAAATACAAAGGACGAAAGAAAGCATGCATGGGGATCTCTGGTCAACACAAATACCCCTTTTGCTAAAAATGTTTTATTGTGTCCCCTTTTTCGTACACAAATTTAACTTCTATCTTTGTTAAAGGTACCCTAACCATGCTATGCACTCTATATTATTGCATTATTTTTTCACGAATGACAAACCTATGCGTATAGTGCTTCCCCCACTTGTGTGTTATCCAAGCATAAAAATTGTACTTGCATGTGTTATCACCTCTCAAAATACTGCTATATGTTTTCAAATTTCGACAAAAAAAAAAAAAAAAAACTAACTTGAATTGGCGAACTTAACTTTCTAGGAGTTTTGAGCATCGTGGTGCTATCTTCACCTCTCAGGGAGATATATATATATATATATATATATATATATATATATATATATATATATATATATATATACACACACACACACAGTATAGTTGGTTTGTTTTAAATAATATTGTTGGGAAAAGGAAAGGATGTACTAGGTGAAGGTGACATTTGAGTAATTAATTTAAAAATGGGTCTTGTTGTTCATGAATGTTTTGATTAAGAAAATAAAAATAAAATATACTTATTCTATTGGAAACTTATAATAGATATTTAATATTTTTAAATAATTAAAAATATTTAATTAATGATCTTAACTAATTTTTAACCCCACTGAGAAAACTAGATTTAACATATTAAAAGTTGCTGTAAAAAAAAAAACATATTAAAAGTCATTTTAGATTTGAAAATTACTTTAAATTTTGACTAATTTGAGTCAAGTTGAGTAAATATACTTGTGGGGATAATATACTTTTAATTTTTTCATAAACAAAAACTGGAACCATTATTTAAGGAAAACAAAGTTCCTTGTCACATGAACCAACAAATACTTCGGATATTGCACAACTATAGGTTGATCAATGATTTTAAGAAAAGTCCAAATTATTTTTATACTTAATATAAGAATGATACTGCTCAATCATAATTTTTACCCTAACCATAACGTATTTTTGGTAAAACTAAGAACTCCTGCACTGTAAATAAATTCGTCAGTGATTTGATTTAATGATGAATTAATTTTAATTAAGTTAATTAGTAATGTATATAATGCATGCACATGTATAAGTAGAAATTGGAATAGATGGCGGTGAACATTGTTTTATTAAACAGAAGAAATCTTTCACGCATCTGTTATTCAAGACTTTACATATCAAGCCATGCATGTGAAATTAATTGAAAAGTGGATATCATAATTTAAAATATTGACTCTTTACAAAAAAAAAATAAACAGCAATACATTTATCAAATCTTTAATTGTGATAGGCACTTTTCAACTTTCACTTGGTTGTCTCGGTACGATATCTATATATAGTACTTTCACGAATGAATTCTTAATTTATTTCGAAATAAATTTAAAAGAAAAAGAGTTTGTCATATATATGTCCTAAGTTCTAAACATTAGCAACATATATGAATGTGTAAATGTGAGAAAATAAACATTGTATTAATTTTCTAAGCCTATAGTCAAATTTGAAGATGATCAATTACTGTGTAGAGCTTCATAATTTTTAAAATATTATGATTAAGAGTTTCAAGCTTCTACGAAACAAGAGTTAATTAGCTAGAGGTTTTTGATCAACTATATATTACCGTCGTCTCTGATGAAGTTTAACCAGGGAGCAAGTGTTCTAGGAAAAAATATTAAATAGTTTGAGACTATCATAATTTTCTTGTGTTAAGAATATTAGGTAATTCTAGCTTATTATAGTTTCAATTAATCTCTACATTACACACAATCAAATATTAATAATTTCTTTTAGTAAATTGAAAAGCTTAAATATGTATATCAAATAGAAATAACTTAAATATGTTTTTAATCCCTCAAATTTGAAGTATTTTTGGTTTTAGTCATTCAATTAAAAAATTGCTCTTTTTGGTCTCTCAAATTCGTAAAATGTTATTTTTAGTCTCTCAGAGTGAATTTGAAATATTAAAAAGAGCAAATTTTTAGTCCTCCAAAATAAAGTTGAGGAACTAAAAATAACATTTTACAAATTTGAGAATTAAAAAGAACAAAATTTTAATTAGAGGATCAAAACCAAAAAGTGTTTCAAATTTGAAAGACTAAAAATATATTTAAGCCAATAGAAATTAACTGGACCATAAACACGTAATTTTATGAAACTACCTAATAATTTCACGTGTTGCAGAGTGAAGTTGAAACCATAAAGGGCATACATGATTCAACTAAGCTTTTGTTCCTTGATTTTTTGTACAAAATCTTACGAATGTCCTACATATATATTACTTTGGCAATCTGTACGTACGTGGACACACGCTTTGTACTCTTTTTTTTTTTTTTTTGACAGAACACGCTTTGTACTCTTATTAGTTCAGAATGTGAACAGCAATAATGTCATTTCCTACAAGGATAAGATTTTTTACTGTATTGTATAAGCGAGTCATAGGCTCATAGCATGCATGTGCAATATGTAAGTTCATATATATCAAAGAGAATGTAAGAGTATAAATTGTTTTAGTAGGGACTTGGAACTTAATTTGATGGGAAAAAAAAAATCCCCATGATCGTTTGAAAAAAAATGGAAAAATAAAATAAAATGAGAAATAGATCTAGAGGGAGCAGAAGAAAGTGGTCCTGGATGTTACAGCCACGCTATCCACTGAATTGAGAGATGAATAAATAAAGCCTAGATTTATGGTGTAACTGTAACAAACATTTCCCATGCCGTGACCACCAAGTGATCACTATACTCTTGACCAGACCAATTATTTAGCATATATATATATATATATATATATATATAAAAGAGTAATGTTATTTATAATATATTAACTTTGTACATGTACATGTTATTATATATAAGGGAGGGAGATAAGAAGAAAAGTGTATAATTGAGTGATGTGATAGAGAGAAATATAAAAGAATGTGAATGTGTAAAAATCATGTTAAAAAAATATTATATGAATAAGAGAAAGCTAGCAATTTATGTCAAAAAAAAAAAAGACTTAATTACAATTTTTATCTCCAATTTTTTACTTTTTGACGAATTTTACTACCAACAAATTAATTTAGTGCATTTTACCCCCAACTTTTTAAAAAACTTGCAAATTTTACCTTCTACTGTTGTGCTGACGTGACATGCTGACATAAGCATAAAAAGTGGGGATAAAATTCACCAAAAAGTAAAAAGTTGGGGGTAAAATTCGTCAAAAAGTGAAAAGTTAGGGGTAAAATTTGTCAAAAAATAAAAAGTTGGGAGTAAAAGTACAATTATTTTAACATATCACGTTAGCAAAACGGTGGAAGATAAAATTTGCAAGTTTTCTAAAAAGTTGGGAATAAAATGTGTCAAATTAATTTGTTAGGGATAAAATTCACCAAAAAGTAAAAAGTTGAGTGTAAAAATTGCAATTAAGTCAAAAAGAAAAGGAGAATGCTAGCAATATATTTTCAAACTCACTTTTTGAGTAAAACTATATTATTGACTGCACTTTATTAGAAATTATAAAATTGTGTGAATCTCACTTCTTATTAATAAGTAGACTTATGATTTTATAGTTTTTAATAAATCTTAACTAATAATAAATAATGTATTAAAATGAGTGTGTTATAAAAAGCATGTTGATAACACTCTACCAGAGTTTTAAAACCCGGACCGACCCGGCCGGTCGGACCGGGACCCGGAGGTCAGACCGGGTTGGGCTGGCTATCAGACCGGCCATGCTTTCGACCCGGTCAAACCCGGTGCGACCCGGTGCAATCCGGCGACCCGGCGACCCGGGTCACGCCTTTTTTTTTTTTTTTTTTTAATTTTTTAATTTTTTTTAAATTTTTAAATTTTTTTTTTTTTTTTTAATTTTTTTAAAATTGCTTGAAACAACGTTGTTTGGATAAAAAACCAAAAGAAAGAAAGGTTTTGTGCTTGTGAGCGTTTGTCAAAACATTGCTTGCTGTATTGTGTTTGTGAGTCTGTGACTTTTTTTCTTCAAACTTCAAAGTGCACACAAATAAACCCTAAGGCCCTCATCTCAACCACATCGATCCACACCATATGATTCTATTTAATCCAACTTGAATGTTATTTTTAGTTGATTCTGTTTTATTATTTATGAGTAGTGATTCTTAGGTAATTGATACTGTGATTCTGTCACTGTGAATTTTGTTTGAAGAAGTGATGGTACAGTTGATAGTGTGATTCTATTATTTTAAATTCTGTTTAAACTTTAAAAAAGTTTAATAACTAATTTATAATATGATTTTATTACTGTGAATATCAATGGATTTGAACTTGAAAAATGAGCTTGTGAAATTATATTAATTTGTTATGTGATTTTTTTTTTACTTTTTTAAGGCAAGTATAAAATTTTCAAATTTTTTAATACAAACCGGGTCATGCGGGTCAATTAGTGACCCACCGGTTCGACCACTGGCCTAGTGACCCAGTACCTTGACCGGATCGGTTTTTAAAACTATGCACTCTACTATGAATAACAATATTTATTATATAGAATACCAATAATGATACATGAATTGTCTATAGCTAGCTTATAGATCATGATCTGAAACCAATTTAGAGTGAGACACACCATGTGTCCCTAGCTATAGCTACAACCAAAGAAGCATTTGTACCCTTTCACACGGTGGCAATGCTGGTAATCTTTGCAGCACATAGTTATTTAATTCTCAATGTGGTGTATATATATATATAATGTCTTGATAATTAATTAATATATGACATATATATTATGTGATTCTAATCTAGCTATAGCCTTTTTGTTTGGCTCTTGCATGTTCTCATTCCTCTGTCATGCTATTCTAATTTATGGTTTCAAATTTAGACTAGTTCTACTGTTGTCACACTGGCCTAGGCCAACACACTCTTTTGGCCCCTTTCTCCATTGACGGGGTCAATTAGTGAACAGAATGCATGTCATCAACATTCAGACCTAAACCTCAGGTTAACACTGCAGGGCTCTTCTGCTTTTCACTGTTTCACTCAGGAATATAACAACGACTATTTTTGTACCCAAAACAAAAGCAAAATAAAAATAATACTAACAACAACGACTATTAAACCAACACAACATGCAAAGTAGTTATATATGTACACAAAATTTCAAAAAATTAAATAAATTCATTTTGTTTTTATCGTTAGATTTTTTTGGTACAGACTCACTATATATACTCGCTGCTAAATCTACGTAGAAATATTACATCTGTTTTCCTTCTGGTATATATATAATACATTCAACGAGTAAATGTATATTAGAAACTTGTTAGTATAAAATTTTCCTTAAAATTGAATAACCTGCATTCCCTTGAACGTCAGTAATATTGCATTTGATATTCCTCTCTTTTGCAACGGAATACAAATCTTTTTTTGAGCTGATTAAGAGGCTAATCCTCCATTTGGGGCTAGGTCACTCTTAAAATTTTTCGTCCTTTTTTAAAGGATGTGTTATGCGAGAACTGAATTCAGATCCTGTCTCACAAGTTAAGCATATGTTGTCAACTAAAGTACATCTAGTGAGTTATATAGACCTCTTTTGATATATATAACAACATATTAATTATGTTTCCATCCATTAACACAAACATCCCTTAATTAGTAATGTTAGTTATATAAATTGAAGAAAGTCTGCATAAAATTAGAGAAAAAAAAAGTAGGATATTATTAGTTACAATATTACTAATCTTCATGGGATATGAGTATCATATAAACAAGTTATTAACACTATACCCAAATGGTTAATGACAAATGTTAACCAATACCCTAAGAGAACTGTTTAAGGAACTAAAAGGAGAAAGATTTTTATTGGAATATATAAAATTGTGTTGTCCATATTTATTTTGCGTTCCCTTGTGATTTTCACAATAAATACTTTCTCCTTTTAAGTAACAAAAATTGCATGTGTGTTGGACTAAAATATAAGCAAATTTTAACAAACTCTCTCCTATTTAATGATATCATCTCCAAAATACCCTTCATTTAATTACAGCTTTGTTTCCAACAACATTATCTTTTTTTGTCCTATGCAATTAAATACAAGGGATACTTTAGGAAGTGTGTTAATTATTTTATTGAGACCATCAAAATTAAATAATACTCCCTCCGGACTGAAATATAAGCAACAAAAATTGCATGTGTGTTAGACTAAAATATAAGCAAATTTTAACCAACTCTCTCCTATTTAATGATACCATCTCCAAAATACCCTTCATTTAATTACAGCTTTGTTTCCAACAACATTATCTTTTTTTGTCCTATGCAATTAAATACAAGGAATACTTTAGGAAGTGTGTTAATTATTTTATTGAGACCATCAAAATTAAATGATACTCCCTCCGGACTTAAATATAAGCAACAAAAATTGCATGTGTGTTGGACTAAAATATAAGCAAATTTTAACCAACTCTCTTCTATTTAATGATATCATCTCCAAAATACCCTTCATTTAATTACAGCTTTGTTTCCAACAACATTGTCTTTTTTTGTCCTATGCAATTAAATACAAGGGATACTTTAGGAAGTGTGTTAATTATTTTATTGAGACCATCAAAATTAAATGATACTAACTAATTTTCTTAAAGGGTGTGAATAAGTTTTTTTTTTGCTTATATTTCAGTCCGGAAGGAGTACTAACTAATTTTCTTAAAGGGTGTGAATCAAATTTTTTTTTCTTATATTTCAGTCCGGAGGGAGTAGTCCCTCCGTTCCAGATTATATGACGTTTTAGAGAAAAAAAATTTGTTCCAAAATATATGACGTTTTACAAACCCAATGTTGCATTAAATATCTTTTTCCAATATTACCCTTAATAAATACTTAGTGGGAGTAGTATATAATGAGTAATTAATTAGAGAGATAAAGGGTATATTAGGAAGTTACCTAATATTTTCTAGAAAATTTAATAAATTAATTGGATTCCTTAATACCTGTGCCAAAACCTTAAACGTCATATAAACTGGAACGGAAGGAGTAGTACCTTAGGACACTAATTAACAAGATCCATGATTAATTACTAATTAATATTATCACGACAGTGAGCTAAAAATTTATGTATGAGGTCTCATTAATTATTCTATACACAAGGTTTTAGTGAAGAAAATTCCCAGTCCAAAGGTGCACACAGTGAGCATTGAATATAATATATTATGAATTTAATCTCTATAACAAGCTCATAGAGTACTCATAGTTGGTTTAGCCGACCAGAGTGCACACACCAATAAAAATGTTGGGGGCATATTGGGACTGGTTGCTTCTTGTCGCTGCAGGTATCCTATAAATTCACAATATATTGTATTATTATATCATGGTGGCTGTGAGAAAACAGATTCTATCTTTTATGCCTCTTGTCTATCCTGGGATGCGTGCACTCTACTGTCTCTAAATATTTAATTAATTGATTGATCATGACAAAACTATGTTATTCTGTTTAAAATTGAAAGTTAATTAATTATGTATCGTAAGAGTCAAATGTTCTATTCCTTCGAATGTTTATGTAACATTTTATGTCATGTAAAGATCCCTTTCCCCCCTCCAAAACACAGAAAAAGAATATAAAAAAAAACAAAAGGTATAAGATTTTTTTATTAGAGAAAACTCGCGATTGAAAAGGCTTCCATTTTTTTTTTATTCAAATTAATATAGCTTTTGGTGTACCTACCAGCTCTTCTCTTATATATATGCGTAAATTTCTTATTTGATTTAGTAAGGGTGATATTTATGAAAAAAAAAAACACTACAAAACAATCACCATGTAAAAAATATTACTTATTGCCATGTGTGCAAATTTGGTCGTTAAACGAGTTAGTGAAGACATTTTTACACGTTTTTGCAATTCTAGTCATTAACGTATTAAGCCACTGATTTATAAATCAGACACTAATAGTGACTGATATTTATGGTTGCTAATTAATAACAAGCTATCACTAATATTTTGATAGCTTTTAATTGATGTGTAGTAACTAATATGGTCTAAATGTTAGTTTTATCAAGAGAGTCTAACTCAATTGGTTAAATAATGTGTATGAATTATTATAATTTTTTTAATACCGGAGTTCGACTCTTTCTTTTAAATTAAAAATGTTAGTGTTAAAAATCTAAAAGAAAAAACTTACATGCAGTCACTAAATAAGTATCATAGCAACTAATTGGATAATGACAAATTTAGTCATGACTTTTATTCTATTTTAAAAAATTAAGAAATATGGTTTACCTTAAGTATGTTTATTTGGTCACTAATTTGGTCACAATGTTTTTGTAAAATTATTTAATAATTTTTTACTTTTTTAAAAAAAATTATTATTATTAACAACAAATAAACAATAGGCTTAAATGCAATTTTGGTCCCCCTATTTTGCACAATCCGCAATTTTAGTCCCCCTATTTTAAAATAAAGACATTTAGTCCCTCTATTTTGCACAATCCGCAATTTTGGTCCCTCTATTTTAAAATAGTGACATTTAGTCCCCCAATTTTGTAAAATCTGTAATTTTGGTCCCTCTATTTTAAAATAGAGACATTTGGTCCCCAATTTTGTAAAATCTGTAATTTTGGTCCTTCCATCAAATTGAAAGCATTGACCGTTAAAAGATTAACGTCAACCTTAACGTGACCCAAATTTATTGATGTGATACAAATTTATTTGTTTAGTTTTTAATTATTCTAAATACTGAGTAGAATAATTGATGAAAAATATATTTAAAAAAAATGTAAAATCATTTATTTTAATGACCGAGAGTAGTTGTAAATCCTAATATGAAAGTCACGAGTCTTAATAATTTATTTTAAACAAATTCCACGTCACTGAAGCACATACCACATCGTAGTCAACGTTAATCTCTTAATGATCAACGATTTTAATTTGACGAAAGGACAAAAATCACGGACTTTACAAAATTGAGGGATTAAATGTCTTTATTTTAAAATATGGGGACTAAAATTGCGAATTGTGCAAAATGAAAGGACTAAATGTCTATATTATAAAATAGGGGGACTAAAATTACGAATTGTGCAAAATAAGGGGACTAAATGTCTCTATTTTAAAATAGAGAGACCAAAATTACGGATTGTGCAAAATAGAGGGACTAAATGTCTTTATTTTAAAATAGGGAGACTAAAATTGCAGATTGTGTAAAATAGGGGGACCAAAATTGCATTTAAGCCTAAACAATATGATATTTTTTCTCTAGATTTATTATCATTAGAAATAAATAAAAATATTAAATATACATAAATTACAACACAAATAAGAGTTTGAATTAGATAATTTATTAATAAAGAATAAATGTACTTTACATAGAAATACTGAAAATTAAATAAAAAATAGACAAAAACTATAAGGATGGTGAGGTGTCAAATGGTTGGCTTTCAATGTCATCCTTTACAGTGGCCAGTGGAGGAGGTGCTATAATGTTTGAAGAACACATGTCCGACTATTAAGTCAATGTAATCTTTGACCGGTTGCTCAAAATAAGTCATACCCATCCTTGAATTTTATGGATTTAGACATCTAAGGGGCTGTTTGGTATATCAATTTTCTGTTTCATTTTCAGTGAAAATGAAAATTTGTAGTGAAAACATGCTTGTTTTAGTTTTAGAAAATATTTTCTCTAGAAATGTTTTCGAAAAGGGGCTAAAAACTGGAAACAAAAAAACATCGTTTTCTGCATTTCCAAAGAACCGTGAAATTGATAAAATACTCTTTTTAGTCATTTTGCACAATATGAGCCAAACGAAAAATAAGATATTTATAATTTGTGACGATTTTTTATCACCAAAATTTGATTTTCTATTTTAAATTTTAAAGTATGATTTCTGACGGTTTAAATCAAGTCAATAAAAGAAATTAAAATGATTTTTAAAACAGTTAATGAGTTTTTAATTTTTATTTTGATGTGATTCTGCCAGTTTTTAACCGCCAGAAAATTATACTTTGAAATATGAAATAGAAAATCAAATTCTGATGGTCAAAAGTTGTCACAAATTGTGAATTTCTTATTCTCCGTTTGACTTATATTGTACAGAAGAGCTAAAAAGAGTATTTTGTGAATTTCAGGGACTAAAAAAAATAATTTCAAATTTAGAGAATTAAAAAAATAATGACTCACATTTCAAGGACTAAAAATATATTTAAACCTAAAATAAAATATCTTAATTCGTAGATTGTATTTTGCAGAGAGAAGAGAAAAGATTTCTACAGTTATTTTTAATTCAATTCCTGACGTCCCTTTTTCTCACTGTGGCCTCAAAGTGTTGCGTTCTGACGAGGATTACTAGCTAATGACAATTTTCCATTCTTAGGATTTTTTAATAATATTTCTTTGTGACCAGTTTTTTTTCATCCTTCTAAAGTTCGTTACAAATGTATCTAGTTATTTTTTTAAAATGAATAAAGGTTATATATAATTATATACTAAAATCATATATATATATATATATATTATATTTTTTATAATAAAGATATAAATGTATATTTATTATTCAAAATTTATTTTGTACATTTTATATAAAAAATATTTCATGAATTTTTTTTATTAAAAATGGTTAAACAAAACACATTTTCAACATTTCTATTTTCTGAAAATAGAAAACAAGAATTCAAAGTAAACATGTTTTCTAAATCTAAAAATTTGAAAATGAAAATTATTTTTAGAAAATAAAAACAAAAAATAGAAATAGAAAATGTTTTCTCAAACCAAACGCCACCTAAAGTTTCAGTTTTCCACTAACAATAACCTACTCAAATCAAACACCAATTAAAACCAAATAATTAAAGCAATACAATAACATAAGTTTAAAGTTGCTTCTATAGAACAAACATTGTATTACTTACTTAGCACAACTTTCAATCACAAAAAACACCATAAAGCCATGAAACAAATAGTTTATGATATATGGAGTTTATAATGTTGCCACAAAGATGTAAAAAGTATTGTATTGATGCAAATAAAAAATGAAAATCTTAAAAGCTCCCTACCCTTAATTAAAAGCATATTGGTAATTAATATAAAATATGAAAATATGTTATTAGAGAAACACATGTCGAAAACGAGTAGCTATCACATATATCACCTCAAACTAAGGCGTACTGCCATTAGATAACATTAGGCACCTATGAATAACATTATGCAAATTACTAGTAAATAATTTGTCAAATCAAAGATAAACAGGTAATCTAGCTTTTAAATAAATCTAAAATGTGGCAAAACATAAATAAGTAGTGTATAAATTTATAAAAGCCAAAAGTAAAATATGGGCTTAATGATAAATATGAAATTGATTTCCTTTATCTTATTTACATGAATGAACATAATTTGTAATAGATATTTCCTTAGCAGGTTCAGACTTAGTTGAGACATGCGATGAACCTAATACAACATTCTGAATGGTGCATGTGTTTGTTTCTTATATCATTAAAGCTATCCAACTAGATGATGTGTTGCATAGTTTTCATTTCAAATTTACATGCATTCTTATGTTTCGTGCTTAGTTTTGTGCATTTTTCCTCCGTTTTTCTTTCCGGAATTTGTTATGATTTTATTTTGTTGGCTTAAATATGTTTTTAGTCTCTCAAATATGAATCCTTAATTTTTTGGTCCTCCAAATTAAAAGTCATTTTTTTTAGTCCCTCAAAGTCAAAAAATATTTTTTTTAGTCTCTCTCCATAGCAGTGCCAAATAGGGAATAACGAATTTGCAACAAATTTACATAATCAAATTTTGGCAGCTAAAAGCTGCCACAAATTGCAAATCCGTTATTCCTTGTTTGACACCTATTATGGAGAGGGACTAGAAAAAGCATTTCCTAATTTTGAGGGACTAAAAAAAGTGACTTTTAATTTGAAGGACTAAAACAAACATACCCCCATATTTGAAGGATTAAAAACATATTTAAGCCTATTTTGTTTTTGGTTGGAAAGGAAATGTCTTGTAGATGTTTTAGCCTTTGGATGCATGACTTAAAGATTGGGGAGAATTTGGAAGCATTAAAAGACCCTTGGAAAGCACTTGGACCCATATGGAAGAAAATGGGAACTGTTTTGGCATTGAAAATTTTGGGGATCTTGATGAAAAAGTGAAGAAGAGAATGACCACAGCGGTGTGCCACTTCACCAGCATTGTGAGCACACAAGATAATATAATTGTCTCATCTAAAATGCATCACATCGATGTGATCTCCATCACAATGCTATGAGCGGATCCTGATGCAAATTCTTGACTTCTAGGACGTGTCACAACGGGGTGACCTGAGTAATAATGATGTATTGCTAGATACCACAACAGATCCTATTAAGTCAAATCACTATTTTTCTCATTACTTGAGTAATAATGATGTATTGCTAGATACCACTCATTATTTCTAATATCTGATATAATTTAATATTACTGCCAATATTATGAAGCCTATAGGGTCACATGCATAAAGTAGATTAATTGGAGCAGATAGAGAAATTAAGTTAGACTAAATTTCACTTAGTTTGGGCTTGTAGTGTATAAGCCCATAAGAACTGAGTTAGTATGAGCAAAACAATTGGGGGGGGGGGGGGGGGGAGAGATGGGCTAACTTTATAAATGGCGTACTAACTCCTTATTTTATAACTCATGAAGGAGATAATCGTTAAGAATAACTTCTTCATGTTCTGAGTATGCATTAAATGCATGGGCTCTTCTTTACGTTACTAGGACATGCTTTGTCCTTTCTAGAGGATAGAGAAAATGGGTGAAGATGGCAAATGGATCAGTTGGTCATTAAAAGGGAGGGGTTTAATAATGACACTCAATTGACTTTTTCTGGTTTAAAATAAATACTGCTTTTGAAGTTAAAAGCTTCTTTAAAAAAAAAAACTTGTTTAAGTAAAATGATGTTAACACATTTCAAATCTATAAACTTTTTAAAGGATATGATAAAGATGCAATAATCACATGCATGAGAAGCATAAAAGTAAAGGAAGACAACACACAAAATTTATATTGGTTCACCCACAACCTTGGGCTACATTCAATTCCTACAACTATAGGATTTCTACTAACACAAGCACCAACAAGGTATTCTTTCTCCTCAAGCATCCTCAAACTTTCACAATATTCTAAACCTTTGCAGTTTCCTCTCAGTATTTTCTAAGCCTTTGTAGGCTCTTCCCAAGTATTGTTCAAAACAACCTCTCCAGGCTTCACCCCAAATATTCTTTTGAAAAGCCTTTCTAGGCTTCACCTAGTATTTTTTCGAAAAGCCTCTCCAAGCTTCACCTTAGTATTTTCTAAGCCTCTATAGGCTCTACCTAAGTATTCTTTCAAAAAGCCTCTCCAGGCTTCATCCTAAGTAGCAACTGTTACAAGACTCACACAACAACTATTGTGTTCACTTAAACTCCAAAAGCAACAATCCCATGATTGCTTTTATGTGTTTTTCCCTCTATTCCTAAAGGGTTTTGTTTAAGGACAGACTCCTATGACACCTTTGGGATGCTCTATTCAGTAAGGCTCCTCGAGTGAAGGTGTTTATAGACAATCTATGGGTTTGAAGAATTTTCCTCTAATATGAATCGTAGTGTGTTTGGGCTAAGGAAGAATAGTATTCGAAGCTAAAGATTTCTTTGTAGAGCTTGGCTTTTTGATCTTACACTTTCTATCCTAATTTCCTTCCTTGTAATGAGCTTCAATAAGTCTGGGTTTTTTTTTTATAAGCCTTGAGGTAGTCGTTGCTAGCTGTTGGAGAATATTAGAGGCCAAGGCAAATCATTGTGAGCTATCTCTTTCACACAGCTAGTTGTTGAATGTTCCCATTTGCTTTTTTGATGCTCATGAACTTTTCAATGATGACACTTCTGCTTCCTTAGCTTGAATACAACTTGCACAATTTAAATTTGAAATTATGACAATTGGTGCTTGTTGTTGTTAGTGGCTCATGACATCTTCTTCAGTTAGTCATGAGATGCTACTTTAGAAGGTTGTTTCTTCTGTAGAATGTTCTTGTGTCGTTACTTCTGATAACTTTAGTGTTGGTGTAACAATTTTCCTTATTTATGGTTACTTTGGTTTGATCAAGTCTTGATGATATTAACAAGTTATGTGCTTCTGAATGTCTTACATGTCTTCTAGAGAACTCATTGCTTCTAATTAAGTGCTTTAGTACATTGATGCATGACTTTTGTTCTTACTGCTTTTGGTGTGTGTTTCTAAATAGTGTATACTTCAGTGTCTTTATTCTTCTGCTTAGAAACACTTCTTCTGATGATCCTCTAGCCATGTATAGCTTCTGATATCTACCTTTTGACTAAAGTTATCTCTAGATCTTGCTTCTGATCTTGCTGCACTTTCATATGAGAAAACAGAATTAGTTTTCCATGCTTATGATCAACTCTCCTTCTAGTAGTCTTGCTTTTGATCTTGCAGAATCTATGTGTGGAGTGTTGGCATGATGTAGAATGTTGATGTTTCACACCTTTTTCTCATGCTTCTTGATCAAGTTCTGTCTTAATTCAAGCATTCAAAGCAAACCATTAGTAGCATAAATCTATAAGTCTTAGAATTTGCTTTTGAAAAGTTTGTTGTCATTAAAACATTTTTATTTCAGAAAGGGTTATGTCTCAACAAATGTCAGTTATACCTAAAAGGTGATATTACTATTTTTTACTTTAAAGAAAGTACTTTTTGCTTTTCTCCTATATATATGCTTCATAGGTACTTTGTAGTTGATAACTTGACTTGGTATATGCTTTTGATAGTATTTTGTAACAAATATATTTTTTGTTTTTGAATAACTTAGCATATATGAGTGTTGAACACTTAGTCAATTCGGAAAGCTTTTTACTACACATTAAAAGCTTTGTCTCTCTCTCTCTCTCTCTCTCTCTCTCTCTCTCTCTCTCTCCACACACACACACACACACACACACACACACACATATATATATATATATATATATGGTTAAGTATGTTTTTAATCTCTCAACTTTTTTTTGTTAAGGTTTTAGTTCCTGTTGTCTATTTGTTTTGTTAAATGATGACATGACATTAATTTTATTATTATTTTATTGCATTTTGTGGCGGTTAGTTTTCTAGTAGTTTAAAATCACTAGAAATTGCTTGGAACAAGTGTTTTTTAAGTATTAAATATTTTATGCATTGCTATACCCAGATTCAAATTTAAACACAAAAATGCACAAATTCAACACAAGAACAGCTCAAGATCTAAACATAAGATCTAACACAAAAACGCACAAATTCAACACAAGAGATGCATATTTGAACCTAGATCTGAAGCAAACCCAGTATTGCGACAACCCTTTTTTTGTGAGAAAACCCATGGTTTCAACAAGCAGTGGTGGTGACTCGAAACAAGGGTGGCAATGCTAGCGACCCTTCACTACCCTCCGCGGTGGTGGCAACCTCAAGCGCACGCCTTAGCACCTCCTTGACCGCGCCGACGTCTTCGTCATCGATGGCAACCTCAACGATGTTACACTCCTTTATAAGCTCTTCCATAATGATCTCAAAGTCTACAAGGATCTCTCTCTGACGCTTTCTAATGGTGTCGTCGTCACCATACCAAAGGACATTGTTGGCAAGGCCAAAGATTCCGCCACCACCATTTCTAGGAACCCCTTTTTGGTCTCCTCCTTTGAGACCTCTCAAATGGTCATGGAACGAATCATGTCACAATCAGTAAGCCTTCATTCCAAACACAATATAGTATTGATGTTTTTATATGTCAGGGTTGAATCGTATTCTAGTCACTGCAAAAAGAAAAACACCTGAAAGAATAGATTGTATTGTTGTTTTTTATTAGTTGCACAAAGCTATTTTGTTTTTGTAACACAAATGTACTATTTCAATTCCAAAAGCAGGAGAGAGGCATTCGAGGGAGTGCTCGATCTCTCTCTTGGATCCGTCAAAATTCTCGTTTACAATGCTACCAACCACTACCTTGCTTACCAATCATAATCTTGTTTACAATCCTTCCAAGACCTTTGTGTTTATTCCTTCGAAAATTCCCTTGTCATTTCTTTTGTTGGTGCTTTCCACTATGCTCAACAAGTACTACCATTCTATATACCTTAATTAATGGCTAGTACCAACATTGGTTATGAATGACTATGGTTTTCGTTTGATAAAATTAATGAACTAATTAAGGTGTTGTCGCTTGTCGGGCATGATTGAAAGAGGAAAGTAAATGACTTTCTTCATAGGGATTTGGCATAGGATAGTGGGTTCTTGCATGTGTATTTTTGTAGAAAAATTTCTATCAATTTATACCCACCATAAATTATTTAATATTTAATGAACACTTCATCGAAGCAATTGTTGGCGGTTTAAAACCACCAGAAAATTAACCGTCACAAAACGTAATAAAATAATAATAAAATTAACGTCATGTCATCATTTAACGACATAAATAAACGACAGGGACTAAAACCTTAATAGAAAAAAGTTAAGGGACTAAAACCTTAATAGGATGAGGAGGGATTAAGTTACTAAAAGAGGAAATTTAAAAGAGTTACTCCCTATCCTCACCATTCATTTTCTTAAAATCTAATGGGTAGGATTAGCTACTCATTAGATTTCAAGAAAATGAATAGTGGGGATGGGGTGTAACTTTGAAATAGTTACTCTTGGAATAACTTGATCCCTCTCTTTCTTTTTCTCTGTGTGTGTGTGTGTGTGTGTCTAAATATATATATATATATATATATATATATATATATATATATATATATATTCTTTGGACATTTATGTTTTAAAAGCATATTGGACACTTGGTTTAAAATTTGTTTTGGATGCTTCTTTGATGAAAACTATTTCTCACATTTCCTTTTAATATATAAAAAAAACTTATATACGAAGCAATTTTAAGTGTTTATATAAACAATATGTATGTACTATGCAAGTATCATTATTAGCAGTTTATAAATATTGCTAGTCTTTGTTATGATCAAAATATTATTAGGGATTTGATGCTTCATGCTTTTTGTTTCCAACAATAATGAATTACATGCACTATAAATTGTTGTACAACTCCAGTTAGTTAGGTAAATTGGTAATTTCTTCATTCATTCTTTACTTGAGGGCATCATCCCATGCAATTTAGGAGTATCAATCCTAATTTATTGTGTAGTTACTAAAAACGTGATGTATAACCTTTTGTAAAATAGATTATACTATCAACCATTGCTAGGAGAATGATGTATAACCTTCCATAAAATACATTAAACCATCAACCATTACCCCCTAAGCATAAGAAGGTTGTAATTGATGTAGGTACATTTGTTGTGTGGTTAATCAATTTCATTGTGGTAGATGTTATGATATGTCATTTAATTGGTAAAATCAATGTATTGTTAATGATCATAAACTTTTAGGTACTTGTATATTCCAAAGGAAAGGATATTGTAAAAGCTTCTCAACATACAAATTAAGGAGTCTATTAAAAATGAGTAACAATGTACTTGGCTCTTACCCACTTATTATTCTTGATAAATACTACTGAATGCTTGTACAAAGGTTTCTCAAGGGTATTAGCTAGCAAGAGACTCTATGAGTTTAGTGGTATAGAGTTCCTTGGTGAAGAAGATTGTTACAATGTTCTTTACAATTGAATTGCCACATTTGTTAGTTTATATATGAGGTGCATGTTTCATCAAACTTTGTAATTTCTATGTTGTATTTTTAAGGTACTTGTATATTAAAATGCATTTTTAGTTCTTGTGTATAAGGTGCATTTTTAGTGGTATAGACTCTATGTCGTGTTTTTAAGGTACTTGTACGATATGTTCATAGTACCACGTGTTTTGTCAAGTAAATATTTTATAGTTATTTCATCCAATTGGAATTGCATTTTTATTATATCCTAATGTTAAAAAATAGCCCAACTGCATACAAATAGGGCAAATAAAGAAGATACTCATATGTTGTTAGTATTTCATATTAATGTAGAATAAGTCACTTATTTAAATCAATTTACAACTATTAATTTTATAAAGTAAAAATGACTATATTTTTTTTTTGGCAAAACAAAACAAACATATATTAAATAAGGGGTACAAGGAGTAATCGAACCCATATATGAAGTTCATATTTTTTATAAGGCTTTCATACACACAAAAGGGTTCATTGACCATTCAAAAAAGGAAAATGAAAAACCCTTTGTCTTGGCTTTTAATCACAACCAAGACCTAAATTTTATAAAGTCCAACACGTACTTGACATTAGTAGTCTTACCATTGAAAACAATGTTGTTCCTATATGCAACTATATAAATTAAGGAAAACCATACAACCCCCCAAGCCCTTTTAATCTTTTCGATGTTAGCCTAGAACTATGTTGCCAAAATGATTTTTGCTATCATTCAACATCACTACTAGTATCCCAAGCCAATTGTAACATTGTTTATAGATCAATGTAGAGAATGAATGAAAAAAAAATGACATGTCTCATCCTCTTGTCTACAAAATGAGCATTAAACATCTTTGTTATCTAGCATAATACTTCTCTTCCTCAAATTATCTTTTGTTTGTTTTCTACTCAACAACATCCTCCATGCAAAAGCTAAAATATTATATGGCATGGGGATGCCTCAAAAACACCTAAAGAAGGATGTATCTATAAGACCCCTATTTATTTAATAAGATATATGTTTTTTTATTGTGTAAACACCTGTATTATCTTTGTACCACAGTTAGCAATCAATAAACTCATTCATTATTTGTATTGCACTTATCTCCTATAGAAAGTTTTCCATTAGCAGTTTCTCTCATTCAAATCAATACCTCTGCTACCTAAGATGCCATACCCAATTCCCTTATTGTTATCTCCCTATCTCACCAATTGTGTATAATGTTGCTCTGAATTCTCCATATTTTCTATTGTATCTTGCACTTAGTATTTCTTTGCTTACCCTAAATATCCTCCCAAAACTTTACCTTTTTCCCACCCTAAATCCTCTACGCTATATTTTTCTCAAATAAACTTTCTTGGACATCGTATCGCATATTTTTCCTAAGTTTCTCTACGATATTGACCCTTTCCTAAAATTCTCCTATCTTAGGCTTCCATTTATTTCCCCATATTTTGCATTGAATATGTTACACCATAATCGTCTTGCTCCTTGACGCAACCTAACCCTTAGAATGCCAGAAATCGATCATTTCCAAAAATGGAGAAGGGAAAAGATGGATTGAGATGCCACAATCGAAGAATGATTGATAAGTTGATGAGGACTCACTATAAAGATCACAGATATTTGATAAGAATATGAAGTTCTCTCTCAAGAACTAAAAAGAGCACTAAACTCTCTCAACATAAGCAAAGGTTAATTCAAAATTATTCAAAAATGTCTACAAAAGAGGGAAACCAAGCTATATATAACCTTGGCCTAATTACATGTGCTATACAGAGTTTAGAGTGTTTAGGCCTCACTAAAACGTCACTAGAGCCCACTAAAAGCTTTATCAAATTCAAATACGTAAAAACCCGTAAAACAGAGTGTTGTGACGCTATCACGACTTGCTTAAGTGAGCTAGGAGGCTTGCTTAAGGGAGCTAGGAAGCTTGCTTAAGCGAACCAACAACAAAGACTAACTAGGTGAGCTCTCTTAAGCAAGTCTATCCAGGTGCACTTGGTTGATCTCTGTCCCAGTTTCTCTTGAACGAGCCTTGAGACACTAAAAGCCTTCTAGGATGTTCCAATTGACCTATTCCTTTATGACTCATATCATATTCTCTCTATATATATATGTCTCTCATGTCTTTTCTCTCTATCTCTCTTTTGCCTTTTTTCTTCCTCATCCTTATATCCTCCACTAGACCCACAATGAATAGTCATAGCTACAACAACAAAAACAATTAGTATACAAATAAAAGAAATATGAACCTCTCCACTCAACTAAGTGTTTCACTCAAAGTTCACCTGTGTTTCACACTATTGAGGCTTTTTCTATAATAAACTATCTTCCCTTTATCCACTCTTTAACACCTTCAAAATTCTTAAAAGAGAACCTCAAATCAACCTTTATAATGAACTTTCTTTCCTTTTTCATCTCTCTAACTCCTTCAAAATTCTTAAAAGAGAACCTCAAATCAACCTAACAAGATATTGATCAATGTGAAAGACAAACAAGTCTAAGATCAACTTAACAGGCCAAAAGAAAGGAAATACTCAAAGACAAAACTTAAGGAATTTTAAAGACAATCAACAAAGCTCAACAAGAAAGGTATAACTCAAAAGTAATTTCAAGAAAGACAATAAGACTCAAAGGAAAAGAAGGAAGACAAAGCAAAAATTTCTAAAATTTTGGCTAAGTATGGAAAATAAGTCAAAAAAACAATACAAGTATTAAAATCTATGTATAAGAGTATAAGAATTATGCAAAACTATGAGAGAAGGCTCTTGAAATTTTATAGGTCAACTTTTTTTATTGCACTTATGTCCTCATGTTTTTTATATTTGCATTTTGACCCCAAATATTTTTTTTTATCTTTTTTGCTATTTGACCGTTGTATCTTTTTAAATCATTTTTTTTTTTGCAAAAGTGTTCAAACTCTCTCCAAACAAATTTTCTATGGATCAAATACTTGTTCTTGTGTAAAAATGACAATGAACACTAAGAACATGTTCTTCCCTAATCAATTAATCAAAATCAACCAATCTCATGTTTAATGTTTCTATTATGTGAATTCCACTATAAATCATGCATCTAAAATCAAAACAACACAAAACAAGTATCTATATAACAATGTAACATCAACTAACATAAAAACTCAAGGATAGAATATCAAAATCATATGAAGATGACGAAGAACACAAAGAATGACCTAAACTCAAATCAACTCAATTATGCAAGACATAGGGGAAACATAAACACATGCTAGATTAACACAAATCAAGTCAAGAAACAAAAGAATCCAACACAAAAATGAAGAAACTCAAAGAATTAGGTATTTCTCACTTTTTGGAATTTTCTCCAATTGATGCAGATGATCCATAGATACAACATAATCAAGCTCCAAAATCAAACTCTGAATACCACATGACAGAACTCAACTATCGGAATGCCAGAAATCAATCGTTTTCAAAAATTGTGATTCAGGCTCAAGAACATAAATAGGAGAAGAAATAAAAAATGGAGAAGAGAAGAGATGGTTTGAGACGCCACAAATCGAAGAACAATTGATAAGTCGATGAAGACTCACTACAAAGATAATGGATCTTCGATAAGAATTTGAAGTTCTCTCTTAATAACTAAGAGGAGTGCTAAATGTAACACCCCAAGGGGTGTGTTATCTTTTGCCTATTTATATTACTAAATTTTGAAAATTTAGAATATAAGGATATCAGAGTTTACTATGCGGAAAAATAAAACTTAAAACATGTCTTACATAAACAAATCTAATACAAAGCTCTTGGCACTTATATGCCATACAAAACATAACCAAAAAGGGTACTTGAACATAAACTAACTCCCATAAATTAGGAGATACAAAACTATAATTATCTTCCTTCATGCAAGTAGCTCCAAGCTTCTCCCTTAAGCTCGTCCATCTGCTTAGTCTGTAAAAACATGAAACTATAAGGGATGAGACATAATGTCTCAGTGAATGCTCTAAAGACTCTAGGTTGACTCTTTATTCTAGAGACCATTTTCTTAACTCTCATGGCTTCTCATTTCTTTTCTTGATACTCATACTCACAACTATAATCTCAACATATCTTCATTTATCCCTAAGCTGGACCAATCTATACATATACATAAACAGATTCCAATCAACGAAAAGGAAAGAAACTAAACTTTATATAATTTGAAAATACTGTATATAATTACCATAATTTATAACAAAATCCTAGTTCATATTATTTATCAATAACCACCAACAGACAACAACATAGTTAGAATATAAATCCTCACCTAACATCAACAACATAATACAAACACCAACATCCATCATCAAAATGATGTATATCATAAACCATTACACAACCTCAATCATCAAGACTGACTCTACTCCATGGAGTTTCAACATCATATGAGCGGTCCCTCATAGGCCCCATCCCCTACCATAGTCTGTACATTCTGACCATTCAAGGAGTCCCTTGAGCTGACCCTACGGGAAAAATGTGGTTTTATCTAAAATAGACAAATGTTATAGTGGCTTACCTCTATAGGTTTGCAAGACCTTACATCTATAGGAATTTTCCCACTCGTCTATTCTATAGGCCCATTCCCGTTAGCCACCACGAAAACCCCCAGCACTAGATTTAGAGACAACCAAGCACCCTCAACTTACGTGCCTACTCATATGTCTGTGCACCAATTGTGCACACCTATGCACCAATTATGAAAATACAACATTTGGAATATTTCTATGCATCAACTATGCACCTACCGTATTTCAGCAGCAAAACATATTTGGAGTCCCTTACAGTCTTAGATACGTCACCTCCGTACCCGCCATATCCAATGGCCTGACTTAAGTATCCAAATACATCTCAACAATCCACAATCCTTAACCACGACAACAATCCATCCCCTATACACTAAAAGAGTCACTAAACCTCTTGGAAAGTAGTTCTCAACACTCCAACACGGCATTCAGAGTCAAAACATGGGGTGGTACTTGGGAAGATATCCCACTAGGCAAGATCCCCGGGTCACTTTAGTGGGCCGGAGTTCTGGCATGAAACTCACCCTCCCAAGTATACCATTTTTGCTATAAAAATCTTCCTAAAGGACATAGCTAACTCCTCTTTAACATATAGGGATGGTTCCAACACATAGTTCACATACACATCACATATATCGTCATCTTATCAATATTCAATTTCAATTTCTCAAAACATCGTAATCTCTTTAATATCACATTCAACAAATAGTAATTTATATTTCTTCATGTATATATATATATATACAGCTCATTCAACATTGATAAATCTAATGCACATCACTATATTTTCATAAGAAAAATATAAGTCTAAGTGACTCAAGTGGAGAATAAGAAAAACATATCATCATCTCATCAATAATTCATACTACTTTTGCATAAATATTTAAAATCATTTAAATATTCAAAAAGTGAAATATTTAAAGAGAATTTTTTAAAAAATAAATTCTAGCCCAGCTGGCCAGAATCACGACCCAGCCAGAGCTCCCCTGAAATTGTTTTCTCCATTCTATCACATTTCGGCTCAGCTGCACCAAATTTCGGCTTAGCAGAAAATCCCCTGGAGCTTATTTCTCCATTCTGTCACATTTCGACTCAGCTGCACCAAATTTCGGCTAAGCCAAAACTCCCCTGGAGCTTATTTCTCCATTCTGTCACATTTCGACTCAGCTAAACCAAATTTCGGCTGAGCCTGAACGGAAATGGAGCTGCGAATTTGCAATCTCCATGGCCATCAATGACATACCCACTCATCCCAAGCATACAAAATCAAACCCTAAACACTTCTATTACATTTCCAACCGATTGATTTACCCAAAAAACCCTTAATCAATCATAATCACCAAAAACCCAAAATCTCCAAACCTAAGTTTCAAAAGAGAAAAAAGGGAAAACATGCAAATCAAGGGGATAGGGAAGGACTAGGGGGAAGCACTCACCTCCCGGGACACGTAGAGATGAGCTCCGGGCACTGGGTCTTCAGATCTTTGCTCCATTTCCTTCTTTTTCTTCCTCTTCTTCTCCTCTTCTCCTCCTTCTCTCTACCTTTCCCTTTCTTTCTTGCTTTCTTTATAGAACACACCCTTCTCTCATCTATATAAAGTGTGTGGTGTGTATGGGCTAAGTGGGCCTTAGCTCACCTTGGGCCTTGGCTCCCCATCTAGATCCTATTATCTCATTCCTGACAACTCCTATAAAAAGGTAACTATTATTAATAATACCTAAGGGTATCCTTTAACCATTAAATATAAAGGTTATTCCATAAAATATGTCTCTTTATTATTTCTAAGGTCCTTAAATTAGGTATGTTACATTTCCCTATCAACATAAGTAAAGCGTAATTCATAATGATTAAAAAGTGTCTACAAAAGAGGGAAACCAAACTATATATAGCCTTGGACCTAATTACATGTCCTAAACAAAGTTAAGAGTGTTTGGACCTTACTAAAATGTCACTTAAGCCCATTAAAAGCTTTATTACATTCAAATATGCAAAAACCCATAAAATAGAGTGTTATGATGCTGTTACGACATGCTTAAGTGAGTTAGGAGTCTCGTTTAAGTAAACCACACTACTATAAAAAAAGACATTCTACATTGGTTATGGGAGGCATTTAACATCGATTTTCAAAACTGATGTAGATAGTGGGTTACTTTCTACATTGGTTAAACCGATATAGAAAAACATTTTCTACATCATTTTTTTGCTTAATCGATGTAGAATTTACCTCTTTCTACATCGGTTTTTCCCTTAACCGATGTATAATTTTACCTTTCTACATCGGTTTGTTTGCTTAACCGATGTAGAATCTATTTTTTTTAAACGTCTGTTCACAGTTAAATTCCAACATGTAATCTTACATATGTTGTAGAAGAGATGGAAATTAGAGTTATGAAATCAGAGTCATACATTTGCTTCTTAATAATCCCCCAACAACAATCCATAGCTTGGAAAGATTGAAATCAATAAGGTAGCCTTTGCTTAGCCTTGTGTACCATTGAAATTTGCAGCTTGGAGATGAAAATGATACAGTGATAAAGGATTTGATTTATCAGCATAAGTCTTTCTAGACTTTTGAAAGTGGATCAAGTTACTAAGAAAGATAATAAACTTATGATAAAGGAATTAGAAGAGACCAAGGCACTAAACGATATGCAGTAGAAGAAGCTTACTCAGGAGAAAGTTTTTTCTAAGTAAGTTTCTTCTGTTGCATATCGTTTAGTACCTTGCTTTCTTCCACCTCCATTATGATAAGCTCATTAAAGAAAATTGATCAACGTTCAAAAGCCTAGGAAAAGTTATGAAGAACCATAAAAACAACCTTGTAACACGAGGAAAGCCATCAATGATATGCAACACGCAAAAAACCAATTTTAGTTCTAAAAGAATCCAAAATCAATTTTATAGCTTGTCATGCTCAACATGTATACTGTGTGTCATTTAGCCATCATGAGTTAGCCTTACTCTGAGTGTTAAGCATGATGGGAATGAAATCAAGATTTACGAATTCATCAAGTGATAGAAATGGTGTTAGTGACAATTAAAGTTGGGGTACAAGAAGGCGCTTGGTCAAAGTGTTGGCATGCATACCACCTTCATGTCAGTAACATCATTTTTATCACTTAAATATGTTCTTAATCTTGAATTTATTACCAACCTACTTAACAGTTAGATAAAGGTCAACTCATGATGGCTAAATGGCACACTGTAAACATGCAAAACACGACTAACAATAAAAAAAAATTTGGACTCTTTCAGAGCTAAAATTGGTTTTTTATGTGTTACATATCATTTTTGCCCTTTCTCGCATTACAAGGTTGTTTTTATGGTTCCTCCTAACTCTTTTTAGGATTTTAAAGGTTGATTAATTTTCTTTAATGAGATTATCATGAACAATGTGAAAGAAAGTAAGGTACTAGACGACATGCAACAAAAGAAGATTACTGAGCAAAAACTTAATCATTTCTCCTTAGTAAGCTTATTTTGTTTGCATATTGTTTAGTGCCTTACTCTCTTCTAATTTCTTTATGATAGGTTCATTATTTTTCTTAGTACAAATAATTCCCACAGGCAGGACCCATAAAGAAACCCTAAGCCCACATGTTTCAACATCAGACAAGATTAAAAATTAAGGTAAGCATTTCAGTACAAAGCTGCTCCAATGCAATATAATAAGAAAAGAAAAAAAGCATGCAACCATTGAAGCACAAAAGGATCTCATTGTTGCAATATGGCACAAACAAAGGAGGGACATGAATAAAAAATGAATTAAAATAGAATATATAAATGGATGACAAAATAGCTAGTATAACAATAGCTAGAAAACCACTTATCGATAGCCAGTTTTCTAAAGCATCCACTCCTCTCTTTGTTTCAATATCCTAACAATAAACATATACTAACAAAGCTTATATTGTTGACAACTATATTTGCTCCAACAATAGCATATACATACATGTAAAAAATCACAGTTCAATTATCCCTAACAAATCAAAGCATAATCACATCACAATCACAGTTCAATATCATGCTCTCCAAACTTGATCAATTAGTCTCCAAAATTTACCCAGTCAATCTACTAACATTCCAACACATTTTAATCAATCAAAGAAGCATTAAATCATCACTAGTTCTCAGCGAACTTGTTGCAGTAAGGGAATCACACTTTTCCATTACTATATGCCCCTTTGGGGTCAAATTATGCAACTAATTGTAAAATGACAAAGTATATTATAATTGAATACCAACAGTTACATGTCATTTCCATATTAAATCATGCATTTAGAACATGAAAAACAGACACATTACTGTTGTACAAATCACATTTTACAAAACATACCCTAAACCCTAGGTCAAAATGAACCATACCAAAGATGAGTGACAAATGTTGGATTTTGGTGTCGTCAGTGGCAAAGGCAATGGTAGGTGATGTACAAAGCCTTCAAATTGAGATTCAAAAACCAGTAAAAAAACAAAAAGACAAGAACAAATTGGCAAAGAAAATGATAAAATAAAAATGGCGAAGAAGAGTTCTTAGATGCACGTAAGAGCGATGTCATGGCGGAGGTGACGGAGGCGGCAGTAGCCACGGTGGTGGTGTCGCGATAGGGTTTTGAGGAGAAAGAGCAAGAGGTACTTCGAAAGGGAAATGGTGGGGGTGACACGATGTGATGGCGATGGTGGTGGTGGCGGTGGAAATGCGATGTGGTGGCAGTGGTGTCGTGATAAGGTTTTGAGGGTTTAAGGAGTGACAGTGAGAGGGATATCGAATGGGAAATGGTGTGGTTATGGTGGCAAGATCTAATGGCAGCAGTGGCGAAAATAGGATGTGATGGTGGCGGTGGTGTCACAATAGGGTTTCAAGGGAGGAGAGCAAGAGTGAGATCAAAAGGAAATGAGGCGACAATGAGAGGGAGATCAAATTTGTAAGAAGGAAGAAGTAATTAAACATCAATTATTTTAAAGCCGATGTTGAATATCCTCTTCCACATCGGTTCTATTTTGAATTGATGTGGAATATGATATTCCACATCGGTTATTCTAAAATCGATGTAGTGTACTTACATTTAATTTCAAAAATGCCACTGGTTCATTATCTACATCGGTTATTAAAGAACTGATGTATATAGGTAACGTAAAAGGCCTTCTGTGTAGTAGTGCCAACAACAAAGATTAACCAAGTATGCTTGCTTAAGTGAGTAGGACCCCTCACTTAAGTGATTAGCTCACTAAAGCGAGATGGTGAGCTTACTTAAGTAAGTCTATCCAGGCTAATTTGGTTGCTCTCTGTCCCAGTTTTGCTTAAGCGAGTTCCCAACTTCGCTTTAGCGAGCCATGAGACACTAAAAGCCTTCTAGGATGCTCCAATTGACCTCCCTTGGCGCTACATCTCCCTTGGCCAGCATAAGCAATCCTTGATTTATCCTTTTGTGCAATTCCTCTTGGATATGCTTGCTCTTTGCTTTAGTCATAGGTCCTTCTAGGTTGGAAGCAATTCTTCAAGTATTTCATTATTCTCTCATTTGTTAGCCTCCCATAGACGTCTATCACTCCTTCAACATCCTCCATTTTCATTTCCTCAATAGTGCCTTATTGAAGGCTTACAAATTTTTTATACCAAGGCCCCCTTGCTTTGAACAATGTAACTTGTCCCAACTAATCCAATAATCTCTTTTCTTCTCTTCCTCTCCTCGTAGGAAATCGCTTTAAATACATTTCATCTTGTGAGCAACAGTACCTTTGGGCATTTTGAAGAATGAAAGATAGAATAAAGGTAGGGAATAAAATACCAAATAGATAAGGCCCATTCTCCCACCAAAAGAGAGATGTTTATGTTTCCAAATAGACAATTTTCCTTTTTGCTTCTACATGGTTGGTTTCCACGTAGATTAGGTGTTAATCGTCATCAACCCTAATGTGCAGACTATATATCATTTGGATCTCTTCCATAATGATGTAAAGAATTAACCCAATATCAAGCAATTGCTCAATTAGTAAGCATATATATATATATATATATATATATATATATATATATATATATATATTTGTATTTATACATGTATCCCAAATCTTAATTATTAAGTCCTAAAATATCTCAATTATTACGTCACTCTTCTTCAAGATTGTTGTTAACCCATCTCCATCACCACCATGATTGTTGTCACCACTACCACCATGGTTGTTGCCACCACCGTGACCATCGCTGCCATCGTCGTTGTTGTCAGTGATGGTGGCGGTAGTGACGACGATGGCAACAATGACCATGGAGGTGGTGGCAGCGGCGGCGGTGATGATGGTGGCCATGAGAGTGGTGGCGATGACGATCATTGTGGTGGATGTAGTGACGGTCATGACAGTGGTGGCAGCGGCAGTCATGGTGGTAATAGTGATAGGTTAATGACAATTTTAAAGAAGACTGACATGATAATTGAGATATTTTAGGACGTGATAATTGATCTTTTGTAGATTTGATTTTTGTTTGGTGAATATTTTAGAAATTTGATGGTTACATGATATTTAAATTTGAAATTTGAAATATTTTAATCTCAACCATCTATTATTTTTAATCATAATCTGATGGTTGTTATTAGTTGTTCTCATGTTCTTACACAAGTAAGTGTTTTCAATATATATTGACTTGTTTATTTTATTTTGTATTGTTAGGATGTTGACTTAGTAAATCTTTATGAAGGTAATGTAAAACGTAACTTTGAACAATCAATATTAATGATAGCGATCCACTAATTTAATTTTTATTTATTTATTATACACAGTACCCATTCTAAAACTTTGTTTGTTTTGGTTGATTTGGGATGGAATGAATTAGGAAGGAGTGACAGAGAATGGAAATATAAAATTTTGGTGGGTTGGTTAGCATGAAAATGAAAGGGATAAAGAATAATTTGTGTGGGTCTAACCAGAATTTATTTCTCCTCATTAAAGTCGTGAATTGGATGTTAGAGAGTATGTTTCTAACATTTTTCTAGAAGGAAATTGTCACATGTGGTATTGTGATGATTGTAGTATTAACTTTTTAGTTCCTATATATATATATATATATATATATATATATATATATATATATATATATATATATATGTTTTTTCATTTTTTAAAATTAAATATTTTTCATAAATAAATATTAGTTTTATGATAATAAAACAAATAGTATAGTAAAAATTTATCTCTTTTTTTTAATTTTTTAAAAATTTGTATATTTTTTTATAACATATTTTTTTAACGATAATAAATAGTATATGTTAAAGAAAAAATAATGGAATAAAAAAAATTAAATTTTTAAGTACCAAAATATTTTTCATATAACCAATTTATTTCTTTCCATTATTTTTTCTACTCATCCAAACAAGTGGAGAAATTTTTTTCACTTTTTTTCTTATTTCTATCCATCCAAATAACACATAATTTCCATTCAATTTCTCTTTTATTTCCATCCTTCCTATTTCATTTTTTTTCTCTTTATTTCACTTGTAATCCAAATAAAGCATAAATGTACATCAGTTGTTTGTAGTATATTAGGAGATTCATGAAGAACATTTCTAATGAACTTAGTATCCCGTATGCCGTATGGTATTCACATGATTCCTTCTTCATTATATATATTTTGTATTATTAATTTTGAATTTAACTATATTATCTACTCGTTCCAATTAATTTCATCCATATTTACACATGCAATAGATTTTAATAAAGCATCCATAGTTTCTAATGTACTTTTACAATTATTTTGTATATGTGGATATATACTTAATTTTAATTCGATATATAGTTATCTGGATTTGATTTTAAGTTGTACTTTGGATAATGATATTTCAAAATTATTCTGTGTTTCTACTGTCAGATATATGATTTGATCTCTAGCATGTATATGCAAATAAATTCCATAGGTTTGGCTAGTAGTACATACAGAAATTATAAGGTTAAATATGATTTTTAGTCCCAGCAGCAAATTGAGACATATTTACTTTTACTTCTTAAAAAAATTATTTTTTATCTCTTATTTATGAAAAGGTGATAGGTATAATGTTCCCTATCCTTTATTTCCATTTAATTTAGCCAACAATGTTAGTAATATGGACTACACCTTACACATTTTTATAAATATGAAATAATAACACGATTTATCTTTTGTTTGTTTCCTCTTCAACAACAAATTAGCTGATATATTAGGTGGCATGGGGATGCTTCAAAAACACCTAAAAAAGATGTGTATAGGACCCCCTGTTTATGTAATAAGACATATGCATCTTTTATTGTGTAAACATTTGTATTATTTCTGTCCCATAGTTAGCAATCAATAAACTCATTCCTTATCTGTATTGCACTTACTCTCTAGAAAGTTTTCCACTAGCAGTTTCGATCTCTCATTCGAACCAGTCCCTCCTCCACCTAAGTTTTCCACTTTGTACTCCACTTACCCTAAAATTGAATATTGCTCTTACTAAAATTTATTTAGTTGGTAAAAAAGAAATAGTTGTTTAAAGATTAAAATCGAATATTTTCCTATTTATAGAGTAAAACCATATTTAAAGGAATTTTTCTCTATTTATTCCCTATTCTAAGTGATTCTCTCTCTCGAAGACATTATTTCAAAAACACACTTTTATCAATCACAATTTCAAATAGAACCGATTAATTCCCAAATTACAAACTAAAGATGGAAATTGTATAGAAAAGTTATAAAAGATGGGTTAGAGTGGCAACAGTACATAAAGAATTGGTTTGAGATTAATAAAATTTATTTGCCTATAAAATAAAAGGTACATAGAGAATAGCATTTATTATAAAAAATAGACAGATGCAAGAAGTGAAAATCATACTACGAAAGCAATGATCACAAATTTCAAATGATAAATGTAGTCCATGTCATGGTACTGGTCATTGATGTGGAGTTTTTTTTTTTTTTTTTTCTTGTATATATGTTAAGTAGTAATAAAATATTGATTTCATAAGACTAGAGTTAATGAAGTTAGTTTATTAAAAAGGTCTTTTGAGAATTAAAATATTTCTATAATTGAGAAAGATTTATTGAAATTAAACATGAAAATCTTTGATTTCTTGATTTTCAAGAAACATGTAAATAAATATTTCAAAAAATATTTATAGTTAACCAAATACTCCCTCCGTCTCATAATATTTGTCATCCTATATTTGTTTATACCGACCAAGAAAAACTAATAAATAGATTAAAGAAAGTAACAATTTTACAAAGTTAACCTTATTATTACCATTAATTTATTTATAGATTTTGTTGTTCATCATTAATATTATATGAATATAAGTGAAAAAAAGTAATTAATGTTACATTGAAAGATAAAATGATAATTATTTTGGCACATATTTTGTCGTCTTACGCGACAATTATTATGGGACGGAGGGAGTAAATTTTAGGAAGTGTGATTAATAGGAATCATGATTTCAAAATACAGAAAAAACTTTGTCCTACCAAATGTCTCCTTATAAATGTTATTAATCTTGTTTTGGTACATCACAAAAATCTCACATTGCTTAAAAATCGAGCAAATGATAGTGGGACACCTTTTAAGAATAAAATTGTAAGTTTAATATGAGTCAAAGTGGATAATTTTTCGAATGTGGTGAGTTTAATTAATACATTTTAATTAAATTTAAATATAAAATTGTTAATCTTTTTAGCTATAAATTATGCAATTTAGATAAAATTTTATAAATTCATTTGTATTTGTGATCATTCCCAATTAAAACGATTTTATTATTTTTGTGTTAGGAAATATGAAGGGCTAACATATCGGAAAGATCTCCATTATGAGATTGACATGAATAAATTATATATGTGAATTTGATATCAAATATATAATTCAAAACTTGGGAGCGTTTGTTTCAAGGTATAAAATTTTATTCTTGAAAATCACATTCTCAGAAATATTATGTCTGGAAATATTATTTTCATGAACATGTTTATTTGACAATAGTAATTTAAAGAAAATTAAAATTTATTTGATTGAAAAAAAATTAAAAAAAATGAAAGAATGAAGTGAGAATAAGTAGTTATTGTAGAAAATAACTTCTATTCCCATAGAAATACAATATACTTACTATTCTCTATGAGAATAAGAAGTAAGACAATTGTGAGTATTTTACATTCCTGAAAATCAACCATTCTTAGAAATGATTTTACAAAACATATAGGGCTAACATGAAAATGTGATATTTTTAAGTTCATGTATTTGGAAATCTTGCTAGATACCTCGAAACATTTTCCTCCTAAAATGTATGAGACCATACTTATTACCCACTTTTATTCAATGTGTATGCCATTTTTTTCTTTTATTCTTTATTCACAGTTAGCATTCCAACGTTGTAAATTATGATATGATCCGGTGCTTGAATCATATATCAGTTCCTTGAAAAGATAGAGTGGCTGTGATTAAAATTTAGGGGACGTTTGTTATAAGGAAAATTTTTAATTTTTTGAGAATATGAAGTTGTGAAATTTTGTTTTTTTATGTTTAGCTTATTTTTTTAAAAAAATATCATTCCCAAAAAATATTATTTTTTGAGAATATTTTTTTACCTATATTTCTCATAAAATTGTTCTTAAGGAGGTGAAAATTTAATTTTCTCAAGTTAAAAAGAAATTTTACTGTGTGATAAAAATATCATATTACTCTTTTTTATATCATTTAATGTAATAAATAACTAAAGTTTCTGATAAAAATACAACTTACTCTTTGATTTCCAAGGAATTTATCTAAACAAATTTTTGAAGAATCAAACAAATTTTATTCTTTCCTAAGAATTATAATTTCCATGATTCATTATTCTCTGGTCATAGAAAAACTTCTTTTAAACCAAATGCCTACTTATTGTATAAATTTGGTTAAAGTCGCGTCCGGGGAAGAGAAATCTAAATGATGAGCAGCGAAAATTAATAGATGAAACAGACATAATGAGAAATCAGTTAATTTTTTAAAAATATTGGTAACACTTTGTAACAATTTTTTAAATATATTATATATTATTCGTTAAAATTTATTAAAAATCACTTAAACTTTCATACCTGATAAAATGAGTCTCCATTATATAATTTTATAATTTTCAAAAAATTATAATCACCTAAAAACATATTACAAAACTACTACAATTTTTTTTTATCACCGAATCATTTATGATTTTAATGATTATATATTAATAGTATAGAACAATTTTATACTATTATTTAATTATAAATTATTATTAGTATAATTCTTAAAATAATTATTATAAAAATTAATAAACTTATCATATATAATAATTTATGATTAAATAATAATACATAATTTTTTTTCTCATCATTTAGTTGTATATTAAAGCTCCCTAAACTTTACTTGTTTTTCAAATAGAGAGATACTATTTGACACATTTCATCATTTAACAACAACTTGACAATATTTATTTAAGAAAAAAATGGCCAGGATACATAATGAAACAAAATACAGTTTGCGTTTAAATTAATAAATTAAACTTAACTGAATAATTTTTCATAACTATAAACTGTCACTAACGGTATTCTCTCTCTCTAAAAAAAATTAATAAGAATGAAAATGAAAATGTCAGTATGTTCCTGTACATTCTTTCTTAATGATTAAAATCCTAATCATCAAAGTTTTCTTTTAATAAAAATGATTTGCTGTGTTTTGTTACTTTATTTTTCTCCTCAACTTGACTTTACTTCTCTTTCCCCATATCTGATACCCCTCTCTCATTCTCTCTCTCTCTCTCTCTCCACCATCCACTTCCTTCAGCCATCTTGTACTTTCTCTATCTGTATATAAAAAGCAAACCTACATAGTGTTGCACTGTTCCCACTCTCTCCTCAAACAACACACACAAACCTTTTTTGTTTTGTTTTTTTTTTCTCATTCCACCCCCATGGCAGACCCTTACTCCAATTTCTTCTCACCAGGTTTCTTCCACTACCCTTCTCCAAACCCTTCACCCCACCAACACCATCATCCCTATGCTCACAACTTCCTCAACCAAACTGGTTCAAACATCAACCACAGCAGCACCTTTTCCCACTTCCACCACCACTTTCAAGACACTAATATCTCTTCTTCTTCACCCCCTTCCCCTCCCTTGAGAGAAGCCCTTCCTCTCCTCACTCTCAGCCCCAAAAATGAAGAGGAACAAGAAGAGGATGATCAAGATCAGGACCAGTTTTGCACTAGTGCCATGGATGTGGAAGAGGACTGCAACAACCACAACAGAACCCTCCACCTTCACCCCAAAGAGGAGGAGCAAGAAGCTGATGAGGATGTTGGTGATGGCAGTGTCACTGTTGCACTGCACATAGGGTTGCCAAGCCCTAGTGCTGCTGAGATAGCTTCTGTGCTTTCTTCAGCTTGTTCCACAGACAAAGAACAACAGGAACAAGATGGTAATAATAATAATAATAATAATGGGAGTGAGGATTCTTCTTCAGGGTTCTTGTCCAACAGGCTCAACAAGGGACAGTACTGGATCCCTACCCCTTCTCAGATTCTCATTGGTCCTACACAGTTCTCTTGTCCTGTTTGTTGCAAAACCTTCAACAGATACAACAACATGCAGGTCAGTACTATCATAAACAAAAATTTTATCCTAACCGACACACATGTTAAAAACCATAGACCCTCCCTTCTACTTCTTATTCTTCTTTTTTTCACATATAAAATCTTAAAAAATGATCTATGACTATGATTTTGGCCATAACATCAAAGTTTTTGAAGTCTCTGACCGCATTTGTCTGCGATTTTTCATAATATTAAGGAACGCAACCAAAATTGTGACCGATTTAAAACCTTGCTTTCACCTTTTCTCTCCCAATTTATATGCAATCAAACAATGATTTTGTTAATTTGGATGGTAATAAGAGGAAAACATTGTCCTTTTTTGCTTTTTTTTTTCCTCCTTCTATTTTTCTTCCTCCAGGGTTTTTTTTTTTTTTTTTTTTTAACTTGTACTTGTATCATAATGATTAAAACTATTTTGAAGGCTAGCTTTGTTGTTTTCTTGCATGGTGAAACGGGTACTAATGTATGAACAAATTAATATTTTCCCTGGTTGAAACTGTGACTGAGACCAGAACCTATATCCTTTTCGTTGATTAAACTACTCAGGCAATGTTCTTTATGCCTTTGGTGCATTGAAGTCTGTGCTTCGTATGTGTTTGGCATGCAGCTGCGCATAGAACTGAAAATTTTGCAGTGTTTTCTTCCAGATCTCTCAGATAATGATATTAATACAACACTAGATTTGTTTCTCTTTGTGGCCTTTTTCTGTCTGAATCCAAACACCTTCCACACCTGAAAGTCTCATACACGACAGACATAGCTATTAGCTGTACCCTCCTTCTGTCTCTCACCCTCTTGCATTAGATGTATATATTGCAAATAAAAAGAGTAGCAAACAATGAGTACTCAAACAAATTTAACTAAATTTACAGTGCAAGAAGATTTTTTTTTTTTTAATTTATTTCAGTGTCCTTGAATTACATAATTAATATGAGTAACTCCTTACATATTCAGAGAAAAATTAAAAATGTTTGTTCCATATAAGTGGCTAGCTACTGAGATAGTTATTTTCTATGTCAGCTTAGTCCAAAATCCAAATTCAAGTTTAACCAACTTTTGTTTCTTATTTTTCATTTAATGTTTAATTTTTTACAACATGTACTTAACTGAAACAGCTTTTGATAATTTTGGCCTTGTTTCACTGTCCTAGTTATCTTCTTTTTGGGGGCATCCATAATTTTTTTTTCCCTTTTCTTTTTCTTTCTTTTGTCAGATGCATATGTGGGGGCATGGATCACAGTACAGAAAAGGGCCTGAATCTCTGAGGGGTACCCAACCAACAGGTATGCTTAGGCTTCCATGCTATTGCTGTTCCCCAGGTTGCAGAAACAACATTGATCACCCAAGAGCAAAGCCCCTCAAGGATTTCAGAACCCTCCAAACACACTACAAGAGGAAGCATGGCATTAAGCCCTTCATGTGCAGAAAATGTGGCAAGGCCTTTGCTGTGAGGGGTGATTGGAGAACACATGAAAAGAACTGTGGCAAGCTTTGGTATTGCATCTGTGGCTCTGATTTCAAGCACAAGAGGTCCCTTAAGGATCACATCAAAGCCTTTGGAAGTGGCCATGCAGCTTATGGGATTGATGGCTTTGAAGAAGAGGAAGAGCCTGCATCTGAAGTAGAACAAGATAATGACTGATGACTTGATCTTCACCCAGCAAAGACATAAGGAAAATGGAACTGAACTGAACTGGTTTTATTTTAAATATATATATGTCTCTCTGTGTGAATTATCTTATTCTTAATTAAATCTTGTTAATTTGTGAACTAATTATTTGGTATGATCAGTACATATCCTTGGCTTCCCATTTGAGAACTATATATATAAGCACCAAGTTTAGATGGAGGCCAAAACCTTTTGTTCTTCCTTTCTTCTTCTTTTCTTTCTGTTGGAATTGACAAGCTGGTTACAAAGGTGTAAATCCAACTTCATTTAGTTTATTATCATTATAAGAAGATCTCCTCTCTCTTTTATACATTAAGTTATTGCTTAAGGCATTGCAGACAATGATTATTACGTTGTCTATGCTTTTGGCAAAAGCATATATATGTAACTCAAGCTAATTGGTTCATAGCTAGTAACATATACTATGCAGCTTCAGTTGTATTTTAAATTGCACTTTCTTAGTTTGTATGAAAATTTCATTGGTTTTAGGGTCCAATGCCATGTATGCACTGTCGGTTTATTGTGCTGAACTATATCAGCAGCTATATTTTTTAATCATTTACATTTGTTGTATGAGCTTTATATATATAACCAACTAGTTTTGACATAAATTTTAGTATCATGTTGAAAAAAAAGTTTTAGTTTCTCGTACGATGATGTTTATGTATGTACAAAGTGCACTGTTGCACTCTACGTTTGAATCAATACGTAATATGTACATTGAACTATGTTATGTGCTTACACTATTGTGTACGTATATATATACTCGAGAAAGGAGCTATGTATATGTTGCATTCTTGCTTGTCAAAATCAACAGGAAGAAGGGTCAAAATGAAGAAAGGCCTCTTTTCTCAAATCCAGAGGCTGTAGGCCTCATCAAAGTTCAAACTTTGATGAATAATGATGAATGTGCATGGACAAATACCTGTGGGGCATTTCATGGCTTTCTTGGCTTTGACAACTTATTGCTTTCTTCTCAAAGATCCTCTTGGTACGTGTTCTCCAATTAATCCACAATTTTATACATATATAATGAAGCTTATCATATATATGATAATTAACATGGATGAGAGTTTCAAGCCCTACTAATTGCCCACATTAATTATCACATAAAAGTGACAATATATTCAGCCTTATAAGGACGAAATTTAATTTAGACCACGTTTTTCAAATTGTACATTCAATTAGTTTTTCATTAAATATACTAACATGTGAATGTTGTTTTAGAAATTCAACAACGCAAGTTTAATGAAAGCGATTTAATGATATATATAATAAAGTACTTACGTGTCATTATTTGATTGAAGAACTTGATGACAAAATATAAAGAGCTTGAGACATATAATAGTAAGTTTGCGGTGCATATATATATATATACATATAGATATATTGTTATGATTGTAGTTGTAGGTCATTGGATAGCCTTTTCATCCCGTGAAGCTGAAAACCTACGTCAGCTTTTTGTTGGGGGGTGCATAATATGATGCCCTTTTGCTTTGCATAGTGGGAGAGGAGACGATGTGTTTGTTGATAGATAGAACATATACCACCAATTCGAGATTCACCCTTGCTTGGAAAACTCAAAGCAAATGATTAGCTTTTGAGGGAAATTAAATGCACAATATAAAAGGAGGATATGGAAAGATTAAGGGTAGGATTGGAGATATCATATAATGGTCCCGGTTTGAAGTTTGAGGTACATGAACAGAAATTATTAGATTGTCCTGAATATTATCTATATTATTTATTTATGATTTTGATTAATTTTTATGTGATATATATTTAAATTTTTTAATTTATGAAAAAAAATTAATAATACTTAATTATGTATTATTTAAAGATCAATCGAGACTGTAAATCGAGTGATGATTCAAAATTATCTAATAATTTATTATCTAATAATTTATGGTATATGAGGGTGTGCTATGGTGGCAATGCAATGAAGTGGATCTCATTTGCAGCTTTGGGGAGAGAGAGAGAGAGAGGATGGGCAAAAGGTGAGAACTGTAAGAGTGTGGAGCCCAAGTTGAGTTGGTTGGGCTGATTTGCAACATGTACAGATGCCTCCTACAGTACATGCACCCCTTCCCTTCCCCCCTCTCTTCCTTCTGAGGGATAAACTGTAGACTGAATCGACCTTTCAGCCAATTTAATTTTGACCACATCTCTCTCTCTCTCTCTCTCTCTCTCTCTCTCTCTCTCTCTCTCTCTCTCTCTCTCTCTCTCTCTCTCTCTCTCTCTCTCTCTCTCTCCTTTTGAGTGCTCTAAATTAACCTGTACCCTTCAATTTATGCATGGTACGTAATACATGTATACTTGGTGTACAATTATCAACAGAAGACCATAGCAACAACAATAAAATTTTATCTCACTAGGTCAAGACATATTATATATTCGCCTTCAGTTTAAAAATTAAAACTTTATGTAGAAAATAGTTTATGTAAAGACTTTATAATTTATACGGTCATTCAAATATAAATAGACATATACGATAAGTTTAAGATCTTGTATAATAACTATCTTAAATATTTGATTTATTAATTAATATTGTAAAAGTTTTTACACTTTGAATGCATAAAAATTAAATATTCTAAAAGTAATGTTATTTTAACAACACATCATTATATATATAAAATAATAATAAAAAATATATAATAAGATGAGTATGTAATGCTACATACAGAAATAAAGAAGAAGAAAAATGAATAAATAGCCTTACTCCATTCGTAATATTAAATTACTAACAACCTAATTGTAGCTATGTAAAAAAAAAACCTAATTGTAGGTACATAAGAAGGTTAAATGCCAGCAGTTATATTATGACTGCAATTATTTATCAATTGCATTTATCCACATGTTTCACCGTTACTGTAAAGCTTCACCATATTAAATGGTTGGCAATTTGAGTAAGCTGGCTAGTCAGATTTTGTCTTTACTACAGTGACCTACTGTGCAAAATCATAACCGAATTCTACAAATTTAAGAGTATTATGATTTTTTTTTTTTGTCACAAAAAGTGGTAGGGTATATAAACAACTGTTTAATAATAATGTATTTCGTCATTCATTGAAAGAACAAATGAAAAAAGAACCAACTGAATTAGGATTAAAAGACTTTTCCTTAATAAATACAATCTATTTGCATGTTGTGGAAGAATAATTTTCTCAGGGTTAAGCCTCTGTCCAATGTCAGTTGATGCCCATGTGGGTTACTAATTCCTTCCTGACTGTGAAGAATGCTACTAATAGATGAACACAAACAGTACACTATAAATTAAAAAAAAAAAAGAAAAAAAAGTACACTATGAAATAAAAGCATTTATTAACAATCAATATCCTACCCGTTTGAACCCCACCACTACATTGACCCTTTGGTTGTTAGTTTCTCACAGCGTTGTGTCTTGCAACATCATCTTTTTTGTATGGCATTTATGCCTTTATGGGAAGTCTCTATCTCAAAACCACCCATACCCACAATATATGCCCTCCAATGTCAATATATGCGATCGACAATGATTATGGCCTGAATTTATTTATTTTTGGAAAGTATGTAGAAAAATTAAAGATTATCCCAAAAAAGGTTCACAATAAAGATACGTAAAGCAAGTATAAAATCCATGCATGTACATGCGCCATCACTTTAGAATTAGACATATAAGCAATCAAACAGGAGATCAAAGTATCAAACAATAAAAAATAAATAAAATAGAGATTATCACTTGATGTTAATTAAAGAGAACAAACAATATCTATTGATAGGTTGTAATCCCAAGAATTTTGTTGTCTTTGTTAATGGCGTCGTTTTTCCACCTATGTATATAAATATCTAATTAATAGTTGAGCATGTAGAAACAGAGTTAGGTAGCTAGTATAATACTATATTCTGTAGCTCCATGATCTACCGAGCCATGACCATGTAAAGGACACCCAAACAACCCAACACGCAAGAATATGTTAAATGTGTGATATTCTGCTTTTTGTATTCACATTCCTACACAGTAGGGACATCTTTGTCTCCTTGGCTCGAATCACCAGCTCTTTATATATATATATATATATATATATATATATATATATATACTGCATCAACTTTTTAATTGGCTAGTAAATCCTTGAGTTATTGCTGAATCCTTATCTCGATTGTTTTTAGCCTTGTAGGCAGGTGTTACTATTAACATTTGACAAGTTAAATTTAATATGTCTTGTTTACTTAAACCATTGAAATTATATTCGACAATATCCAACTTAGTATAAAAATTTTGAACAAATTCTTCTCTTTCTTCAATTGTTTTGGATACTAATTTCTTAAGTTATGATAACTTTTATTATTTATTTATTTATTTCTAAATAATATTTTTCTAGAGTATTTATTGATGACTTTTCTAAACTTAACTCCTCTACTAGGTTTGTTTTTATACTTTCTATACTTAATTCCTATATCACTCTTGAATCTTATCACATTTAGTTCTTTTTGAGGTACATTTTTGTTGATGTAATTTTAATATCACTTTTTATATTATTATTTTACCATCAACATTACATCTTTAAAAGGGGTGACTTCTATTTCTAAATCTTTAACTTAATTAGATTTTTTTTCTTTCTAGGGGAGGGTACCCATATTCTACTATTTAATTGCTTAAATTTTTTTAAGGTGTTAATCTTTTTTTTTCTTTCTAAAAGAGTTCCTTTTTAAATGACAATCTAAATTGTTTCTTTCGCTATAATTTGAAAATTAGTTAAAGAAATACATGTTAATTTCATTTTTTTCTTAAGTGTCGATAAAATATATTTTTTTTTTTTTGTTTCTTATTTTTCAAATGTTGAGAAAAATCAATCTCTTATATTTTTATTATATTGGGTTTCAATGTCTTCTCTAATATTTCCTTATATATTTGGAAGGGTTGTTCTCTAGTAAGAATATTAAGTTTTAATTTGTGACGTGGATGGGGAGTATCGAGGAGATTATAATTTACATGTTTTTATTTATTTATAAATGAGTCTTGAGATTCTAAGTACGATATTGTCTAATATCTTAAGATCTAAATTAATTGTTGACCTATCTGCCGAATGTCAAGAAGCTCTTTCTATGAATATATTTTGTGATTCTAATATTTTTAAAGACGATGACAATAGTTTTTGTATTATTTGAAAGAGAGGATTGACACTAAGGCAATAGTTCAGAGAGGATTTTTTTTTTTTTTATGCGAAAAAAAAATCCTCTCTGAAAATTACACTAAGACTATAGCTAAGTTAATATTTTGTAAGAGAAAATTACAATAGTTAATACATGTTATGATATTTAGTTTAAGAACATAAATTAAAACAATGGTAATTACTTTATTTTAAGAAAGTGATGAATTGTTCTATAAGAATTAATTTAAATCGGTGATATTTGATAATATTTTGTTGATATAAAGATGCTAAAAAAATAAAATTACAATAGAAATTCTAGATAAAAGACTTAAAAAGGATTAATGAAAGCTTTGAGAATACTTCAAACTCTTTGAAACAAGTGAATACAAGAGTAACAAAGAAACACTCACAAGTAGCTAAACACGCAATCTCAAACTTATGCCTAGGACCATCAATGGACTACATATTTATACTAAAAGATTTCAACTATTTAAAGCTTAGAGATTCCTTCATGTGACATACTTGGTATTGGACACTTTGTCTTCTTGGCTGAATCGTTGGTATTGAAAACTTTGTCTCTTACTCTTAGCTAAACTATAGCATGAAATCCTTATATGATTAAAGCTTTTGGTCATGTGAAATGGGATTCCTTCGCCAAATATTATTTTTAATTAAAATATAAGGGATGTTTGGTTTGGAAAACATTTTCAATTTTCATTTCTTGTTTTCGTTTTCAATTTGCTAAGATTTAGAAAACTTGTTTGATTTTACTTCTCATTTTCATTTTCAATTTCTTGTTTGGCTTACCACAAACTTCTATGCCTGTTTGTCCAATATTCCTTCGCTGCCAATTCCTACTTTTATCATGTTCTATGCCACCACCATGAACCATCAAGTCAGGTCCTTCGAGTAGTCCTTTTGCCTTGTGCTGCCCCACTACTATCTCCCCCATCTCCATGTTTAGCACCACCCCTGACTTTAGGAACATCGTCGCCGTTAGGTACCTCCCTAGCGCTGGAAACATGACATGACACCGACTAGCCTCCAAGAAGGAGTTTATGGTCGATTGGATGGTGTCGGTGTCGTATCGGACATTGTCATCGACGACTTCAAAGTTAGTGACGAAAATTGTTAGTGCGTTTGGAGGGAGTGGTGATTTTTAGGGGACCAAGTAGCAGTGAAGAGGGGCTCTAATGGTTGCTCACGATGGAAATACACAGAAAAAAAATAGAAAATGAAAACATCTTTTTATTTTCAATTTTTGGCCTGTTTTTTAAAATATTTTCTTTTAAAATGTTTTCTAATATTCAATCAAACATATTTTCAACTTCATTTCCTTTTTCTAAAATGGAAACATAAAATGCTCAAAGTAAACGCTCCCTAAGTTTAGTGTCCTTGTTTTAAAAGTCATGACATGTTTTGGTGCTAAGGAAGTTCCTTCACGTCATATGATTTTAGTGTCCACATTTTGAAAGGCCACATTGGATTTTGATTAGTCAAATGATTAATATCATGTAGCAATCATCTTTATTATCTTATAGATAATTATTGGGGCTTGATGAAATTTCATCTTCAATTTCATCTTTCTTTCATTTTTCCTCTAAAATGGCAGAGGCTAATGATGTCATTACTTTTCTTTTTTTTTCTTCTAGGAATAACAATTCCTTATTATTTTATAATTTTGCTCCATATTTCTGTTAGGGATTTTTTATCCACTCATGAATTTTTCTTTTTTAATAAAAAAGACATCAAACTTTGCCCACCATTTTACATGTATTGATCTAGCCAAATAATGAAGATCTATTCCATTGGTGAGTCTCACAGAATCGTACTCTCGTGACATAATCCATGTTATTCCTTGGATAGCCACATGATATGAATCAATATCCTTAAATAAAAGTGATTTTTATTTTAAAATATTGATAATTATCTTTAAGTTATTGCGGTAGTGATGTAGTAGGTCGTCCAAAATCATAAAACCACTTTGAATCATTTGGGAAATTTTAGCAAAATCCCCTTTTTGAACCTGAAAAACTAAGAGTGTTGATAAGGACGAAGGTACAAAGTATTGTATCAAGCATGTATATAATCATAGTAATTATAGTTTTAAGAAAATTAGTTTTTTTTTTATATTTGCTTTTAGAAATAGTGTTCCTTGACTTTGTGGACAGTCATGATGATGGATTTCTATTGAGTTTGTATTTACTAATATGAATTCATATAATTCCCTCATTTTTGCAAGTTTCATGTGAAATGTAATGGAATTGAGGTAAAGTTGTTTTTTGAGCTATTTCTCTTGGGAAAAGTTTTATCCATTCTTAATTATCATTATTGGGATGAGCTCAAGTTTTTCTTGGTATGTTTTATCAGGGAGAGTGATAAAGAGGTCTGGGTTCTAGTGATAAAGGAAGGTTTTATTAAGGTATTATGATATTGTAAAAGGGTAAACATAATGATTGGTATATATGATGATGATGATTGATAGAGTTATGATGATGAAATTTGATGGTTGACGTATGATGTTGATTATTGATTGTGATTCATGATGATTGAAAATGAGATGCTTGCCTGTTTATGTGAAATGAATGTTATGATTTTATTTACTTTCAAATTTCCATGTTTTAAAGATGATAGAACTTATACGATTGTTATTTGTTGAGGTTTTAAATTGTTTTAAGTATTTTTGTTTTTGGTAAGCTTACCCTTGTGTTGTGGTACATGTGGTTGTTACTATGATGATCTCGAACTTTGTGTTCGTGGGAGTAGATGGCTAGGAGGCAGATCCTTCTTTGAGAAGTATCGTAGATAGACATACAAAGATTTGAAGACGTGATTTCTCGTTTTCCTTTTGTTGTTATGTTTCTTTTGTATAGTGTTGACCAGTTTAGGTGTTTAAGATATTTATCTTTCTAAGAGTTGTATAGATCTATATATATAGATGTGTGTTGAGTTGTTATAACGTCGTACCTTGTGATATCATGTTAAAGTGTCGTACCTTTCTAAGTACACACAAATTTTATAGAGATATGATTTATGGACGTTTTTGGTTTTGTAACACTTGTATCATGCAAAGCAAGGCTTGTTAGTTCTTCGAAAAATTTAATAACTTTTGTTATCATCCAAACATTTTAAGGGTTAAACACACTTCATACGTCTTTGGTTCCAACACAGATAAATTATGGAATTCAAGGTGGTCATAAGAAAGTTGAGTTCGAAACAACAGATTTAGGAAGATTGACTTACTTCCTTTGTACGAAATTTACTAGCACAACAGATGGTATAATGCTTCATCAAAGGAAATATGGAAGTGAAGTCTTAATAAGATTCAACATGATAGGCTACAATTCAGCAACAACACTTGTTGAAATGAATACGAAATTAGACAGGAGTAGTGAAGAAGAATAGATGACGCTCTATTTAAACAAATTGTTGATTCCTTGAGGTATCTTGATAGTATGTAATAAACCTAACATATACATGGAGTTGGATCAATTAACAAGTTTATGGATATGATCCAAGGAAACCACATTTGGTTGTTTTAAAAAGGATACTGAGGAATTTGCAAGGTACATTAGAGTATGGTGTTCTATTTACAAATAAGATAGATGCAACAAGAAAGGAGTTTGTTGGTAGACTACTCTAACTCAAATTAGGGTGGAAACAAAATTGATAGGAGGAGTACATTAGGCCATGTCTTCAAGTTTTTGAATGCACCAATTTCCTGGTACTCAAAGAAACAACCTGTGATTGCTTTATCATCATGCGAAGCTGAGTTGTTGCATGGAATTATGCAACATGTCAAGCTCTTTAAATAAAGGCTTTGCTGCAAGAAATGATTATTGAAGTAAGGATTCCTATGTGCGGCTAATGGTTGACATCAAATCAACCATTAAGTTATCCAAAAATCTTATTTCTCATGGTAGGAGCAAATACATTGAGATAATGTTTCATTTTCTAAGAGATTAAGTAAATAAAGGAAGGCTTAAGTTGGTTTATAGTATTATAGAAATGCAAACAACAAACATACTAAGTCTTGTAAGGATGGATCGTTTTGAACAGTTGAGAAGTGGGTTGGAGTTATGTTCCTTGAATATTTAAATTAAGGGGAAGTTGTGTATAATTCAAATGTGTGATAGTTAGAGGCTTAGAGTAATTATGGTAATTAGTTAGTTATTGACCATGCAATTAAATAATTAGTGTAATCCATAGGGGTGTTTACAGACCGAGTTAGGTCGGTTGGTTAAATCCATGACCCAACTCAATTAAAATTGTACAGGTTGAGTGGGGTTTGTGACTTTTTTTTTTTTATGAAATCCAACCCGATTACGAACAGGTTGATTTGGGTTGGGCCAATCGTGTCTGAACATTTAAATTTATTTTAAATTTCTAAAACTAAAGTTAAAATTTTAAGTGTTCATAGGTTGGTTTAGATTAAATTTTGAGAAAAATGAAATCCGAACCAATAAATTTTTATTGGCTTGGATTGGTTTGGATTTTCCAAACTTTTTTGCACAACACGATCAAGAATGGGTTGGTTCAGTTCGGATCAATTGGGCTCTCTATTATGCAATATGCAAAATTTTGTTTTAAGAAAAAAGAAAAAAAATACATGATTTTACCCAAATATTCACACATAATCCTGTCATTAAAAGGTGTAAACAATATATTTTGTTGTAATTGCTTTATAGCAACTAAATAATAACAAAAATTACAAAAAAAAAATATGATTATACCATAAAACTACATGCATGATAATTAATAATAAAAAAATTCACATATTGGTTTGATTCGAGTTCATCGAGTTTTTAAATCATAAATTCGATACCAAACCAATTATCATCGGGATTAATCAATTTGGTTTGAGTTAGACCAAATTACACTAAAAATCTGAAACAATTTAATTTTATTTCAGTTTGAATTTTTGGATTAGTCGGATTGATACAAACTAATGAACACTCCTGTACATGTGGAAAAACTGTTTTCGTTCTGAAAAACTATTTCGTAGGTGATTAATGAAAAGTAATTATATGACAATTGATTCTGTAAGATATCCAGGCAATGAGAATGGGATGATCAAACAAAAGATGGTTCTTGCTCATCATAATGATTTAATTTCATGTCTTTGACGTGCATAATTGATTAAAATTGCATCTTTATGTTTTCTGCTTTATATTTTATTTTTAATAAAAATGATTGCCATGTCTTCGCTTTGAACGAAAATTATGATCGTTTAAATAAAGGACCAACACTATAAGAAATTTTAGGCACTTTTGATCCTCGTCAAAGTAGAAGAGACAACTTTGTTTATGAGACCCCAATAAAAAAAAGGAGGTAAAGATCGAGTAAGAATAATTCCGACCCACAATCACGATAACTTTGAAAGAAAATTTTTTTTTTATTATAGGAAAATAATTTATATACAACATTATATATACAAAGAAATAATTAAATTATAATGTACTATGTAACTTTTTTTCCACTATTCTCTAATTATAAATTTACATAATTTTTTAAAGATCCAATATATATTGTCATTCAATCACACATTATCATCCAATAGTGTAAGTTTTTTTTATATCATTTTGTATTATCTTTTTAAAAATTATATTTAAGATAAATTCTTACTGATTGGCAATATATTTTTTGTCTATTAATAATATATCAAAACAAAACTTAAAATCCAATGGGTATAGTTCAGTTGACAATATATGCTAAGTTTGTGGGAAACGACCTGGTTCGATTTTCGCATAATAAATTCTTAAGGAGGGACAATGAACTTTAAGTGTAACTAATTTCTGGAACGAAAAGTTAAAAAAAAAAAACAAAACAAAACTTAAAAGAAAAGGAAATGAGAGTCCTTATTCCCCTATTCATGTGACACATGCTTGGTTGGATTCTCCAAGTTGTGGGTTTAGGTAATTTTTGTTTGGGGAAGATAGAGAAAAAACTTCAAGCTCAAGAAAGAGACCATGCTTCGACAAATGATAAGTAAGCTAATTAACTAGCTAGAGTGATTAAAGGTTGTCTTTGACGTTCAAGCCCATCTAATCATATCATATAGGTGCATCATATTTTTCTTTGTTGGGGACGTGCATGTAATTAGGTGCGTATTGTGCAATTAATTGTTGGTAAAGGAAGGATATAGAAAGATTTAAAAAGTAGACAACGTTCATTTGCTAAGATCCTACTTGATATATATATATATATATATATATATATATATATATATATATATATATATATATATATATATATATATATATATATATAATCAAACAAAAGCTAAAGAAATCGTGAGCATGCAAACCCACACGGACACCCTTTCAAAAGTACTTCCAAACATGGAAAGCATCATAGTCACGTATCCATGATTTCATGGAATCTTATTCTTTTTTTATCACCATGATATTAGTGCGAGTATCCGTCAATTTTATTGATGACTAATTTTGTCGAGAAACCTGACTGGTCATCTTTAGTGGAGTCTCTCCTTCTAAGCACCCTTTTTCATCTACAAAGTTTGAACCGAGACCTTGTTTAAAGGGATCGAGAGTCCAATACCACTCGGACGAAGACTTAATTCTTTTGTGGGCAGCAGTTTTAGCATTTGTTGGCCAGGGAGTAAAATCATTAACCCAGACAGGATTGATCTCCATAACAAACAAACGATAATAAAACTACCTAAACTAACTCTAAACTAAAATAATAGTAGATTAGAGAATCTTTCGTTGGCCATCTACATAGATAATTAATGATAAATAAAATCTGAAGTGAGAATATTACCTGTCTATGTGCTTGATAAGACTAATATCACGGGGCTATGGTTAAGTCCGTTTGTTTGCCACCACCTTAATTCAACTTTCAGAATTATATGTGTCTGTGCCCATATATGTCAATTATTTGGAAAGAGAAGAGAAAATGAAATAAAAAAAAAGAAATAAATAAATTATTATTTGTAATTACTTGGGTAAAAAAGAAAGAAAAAATAATTAAATTTTCTTTTTCTAGGAAAGGAATATATATATATATATATATATATATATATATATATATATATATATATAATGTTAAATGATTTTTTTATATATTTTTTTATATAATGATAAATTAGTAAGTAGATGAATGGATTTGTTTTCTTTCATTTATCGTGCAAAATTAACTTTTCATTACAATGTGGTGAGGATTGATTATATTTTAAAAGTATTAACAATATATTATATATAATAATTTACATGAACACATGTCCAAGTATATTAATCATTCATTTTTCTGTTAACTGTTGTTGACAAATACAAACATCTTTTAGTTATAAAGCATTCATTTAAAATAAAATTCCTAGCTTTGTCAGTTCTTTTATAATTAAATAAAATTAATTCATGGAACTAATTTTTATAGATTTAACTACTTTAAAGTAAACAATTAAAATAAATAATATTAATCATTAATAAAAATAAATAATATTTAAAGTAAGGTTGATATTGCTTTTTATGTATTATGGATGGGTTGAAATATAAACTACTAATTACCCATCAACGATTGAAATTATTCACTTCACCCTTACGATCACCTTAGTGAAGTTAAATTTAATTTCTACAAAATATTTCTCAGTAAATTGAAATTATAGTTGAACTCATCGCATAATGAAACTGACCAATGTGGTGGTGGTAATTAATTATTTTGATGGAGACTTCGATATGATCGTCTTTTGACTGATGCCTAATGAATCCCATTATTTTGTTGGGTGAATGCTTTGCTTTGGTGGGGCTAGTCTTTTTTCATTAAGAGAAAAAAATTGCAAAAAGGAAAGAAAACAGCACTTTCGCTATAATATGTGATAATAATTCCTACGATCATCATATCTTTCTCAAATGCAAGAAAATCAAAAGAACGAACTTTTTCTTTCTGTTTGTTTTGGTCCAGAAACTTTTCCTTTCATAAAAGATCACTTTCACCATCTTACAAGAAGGGTCCTATCCTTTGATGTTTACCTAAAACGAATTTTGTTTCTTTTTTTAATGGAAAATGAAAGGTGGAAACCAAAACAAACTAGTACCACTGAGCGTGTGGATTAAGTGACATGCGATTGTTCTAACATAACCAGAGGTCTCAAGTTCGATTCCTGGATATGCAGCTGTGTTAAATACTTAGAGGAAAAGCTTGTCACCCATAATAATCCTATACAAGGCTCGCAAAGGATTGTTTCTGGTGGATGATACTTGTGATTAAAAAAAAAAAAAAACTAGTAACACTGCACTGTGATACAAATTAAAGAAAAGTCTCTTTTTATATGGCATTTACATGGATAGTATTCGAAGTTACTCCTACTTATGATAGCTAAGGTCGTTATCGTGAGCCAAAGTTGAGAATTAAAACTACCAGGATTTAGTTATTTTTCTATTGATCAATACAAAAAGAGAAGAAAAGGTATAAGGTGGAGGTTTCTATCAACGTGCAAAGGTAAATAATGAGAATCACTTTTGAAAGGAAACCCAATATTCTATACTTGGAATTGGGTTTAAAATTGATGAGTGTTGGAATTGAAAGCGGATCTTTTAGTTTCAATATTTTATTTGGTGCATGTGTACATCAGAAATGGAATTAGCATTCTCTAACCATTATCACCACCGACTCTATGATAAAGTTCAAATTCAATTTAGAATTCTACTAAAGGATCTAGTGAGTTGATGTAAATCGTTGTAAATCTCTTGGTATATGTCTTCAATTGCTATAGATAAAAAAAAAAAAATCAATTTAGAATTCTTTACCTTGATCCTTTATTTGTCTACAATGTAAAAATTAATATGGTTGACCTAGTTCAATTCTTTCATCCAATTGAATTACATGAATGAGTATATATTAAATTTATATTTTTTATATTAAATAAGCTTAATTGTATTTTTGGTCCCTCAAGTATTGCAACTGTGTGATTTTAGTCTTCAAGTTCAAATTGTGCCAATTGGGTTCCTCAGTCATCATAAATGTACAATTTTAGTCCCCCTAAATTTTAATTGTATCAATTGGGTCACCCATGTATTGCAATTGTGTGATTTTAGTCCATCAAATTTCAAAATTGTGCAATTTGAATTAATTTTTTGGGGATAAAAATCTCACAATTACGATACCTAGGGACTAAAATTGCACACTTGCAATATTTGGGAGACCTAATTGATGCAATTAAAATCTAAATGACTAAAATCATACATTTGTGATTCCTAATAGACCCAATTGACACAATTCAAACTTGGCGAACCAAAAGTGGAATTAAGTCTATTAAATATATTGCATATAAATTGATTGGAATGGTCCAATTTGGTTTGAATTTAAAACCACTAGTTATAATATATACTCAAGAATATATCTTTGATCAAACAAAAGATGGTCATAATTCTCTTTTCACAAGTACAAAATTGTCTTTTTACATTAACTTTGTAGATCAATTATATGTTAACCGATCTAAAAAGTGATGTAGTGATATTTTTAGACATATTGTGCTCATTTTCTAGATAGAATATTTGTGTAATTGGTCTAGAAAACATTTCTACATTAGTTATGTTGTGCATGACTCATTCTATGGGCAAGATGATGTTGGAATCAGGGGATCGTAAGTGAACAAAGCAGAGTGAAGTGGAATCGATCTTTACATGATTATCGAGCAGAGTGGAATGGATCTGTAGTGACAACATTTGCTCTTTGGACTTGGGTCACTTGTTTGTTGGGTTAGGACGTGCATGGGTTGGGGATGTGGGGGGCAAAGCTTCACGCAGTATGACATGAGGTGATATTGTGATTTTGTATCGTGTTTATTCCATATATTTATAACCCTATTTTCTTTTTCAATAATAGAAACAATCGCTAGGCTCCTAAGGACATTGCCATACTTTTCCAAACCTCGTTAAATCATTATGTTTGTGTGTGTGTGTGTGTGTGTGTGTGTGTGCTTACTCTATTATTTGGAATCTGGTTGCTACTGTTAACAGTTGGTATCAAATGACGTTTAACCCTAGTGCAAAATTAGAAGTGGGAAAGTTTGATGAAACTGGGAATTTCAAGTTTGACAAAGGAGGGTTAAGGATTTTTTAGCACAAAAAGGTTTTCTAAAGGCACTGCGCACAACTAAACCTACTAACATGGATGATTTAGATTGGGAGTATAAGGAAAGGGTTGCAGCAATTATACAACTCTGTTTGGAAGATGAGGTGTTGTATCATCTTATGGACCTGACATCTCTATGGGAGGTAAGGTCGAAATTGGAGAGTCACTATATGTCCAAGTCCCTGACGAATAAGTTATATATGAAGCAAAAGCTATACAGACTAAAGATGCAAAAGGATTTTAATTTGCAACAACATGTCAATATCTTTAATCAAATTATCAATGATTTATTGCGGCTATTTTTCCTCTGTCATTTAGCTATTTTTCCTCAATGAAAAAAATCAATTAATTGTTTCTTGAGTTCAACAATAAGCCAAGAAACCTTTAGCATGCATGTTATATAGATATGGATGTAATATAATTCTTACCAAATCTCCATTTTGAGTAAGTAAATTAATAAGAAATATGAGTAGATGAAAAAAATGAAGAATCAATTTTATCCCTCACACATAACCACAAGTACTAGCTAGGAAATATATCCCCAAGTCACTAAGTCATTGGCCATCAAGTCATGGCTTATAGCCACCATTGTCTTTGTAAATTAATTAATTAAAACCCCAAGACCTAAACAGAAAGTAAGACTTAAGTTTAGTCTTCACTACTACAATGTGCGGCTTTCATTTATTAACTTGATATTTTTTACAAAGTCAAACTTTTTTTTGTTTTATCTCAATCTTCTCATATTATTGGACCTGGATAGAAATCCATCAAGGTCTAATAATTTCAAATATTCTTTGTAATGGATAGAAGATCCATTGATTAGTACAAAAGCTAAAAGAATAAAAGATGTTTTTCAAAGCTTAGTCATAGAGATAAAAGTTAATGAAGGTTTAACCAAATTAGAGCCTAATCTAAGAATTTTTTATATTTAATCATTTTAGCTAACTTAAGGATGACAATTTAGAGAGCACAATGAGCCCAAGATTTTACACTTAAGATGTATTTATAGACAAGAGTGTATTTGGGTGCGATACTTATCTTTTGGGCTGAATAATTTATTAAGCTCATTTTCTTATTTTCATGTAATTTTTGCACTCTTTTTTTTGGTGGGGGGGGGGGTGTGAATAGGTTTGTGAGTCTTTTGATATTTTCTAGGTCAACTTTTAGTATTTTTGGGTTTCCTATATGTTGTGCACCAAGGGGGATAAAAACACCGAGGAGATCACCAATGGGCCAAAAGCAAATCACACAAGTGAACCTGGCACCACCTTCAACCCAAAACCTTAAGGCATTAGGTTTGTGGGTCTTCCTCACTTGTATGTTGTTCAACTTGCTCATTTCTACCCAATGTGGGACTTCACCTTCACGCTTGTACTCCAACAATCTATACCTCAAGTGTGACTCTCTTCCACATGGTACCTCTCCCTCAAGCGAAAGCCATTTTCAAGTATTCAATGATGGCGCCTTTAGAGCGCGCTTAATGCTTTAGTACCTTGAACCGTCGTTCCACCATTCCACGTTGCGGGACATGCCTTCTGGCCTCCATGTATGGACCCACCACCAGGAAGACTTTCGATACAAGAGATCCCCATGCCCATGCCTGGATCCATCGCTAATCCATCTTACTCGTCTAAGCCGATCAGATGGTCGAACCATCGGCTATGATACCAATTGTTGTGAATCCGAGGGGACTAAATACCCGGGAGATCTTCACAAATGGGCCACGAGCACACCACACAAGTAAACTTGACACCGCCTTCAACCCAAAACCTTAAGACATCAGATTTGCGGGTCTTTCCATTTATATGTTCCTCAGCTTGCCTATTTCTACCTAATATAGGACTTCACCTTCACACTTGTACTTCAACACTATACCATGATGGTTACTAGGACTTAATGAATCATTATGATGATTGGTGGAAAATAAATGTGTAATGGGAAGTTATTTTTAGTGAGAAATTAATACCTTGTGGAGTGATAGTGGAAATTTACTTCTTGTACCTTAAGGGTTGCTTTTTTTTTTTTTTGGGTCTAGATCACAGGTATCCTCCACTGGAGCAATCCTGTTCGAGCCAGATAGGACCACTATGGGTGGCAAAGCTCTCCCTCCGAGTATTTAACGTAGTTGCATATCCAGGACTCGAACTCAAGACCTCTGGTTAAGCTAGAACAACCCACACCAGTTGATCCACGCGCTCGGTGGTACCTCTCAAGGGTTGCTTGGCTTAGCCTATAAATTGGAACTTCTTATAAGCAATCAAGACAGAATTTGAAAATTAATGAAATTTGAGTATTTCTCCATTGTGAGAGTTTTCCCTTTTATTCTTAGATGAAGAACTTTATAATGTTAGTTTTACCAATAGGTCGTGGTTAAAGTCACACTTCTCTTTATAACTTTTATTATATTTTTTTAGCCAAAAGAACTTCATATATAAGACATTAAAATGGGTACCAGTAATACCCATAAAATATTGTTTTACAGCAATTGTAACCCAAACCAACATCTGCGCTAGTTACACAGTATTAAAAGCATTGAAACAGTTAATACCAAGTAACCAAGAGATGTCTAATCATTAAATACAGAACAAGTAAAGTACAACATTCTTTAAATTGGCCTCACGTTGAGAGCTTTTCTGCTGCTATTCCTTTTTACATCAATCTATTTCCGCGTGATACCAAGGCATCGACCTATGCTTCTCAAAGGATATCCGTTCTAATGCAGGCCCGGGTTGAGCAGCCACTGTGTATAGGAATAATTAAATTCCTGATTTAAGCCTGCTAACCATGTCAATGCATTGAATATGATTCTCTGCCACAAAGCTTCCCTCTCAAAAGGATCATTATTATGCAAACTTAGATTCCTGCTATTCCATATTGTCCATACACATGCACACCATACAGCCTACCACATTTCAATTTCAGATTTTCTGTACAAGCACGAAGGATGTTGTTGGAAATGTTCTATTATAGAACCTGCGGGTACATAGTAACAGTCCCACCACTTGTAACATCTTAGCCAAATATTTTCAGCCTCTCTGCATTGAATGAACAGGTGACCCAAATTCTCCTCAGTCATACCACACAGAACACATTTCTCCTCATCAAAATTAAGCATTATATTCCTCTTTTTTCAGTTTTCTTTTGAGGGCAGTCTGTCAAGAAACATTCTCCACACCATATGTTGTGCCTTTGGTGGGATTTTCAGCTTCCAAATAGCTTCCGAAAAACTATCCAGAGTCGCCCCTCTCTGCATATTATGCAGTGCACTGTATGCAGAGCTCATAGTATAGTCTCCAAACTGATTCGGTTTCCACCCCCAGTTATCCATCTCTCCACTCTCAACAGAAACTCCATCCAAAATGTTTTGCAGTGTTTCTACAACCTCCAATTCCCATTAGAACCATCCCCTTCTCCATTTGAAATCCCAATGCCAACTATCACCCACCCAATTTCCCATATCGCTCACTAAGACATTTGTTTGAGATGAATTAGAGAATAATCTAGGAAATAAAGTGGCTATGTTCTCCTCCCCCAACCAACAATCCTCCCAAAACTTTGTAAGTTTACCATTACCAATTTTCCACTCCCTTTGTTTGTCAAACCAGTTTTCCACTTGACCCTCCCCACAAGCTAGTCTTAGATCCTTCCACCATATTGATTCATATTTATCCCCCCCTCTACTAAGCCCAAATCTTTCACCATATTTTGACATCACAATTTGTTGCCATAACAATTGATCACCTTTAAAGAAGGCCCATTTCCATTTAGCAAGAAGGGACAAGTTGAAAGTCCCCAAATTTTTTATTCCAAGACCCCCTTTATTTTTTGGAGTACAGATTTTCTCCCGTGAGACCCAACAAATCTTTTTTGAACCCCCCACCCCACCCCACAAAAAATCTCTTTGTAATCTCACTAATTTTTTCTCAACCACCAAAGGTAACTTAAAGAAAGATAAGAAAAAGATAGGAATAGAGGAAAGTACCGATTTGATAACACACACTCTACCGGCAAAGGATAAAGTCTTATGCTTCCAAGAGGATAGTTTTCTCTTAAACTTATCAATGATAGGGCTCCACAATTGTTCCTTCCTCGGATTATCTCCCACCGGCAAACCCAAGTAGGTAAAAGGAATATTCATTACCCTACAATTAAGGGTCTCCACTAACCTTCCAAGTGTTTCTCTCCCCATCCCAATTGCTCCAAATGAGCTTTTGAAGAAGTTAACTTTAAGACCCGAAATTAATTCTAAGCATCTCAACATCCCTTTTATGACCATGACATTCCTCTCCATTGCCTTCCCAAAGAATAAGGTGTCATCCGCATATTGGAGAAGATTAACTACAACCTTATCCTTTCCAATAGGGAATCCCTCAAACATATTCTTTGATATAGCCTCCCTCATCATCCCACTAAACCCCTCCACCACGATAGTGAAAAGAAAAGGTGCAAGAGGATCACCTTGTCGAAGACCCCTTTGTGGCTTAAACTCCTTCGTTGGGCTCCCGTTGACAAGGATATATATGTTGGTGGAAACAAGACATTGTCTAATCCATCCAATCCATATCCCCCCAAAGCCAAGCCTTTGTAACATATAAAGCAAAAAATTCCAAGAAACGGAATCATAAGCTTTTTCGTAGTCCACCTTAAAGACTAGGCATTTCTTCCTCCTCCTCTTTGCCTCCTCCACCGCCTCATTTGCAATCATCACACTATGAAGAATGTTTCTCCCCTCCAAGAAAGCACTTTGCTTATTGTCAATGATCCTTGGCAACACTTTTTTCAATCTATTTGCAAGTACTTTTGACAATATCTTATACATGCACCCCACAAGTGATATAGGACGGTATTCCGCAAGGCTTTGTGGATCATCCACCTTAGGAATCAAGGAAATAAAAGAGGAATTACATCCTTTAGGGAGAATCCCATTGCAATGGAATTCCTCTAGAAATCTCATTATGTCCACCTTCATAACCTCCCAAAATACCTTGATGAATTTAAAATTAAATCCATCCGGTCCCGGACATTTTGTGCTTCCACACTCCCAAATAGCTTCTTTTATTTCCTTCTCATTAAACTTCTCTATCAATCCACCATACTCCTCTTGTGATATTTTTGGAAAGACAATCCCATCCAAGGTTGGCCTATCCCCTTCTTCCTCCCCAAATCTCTTTTCAAAATATTTTTTAGTCTCCTCTTTTACCTTCCCTGGCTCCTCCTCCCACCTTCCGTCTATAGACAACCCTTTGATTAAATTTTTTCTCCTTCTCCAATTGATGCATGCATGAAAATATCTAGTGTTGCTATCACCCTCCCTTTTTGATAGTCTTTGTGCACATCACCAAATAATGTAGAATTCCATACCTTAAGTCTTCTCTTTAGCTCTTTCAACTTTTATATATCAGCAAGTCGTGGTTAGGGTCAAGTTCCTCTTATTTCTTTTTTACATGTGTTTCTAGATGATCTTAAGTAAAGTTGCATTATTTTAATTAATTTAAAAAGTTCTTATCTTAAAAGGTAATTAATTTTTAGAGTACATTTTTTTATTAGTCACACTCTAATCTTCTAAAATTACCGTTGTGTAAACATGGAGTATTTCTTTTTGAATTTTAATTATTTAATGTATTAAACTTTCTTCTAAAAAATTAATTAAAAAATGTTTATCAACATACTCCAAAATTAAAATTCATAATTTATAAAATATTTTGAAATTAAATTTCTAAAAGAATCGATGTTTCTTTCAGAATTTTAATTTTCAAATTTATTACACACTTTCAAAACTTTTTTTGGTAAAAACCATAGGTGTCTTGTAGGGAGATAATCTTGTTTGATCCGGATAAAAATAGTATATACAATAAAGTTATCTCTCCGAGTATATAATATAATTGCATACTTAAGTATGCTAGTTAAACACATTTCAAAACTTTAATTCTAAAACGTTTGTAAATGTGCTTTGAAATTAATATTCTAAAAGGAATTTACAAAAAAAATCCTGAAATTAACTTTTATAAAGTATGTAATATATTCTAAAATGTAAATGTTCATAAACGCATTTAGAATATATTCCAAAAATAAAATTTTAAAAATTATTAAAAATATATTCTAAAAATTTAAATATTTTTTTATATATAAATACATTTGTAAATAAAATAATAAAAATTTAAAGATAATACAAATAATAAAAATTAAGAAGCAGTGTAAAATGTAATTTTTATCTAAAAAATTGTTTGACCTATCAACTGAGAACTTTTTTTATTGTGATGAATGAGAGCTATAAATCTGAATCATACAATCATATATGGAGGATGATCAAGATTAAAAGTTTAATTTGTTTAGAAGTTACATGATCACTTAAAAAGGTCATGAACATTTTTCTTTTAATTTTGACCATTCAAACATACTCTAATTATTTGTATTTGTACAGTTCTCGTTTATTACAATATGAAGAGTTTTGATTTATACATATATTTCCCAACAAAAATTAGGTAAAGGAATATCCTTAAAACGGTTAACAATTATAAAAAACTAGGTAATGAAAATAAAAAAAATTATTTATTTTTTCCTTGTATTAAATGATATATTTCATTAAATACTTTTGAATATCTTTTAATTAGTATTCTTAATATTGACAAAATTAAAATGGATATAAATTTTGACACCCACATAGGCTATGAACGAGAAATATAACTAGAATGTATCAAATTATTTTAAGTGTTAAAAATGTTGGACCAAATACCACTACAAGAAAACTAATAATAAGTGATGGTTAGAAGCCGACGATAATGACCAAATGACATCAATTCTCTTTTGTAAAAGAAATTATTGTGTACATATAATGGTATACAGCTAAGTATATTAAACCAGTAATACATTATCTTCTTAAATATTAAAAATTTGTTTTGTACAAAGGTTGATTGTTTTATGTAATTGTTTAATTTAATATCAAAGGATACGGTTAATGAAATATCATAAGAGATTGAGTATTAGCACATCATTTGACTGAGCTTGATCCTCTTAAAAAAGATCTTGGATTCGAGTTTTGTAGATAAAAAAATCATTGTTAAGAGGAAAAACTGTTTTAAAGATGGACAGTTAGATTTCCTGACAGAGATTACTCATCAATAAAATTAGTTAATACTTCACACCAAAGACATGGTTACCTAAAAAAAATAAGTAATAGAGTAATTTTATTGTCACAATCAATTGAAATGTAGCCTCTATTGCATCAAATCATTATTATAAAAACTATATAGGGATTCGTGCTTCTCTACATATTTTTAAACTTAAACATATAAAATAAAAAGATAGAGAAGGAGAAAATTGTTTACAACATGACAGTGTGCAGTTAATTCGAAATTTTAAACCCTAAATTCTTTATATAAAAGAAATGTTATTTGTATAACAATTCATACAACATTTTATACAATTAAGATAGAGAAATATGAGATGTAATCAATAATGTCATAGAAAGAAATTAATAAACAAAAAAAAAACTGATATTTTATATATTTAAATAATTTATTTTGAAATAATTGATCAAAACTCATTTATATATGTTTAAATAATTGATAACAAAAATTCATTTATGTTTAGAAATTATATTTTCTCACTTGGAGTAGTGCCTACAATTATTGTCCTTGTGCCTCAAATAGGGTAATTTTCCAAAAAGAACACTTGTGGGAAAGAAAATGTAAAAAGAAATTAGATATTTATAAATTTATTTCAGAAAAATTAAATTTTATTTGAATAATAAGTAAAATTATTTTAAAATGAAAATATAAAATGATATTTTAAAAGTGAATTTAGAAAAACTAATTTTATTTGAATAATAGTGAAATTACATTTAAAATATAAGTATAGATATGTTTTGTTTGTTTTTAAACTTATACTAGTCTCGTACTCAAAATAAATTCTACTTGCTAAAAAATCTAAAAATTCTCATTTCCAATAAAAGCAATTTCATTTATCACAAAATGAAATTTAGAAACTCAAGATTAACCCAAGTTATTGGACAAACGCAATTTTTAACCGAACGTATCCTTGCGTGCATCCAAACAAGGTGTACACTTCTAGGTTAAGACTGCTTGATTTTGCAGTCAAATTATACCCAAATCATTGTGTCCACACTTTAGTTGCCATCATCTTACCCTACAAAGTCTTAAACATCTTTTATGAAGAAAAGAAGGAGAAAAAAAAAATTGACCAACTTACTACCTGAATTACACTGCACATGGAGCGCTTAAGCCCTAAACAAAGTAAAAGGATAAGCATAAGAGAAAAGCTATATCAACTACATCTAAAGTAGGGACAATAATACAAATAAAGATCAGACATTTTGTCCTGTAATTTAGTGAGTTATAGGCTAGCCACATGCAATAGCTACTCCTTGATCTAAGGAATAGCTTTCTTGACACATTGAGTTTAGAGCTTCTATTTTTGCCAAGATTTCTACCTGAAGGGTTTGTTTCTCTGAAAATTAATGTTATCCAAAATCACTTCTACACTGGTATTTTCAGTTTCTGGGTCTGACTGAGGTTTGATTCTGTAGGAAAGATAGCTCATAACATTTCTTACCAAGTTATGGTAGTCAAGCATGTCATGGTTTAAGAACTGATAATTATTGATAGAAAGAATTTTTGTTTTTTTTTAAAGGCATTGATAGAAAGAAATTTAAATTGCGGTTGTAGTCTAGATTTTGTCATGATCTTTAATGTTGTAGAAAATTACGGACAAATGTGTCCGACGGTAATTGCAGTAGCAATGTGATTGCATAGAGTCCAAAACCCTTGATATTGTGGACAATATTGCAGTTGGAATGTTCTTTAAAATCTTGATTTTTTTTTTATTCAGTCTTTAAAATCTTGATTGATAGCCTTACCAGTTATTGATGAGTGACATGTACTCTTCTAAAATTTGGAAAAAGATGCATGGGCATATATGTATTCTACTGGACACTTACAAGATAAGTGCAAATATGAAAAGTGTTATGATGCAGTAAAGAGAGAGATAGAAAGAAATCATTGCATAACTTTTACGAAGTGGTATGTTTAGGGCTTAATTTTTTATAATATTTTTTTGTTTGTCACCAATGCAGCATTTGTCGAAGGTTAAATATTTCTGCTCCCCATCGGTGCATTGCATTGTTTGAAGGTCTTGTTTTTATAAATTTGACTTTAATAATTGTTTAGTTCTTATAATATAAATTTGTTTTCATTTTGGTCTTAATTTTTTTTTTTAGTTTTGTTTTGGTCCTTATAAATTTTTTTTTCTATTTTGATCCTTATAATTTTTAGGTTCTGTTTTGGTCTTTATAATTTTATTTTATTTTAGACCTTGTCACGTACTGTTTGATGAGTTAGACCTTTGTTAGATTTAGCATACAAAACCTATCAGTAGGGACCATAATTAAACAAAAAATATAGTAGGGTAAAAATAAAGAATTTTTTTTATTATAATAAAACTTTGGTCCTTATCTATATTTTAAGTTTCAATTTGATCTCTTAAGTTTTAAAAGTTTCACTTTGACTCCTTATAATGTCTCTATTAGACCAAATTGGTCATTCCATTTTTAGTACTAACGGTGACAATTTTGGCTAACATAACATTTCTAACCGTTTCTGTGATAACTATCAGAATAATCAATTTGATTTTACAAAATAATTTTAAAGGACCAAAGTGAAACTTTTTAAACTTAGGGATTGAAATTCTATTTTAACTTTTTTAAAAAAAAAAAAAAATAAAACTATTTTTTTAATCCGCTTTTAATAAATATATTAAAATCTATAAAAGAAATTGCAAAAGTTATTTCGAAACTTAACCTCTGTAGTGTAACAAAAGAATTACCAGCAGTCACGCAACAGTAGAAAAATAGTTGACTAAAAACATCAAAGTCAAAGAAACCACAAAGCATTTAGGGTCTGTTTGGGTTAGCTTATCCAAAAGCACTTCTAGAAGAAGAAAATAAGAAGAAAAAAAAGAAATGAGTTTCTCCATAAGCTAAAATTAGCTTTTACATAAGCTACTTTGTAAAAAGTCCCACATCTTCTAATTTTAGCTTATGGATAAGCTCATTTCATGTTTTTCTTTTTATTTTCTTCTCATAGAAATGTTTTTGGATAAGCATAGCCAAACAGACCCTTAACTATAGTTGATCAAACCTAAACAACACACTCCAAGAAAAATGCACATTAGCCTCGGCTAAATGCCGATGCTAATGGAAACTTTAGTATATCTAAGTGACTGCCTCTACATCATCACTAACAAAGCCGATAGTAATTTGTTTCCATCGATCAAAAGACATTGATGTTGTAAGTCAGAAGAAAATACAAAAAGAGGGTTGAATTATGTTTTTGTTGTCACCCAAAAATGTGTTGCAAGCGATGAAATTCAGCTGTTGAAGATTCAGCAGAATTGTTGCCGACTAATGTGGAATTCGACTAATTTTAATGTTAGTTGAATAAGGAGAAGGCCAGTCCAACTGAATGCACATCTGGCTATTTTTCAATATTAGCTAAACAGGGAGGTTAGCTGAATGTGGATAAGGTCAATTCGACTACCTACAATATTAGTCGAATGGCAAAATTTGGCTGATTGGCAACATCAGAAAATTAGCTGAATTAAGTTAGATTTAATTTAATAAATGTAAGAGAAGATTTTCCACGATTTTTTGATATTCAAATGGCTTGTAGCGGTTAAAACTTATCAATGATAGTGCTCCTTTAAAAATAGGAAACAATTTCCATCTTCAAAATTTGAAATACAAATCAGTTGGCTTATGGAAAGAGGAGAACATGCCTAGATTTTAGGAGCCGTTACCAGCAGTTACTAGAAGGTGAATTAGACTTAGTTAGCCGAATTCAACTGCCAGAATTAGCCGAAATAGTGTAAAATTAGCCAAATGACTCCCAAACCACGTTTTAGGTAATTAGTAAGTAGGAAAAACGTGGTTCAGTAGAGGATATGAGTTTTTAGCCTATAAATAGGCCTTGTACTCAATTTCAAAAAGGACAATCAATCAAAAAATAAGCCTATTTTATCATGCATTTATTTTATCTCATTCTTTTACAGTTTTCTTTATCGCTTTCATTTATTGCTTTCATTTACAATCCTTCATTTACAGCCTTTCAACCTTTATTTTCACGCTACTCTCCTTCTCCTTCTTTTTCTTCTTCTTCTTCGTTTACCTACATTAAGCACTCTTTGGAGCAGCTTAGGAACCCATATTCAAGAAGCAAATTCCCCTTCTTGGAACAAATCGTTTGATCATTATTTGGGATCGTGTTGAAGCTGTTGGCCGACCCAAATGGCTAATTTTTACGCGACAATAGTTTTAAAAAAATTTCACAATTGTTTTTTACAAAGCTTGAATCGTCTTACAAGTAAGACGGTGCATAAAAACTTTATAAATATGATGTTGATATTAAGAAGTGAGTTATCTTTCAACACTTAAAAGCAATTTTTCTCCTAAACAAGTGCTTTATAACAAGACTTAGTGCACGTTTGGATCTGAGTCCAAGATGCACATTCAAAGGAAAAACCACGTCAAAACTCTCAAAATGATGCAGAAGCATGAATTTCTAGCTTCAAACTTACGTGTGTCCATTTGTTGTGGACGGGTTTCCAAACATGCGGTTAGTCAAAGTTGTAAAAGAGATAAGAGAAGAGATAAAAAAAAATTAAAATTTTTAATACTAGTTCATTTTAACTAAGACTACAGTCCAATTCTTGTTGTACTACCAAGAATTCCAATTACTCAAATACTCTTGAACTAAAACATTATTTCCTTACCATAAAATTTAGTTTACTGAAAAGAGAGCTGGACACAAAAATTGCAAGCCACAATAATTATAATTGCTCCAAAAATCAGAAATTTAACAAGTAAAGCAAGCAAAATAGGCAGTAGACAAAGGTAAAACAACTTCCTTGACCTATGTCCATTGTTATCGCCCAAAGTTATTGTCTTATTCATCCCTTCCAAGCCGAGCTACAATAGCATGAAGGTAATTGCTTCTTGCACCTCCAATTTGCTTCCTGCACTTTTTTGGATTTTTTTTTTTTACCATTGGATTGGTCAATCCGAAATATAAAAGGTGTAACCAATTTGAAATGTATAATTTTACATTTCAGATTGACCAATCCGAAAGTTAAAAAAGAATAATTTTTTACACTTTTTTTTTTTTTGTGCGTATCAAGGATATGTCATATAAAGAGTAATTCCTTTTGAAATTTAGAGATCGCTAAAGTATGTTTTATCTTTACAGTCTAAATGGAAATCAAATCCTAATCAGTATATTTAAGAAATCTTTATTTAGCAACCATGCTACTAGGTTGAGTTGAATTTTGCACACTACATAATGTGCCACTATGATTCACAATGTTTATACGGGAATTTATCACACACACACACAAATAAATAAAAATCTTTTCTTGCTATTGTTATACTATTGTGGTTTTAATTAAAAAAAAAGTAATTTCTTATTACGTAAATTAAATTCATAAAATTTTAATACTTTATAATAACTCTGTGCATCACTATGACATCGAGGCATTAATTCTAAATTAATGATAAATTTTTCAAAAGATTAAAAAAAAAGAAAATAATAACACGTTTTCAGAATATTAAGGGAGTTTATCCCAAATGGTCTTTTTTATTCCTAATATTTATTGTAAAATCTTATATAATTTTCTTATTGTTTATAATTTAAAGCAATATAATGAGAAAATACTAAGATTCATTCATGACTCGAGGAAAGGGCTTCACAGGAAAAAGACATACCCAAAAGAGTAAAGTACTCCTTCAATGCGCTTTCTCCTAACTAGTGGTCCATTTCATTTTGTACACCAAAAAGAGAAGCTATATTCATTTCGTGTGTTATAATGTTGCAATGAACATATGCAAATTACGTACAAACTATGATGAATGAGCTTCCTAGTTTGGACCCCTGAAAATTGAAATGACACGAGAAAGAAAGTCAAGACGAGGCAGAGAGCTTGTGTGTGTACCTTGGCCAAAAGTTAGTATGTGCCGTATGGGATGTTTTTTATGTCATGGTTTGGGGAAAGCCCTGCACACATGCATGTGACAGAAATTCTGGTGCACAAAAAAGTCTCTTGGTCACTCTCTCTCTCTGCCTTATCTTTTTGTTCATAAAGATTTGAGATGATGTTCCCCATTTTCATTTCATGTTCAGCACCAAACCTATGCCTATCATTCCTCAACTCAATCTTCATGTTATTCCTCACTTGGTCAGTACTATGTCGGGTGATTTTCATAGCCCTGAACTCCCATTTTAGCACTTTAGTTAGGTTAATTAGAAGTATTTATTAAACAACTCTAATCTTTCTACATTTCATTTTTTAAACTCATTTTAAATCCCTTTATGTTTCTTTATTTCTTTTTTTTCTTATCTTTCTTTTTTAAAGAGATATGATACACGAACACTTATTATTTCTCTTTTTTTATCACATCATATTATCTCATACTTACATTTCTCTCTTTTCTATTTCCTTATCTTTCTAGGTATCAAGTAGTACATAAGTGTCTACTCATAATTTTCCTTTCATAAAAGTGTGTGCATGTAATTGTGACAAAACATCATTTTTATTTATTAAAAGGGTCCTAATATTTTGACATTTTTTAACCTTGTTGGAAATCTCACATCTACTAATGATATGATCAAAATAATGTATACAAGTGGGGGATAATCCTTGCATCATGAGCTAGTTTTTAGGGTTGTATTAAGTGCAAATCCTAATTCTATGATAGTATCAAAGTCTATCCTATCGATTATTGTTGAGCCTATCAGGTTATCCATTATTAGACCACACCTGCAGATGTTAAGTCCTATAAATTTCACACTTAAATGTCCATTTCTTGACATAAAGGGAGATGTTGAAGATCTCATGTCGACAAGTAATATAAACAAAATAGTGTATATAAGTGTGAGACAACCCTCACCTACCTTATAAGTTAATTTTTTGGATTAAGTTAGGTCCAAATCCGAATACTAATAACACTTACCGTACACTTTTCTTTATCTCTCTTATTTATTCATCATAATCCGTAACTTTGAAAATAAATTCATTTATCTCAGAGTTATGGAATATGACTCCAAAAGAGTGTAAACAATAGAGAGTGGGGGGTCCCTCCTCTTCCCAATAAAGTAACAATAGCACTGGGATATTTACTTTCTTTTAACAGATTTTTGCTTTGGAACCTTACAATACATATGCCAAGGACAAGGCACCCTCGACTATATGATTGAGCAGCAGCAACATATGTGTACCTCATATGCGTACCACCAGTTCATCATACAAGGGTTTATTCCTTTTGATGATCACATGAGATGCTATGTATGATAACGGAGAAATAACAAAGGTACACACGCACTTTTGATCATTTTTATTATTTTTTTTTCTTTACTCCTCTGTCCAAAATGTTCTGGCTTCTTGAATGGATGAAACCCTTTTTTCTCTGCCTTTTGCTTTTACTTGCTCCGTAACTGAAGGTGTCTTTATCTCCCTCTTTACCATACCCTTTTGATAAATCTTTGTGCACCAATCAAAGCCACACCTTTTTCCCCTCCCTTATGATGGAAAGTGGATTTAACATATAGCTTTATACTTATTAGCCCCAATTGAATGACTTCCACAAAATTTATGACATTTACAAGGCCTTGTTTTTTGGTATATATTGCAATCCCAAAGCCATTAATTTAAAACACTGACATTCTCTTTGGAAATCATGTATGGTGTGGATGGCAATTAGTCAATTGCTAGTTGTTTCAATCACAATCCCTGACATCAACTGGGTTCTTAGTGGGATGTCTAGGGAATTTATGTGCCACCTTTAATGACAACCATAAATGCAGATTTAGGAAATGGGGGATTTCTTGCCTTAAATGGCTTGGCATTGGGGGATTATGGGTATGTCCTCCATAGCACATTAGCTTTTGGATATTCATTGTGGTTGGTCAGATAGGAACCATACCCCTATGGTAGATTTCAATGGTATTAATTGGCATGCATTAGGGCACATGGGGGTATGTGACTAAAGCCAATAATCCGTGAATGTGAATGTGATGTGTTTGTGTGTGTTGATGAGGGATTTTTGGGAGTGTAAAGTCACTAGGGACAAATATTTTTATAGGGTTAGAAGTAGGAGTATAAAGGAAATCACATCAATATCAATATAACTTTACATGCATAAATCTTATGCATGAATATTTTTTTACTCCATCATGATATATAAGGGTATACGAAGGGAGTGTCAAAAGTAGTTAAGAGATCTGGTAATTCTGTGGGGTTACTCTCTTTGTTCTTGACAGGAAACATCTGTCCCCACTTTGATATGGTGTCTGATGCTTGTGCCTAAATATCTAAATGGACTTGCTCCATTTTCATGGGTAGGCTTTATAGAGGTTGCAGTTTGCTACAAGAGTTTTGCTGTGGAAATTAATTTGAGAAATTAACAATTAATAGAAAAAATAGAAATAAAAGAGAGAGAAGCGTGAAATAAGATTATTGATGTAATGAAGAGAGATAAGGTGAAAAAATAGTGTTGTATAAAAGTATTATGTATGTAAGGTCGTTTAATAATGTTGTTATACTAACATGAATAGTATCAAGCAACTCAAGTCATTGGAGAGCAATTTTTATAGGGTGTACAGAACATTGCTATACATATCAATTGATGCTTTCTACAATTTAATGGGTCTAATTAATTTTATATATTAAAATATTAGTATAAACTTATTTATAAAAATTATATTTAAATAAAAATAATATATATTTGTTTATTATTTAAAAATTAAACTATATTTTAGTCATATATTATTTTATATTTCTTCAATTAGTTTATATTTTTTTTTTCTTGCTTTTTTCTTTACATTTTAAATCTGAAGTGGAAATTTATGAAATTAAAAATTATTGTATATTTATTTATTATTTCAAAAATTAACCTAGAAATATATTAAATTTGGGATTTAAGATGAATAATAAAATATAAAAGAGTGATATTGATTGTGGGATATATTTTTTAAAAAAAAAATAGAGTTGCTGGATTGAAGAAAAAATTGGTTGAATTATTTAAAATAGTAAAAATGATATGTCATTATAAGAAAATGTAAAAAATATTAAATATTAAATATAAAAACTAATTTGAGTTGATGAATGGAGATGCTCTAATATAACTGAATATTTTAATAAAGATTGTTTCAGTCCCACGTTGCATGTTAATATTGTCGACAAGAGATTAAAAAGGAGTGTAGGGTTTATTTGAATTTTAACTTTTAAGGCCAAAATGCATTGGTAGGGTTTTTTTTGTTTGTTCCAGAAACATACATTGGTGATTGAGTTATATAATATTAGAACATATTAAGCTAACCCAAATATAGATGGGCTGAAACATGAAGTTTCGGTCTTGGTTGTGATGTAAATTGGCCAGGTAATTACATGGATTGGGCCTCACTGCCTCTACACGTGTTTGGGGCAATTACTATATGCACTCACCCTATTTACTAATATACTCTCTTTTAATTTATTTTCAAAAATTACCCAAAAAAATGAACTCCCCCTCCATACTCTCCCACTAGATTGCTAATGGACTCTGTCTCACCATCTGTATGCTCTAACAATTGTTGGCTCTCAAAGTTTTGGGGCAATGAATCAGTTGCTTTGGATGCATCCATGTTACTCTTACTTACACATAACATTTGCTTGAAAATCTAGTATTATAGATTTACCTTCGATTTTTTTTTCTTTTTTTTGGCTTAGATTAATCTCCTAGGTATCCTCTTTTCCCTAGTTTGGAAATAGCTTATATTGAGTAAGGAGGGAGATTGTATTTTTCTGGTAAAAAGAAATACGAAATCTATGATTTTTTGTCTCATCCCAACTTCATGTTGGAAACACTTGGAAACCATTTTTGTCGACAGGAAATTGATGTTTCGAAAATGTGAGTTTTGTAACACCCTCATTTTTATTTTACTATTTGTAAATATTTTTATATAAATATATGAGAAATTATGTACTGTATTTATAGAAAAACCTTCTGTACATAATTTTATAATAACATTAATACAGTTCTATTCAGTAAAATTTTCTAAGTCTTTTAGTGCTTTTGTTTAGGCCTGAATTTATCGTTGATCGGACAGTTGTGTTAGACAGCTGTCCAGGATAAAATTTTCCAGTATAACATTTTGGATAAATTTGTAACCTAATAAATAGACAATTGAATGTAGATTTAAAATATATACAGTTGAGAAATGAATTACTTGTTGACTGGATAGTTGTGTCAGACAGCTGTCCAGGATAAATTTTTCTGTGTAACATTTTGGAATAGACTATAATCTAATAAATAGATAATTGAATGTAGATTAAAAATATATACAGTTGACAAATTAAAATGCTAATTTCGAATTGTTAGGATTTTCTGAAAGTTAGAACTCTGAGAAATTATTACGATAAAATTTTAAGGTAGAAAATTAAGATAAAAATTGTATGATATCTATGGAATTATCTATTAATTATAACATACTTAGAATAATTAGTAAAATTGTGTAACTAAGAAAATTAAAAATAAAAAGTATTAGCCAATCAACATGTGACAACTCAATAATTCTAATGTGATTAAATTAAGCTAATTAGACTTTGATTAATAGATAATTAAGACACTACCCCAAGGTTTTTGATAGTGAGGAATTCAATGGTGGTGTTATTTTCTTAAAATTCTAATTAGTTTGTAAGATAATTAGCAAGCCCTAAAACCTTCTAGAATAGTCTACCAAATTCTACAATTTTTGACTTTTGACAAGACAATTAGCCACTCAAATAAGCAAGCTTTCTTGGCTGTCCAAGTGGTTGGGAATTTCGGCCAAATTGATCTCCCTTGGACCAAGGCAACAGCTGGCCGTGCCTATTAAAATTGGGTGGAGAAATTTTTTTAAAAACATAAGAAACCAAAGCCAAAAGAAAAACTTAAAAAGCTAGCTCTCCAAGAAACCCAAAACCGTGAGTTTCTTGTGCAGCTGCCCCTCCATTAAACTTCATCTTTTCTTCCAATTTCAAGAGAGAAACCAACCAAAACCTCCCAAATTTCAATATAGCTTTGGCCAAAAGAGAAGAAATTGAGAGAAGAACCCAAAAATTTCAAGAAGACAAGGGAGAAAGGGAGAAAAGGGATTCAAGAGTTTTTCATCAAATTAAGGATTTTAAGGTAAGGATCTTGGCATTTAATTTCAATTTAGACAACTTGGAAGTAGGAAAAAGATGTCTTTAGGTTTAGATTCAAGATTTGATCAAGAACCATGAAAAGATGAAATTGATTTAGGGCTTTTATGAATTTGATATTAGAAGTTTGAATTAGATGATTGAAACAATGTTTTGATTGATTTATTGATGTGTTATGATGGATTGAAACTTGGTTGAATTGTTATTGATTGATATTGCTTGGTTGTTGTTGAAATGAAATTGGAAAAAATTGTAGAAGACCACTCATGGCCATGGTTAGATTGAAGGGATACCATGTGAAAATTTTAAAATAACCAAGGACAAAATAGTCATTTCACATGTAGGGACATATTAGGAATTTTATAAAAAGTTTAAGGGAAAATTAGTAAATTATAAAATATTAAAGGGTAAAATAGTAATTACATATGTTCTAGAAAGTTTAGGGGTAATCTTGGAATTTTATAAAAAGTTTAAGGGTAATTTAGTAAATTATAAAAATATTAAGGGGTAAAATGGTAATTTTATAGGTTCTAGAAAGTTTAGGGGTAAAATGAGAATTTTATGAAAAGATCAAGGGCAATTTCGGAAATAATAGAAAAGTATAAGGGTAAAATGGTAAATTCATATGCTCTAGAAAGTTTAAGGATAATTTTGGAATTTTGAGAAAAGATTAAGGGCAAAATCAGAAATAATAAGAAATAATAAGGGTAATTTGGTAATTTTATAATTGAGAGTAAAATTGGAAATTTAGAAAAAGAGCAATGGTAGTTTAGTAACTTTTTATAGTAGTGACCTAGTTTATATTTTAGTAAAATACTAATGTTAATTGTTGAATTGTATATTTCTTTATGTGATTGTTTAATGTTAATTATTTCCTTATGATCATTATTACATGGTATAAGCATGCATGATTCTTTTTGGGGGAAACACAAAGATTTCATATGAGAAATGATTTTGATATATATAAAATAAGAAATGATTGATGTTGGCTAATCGGGACTGCGGTAGCCATGAACTTTTAAAAGAGAAATATTGTTGACACCGGGTCTGCGGTAGTCATGTGAAATGATAAATGTTGACACCGGAACTGCGGTAATCATGAATTTTAAAAAGATATTGTTGACACCGGGACTGCGGTAGTCATGAGATATAAAAATTGGATGAGCAGAGTAAGTTAGGCATGGCTATATAATATGTATAGTCTGTGATTATATAGCCTGTGGGGTGTAAGGTATGGGCAATTCCACATGTGGCTGGAATCTGGACAGAGATGCGGTCGTGGTGGCCTCCTGGGGTATCCTGTACTTCTAATTCTGTCTAGCTTATTCGTGTTTAGTAGGGGCTGAGCCGAATTGCAGTGCGTAATGTTAAGCCAGTCTTTGCTAAACACTCAAAAGGGGAAGTCTCCATGGAGCAGGGTCAAAAATATTTTGAGTGAAAACTGCATTTGCATAAATCATACTGCAATTATATTATGTGAATTATCAAGTAATGTATGAAATATTACCTTGATTGAAATTGTTTCTAATTGTATATGAGAAATTAAATGCTTGATCCGGTAAATTTTGTCCCTAGCTTCTAGGGAAGTTTAATTGCAGGTGAAAGAAGAATAGTTAGAAGAAAAAGATACAGATATGACCAGAGCTATAGGATGGGTATATTTTGGGAAATCAGTACTTCTAGAAGAAACATTTTGTAATAGTTATAAAAAATTGGAAAACTTTAGTGATGTAAATTTGAATATATTTTGGATTTTAATAGAATGTATTAAAACAATTATGTGTATAAAATAAATTAAATAGTTAAATTAAATTTTATTAGAAGGGTGGTTACATTAGTGGTATTATACATTAGTGGTATTAGAGCTCTGGTTATGCATCTCTAGGACTTGTGAGTAATTGGTCTATTATGTGTTCTGCTGTGTTAATTTGTTAAGAATATTATGGGAAAAAGGGTAGTAACTAGATTTGAGACTCTAAGACAGGTAGCGATGGCAAAAAGGAAGAAAGGAAATCTTGATAGAGTTGTGAGGGTGCACACTCAGGACTCAGTCGAGATGACTTTCCCTCCTAATATTAATTTTTTTTTTAAGTTGTGTTATTTTCCATGTTCCTTATATTGTGAATTTACGAGTTATACCCTTGAGCTAGTTGAGGAAGGAGATCCAAAGATCTGAATTCGTAGACCAAGATTAAGAATAGGGGTACAAATATTTTAGTTATAGGATAAGGATGAGTTTAACAAAGGAAAGAAAACAACGTTTTGAAGATAGCTTAATGTTTGGAATATGATAAGATGTTGAGAGTATAGTTATTGCCTTATTGTTCTAATGGATGTTTTCACGTGTTTTGAAGGTTGAAACAATGTATCGTGGTTTAGATTTGTTGTAGGATTGATATATATTAAATATTAGGACCAGGGACAAATGGAAGATAAGTCCTTGACTGTATTGTGTGATTTAGGTGCTACATATTCATTTATATTTGATGACTGTGTTAGGAATCTGAGTTTAGTTGTGTCACCATTACCCTATACTTTGCTTGTTTCTGTACCCACTTCTAAACCAATCCTAACCTCAAAAATATGTTTGAATTGTGTGATAAACATCAGAGATAGACCATTTGTTATGAACTTGATTTGTTGCCTTTAATTGACCTTGATGTGATATTAGGAATGGATTGGTTATCAGCTAACCATATTCTAATAGATTGTGTCTTTAAAACTCTGATTTTTCCTGAACCTAATATTTCTAGACTTAAGCCTGTTCAACCTAAAGAAATATCATTTAAAAGTGAAATTCAAAAATACATGTTATCATCTTTTAGAACTAAGGAAGATAAAATGAAAATAGACTCTATGCCAGTTGTAAGTGAGTATCCTGAAGTTTTTCCTGATGATGTTCCTGACTTGCCTCCTGAAAGAGAAATAGAATTTAGTATAGACTTGATGCCTAGTACTAGACCAATTTCTATGCAACCATATAGGATGTCACCATTGGAATTAACTGAGTTAAAGAAACAATTGGAGGAATTGTTAGAAAAACAGTTTATAAGGCCTAGTGTGTCCCCATGGTGAGCCCCAGTATTATTAGTTAAAAAGAAAGATGGAGGATCTAGGTTATGTATAGATTATAGACAATTAAATAAAGTAACTATAAAGAATAAATATCCTTTACCTAGGATAGATGAATTAATGGACCAACTTAGAGGAGCAACAATATTCTCTAAAATAGATTTACGGTATAGGTATCATCAAATTAGAGTTAAAAAGGAGGATATACCCAAGACTGCTTTTAGGACTAGGTATGGGCATTATGAATATCAAGTGATGCCATTTGGAGTGACCAATGCTCCAGCAGTATTTATGGATTATATGAATAGGGTGTTTAGACCATACTTAGATAATTTTGTAGTAGTATTTATAGATGATATATTAATATATTCTAAGAATAAAGAAGAACATGAAAATCATCTTAGAATAACATTACAAACTCTAAAAGAAAGAAAATTTTATGCTAAATTGTCTAAATGTGAATTTTGGCTGGAGGAAGTAAAATTTTTAGGACATGTAATTTCTAAAGATGGAATAAGTGTGGATCCTTCTAAGTTAGAAGCAGTTTTACAATGGGAAAGGCCTAAAACAGTAACTGAAATTCGGAGTTTCTTAGGATTAGCTGGATATTATAGAAGATTTATTGAAGGATTTTCTAAAATAGCTGGACCCTTAATAGAATTAACTAGGAGAAATCAACCTTTTATTTGGAGTGAGAGTTGTGAGAAAAGTTTTCAAGAATTGAAACATAAATTGACTACCTCACCAGTTTTAATTTTACCTGACCCAAATGAACTCTATGAGGTATACTGTGATGCCAATTGTTCTTCTTCTACTCTTAATGCTTGTGTTTGGCCTGATCAACCAATTGCATGATTCTTTAATTCCATTGATAATTGAGAAATTCTTTTGGATTGCGAACTGGAGAAGACAACCAATCATTTTCATGCCTAGGGATAGGGTAAAGAGGACTGGTCATCACTAAAAACCCTTTTTCTTAATGCAAATACCTTGGTTACACTAATTCAAGGGATTGATAGTGGAATCAAGGGATTTAGGTTCTTTCACTTAAGGAATTAAGGTTTGAATAAATTTGTCGATTGACGATAACAAATTTGAATGGGAGTGAGTTGTTTTTGCATGTTAGAAAGTCCAACGAAGTTAAACCCTGGCGATTTATTTTAATTGATTTAAACCACAATTTTGCGCACACCAAGTGTTTGTTAAATTTCCAAAACCAAATTTCCTTCTATTTTTCCCTTTTAATTTTATGCAATTACCTTTTAATTTTGGTTACTAAATTTCTAAATTTCGTAGTCTATTTAATTTATTATTATTTACCCAATTATCGTACAAGTCGTTATGGATACGATACTTTACTTACCCTTTGTTACTTGCACGATTTGGTACACTTGCCAAAATCACAACAAGTTTCTGGCGCCGTTGCCGGGGACTTGTGTCTCAGTAATTAGGCAAATTTTTAGTATTTTTTGTGGACTTTAAACATTCTTTCATTCTTTTGCATTTTAATTTTTTTCCTCATCCGGTGCTAACAGTATTTCTAGTTGCTCTAGTTGTTTGTGATTTTGTGCATGCCAGGTACTATTGGTACAAGGAGCAAAACTAATCCAACAGAGCTCCATTTCATTCCTGAGATTGAGAAGACCGCTAGGTTGATTAGTGGTCAAACTAAAAGAGCAAAGCAACTAGCACGGCAAGTGACAGTGGAGGAGAGTTCTTCTACCCTTCCTTTAGAAGAGTCTTCTAGTTCAGACGAAGATGTCACTTCATTTAAGGAGGAAATGGCAGAAGAAGAACAACATGCCTAGAGAACTCTTGCGGATCATGTCAACAATAATGGTCCAAGAGTTTTCTCTAGTATCACCAGGCCAAGGAACACCAACCGCATAGTTGAAGCTAAGCCAGCCTTGCTCACACTTCTTAGTTAACATGCATTTGCTGGATTAGAGAATGAAGACCCCTACAACCATTTGACCACTTTTTATGATCTTTGTGGCACAGCAGGGGTGGCCCAGAATGAAGAGGAGAATCTGTACATGAGGGTGTTCCGCTTCTCCCTCATAGGAAATGCATTGAAGTGGCTCAGCAACCTTCCATCTCAGAGTCTTACCACTTGGACTGAAGTGGAAAGAAAGTTCTTAGATCGGTTCTTCCCTAAAGTGAAGAGAAGCCAAGCAAAGATTGATATATTAGGCTTCCAAAAAAAAGTTGACGAGCCACTCCATGAAGCTTGGGAGAGATACAAGACACTCTTAATGAAATGCCCTAACCACGGGATTGGACAGGTTGATCAACTCTACATCTTCCTTGGGGGTCTGAAGGAGCAAACAAAGGTGATGCTTGATGCTTCAACTGGTGGAGGTGTTATCAAGAATAAGTCACTGGAAGAAGCCATATAGTTGATTGAAAATATGGCAGCCAGTGATTTTGAAGCTCAACATGATAAAGCCCCACGCAAAGGGGTAATGAAGCTAAATTCTCATGATGAAATTCTAGCTCATGTAGAAGCACTTAAGGTGCAAATGGCTAATCTTCCTTAATAATTGATGAAAGCTACTTCTTCTCAGTTACATCACCAACTGCTCAGTTGTGCAATTTGTGGAGGTAATCATCCTGTGGAGCAATGCCAATATGCTTCCAACTCACAGGAAGAAAAGGTGAACTACATGGGAAGGCAAAATTATTATGGGCAGTCTGATAGGCCTCCTCAACAAAAGCCCAACCTCTATGACTGCACAATGAAGTTGGAAGAGACTCTCACAGATTTTATGCAAGTTTTTATTTCTAATCAGAAGAGCAATGATGCCTCTCTTAGAAACTTGGAGACTCAAGTTGGGTAGCTTGCAAAACAGGTGGCGGAATTGGCAGAGCACACTAAGAGTGGCTTCTCAGCCAACACTCAGACCAACCCCAAGGGTAACTGCAGTCCAATCTTTACCAAGAGTTAGTCAGAGTGTGATATGGTGAATAAAGAGGATGAAGTAGTGGAGGAAGTTGAAGTAAAGAAGGTTGGAGTTCGAAGCACAGATGGGGACTTAAAGATGAAGTAGGCTAGAGCTCGAAGTGCCAAGGAAGAAAAGTTAAGAGCCAAAACCTCTCTCACTACAAAGCTCCCTTATCCTAAAGCACCAACAAAAATTGATAAGGAGAGACAATTTGCTCGGTTCTTAGACATTCTCAAACAACTCTACATCAACATCCCATTCTCGGAAGCCTTGAAGCAAATTCCAATCTATGCCAAATTCTTGAAGGACTTCTTGACAAGGAAAAAGAAGTTCATTGAGAAGGATACCATTGTGTTGGAAGCAGAGTGTAGTGCTATAATTCAAAAGACATTGCCTTCCAAACATAAGGATCCTGGGAGCTTTACTATTCCCATCACCATTGGGAACCTTTCTGTTGATAGAGCGTTGCTTGATTTGGGGGCAAGCATCAACTTGATGCTTCTATCTATGCTAAAGAGAGTTGTAGATGTGGAGGTAAAGCCAACTCGCATGACATTACAACTTGTTGATCACTCCATTATATACCCTTATGGGGTGGTGGAAAACATGTTGGCGAAGGTCGACAAATTCACAATTCTCGCTGATTTTGTTGTCATGGACATGGCGGAGGATTCACAAATTCCCATCATCTTAGGATGACCTTTTAAGAAGATTGTTGATGCTCTAATTGATGTTGGCAAATGAGAGTTTAAGTTTAAAGTGTAAGATGAAGAGGTGACTTTCAATGTCAGTGACTCTGTGAGCCCCCTAGGGGGTTGGGGTTGACCACAACCATTCATCTTAGTGACCCTTGAGGTCACTCATCCGTCAAGCTAGTGACGTTAAAGAAGCGCTTACAGGGAGGCAACCCAGCTTTCTCTCTCTTTTCTCTCTTAATTTTGTCTTTATTTTGACTTCATTTTCTTTATTACGCATGTTCTATTTTATGTTTTGGTATTTCTTTTGTGTTGTTTTAGGTTGCTATGCACATGATGAAGATATTCGGAAAGCATCCTAAAAAAAAATTGACGCGAGTTGCACAACCGTGCAATCTGAGCGCACACCTGTGCATCTTGCACTTATGGAAATGCATAAAAATGACGCTAGTTGCACAACCATGCAATATGAGTGTACGCTTGTGCATCTTGTGTTAAAGGAGACTCTATTTTTCGACAAAAGTTGCACAACCGTGCAATCCGGTGCACAGCCTGTGCATCTGGCACAAAAAAAAATTGGGACAGAGAGTTGCACAGGTTGTGCATCCTACGAAAAAAAAATCGCTCTCTTTCTTTATTTTTATTCTTCCCTTGTTGCATACTTGGCATCCCTTTAAGGGTGTTGAGGTGGAGTTTGCAGCCCATGTTGATTGGCCAATGAGAGCTGCGGACTAGCACAATCTTGGCCAAGGGGGTGAGGATGGGCCTGATAATGAGCAGTGAGGTAAGTCATTCTTCTTCTTCTTTTCTTTTACTACTTTTGTTTGATTTTAGTTTTGTGAAATAATTATGTGGCTTATGTAATTGTTGGCTTGTCCCAATGAGCATGAATTGAATGATGATTTTTAAAATTGATTTTGATTTGAGGCATGTTTGTTGGTTGCATTCCTGGTCATTAGTGCTTGGTTCAAATTGTGGTTAATGTGTTTGACATGTTGCATATGCACCCTTGTTTCTTGACGAGACTAGCCATGGTGAGAAGTAACTGAATGAAATTGAGTGACGCCATTGATACTAACATTCATATGGATTTGCTTGAATCTCTTGAATCTTGTTGCTTACATGTTGCTGGGAAGTGATCAAGGCCATCTTTGTTGTTTTAGCCATTGGCCTTTCTAGCTTACCTTTCATAATAAAATCATTGCACCCATCTTTGAACCAAATAGAAAATTCTTGATGCTTGAATAAACCTTTAACCGGAAGTGAAAAACAATTGCTTTCCCAATCTTAGGAATATGAGAACAATTAAGAGATGAAGTCTTGCATTAAGTTTGGGGTGTCTGAAAAAACAAATGAAAAGGTGCCCCAAGGGACTCTAGTGTCACAGTTAGTGAACTGTCAAAAAAAAAATCAGAATCAGAAAGTGTTGCTCACCCTTGTCCCACTGTGTTGATGTTGTCAAAAAAGAAAAAGAAAAAAAAAAGAGCAAAGGAATAAAGTGGGACTTGAGTGGAGTTTGATAATTGGTTTGGGTTCTTGAAGGAACTTGGGGTACGAATTATTGTATTTGTTGAGCTAAGTTGAGTTCTCTCTTTTTGTTCTCATATTCTCTAAGATATTTGAATCCCAAGAAAAACCATTGTTGTTTGTTAGCCCAGCCACATTACAAGCTTAAAAAAGTCCTTAGTGGTCCTTGATGGCATGTATGTGGATAATGAACTTTGAGAGATGAATAGCAAAACAGATATGTGTGGTGTTGATGTGTGATAGAGTGATACACTCACCTTGTCTTGTGTCCAGGAGAGATACAGTTTGTAAGGACCAAGGAACTTAGGTTGTTGATTGCAATTGTGTTATTCATGTTGATCCCTTAATGAATTGTTTCTTTGTGTGGACACCACAACATGTCTTGGATTGAAATTTATAAACTGAACTAGTTAAAGTGAAGCATGCTAAGTGGTGATGAGCTTGTGAATACTTCGAGTCATGTCTTGTTGGTTTTCATTAGGATTTGAGTCTAAATTTGTTTTCACCATTCGGAGTCAAAACATATGGGTGGTACTCGGAAAGATATCCCACTAGGCAAGACCCCTGAATCGCTTTAGTGGGTCTGAGTTCTGGCGTGAAACTCATCCTCTCAGATATACCATTTTCCAACAAAAACCTTCCCAACGAACATAACTAACCCTCCAACATATAGGGACGATTACAATACAAGATTATTATTCATCATCATCTCATCAATAATTCATATACATTTCAATAATAATACATTCACCTCACCAAAACATAATTATTACAACAATAATGCAACTACCTTACCATAATATAAACACCTCAAGAACAACATAATCATCTTATAATTAAACATACTACATTTGTATAAATATTTAAAATCATTTAAATCATAAAAAAGGAAGTGTTTCAAGAGAATTTTCAAAATAACCAGATTCTAGTCCAGCCAGCCGAAATCGCAGCCCAGCTAAAGCTCCCTTGAAGTTGATTTATTTGCATTATTACTAAACTAAATCACTAATTTTGTCTTTCACAATGTAATTTAAAATTAAATAGACATTACTAAATAAGATATAATATAAATTTATAATATAATTTAAATTTAAAAATATGGACATCATTAATATTTTTAGATAATGAATTTATCTTAAATTTGCTATATGTTGGTAATCTTAGATGCAAGATACCAAATAACTTTCTCATTAAATTCTAAAGTTCAAAGGAAAAAAATAGTTCAATTGGACCTTAGCCATGGTGTGCAAATATATATATATATATGAGGATGGGTCTACTTACTCCAAGAGTAAGTATAAGAGACTTACTCTTCATCCGCATCATTCATTTTCTTGAAATCTAATGGTTGTAATGAATAACTAATCTTAACCATTAGATTTTAAAAAAATGAATGGTGAGGATAAAGTGTAAATATCTTATACTTACTCTTGGAATAAGTGAATCTCTCATCTATATATATATGTGTGTGTGAGTGTATATATATATATAGGAAATATATCTAGTGAGATGACTTATCTTATATGAGAGTAAAAGGAATAAATATTGACCATTGGATTTTATTTGAATGGTCAAGATTAAAATACATTAAGTCATGTGAGTTTTTTTAAAAAGTCACGTGACTTTTTTAAGTTGTCACATAACATTAAATCTTGACCCTCCATGTATGGTTATATGGTCCAGATTTAACCCTCTCACTCTCATATAAGATACATTCCTCTCAAGATTTAATGTTATATGACTACTTAAAAAAGTCTCGTTATATATATATATATATATAAATATATATATATATATATATATATATATAATATTTTGAATATATTTTAATATTCACAATTACTTTAACACATATATATTTTAAATATTTATATACATATATGTATTTGTAAAATTAAAATGTACATTAAAATTATAGTAATATAAAATTATATTTATTTTCATACTTATAAACTAACACCCATACATGGCACAAGTTATTACACTAGTTTAACAAACCATAAATCCTAAATCGAACCAATTCTCAGGGTATAAAGCCACATCATTTAGTCAATTTAACAATTGCATTTCAGTCCAAATAATTAATGTTAGCAAATAACACATAATGTGGGCATTATATGAAATTTCCTTAAATAAAGGGAAACAAACCTCCTATAAGCTGTATAATTATAAGGACCATTGATGATCACACAAATAATAGACCATTGTACATAAACCTTATTGTTAATTACTGGCCATGAAAAAATTAAGAGAAAGAATAAACAAACAAGCCAAACCGATCGAAAATAACGCGTTTGGATTCATCAATGATTCGAGATTCAACCCGGTTGCTACGTGTAAAGGAGTAAGTCAATTGAATTTTTTCCTTTCTAAATTCTAATTTATATAAAATAAGGCGTCGGATAATGTACACAACTACACAAGCCATACCGCACACGAGCTAATGTTCCATCGTTGGATTTATACATGTTTTGTTAAACGGCTTAGAATTGTTACCTATTAGGGCAATAGTAGGTAATTGTCTTATAACATTTATGTAAAAATTGCAAAATAAATAGGGAGAATACTCTGGTTCGGAGCAAATCCACTTGTGTCCCTCTTTACAATGCAATTTGTTTGGATATATCCCTTTTGTTTGTACGTGCTCCTTTCTGTCACGTGTTATACTCGCTTTCTTGACACACGTTAATACTAATTGATCACCATTTTATTTATTGTTAAATTGGGTATGGTGCAACTTCCCCAATACTTTTTCTTTGATTTTCTCTCTCAATTGTTTGATTATTATTTGTAGAGCAGTCAAAATTGGTCTGCTCGACAGGCTGGCCCGATGGCCCGTCAAGTCAGGCTGGGCCAGGCAAAAAAAAATTGATCTAAAAAGAATCGGATTAATTTGGCTTAGCCTAATGGGCCAAACAGGCTAAGCCAGGCCTATAAATTCTTGACCTACTTTTTTTTTTCCTTTTAAAATTAGTATAAATTTAAACAAAAAAAATAAATGATCCAATTTGGCCTGACCTAATGAGCCAAACGGACTAGGCCGCACTGGCCCACATTTGACACCTCTAATTATTTGTTCAATGTTTTTGGGCTTGCCATTACATTGCAGTGGCTATATCTTTTTACAAACTATAAGCACTTCAAGCATATAAGGGCTTCTCTTTGCTAAACCCCAATGACCGGTGTTGTAAAGTCATTAAAGAGGCCAACATACCCTTCTGCGGCAGAATCTCTCACAAAAATTGGGTATGTTGCTACTTCCTCAATACTTTTTCTTTGATTTTCTCTTATTTTCTATGATTTCATCATTTAAAATCACATTTTGCTACTTCCTCATTTCTTATTAGCTATGATTTCATCACTTATTTTCCCTTAACAGTTCTACTGAGGGGACCTTTTGTTGAATAAAATTGTTGCAGTTAATTTGTATTAGGGAACCATGATATAATCACCCCCTTTTATGATCCAGGATGCATGGTTGACTTACCTGCATATCATTTTGCCCTTTTGAAAAAGTCATTTTGTTTACGAGTCGGTAAAGGGCATCATGTTATGAGACATGTGAACTGCTACATTGCTATCACCTCTTCTTTTCTTTTCTTTTTGTCCTTGCCTCCCTTACAATTCATAAGAATTTTATTCTTTGCACGATAATAATTTCAATTAATTTGTACATTTTTTAATATCAAATAACAATTAGTGCACTAAAGTCACATAATAGCACGATATATCACTATGCCAAAAAAGTTCATATATAGCGCTTATTTCTACAATAGATAGCGCTTTTAAGGAGCTGTTGTTGTGACCGCTATATATTAAAAATACAGCGTCCCAATAAAAGCAATTTAGCGCTTATATAAATAAGTGCTGTCTATGCTCTGGATAGACACAAATAAGCGCTATCTATGTTCCAGAATATAGCAAGCAGCTAATGCCGTCAATAATGTTCCCTTTCTGGTCATCAATGAGCCTAAGATCAGTCTTGTCCTCTTTGAATGTTCTAATGAACATTGTAGCACGTATCATTATAAGCAATAATGTTAGAATGGACATTTTCTCTAAACTTCCATCTCTTCAATAACTTAACTAACTACTAGTCACATGGTCAAAAGAGAGACTAATCATTGCATGTTGTGACATAGCATGAAGAACAACAGCCAGCTATGTTCATAAGACCAATGGCCGTCATTTCTTTTGTTTCCATCCACCTGGTAGTTCTTAAGTGCAGCAAATGTTCTTCCTATTGCAAGATTTTTTTTAAAAGACTTTTATGATTAGGATTTTGTAGTTTGGGTTTTAATGAATTTATAAAATATGAATTCATAGAATTTGAAAAGACTTTATGAATTTACAAGATTTTAAAGGATTTTATGAAAAATTTTAGAAAACATTCAAAATTACCAGAGTCGATGAAAAAGATAATAAATAAATTATAAGATTTGGATAAAAAAATAAAATCAATACATTTTTTTTCAATCTTTCTCTATCTCTTTCTCTTTTTTTAAAATTGAAAACAATAGTCTCAATGTCAGTAGAAAAGTCTTCTACTACTTTGACTTGATTGTTGATCATGATAAGCTAGAACTCCATCCATGCTCAGATCTACTTCTCTTATGACAGCTTATTTTTTTAGCTGAAACCTCCAAACCTAAGGAAATGAGATGGTGGTTATGTAGGCCGGTAAGGTGGTTCATAGTGATTTGGCGGTATGAACGCATCACTGCTAGTATCATATGAAGAGCGTGTGTAGGATTAGAAGAAAGAGATGATCAATTACTCTAGCAATATTACCACCATCAGAGAGAAAAATATGCATGATGATGGAAAAAAGAAAAAGTTTGGAATGGAAGAGTAGAAAATTTTCAAGGGTTTACAAAAATCCCAAGGGTTTGGGCAAGATTGTTTGATGCGTGTTATATTTATACATATAACTAAAAAGTCACACAAAATCCATCATAATCCAATTTACAAAACAATCTATCGAAATCAATAGGATTTTGAATACCAAATGACTTTTTTTAAGTTGTAAAAAATCTTGATTGAATACCATCAGATTTTGTTGTCATGAAAAAAAAAATCTTTAAAGTCTTGATTGAATACCATCAGACTTTTTTATCTTCTTTAAAAATCTTGATTGAATACAACAAGACTTTTTTATAAAAAAAAAGTCTTTTAAAATCTTTCCAAATCTTAATTGAATACACCTCCCTAAGAGATGGAGGACGATCTACTTGAACAATGGATATTAAATCAACTAAAACATAAATATTTAACAACATAAATTTTTATCATCATTATTCTTATAAAACTAATTATTAAAAATAAAGTTCATTTTTAAAAAGTAATGTAAATATAATTTTGTTTCCTCAAAATATTTTAAAATGTTAGTTTTAGTTCTTATAAAAAATTTATACATTTTTTATTTATATATTTTTTTTTTTTTAAAAAACACGTCTTATATATTAAAAATTTTAAGAGATTTTTGTAATACTGATGCACAGAAAGTATTACATTTTATGTATATATAAAAAAACACATGTCTTATATATAAAAAAATTTAAGAGATTTTTGTATTACTGATACAAATATATACAAATTTTTTAAAAAGCATTACATGTGTTTGTATATAACACATGTCTTATATAAAAATTTTAGTTCTTATTTTTAAAAAAAATTGTATTACTGAAATTTGTGCATAGGATTTCTTATACTTCTGCAGTCAAAAAGGATTTCTTATACTTCTTTTTTTTAAGTTCCGGTGATTTCTTTTATCTTACGTCAATATCCATATAAAGGATTTATTAGAATAGTTACTATTTATAAAAAAGACTCTATCTAATTACCATCTCTAACAATTAGTGAAACAATTCTTTAAGGTTGTTTGGACAATTTAAAGCGTTTGGATGAATTAAGAGTAAATTTTTAATTTAGTTATAGTAATTTTTTAATTAATACTTTTTAGGTTAAATTATTAATTTGGTCTCTATATTTATTTAATTAGTTTAATTTGGTCTTATAATTTTTAAAATTGATGCGATATTGTTCTTTCCGTTCAATTGTGTTAAATGAACGACGTTAACTTCTTGTATACGTGACACAATAAAAAAATGACACATAATAGACCACCTCTGTTAGAAATTTAAAAGGACAACATTGTATTAGTTTTGAAAATTAAGGGAGCAAATTGAATTTTTTTTAATAATAGAGGGACCAGATTAAACCAATTTAGATAAATAGATGGATCAAATTAGTAATTTAGTCAAAAAAAGATTATTGATTTATTGATTTTTCATTTAAAGGGCAGGTAGCTAGTAGATGCGGGTATGAGTACGTAGATACCAACAGATATGAGAATTAAAGTTGCTACCTGCACGAATATGAAATAAGTATGAGTATTTTTTCAATTGCAAATATAAAGACGGGTACTATATTGTTATCCTAGGAACAATCAATGAAGAATCCAGTTATTTTATTTTTTTGGGTAAACTATTTTTTTAGTCCATGAAAGTATAATCCTCTTTCACTTAGGTCCCTGACAGTGAATTACACTTTCATCAAGCAAAGTGACGGTTCACCCTTTATTTTTATGTTGTTTTTATTTGATTAAAATTATTAAAATAAGATAGTGACTTAGCCGGCCACGGATTACCTTGATTTGGAGTTTAATCGCTATTTTCAAGCATGATGATACGTAGAACTTTCTTTTCTGGGATTTAACTAATCATAATAAGATAGCTATCAGTACCTGGTCAGGATCAATAAGATAGGTAATTTTGTTTTTACTCTTATTTACACCTTTTTTTGGTTGCACCAAGGGAAAACTCAATTTTTTTTTTCTTGGATCAGAGACCACCGGTGTTCCCTAACCTATTGGATCAGAGACTAATCCCGCTCGTGGTGCGTTAATGCCGCTCGCTAAATAGATCATTTATGTGATAAGCTAATTTCTTTTGAGTCATAAAGATCATTGAAATAGTTTTTATTTCTCTTAATAAAGTCTTTTCTAATTTCTCGACAAATGGTCAGTAATTGGGTAGCTTTTCCCCTGTTGTTGCAAGTGAATGAGAATTATAATAAAGGGTCTTGATAACTATTATCCTAAGGATTGTGGTTAGCATTTGCCTATAGTAAATTATAACAGTTTTTTACACCAATTCCCGATCTTCCGTCTTCTCTGAAATTGAAATTGCTCCAAGTCATAGTAAAATGGCTTCTAGAAACTCTTATGTAAAGCAAAAACTCTTGCTGACCTTCTATGTGTTCCACCAAATGATATGCAATTTCAGTTAGATAGATTGGTATCAATATAATTTGTTGCATCTTTGTTCGAAAATCATAGACCTCATAGTATTCTCTGACTGTAATGATCCATTTTTTCAACTCGTTTTTTTAATGGACTAGCTGAAGTATAACCAACAAACTATAATATTCTTTATCAATGGAATCAACCACCATCATTTTTTCAGAGTTGCTTTTTACCACTGACATGGCCAGCCTCCGTTATAGTTATACTTATATGGGTCTTGCAGTGTCATTATTGTTATAATTTTGTCTTGTCTTTGTCATGATAGCAGAAAAAAAAAAAATCTTATTACAACACTAGGAGCAACAATTACAGACTTACCCTGATGCGAGATTATACAGCACAATTCTGCAATTGTCTTGCCGTAGTAGTATTTTTTTTTTCTGACTTTGATATTGGTACTAATTAGTCATCGTCAGAAATAACGACTAAACTTCGTTGGAAACCGTGAGTGTACATCAATGTGAGTATTTTTCTTTCAACATGGTTTATTTCATACCCAAAGTAGCATATCAGGATTCAAATCCTGGACCACTTAGTTAAGGGACATAAGTCACTACCACTTGTGCCAACCAATGTTGGTGAAGTAGTATTTAATTACGCAATTACATGAGATAGTTTAATTTATTCATAGAAAAAGGAAGATGTGCAGACCTACAATATAAGACTGTCAACGCTATGTTTTTGGATTTTGGCAGAGCATACGCAATATGCATATGAAAAATACGATCAACTAACTATATTTGTTTTTCTTTTTTTTATCAGCAACTAACATTATTTGTAATTGTATATGTACTGGTGGGGGTATTCGGCAACGCATATAAACCGAACACCTCCGACAGTAGGAACAGGTGTTCGGTACCCGAAGCCATGCCGAACACCCCAACGCCGTATGATCCGTTCGGCAGACAGAGTATTCGACATATATAAATCCGAAGACCCCTAAACCCCTCACCTTGAGCATAGATGATAGTATTCGGCACAAGTAGGCCGAACACTGATAGAGATATGTGCACCATTAGTAACTAAGGGTGACGTTAACATAAGGCTAAAAGGTAATTACGTACTCTTAATTACCACATACATGTGAATAAGGAAAGGGCCAAGGCCCATGAGGGCCAAGGCCCAATGAAGGCCCAAGCCCAATAAGAATGTGTATAAAAAGGGGATCCGCTCCCCAAGGTAAACTCTCAGAATTCTCATTTATTACACACATTAAATGCTCTGCGCCGAATCCTAACTTGAACGTTGGAGTGTTTATTGCAGGTACCCCACCTTTCGGACAAATTACAAAGAGATCTTAGGATACAGAGACGACTGAAGGCCCCCCCTTATCCCACGACAGGAACATTTTGGCGCCCACCGTGGGGCCCGGTAAAACTTTTCCCGCAGTCTCACAAAGAATGGTTACTACTCGAAGTCACGCGCACATGGAAGAACGTCTCGTCGACGAAAACCTGGTGGAAGATCAGACAAATCTTTCGTCAGAGTTAAGGCAGTTGCGAGCCGACATTTTGGCAATAAGGCAACAGCACGCTCAGGAGTTGTCGGCCCTTCGCCAAGAAAATGCCGATTTGAGGGACTTGAACCGATCCAGAAGACCTGAAAATCAGCAACCAGACAAACATCACGAAGACAAATCGATCGTCAACCTTAGCATGCAGGGTGCGACGAATAGGCCTTCCTTTTCTACCTTCAACACTCAGTCACGCCCCTGTAGGCACCCTTTTGTCTCAGGGATTATGGAAACTCCCCTCCCTCCAAACTGGAAGAACCTTAGTCTGGACCGATACGATGGTAGCACAGATCCAGACGAACATGTAGATGTGTATGTAACCCAAATCAGTTTATACACTGCCGAAGATGCCGTTCTATGTAGGGTGTTCCCCACCTCCCTCAAAGGACACGCCCTCAGTTGGTTTACCCGCCTACCACCTAACTCCATCGACAATTTCGAGACGTTGGTAACAAGATTCGGCAATCAATTTGCAACTAGCAGGCCTCATCATTTAACTTCAGTGGCACTAGTCAACATTCGGCAGGAAAAAGGGGAATCTCTAAGAGTGTTCATGGAAAGGTTTGGTAAAACTGCCTTAAACATCCGAAACCTAGACTCGGCGGTGGCCATGCACCAGCTAGTGACGGCTCTTAGGCCAGGAGCCTTCGTCAACAGTCTGTGCAAGAAGCCGGCTCTTGACATGGATGACCTCCGACGACGAGCAGCAAGGTACATGCAAATGGAAGAACTATCCGAATACAGAAACCAGGTCCAAGCAGAGGCCAACCCAAGGAAGAGGGAACAAGAAAAGGATTACCAAGGAAAGGGAAAAGACAAGATCAGCAAGGAGAAGGAGTACCGTGGCTCCAGGTATGCGACTTACACGCCACTTAACGCTAGTCGATCCCGAATACTCGAACAGGCCCTGGCCACAGAAATATTGGCCATGCCGAAGAGGGCCAACACTCCCCCTAAAGCCGACTACAGCAAACAATGTCGATACCACCGCAATAAAGGTCACTCCACTGAAGAATGCGCTGCCCTTAAAGACAAAATCGAGGACCTCATCAAAATGGGGCACCTTAGAGACTTCGTCCATGATCCAAGGACCGAAAAGTCTCAATTTTGGAGAAATAAAGACAATGACAGAACCTATAGAATGGACTTCAGCCACGGCAGGAGGGACGAAAGACAAAGGAGCAGGTCCAGGGAACGGCAAGACATAAAACCCTCTAATCCCCGAAGGGTCATCAACACGATTGCCGGGGGATTTGCGGGAGGAGGAAGTACTTCGTCGGCCCGAAAAAAGCACCTCCGGCTAGTCCGGTCAGTCAACATGACTTCGACAGCAAACAAGCTTAAAATGCCACCCTTCACTTTCACAGATGCGGACTTTCAGGGGTCAGACCCAATGCAAGATGATCCAATGGTCATCAGTGTAGATGTGGCCGATTGCACAGTCCGGAAGACCCTGATAGATCAAGGAAGCTCGGCCGACATCATATATTGGAACACCTTCAAACAACTGGAAATACCAGAGAAGAAGCTTATGCCGTATGACGAAGCCTTAGTCGGATTCTCTGGCGAGAGGGTTAACACCAGAGGATGTATAGAGTTGGACACGAGCTTCAGGTATGAGGGAAAGGAGTACAAGACCATAAGAGTGAGATACATTGTGGTGCACGCCAACACCTCGTACAACATACTACTCGGACGACCGTCGTTAAACACTCTTGGAGCCGTAGTCTCCACTCCGCATCTAGCCATGAAATTCCCATCAAACCGAGGCATTGTCGTTATGGTCCACGCGGACCAAAAGGCGGCCAAAGAATGCTACTTAGCCAGTCTCAAGGTTACTCAACTAAAGGAAGACGACTGCAAGGCAGTACACATGGTCTCGGCGGCTGAACCCTTGCACCAAACTTTGGACCTCAATCCCAGAATCGAGGACAAGCGGATAAAACTGAATGAGGAAGTCCATGCATTTCAAATTGGGCAAGAAAAAACTCAAATAACATACCTCGGAAACAATCTGTCCGAAGAGGGCAGGTTTCGGATTCAAAGAATAGTAGAGCGAAACGCCGATCTCTTTGTCTGGAAGGCCGCCGACATGCCTGGCATTGACCCAAAATTCCATTGCCACAAATTGGCAATATGCCGAGAAGCAAGACCAATTTCGCAAAAGAAAAGGAAGATGGGTGAGGATAGGAGGAGAGCAGTAGAAGAAGAAGTATCCAAGTTGTTAGTCGCCAACTTTATCCGAGAGGTTAAGTATTCCACTTGGTTAGCCAATGTGGTCATGGTAAAGAAAGCAAACGGAAGATGGAGGATGTGTACAGACTACACGGATTTGAATAAAGCTTGCCCAAAAGACGCCTACCCGCTACCAAACATTGACAGGTTGGTCGATGGAGCAGTTGGACATCTTTGTCTTAGTTTTTTGGATGCTTATTCAGGGTACAACCAAATCCGAATGCATCCTCCAGATGAAGACAAGACCGCTTTCATAACCGAATCAGCCAATTTTTGCTACCAAGTAATGCCCTTCGGCCTGAAAAATGCAGGAGCCACTTATCAAAGACTCATGGACAGTTTTTCAAAAACAGCTAGGACGAAACCTAGAGGTGTATGTAGACGACATGGTTGTTAAGTCTTCCATACCCGACGAACACGCAAGGGACCTCGAAGAGATCTTCGCCGAACTCAGGAAACATAACATGCGCCTAAACCCCGAAAAGTGTGTCTTCGGCGTTCAAGGGGGAAAATTCTTGGGCTTCATGTTAACATGCCGAGGCATAGAAGCCAACCCTGATAAATGCGAAGCGGTTATTCATATGAAAAGCCTGAGAACCCCAAAAGATGTACAGAGACTCACAGGGAGAATTGCCTCTCTATCACGATTCCTGCCTAGAATCGCCGAGAAGGTAAGACCCATCATGTGTTTGCTAAAAACAGCCAAGAAATTTTCATGGAACCAACAATGTGAAGAGGCTTTTCAAGAGCTAAAAAAGACCCTCTCGGCCCCGCCCATACTCAAAAAATCGGAACCTACAAAAGATCTAGTGCTTTACATATCGGTTTCCCAAGCAGCCATAAGTGCGGTTTTAGTGCAGGAACATGAAGAGGGCCAGGCACCCATATACTTCACTAGCCGAGTACTACAGGAAACCGAGACCAGGTACCAGACGATAGAGAAGGCTGCCCTAGCATTAGTGAATGCTGCAAGACGCCTGAGACAATACTTTCAAGGAAATCGGGTGATTGTCAAAACCGATTGCCCAATTGCAAAGGTATTAAGGAAACCAGAATTAGCAGGGAGAATGATAGCATGGTCAGTAGAGCTCTCAGAGTTCGACTTAAAGTACGAACCGAGGGGCCCAGTCAAGGCACAGTGTCTAGCAGATTTTATCAATGAACTTCACCCTGCTGAAACCTTTGAAGAAGAATGGTGGACGGTACATGTAGATGGATCTTCAAACCAAAGGGGAAGTGGTGCAGGCATTATCCTAGAAGGACCCAACCAAATACGGTTGGAACAGTCATTACGATTTGGTTTTAAAGCATCCAACAATCAGGGCGAGTACGAGGCCTTGTTAGCTGGACTTAGACTGGCCAGAGAAATGGGAGCCCGGAAGGTACAATGTTGGAGTGACTCGCAAGTAGCAGCCGAACAGATCAACGGTGGTTTCCAAGTCAAAGACCCTCAATTGCTGAAGTATTATCACACTTTCATACAGCTGAAACAAGAGTTCGAGGAAATAAGAGTAAATCATTTAGCCCGAGAACACAATGACAGGGCAGATCGGCTCGCTAAATTAGCTATTACCCAAAAACCCGGACAGTTGAGAACCTTCATCCAGGAGACATTGCCCGAACCAAGTATAACTGCCGAAGAATGCATGCAGCTTTCGGCAGCCAAAAGTACGTGGACAACCGAAATACAACAGTACTTGGCACAAGGAATCCTTCCGGAGAATAAAGAAAAAGCCAAAAGATTGCGTCTCAATGCTTCAAGATACATTATGATAGCCGAAGAGTTGTACAGAAGGGGATTTTCCATGCCCCTATTAAAGTGTCTTGAGAAAGAACAAGCAGAATACGTGATGAAGGAGTTGCATGAAGGAATCTGTGGCATGCACTCTGGAGCACGAACGATGGCAACACGAGTTCTCCGAGCAGGGTATTACTGGCCGACCCTCAAAACTGACTGCGCCGAGCACGTAAAAAGGTGTAGCCAGTGCAAAAAACATGCCAACCTTATCCACCAACCAGCGGATAAATTGCACTCCATATCGTCACCTTGGCCTTTTGCTGTATGGGGAACCGACATCTTAGGTCCTTTCCCTGTGGCCACAGGACAGCGCAAGTTCTTGATAGTGGCTGTCGATTACTTCACAAAATGGATAGAGGCCGAGCCCTTGGAAATCATCTCGGCTCAGAACGTACAGAAATTTTTGTGGAAAAATGTCATCACTCGCTTCGGCATTCCGTATGCAATCGTCACGGATAACAGCCTGCAGTTCACAGACAAGAAGTTAAACGCTTTCCTAGAAGGCTTGGGAATAAAGCATAAAGTTACCTCGGTCGAGCACCCCCAAACAAAAGGACAAGCAGAAGCCGCGAACAAAGTCATCTTGGGAGAACTTAAAAGGAGATTGGGAACAGCCAAAGGGGCTTGGGCCGAGGAGATACCCGAAATACTGTGGGCATACAGGTGCACCCCACAATCAACTATCAAAGAAACACCTTTCAGAATGGTTTATGGGACCGAAGCAATGATCCCAGTCGAAGTAGGAGAACCCTTATTCCGAAGACAAAACTTCGAGACTTCTGAAAACGAAAGTTCCATGAGGTGCGAACTAGACTTGGTAGAAGAAATACGTGACCGAGCACGTCTCAATGCCGAAGCAGGCAGACAGAGAATGACTCGAAGATTCAACTCAAAGCTGAAGCCACGAGACTTCAAAGAAGGAGACCTAGTCCTCAGGGTGCAAGGCGACGCCCGAAGAGACTCCAAGGAAGGAAAATTGGCAGCTAATTGGGACGGCCCATTTAGAGTTCGGTAAAACCTCAACAATGGGGCGTACAGGTTGGAAGAACTGTCAGGAAAAGCAATACCAAGAACCTGGAATTCCACTCATCTTAAATATTACTTCAGTTGATGTATTTTACTATATATTTAAAATGTGGTAGTTTCTTCTTTATTTTATAATCCCTGCAAAAAATGTAGAAGGGTGTTTTCCGGTAGGGCATTTATGAGGCATACCTTCAAATGAATTCTAAAAGAACGGCTTACACTTTGCCAATATCATTTGAGCGCACCATTCGGATTTTCTTCAAAATGGTTTCCCTCCCGAGTGCTCCCACTCGGCTAAGGATGCACCATTTGGATTTTCTTCACAATGGTTTCCCTCCCGAGTACTCCCACTCGGCTAAGGATGCACCATTCGGATTTTCTTCAAAAAAAATTTAAGACAAAGGGCAATGTAGGAAGCGCTTCCTAGAAAAACACTTACGGTTCTACTTCGTCAAAAAATAAAAACGCAAGTATTACAAGACAAGTAAAAAAGCGAAATAAGCTAAATTAATACCGAAAGGAATGAAATATTTCTCATTAGATTATCATAAAAGGCCGAGTCCACATATACAAAATGTCAAAAGGCTCTAACGGCCTAAAAACTACAAAAAATCACTCTATTTTTGCCTAATCCCCATGAACATCGACGTCAACGGTTTCCTCATCACCCCCCTCATCTGCGGCCCCAGGATCGGCACCATCATCAGCAGCCGAACCATATAGAGGATTCTCGAGAATGGCATCATCCGGAATGTCATCAATAGGCACCAGCTGCCCGTGATAAACATCCTTCTCCATGTCAAAGATGCTGCGGTCACGAACATTATAGAAATGTGTTATTTGCCGCATTCCATGGAGGAAACCAGCCTCATGTTCGGCTATAATCTTTTCTTCAGTCGAAGAGCGAAACCTCTCCCTGGCAACACGCTCCGCATCCTTTTCTTCCCGAGCCTCGGCCAACAGAGCCCTTAGCCGTTCGATCTCATCAGCCTGAAGCTTAGCATCCTTCTCGGCCATTATTACTTTGGTGTCTAATTCATGCACTTTGACCGAGAGGTCCTTAACTTCATCCTTCAAACGCCCATTATCGTCGGCCAGAACCAAGTTGGCCTCCAACACCTGTTTATTAGACGCCTGGGCCTCCTCCAAATCCTCCTTCAACTTATCGGCCTCCTTCAAAGGATTCCCAAACAAATGATATGCGACGGCTGTGGCCCTCGCTTGAAATTCGCAAAAGGCCGACCAGTTGGCAGCAGCATCGGCTTTGCTGAGGATGGCCTTCCCAGTATCTGAGATGTCGTTGGAGCTCACCATCTTCTTGGGCCGAAAGTCTTTAGTAAAAAAGCCTTCGGCAGTCAAGGCATTAATAGCAGATAAAGAAGCTGAACCAGGAAAACCCAAGGTCTGTTGCTTCAGCTTCTTAACCCTTTCTTCTTCCAAAGCCTCACGACTTCGGTGCCTTTTCTTGTGCTCTCTCTCTTTGCTTTTCTTTTCTCCTGCTGGAGGAGGCACAGTGTCTACTGGAGGTGGTCGGGGGGTCGGTTGTTTGGGAATGGGGGGCACGGCAGCAGTTCCAGACTTTTTCCCCGCAGCTTGAGCCCGATTCCTCCGGGCATTCCGGAATGAAAATACATCACCTCCGGCATCGGCCATAATACCTACACCAAAAACACTTAGTCAATAACAAAAGCTAAAACTTTTAAACACTAGTAAAGAAAGAACAAAAATCTTACCACACATATCTGCTAAAACAGTGGAAGAATTTAACAGGGCCACAAGCTGCCTAGCAGGGAGCTTTCGGGGGAAAGACTCTAGAAAAAGGAGATCCTCGCGTTCCCTTTCGGTCATCATGGATTTTGGAAACTTGTCATAACGCCGAGGGTTTTGCTCCCAATAGAACGGGAATAGGGACTTTCCACTCGTATCATAAAGATGGTGGGTCCCTATGTTCGGCCTAACAACTACCTTGAAGAAACCAGTTTTGAAATTCTTATAAGAGGTAGTGAAGGACTAGAAGAGAGGCCTTTTCGGTTTTCTTATCAAAGAAACCCATAAACCATCTTTAGGCCGAGTACAAAAGTAGTATAGAAACACGCTTACCGAAGGCTCTATAAAATTAAAAATCCAGAGAGCTCGGAATGCCTGGATAGCAGCCCACCCATTCGAATGCAACTGCGAGGGTGCCACGTTTAAAACCCGAAGCACCCCCATAGTGAAGTCATCGAAAGGAACCTTCACATGTAGATCACGAAATACGCAATCATACATATAAAAGAAATCCCTTTTCGAGTTACCTTTCCCCATGAAAACAAATTTAGGGTCCGACTCTCGCCGACAACACTGTAACCCTACAGGACAAAATTCATCTTCGGCAATGGAAGACACATCTACATAATTTACAAAATTACAGACGTTATTCCTATCGTCATACCAAGACCAATAGGCCCCAACCTCTCCAGCAACCCAGGTATACCCTGGAAGGGTAATGGGTGGAAAAACCCTTTTCACATGAGCAACCCGAGGCCTACGTTTCGGTTTTGTTCCAGAGGCCTCCTCCGCCGAAGAGGCAGAAGAGGCTACAGGACCTATAACATTCTCACCCATCCCCTCTCGGTTTGGAGACGAAGAAGAAGAAGCCGAAGAAGAAACGGACTCAGAAGACGAGGCAGTCGAAGACCCCTCGCTAGAATCTCCACTATTAGAGGAAGCGGACGGAATGTCAACTACCTCGGTTCCCCCAGAAAGCTCAAGGCCAACTGAACTCATAACAAAAAGAAAAAAGAAAAAAGCCGAACCCTCGTACCTTAATTAAGACGAGAAGAATGAAGCTAGAAGAACTATTCGGCCGAGAGCAAGAGAAGAAGATTTTAGTAAAATCGTAAATATGGGGAACGAGAACGACATCCTTCCCCCTATTTATAGGGCCCAGGCCCATGACGGTCCAAAACCCCCCAACCGTTAGATCTGTCAAGATCTAACGGTTCACGTAAAGCAACGCTTTGATCCCTCCAACCCAACGGCTTTATTCTGCCATAAATGGCAGCGATTTCAAAAGACACAAACTTAAAACGCCAGTATCAACAATAAACCTCTTCGCTATCTTCTTTCGCTTGAGGCTGGGGGGCATGTGTACTGGTGGGGGTATTCGGCAACGCATATGAACCGAACACCCCCGACAGTAGGAACAGGTGTTCGGTACCCGAAGCCATGCCGAACACCCCAACGCCGTATGATCCGTTCGGCAGACAGAGTATTCGACATATATAAATCCGAAGACCCCTAAACCCCTCACCTTGAGCATAGATGATAGTATTCGGCACAAGTAGGCCGAACACTAATAGAGATATGTGCACCATTAGTAACTAAGGGTGACGTTAACATAAGGCTAAAAGGTAATTAGGTACTCTTAATTACCACATACATGTGAATAAGGAAAGGGCCAAGGCCCATGAGGACCAAGGCCCAATGAAGGCCCAAGCCCAATAAGAATATGTATAAAAAGGGGATCCGCTCCCCAAGGTAAACTCTCAGAATTCTCATTTATTACACACATTAAATGCTCTGCGCCGAACCCTAACTTGAACGTTGGAGTGTTTATTGTAGGTACCCCACCTTTCGGACAAATTACAAAGAGATCTTAGGATACAGAGACGACTGAAGGCCCCCCCCTTATCCCACGACAGGAACAGTATATATCGCATTATTGCTGATATGTACAAATTTCAGTAGTCAGTTTCAATGTGGCAGGCAGGCTACTAGCAGGTTATGGAATGTGAAACCTCAACATGTTGGATATCAACAGTCTTGGCTTAAAAATAAAATAAAATTACAAATATGTTATACAATAAAAGACTATAAAATCAGTAAGTTTCTTGAAACAGTGAGTCATTATTACAAAATATGATTAGTCTCTTTTGTCATATTTTACATTGTAAACTTCAATACTATATTTCTGACACTTTCAGCAATCCATGATACTTTTATCCCAGATTAAAATTTTAAAGCTAATCCCCCGTAAACTGCAAATTTTATGCCACAATTAAGATATCAGACATTAAAAAATAGTTTGTGTTGATATCGAATAAAAACAAATCTTAACTAATTTTATCTTATTTAATTAGATCATTCCTAAAATACATTTAATGAGTTTTATTTCCAAGGACTTTTTTATTTTTGAAATCAAGTTTTACACTGTCATCCAATCACAAATCACCATTTGCATGACTTTTAAGATAATTTTGTAAAAATTAACAAACTTACCATAAATTGTGGATTGTGATTGGATGACTATGTAAAATAATTTTACACTGTCAGTGCATAACTTTTTTTCTCATTTAGAAAAATAATTTATTTTTAATTGGAATTCGTCAACTCTATTTGTTAGAATAGCTTCCATTGAATATATGCACCTATCCATTTTTTATTATCACTTTTTAAGGGGTTGTTTGGTTTAAGAAAATATTTTTTATTTTTATTTTTTATTTTCTTTTTCTGAAAATAGTTTTCATTTTCAAATTTTTAAAATTTAGAAAACATGTTTACTTTGAGTACTTATTTTCTGTTGTCAAAAAATAAATTCAAGAAATGATTTTATATATTTACAAACAATTACTCAATTAGTAAGTGATTTGTGAATTAGAGAGGTTGTAATTAAGTTGTGAAAAGTTTCATTCATTATTAATAAAATAAAAAAAACAAGGATTTTATCACAGCAATTAAAAACATTGCTGCACTCATTCAGCATCTTTGAAATTGCAATTTTGATATACTGCTGTTAACTAAAAAGTACCCTTTCCAGCTTTCATGGCAAAGAACCACAAAACACAATCACATACAAACATACTCACTCACCAAATAGTAACTAATATTTGTAGATCCCCTTCCCTTTTTCCCCTCATATGTTCATATAGCAAAGAATAGTGTCCTTTTGTTCAGTTTGAAAGCAGAGAGCACTAGAGTGAAAATACCCAAACTTATGCTATCGGAACATCAATGGTTGCATCCCAATATGCATTCCACAACAAATTCAAATAAAAATGCATTGCAAATTGGAAAGGTCATCCCGTACTGTGTTTCAAATGGTGGGTTAAGCAGATTTGATGAAATAAAAGAGGGTCATATGATTACGAAAGTGACACCGCGTTTTCAACTGCTCAGAAAACGTAGAAAACGATTTATTTTTCTTTCAATTTTGGGCCTTATTTTGAAAATATTTCCAGATAAAACATTTTTCTAATTGTGTGTTTGGTTCAGGAAGGAAAGAAAAGAAAAGAAAGGAGAAAAAAAGAAAATGAGTAGAAAATTAGATGATTTTTTAGTTGTTTGGTATGAAAGAAAGTGAAAGGAAAGAAAGTTATATTTTTTTCTTTTGTTTGGTTGTATAAAAAATAAAAGAAAATAAAATAAACATGTATGCAAAATTACATAACTGTCTTGAATAATAAATGAGGTGTAACAAGTAATTTTTTTAATAAAAAATATAATGTAAATAATAATTTTCAATAGAGTGAAGTTTTTTTTTATTATGTTTTTCTTTTGTAATTAAAAAAAGTAAAACATAAAACAATTGCAGCAAATAATACATTGGTCAATAAACAAAGCCACACAGGTTATGCAACAAATGAAAGGCAGCAGTAAGCAGGTGGACAATTATGTCATTTCTCGTAAATGTGAGTTTCTTTCCTCCCTCTTCCACCCGAAATGGAAGGAATGCATCTTTGTAGTGGGACCTGCTTATTTTTTCCTTCCTTCATTTTCAGTAGCGATTCTAAACGGTGGAAGGGATTATTATTAGCTTCTTTTCTTTCCTTCATTAATCATTCCTTCCAAAATCATTTGTTCCAAACAAAGGGTAAAATTGTAACAAACATATTTTCAACACTATTTTCAATTTTCTATGAAAATGAAACAGAAAATGGCCAAACCAAACAGGCCCAAAACTTTTCTTTGTTTTCGGAAAACAAGATTTGGCTCAGGATTGCCTATTGTGAATTTCAGGATTATCTCTAAATTTGAAAATTCTCACTCTCTTTTTATTTGATATACCAAGACTCAATCCAATTAAGTCCATAGCATCTATCAATTTTATCATATCCCCTCTTTCTTTTTATTTGATATTTAAATCTTATTATAACTAACTTTCTTAGTTAGCGTAAATTAGATTTTTTTTATTCGAGACTGGAGAGAGTAATTATAAATATTTTATATGAAATTTAATACTTATATATTTATTAGATAAAGTTTAATTTTATAATTGGCCCATCCTAACATTTGTGTCTAGTTCCATTTCTGTCAGTAGTCAAAGTCAGAGTTAGTGTAATACTAGTAGAAGGTAACCATACTTCAATAGTTAAAGTAGTATATAAGAATAACTTACTAAACCCACTCCTGTGATTAGGACACCAAATACACACCACGAAAGTGTTCACTATTGTCACCTACACAATTATACTACGCATTCAAAAAGTTCACCAAATGTGTACCAAAAGAACACCGAAGATACCATCAATGTTTTCAGCTTTCAACTTCCCATCACCCAATTTAACAAACCATAAAATCCCAAACGAACCAAATCCTCAGGATATAAAGCCACCTCATCCAGCCAATTTAACAATTGCGTTTCAGTCCAAATAATGTTAGCAAATACCACATAATTTGAGCATAATATTAAATTCCTTAAAAAAGGGAAACAAACCTCCTATCAGCTAGCTGTAAAATTATAAGGACCATTGAGGGTCACACAAATAATAGACCATTGTAGATAAACCTTTGTAAACTAGGTAAGATGAGTTGGCGATGAATTGTTAATTACTGGCCAGGAAAAAAATTAAAAGAAAGAATAAACAAACAAGCCAAACCGATCGAAAATAACGTTTTTGGATTCGAGATTCAACCCGGTTGCTACGTGTAAATGAGTAAGTCAATTGAATCTTTTCCTTTAATTTAATTTATATATAAAATAAGGCATAGGATAATGTACACAAGGCACAAGCTATACCGCACACAAGCTAATGTTCCATCGTTGGATTTATACATGTTTTGTTAAACGGCTTAGAATTGTTACTCACTAGGGCAATAGTAGGTAATTGTCTCATAACATTTAGGCTAAATTGCACATTTGGTCCCCCTATTTTTCCAAAATCACAATTTTGATCCTCCTAAAAATTTATTGCAACATTTGGTTTCCCTGGTTTCCAAACTTTGCGATTTTGGTCCCTCTATTAATTTTTATGCGTTGACCGTTATGTTATTATCGTTGACCGTCTATTAGATGATGTGGCATGTTTAAGATGAGTTTATTAAAGCATAAATGTGATTATTGTTTACTTAAATTAAGTTAAAATTAATTAAAAATAAATAAAGGAATTTTTTAGACCTCCTTCTTCCCATGTTTCCTTCTTCCCTCTTCTATGGCAGCAGCAACATCAAAGCCAAAAATCAAACAACCCCACCATGCCAAAAAGACCTAAATAATCCACATGGACAAGTCCACCAAGCCCTTAACTTTCACCAACCACCTCAACTGGTTCGACTCATCGCTCAAATCAGCATCACCCTCTGGTGAGATTCTCTACACACTCCGCAAGAAGCAAGCACACTCGCGAAACAACCCGGAATCCTCTCCATCATCCCCAAACTCGTCTTTCCTTGGAACCCCAATTCGTCGTCCTCTAACCTTTCCCCTCTCCCCCAACGCTTGTCCCCTCTTGTCAAACCCATCTCCATCGAACCCGAACCCAGCCACTGCTACTTCTCTGGCATCCTCTGCAACGCGAACTCCCGCGTTGTCACCGTCAACGGTGCCTAATTGAATGGTTTGGCTGGTGAATCAGCTTGGTGCGGTTATTCGAAGAGAGATTGGGGAGAATATTTGTTTTATTCATGATTTTGAGGATGCTTTTGTTTTGGTGTAGAGATTAAAGATTGATTTTGAGGACAATCTCAAATTTCCAAATCGATGGGGTTATTCGATCTTAGAGGACCAAAACAAAGAGGGGAAACATGGGAAGAAGGGATCTCGGCAATTCCTTTATTTTTTTTGTTTTTTAATTAATTTTGACTTAATTTAATTAAACAATAATCATATTTATGTTTTAATAAACTCATCTTAAACATGCCACGTCATCTAATAGACGGTCAACAATAATAACATAACGGTCAACGCATAAAAATTAACGGAGGGACCAAAATTGCGAAGTTTGAAAACCAGGGAGACCAAATGTTGCAATAAAATTTTAGGGGGATCAAAATCGTGATTTTGGAAAAATGGGGGGACCAAATGTACAATTTAGCCTAACATTTATGTTAAAATTGCAAAATAAATTGTGTAAAAAAAAATGCAAAATAAATAGGGAGAATACTCTGGTTCGGAGCAAATCCACTTGTATCCCTCTTTACAATGCAATTGTTTGGATATGTGATATGTCCCTTTTGTTTGTAGGTGCTCCTTTCTGTACCGTGTTATACTCGCTTTCTTGACACACTTTAACACTTCTTGATCACCATTTTATTTATTGTTAAATTTCTATTCAGATTTCATTTGTGCATTGGATTTACTTGTAGGGAATTCATTTCGTAATCATCTTGCCCTCTGTCTGTGTTGGGTCTAAGGTAGGATTGTGTTACGATTGAAATATGATTTTTGTTGATCGAGGTCCAAAGTATATGAATGACGATGTTGTTACATTGTGGCTAGGGGTGGATATTCACAAAAAATACTCTAAAACTTAAATTAGTAATTTTACTAGATTGACGGTATGTAAAATGCTTACTAGTCCATCCGTTTCTTTTTATCTGTCGTTTAAGATTTATTTGTAGAAATTAATGAATGCATTACATTTTTTTTATTCTAATAAAGTAATTATGAGATTTCCTATTTTATCTTCTTTTTATTTCTACTCTACAATAAATGCATATGTAAATTCATTAAAGATTAGGAGAGAAGTAAGGATATAATTGATAAAAGAGTAATTAATGTGATCTTGAACTTTGTAAACGACATATAAATAAAAATAAAAATTTTCCTAAAATCCAACACTTAAAAAAAACGGAGGGAGTAATTAATAACATGTTTGGGCTGGCATTGCAGATCCACGAATAGCGAGTTTTCTGCATCAAAAACAATAAACGATGCAGAGGCTACTATTTGTTGCTTCTACTGGATCCATGTCCGTGAGCTTCAGACATGTTATCAAACACGCTATAACTCTATCATGTTAGTTATATATATATTTTTTAGATAAAACAAAATTTATTAATAGATGGGAGTACAAAAGGTACTCTATCCTTTATATTAAGATGCAGCCTTAGTATTTGACCATTATAATAAGAAGATAGACACATTAGGGAATTTGACCAACATTCATAATAAGACACGATGATTTTTTAAGTTTGGCTTTTATCCACAATCAGTTTCTAACTTTGATCAATTTCACCACCTCTATTTGATTCACTTGATAAGCATGGAAAGAAATCTGGTTCCTGTGTGTCCATATAGACCATAATATGCAAAGCTAAATAAGTTTTCAGATATTCTTGTGCTCCTTTCCAAATTCCAAATGTCATTCCTAGATTTGACAAGAAATGTTTCTTTGCACAACAAGGCAGACTTGTGTTTTTCCCATCCAGCCAAACATAACAATATTGTCAAATTTGATCAGAGAAATTACAAGTTCCTAAACTTTTTCAAAATTCGGTTTTATTGTTTCCACATGCATCGTCGGAGCACTCATCTCCATCACCGCCCACTCTCCACATGCATCGTCGCATCACCAACAAACCCACCCTCCCTTCCCTCTCCTTTCTCCCCTTCTCTAATGGCTACAACGACAATTTCACCTTTCACCGCGACCTGCCTTCATTTTTATTGGATTTAAACCCTACTATTGACTCTCTCGCGGTTTCAATATTTGAAGAGCAGCTTCATGCTCTTGACGTTGATAATGATCTCCATCGAGCTTTATGCACCCACACCCTTTCTCAACCTATTCCAAAATAACTATTTCCGAATATGAAAATCAACACGAGCTATTCTGGAATTAAAAAAAGGGTAATATGGGAATTTTAAAACATTTGGACGGTGCAGGAAGCAATTGCAACTAAAAGGAATCTTATACGCAGGTGTGTTGTAGGCTTCAATCAACACTTAATGAGCTAGGCTTGTCTATTGCATTGGGCTCAGGCGGCATACCATGCACATTGGGCTTAAAGCCTAGTCAGAAATAATTGTCCCTTACGCTTGTTTGTTTCCAAGGATGGAAACAATGTTGAGAGAATAGAATTGAGCGTTGTTGGTTTAGTAACAATGATAAATGTGAGAAATAAGTTTAAAAATGATGAGATTCATCTATACGATTTCTCACATATTTTTACTCATTTTTCTATCTCTCTCATTATTTCTTCTTTATTTCTCTTCAACCAAACACCTTTAATCATCACTTTATTTCTCGTCTATTTATTTTCTCCTCATTTTATTTTCATCTATTTTATTTCTCTCCTCCTCAACCAAATAGAGCATTAGCTTGTCATGCTTTGTAACTGAGTGTGTCCTTATTAGGGTATAAAATAACACAATTTTTATCCTTATTAAAGGGACTAAAATGACTACATAAAAAAAACTTAAGGATTAAAAGTGAGTTATTTTCAAATTAAGGGACGAAAATAATCTTTTTTAAATTTAGAGAACCAACAGAAAATTAGACCCAAATATGAAAGAAAAATTTATTTAAGACAAAATTAAAATAATACAAAAGGAGAAGAAAATAAAAGTCTTTGACAAGGCGTTTATGTAAAAGGACTTACTTGTAATATTATATTAAATTATACCATTATGCAAAGGTTAAATGTCACTTTTGATCCTTTATATTTTAGTATTTTTTCGTTTTGGTACATTAAGTTTTAAAAGTCTCATTTTGGTCCTTTATGTTTTGGTTTCGTTTTGGTCTTTTTTTCAGTTTTTCGTTAGCAATGTTAGTATTCTGTTAACTTTTAAAAAGCTAAATGTCACTTTTTGTCATTAATGTTTTAGTGTTTTTTCATATTGGTACATTAAGTTTTAAAAATCTCATTTTGTTCCTTTATGTTTTCGAAGGGTTTTGTTTTGGTCATTTTTTCAGTTTTCTATTAGCAACAGTAGTGTTTCGTTAACTTTTAAATTTTGAATAATTAATTTAAAGTAGACCCTCGACATCAACACCGAGCACATTGAGGTCGACAAGGAGACTCTTAACATACTTCATTCCCTCAGAACCAATGATATATAATTGGGTTAAAGGGGTGGTGGGATGGTTTGCCAGTGAGTTTAGGGTCGCTGGCGCGCACAGTGGCTTTTGGGTGGGAGTTGTGTTGGTTATGGTGGACGTGGTTCGAAGAAGATGATGAATAGGACCAAAATTTTTAGTGGAAGAGGTTTTTTTTTTTTTTTGAAAGAAGATTAATATTTTAGAAGTTTATAATTTTTAAAATAAAATAAAGATAGTGATGACTAAAAACTATCACTATGTTAAATTAATTATTTCAAAATTTAAAAGTTAACGGAACACTAATGTTACTAACAGAAAATTGAAAAAATGATCAAAACAAAATCCTTCAAAAACATAAAGAATCAAAATAAGACTTTTAAAATTTAATGTACCAATACGAAACAATACTAAAATATAAAGGACTAGAAATGACATTTAGCACAATGCAAAAGAAGAAGAAGGACTGAAATTAATTATTAAATATTGAAAACTCCCGTGAGTTGTAACCTACAATACTAGGTCACATTACCTTGTGTAGCGTACACAACATTTCAGTTTAGTGTACCTATAATCTACAATAAAAAAAAAAAAAAAAAAGAGTTGATTTTTCTTGAACTGAGATACGTACACGCATGCGCAGAGGATCTATGAGCAAAGCATAGCCACAACCGAAAAAGATTCAAGTGGGGCCCACACCCAAGTTTTAAGAACGCACATGGTACACACACAACTTAACGGTCACGACCAACACCGAACATTGAGTTATTCTATTTCTCTCTAGTAGTAGTAATCTCCTTTTAATCTTACAATTGAGCTGCAAAAAATTTTAAGAAAAGGGAAATGAAGAATCTTTGTCAGAATTTGGAGGCTAGAGCCACGATTCAGGTTAAACTAGGAAAAAAAATTACTGGGGAGGTTTTGTTTCCTCGTAGGTTATGGTTGCCGACGTGGACGTGTGATCAGAGGAAGGAGGGGAAGTTGAAGTTGAAGGTGCAGTGCGGTACTGGGAAAGAAGGGTGGATTGAATCTGCGGGGAAAAGCGCGTTTGGGTTTGGCGTTTCCGCCGCGGTTTTGTTCTCTGTGTTCTCCCACACGCCCGCGGCGCTAGCGGAGTCCCTCACCGTTGCTTTTCCCGTTTCTCGGGCACCTGAGGTCATTCATTCTATCTCTCTCTCTTCATTGGTTATTTTGGTTATGAAAATATGATCATACATATTGGGGTAAACTACCTTTTTAGTACTCGGCTCCCTAAAAGTACAGTAACCTAATTGACAGTTTCATACTTTCAGGGATATAAGTGATAGTGAATTATACTTTCGATGACCAAAATGACAGTTCACACTAAATGTTGATATACTGGTTAAAGAATTTAAAAGTAGAAAAATAGTAGTATTAATGTATTCTCCTATGGTTTTTAATGTAATTTTTTATGAAAAAAAAATATTTAGTAATTATTTGATTAATATTTTGAGAATATTTGGTTAGAAAGATCTAAATTAATCATTTTATTTTAACTTTGTTTTTATTTTAAATATTTATATAATTTGATAAAAATAAACTATTTTTATCATCTATAGTTATATTGAAAATTTCATTTTTACATAGGTGTCATCTTTTTTATAATATAGATTTTTTGTTTGTCTAATGCATTTTTTTTTTACATTGAAATTGAATTGTTTGTGTTTTGCTTTCGTGGAAAGCATGGTCTAGTTTTTTTGTATAAATTAATTTTTATAAATATAAAAATATTATATTTTTTGTAATTATTTATGAAAATAATTTATTTTTTTTTAAAACAATTTAAGCTTTTGGTCTCTTTAAGTAGGAATCAGATGATTACTAGGTAAAATTAATAAACAACTCATGCTAAGTAGCTGGCAAGTAGCAACTCCCCCTTCTCATGGGTGTAACTCAAAATTAATTTGTGCTTAAACACTTATTGGTAGTTGGTTAGACTTGATGAATTTCAAACATTTATTATATTCAGAATCTACAAGTAGTAAATCTTTTACAGTTCACCATGTTAGTCATATTCTCAGGATCATAGTACTCTCATCCGGACTGAAATATATGTTTTTGTTCATATATTACTCTGGAGTTTTTGTTCATAACTTTAGTATGAACTGTGCTGAGTGGAAAAAGGTTTGTTTGCTAGGTAAATGCAGTTCAAAGAACTCTTGTGGAAGCATGGGGTTTAATTCGAGAATCATTTGTTGATCCTACATTTAATCATCAAGGTATTTCTGAGTTCTTACCTTTTCCTTGATGATTAGTTCCACCAAAAAGATTTGCATAAATAATAAGATATGTATTACTATTTGCATGGATCAATAATAAAAGATACTTTATATTATTATTTGTAGATTGGGATTTGAAGTTGCAGCAAACCATGGTGGAAATGTTTCCCCTGAACTCAGCTGATGCAGCATACACAAAACTCCGTGGAATGCTTTCTACCCTTGGAGATCCTTTCACTCGAATTATCAGCCCAAAGGTCTTACTTAGTCTTGCTACTAACATTTCCCTTTTCAGGATTCTTAATCTTACTTTCTAGTTCAATAGAAAAAGTTGCAACTAGATCCAATATATTCATTTTTGTTGCCTGTTCTAGTGTGTTGGTTCCATGTGAAATAGACTATTCAAATAACACCATTCTTTGATTAACAAGTCTGTTTTAAAGTCATATTTTGTGGTTAGAGTTTAACAGTGGTTCCTACTTACAGGAATACCAAGGGTTTAGAATTGGAAGTGATGGGAACTTACAAGGAGTGGGCCTCTTCATAAATGTTGAACCAAAAACAGGACATCTGGTCAGTGACTTGCAAAGAACACTTCTTATATTTATCAGCAATCAACCACATTCAATTTTTATGCTAATTGTTCGGATGTCATTTAGTTATGCTATTGACCCCTGCCCCCCATTTAATAGTTAATTTCGTTTTTCCCATTTAAAATTATTTTCAGCAGCAACAACTAGATATCAGTCATAGAACCGTGCACGTGTTGCTTTATATTTTTATTGTTATAAATAATAATAATAATAATAATAATAATAATAATAACATCTCTCAATAGCACCTGATAATGGACCTGTATTGATTTTCCTAATTGTAATTTTTTAATTGGAATCACAGGTTGTCTTGTCATGCATAGATGGCAGTCCTGCTTTTCGTGCTGGTATACATCAAGGAGATGAATTGATTGAGATAAATGGTACTGATCATGTATCTATTTTTCTTCTTATTTATGAAGCTATAAAGGTCTAGTTTTCTGTAGGTTATCGTTGAAAAGCATTATGACTTTCAAAGATGCCAGAGTTTGCATGTTTAATACTGCATAGATTGAATTGGTGTAGAAAAATGTCATGGCAATTACCCTATCTTGGTTTGGGGCATAAAATAATTTCATCCTGTGTCTCTTCCTTAAGCCCTCTAAACAATTTTCTATTTTGCATGTTTCATAATTTTCCATTGATGTCAGTCAATTTTTATTCAGAAATAAAGATTTTATCTCTTAAGTGAAACAAGTGTGATTTTCTTTTGTCTGAAAATTGGATTCTGCAGGTGAGAGGCTTGATGGAATTGATAGTGAAACTGCAGCACAAAGGCTTAGAGGGAATGCTGGAACAACTGTTACAGTAAAGGTTCGTTGTAAATTGTAATATTATCATACTTCCAATTTTAACATAAGCATTATTTGAACTATTGAGCTATATGCCCCAGACAAGTTTTTTTTTGGATAAACACTGAAACATTGGATGTCTCTTACTGGATAAAGTTCAATTTTCAACCTTCATTCATTCAAAAAAATGGACACTAGTATATGATAGAGAGTGCTTTAGGAAATAGTTCAACTCTTTCATTCCTTACAAGCTTTCTTGAGACTAAATTCAAAATTTTCTTCTGCAGGTCAAAGACTCAGGAACAAGCTCTTGTATCCGAGAGGTAATCTTGACATTTTAGTGATTATGATTCTTGAAATGTTAACTCATTTAGTTTATTTTCTTATGTTATACATAAGCAATTAAGCATTTAACTAACAAACACTTTCACTTATATTTGAACTTAAACTAACAACATCTTATTGATGATCTAATATACTTGAAGGTCAAACTTCCTAGGGAGTATATCAAGCTCTCTCCAATTTCAAGTGCCATCATCCCTCATAGATCCCCAGATGGTCATCTCACAAAAACTGGCTATGTGAAATTATCAGCCTTCTCTCAGGTTAGCAAAGAATAAGCTATCAAATAAAATTGCAATTCTGTATCTATTATGTGTTTGGTAACAGTTTTTGTCCTAAAAAATATATGCTATTTTTGTTTTTTTGAAAGATTTCTAGGGAAAAACTGACAAAAGAAATAATTATTTGTGCAAAAACCGAGCCAAACGCTCATAGTCAAAAGAGAAAATATCTAAACCAAATACCATTTTGTTCTGCATTATACATAAAATCTTCTTGTTCCATATTGACAGACTGCTGCTGAAGACATGAGGAATGCCATTCAGGAATTGGAAAATCAAGGAGTACACTCATACATACTAGATCTACGGAACAATCCTGTAATTTACTTATTTGATAGAAACTTTCATACACAGTGTAGTAGTTATCTGGTCTTTGGAATAAAGTAACTTACAAGTGTTTTCCTCCTTTTTCCTTTGATTTTGTTGCAGGGTGGTTTGGTAAAAGCTGGCCTTGATGTTGCACAGATGTGGTTAGATGGAGATGAGACTCTAGTGAACACGATCGATAGAGACGGGAACATGTTACCCATTAACATGGTCGATGGACATGCTATAACACATGATCCACTTGTCGTGATTGTGAGTAATAACTGTAGTTGGTTAATAGCATTAATATGCCTTTTAATTCTATAATCTTTGAGTATGCTACCATTTGCAATTAAAGTAGTTATTTTTTTTAGGGTAAAATATGTTTTTGGTCCTGTATTTTTGGTCAAATTTAGTTTTAGTCCTGTAATTTCCAATCGATCAATTTGGTTCCTATACTTCAAAAAATAGGTGGATTTAGTCCCTATTTGGTTCCTTGGTCATCAGTACACAGTACTAAATCCACTTATTTTTTAAAGTATAGAGATCAAATTGATCGATTTGAAACTAAAAGGACTAAAACCAAGTTTGACCGAAAGTACAAGGACCAAAAACATATTTTACCATTCTTTTTATTGTATTGTAATGATTTATATTTCCAAGTATGTTGGTGTTAGGCAAAACAAATTTTACTCAGTTGCTTTTATTCAAGAATGTCCCAGCAATTGGAGCTAACCTAACATGAATCCAATTAACATCCAATTGCATTCCTTATATGCGATTCCTGTATGTTTCGCTGGACCAAGCTCCAATCAACAACTCATCTTCATTCCCTGAATCTTTTACCATTTCACCTATGTAGCTGCATGCAACTTCTATGCTTTGTTTATTAACATAAGCCTGACATATCTTGGTTTTCCATAAGCATTAAAATTACCTTTGCTGACATTACTAGTTTAATGAACTGAAACTTTTGTATCCTTAACAGGTCAATGAAGGAAGTGCAAGTGCCAGCGAGATTTTAGCCGGGGCATTACATGACAATGGTCGAGCTATTCTTGTGGGGCACAAAACATTTGGTAAAGGAAAGATTCAGGTACTATTATTATTGTTTCTTTCTTCTTTTTTGTTGTTGTTGGTATATAATGATCATACTAGGATGTCTTAAGTATTCAAATTTAGTTATCAAACAAAATTTCCAAAAGGCAAAGCATGAAACAAGAGGTTCTGAATTGTATTTATGAGGTGGATAAATTACCCCAAATCTCCATGAGTTTTTTTCACTTGTAAAGGCATGTACCATGCATATAGATGCCAATACATATTATGTTCTTATTTTGACGACGCTGTTGCAATTCTATGAACAAATGTTAATCCTACATTCTTTTGAAACAATGCATAGTCAAAAACCACATTGATGGTTAGTCTTTGAAAGGTTCCAATGGCCATAGTAATTGTTTTCTGGACAAAAACTTAGATGCAGTTTCTTAAGTGTGTTTTTGGTGTTGTTTTCTAATCAAAATTAGAGTTTCACCTCGATAATCTGTGTAATAAAGGTTTGCATTAAAGGTCAGGATAGGTTTTCGAGGTTAAACTTCAATTCTGATTGAAAAACACCACTAAAAATACTTGAGAAACTATATCTAAGTATTGTGTTTGTTTTTCCATCAAAATCAATTTCAAAATACATTGAGCTATTTTTTGTCATGTCTTGGCTAATTGGGGGATGTATCATTCTAATTTCAGAGTGTCACTCAGCTTCATGATGGGTCAGCCCTCTTTGTTACAGTGGCAAAATATCTATCACCAGCCCTCCATGACATAGATCAGGTTGGGATAACACCGGATGTGCAGTGCACAACAGAAATGCTCAATTCAGCCAAGGAGATTTCAGGTTCAACCAAAGACAAGACCTCAGTCTCATCTTTGGAAGCAGATTCATGCATAATGGTAGCAGAACATGAGTTGGATATGGAGGAGTCTGAGGGGACTGCTTCTTGAACATGGCATTTCCTTATATCACACTTTCTTTTCAATGTTTAACAGTTGAAAGAAAGGGTAGCTTAATTAGTGCTGATGGGTCAGCCAATTCATCAATTTGTACAATGTTACATTGGGATCACTTCGGTATATAACATGGAAAAACAGATTGTATATACAATTCTATAGAATAATAGAAAATTTACATCCTAGTTGAAGCATAAGTAGCATGCATCTCACTACAGGGGTTTCTAAATTTATGAAATATTAAAAAATATGAAAATTTAATAAATATTTAAAGAAGATTTATTTATTGATAATATAAAAAATATAAATTAAAATATAAAATATAAACATTTAAAATTTTTAATTTTGAATAATTAAAAATTAGTTTAATTAATAGAATATTAATTTAATAATGATTTGTAAAGATCTTATTATATGTATTGCTGATTTTTTAGGTGCAGTTTGCTTTTTTTTTTTTTGGTACAGATATGTATTGTTGATTGAATAAATTTAAGTATTATTCAAAAAGATTAAGGAAATTAAAAAACCATTTGATTGGACAACTAAGTAAAAAGAAAAATAAAATGAATTAGTATTGAAACTCATAAGATATGTCACAAATTAAGCAAGAAAAATAAGTGACTACATAATTTTTAAGATTGAAGATTCAAATTTGTAATATTGAGTTTGATTACTTATTGAGTTATTATACTTTAAATGTCATACTTTTGGATAAAGTTGGACTATTCTTCAAAGCAGCATGCTTTTCGAAGAATTTGATAAATTGAAACAACAAAACTCATCAATTACAAGGAACTTAAAATGTATGTCTGGAATATTAAAAAGTATATTAATTTAAAAATATTTTATTGCTAAATATAAAATTTAAAAATTTAATTTTAAAAATAGAAATTATTTTAATTAATAGAATATTATTTTAATAATGATTTTTTAATATTTTATTATAAAAATTTAAACATTGATCAAAACAATTAAGAAAACTCAGTCTCATTTGATTGGATAACTAATTAAAGAAGAAGAAAAAAATTTAGTATCGAGATGCCTAGACGTGTCACATACTAAGAAAAACATGTGATTGTGTACTTTTTAAGAATAAAGACTCAAATTTATAAAATAGGAATTGTTTACTTAACCAGTTATTGTACTTTAAATGTCATATTTTTGGACAAAGTTGGACTATTCTTCAAAGCAGCATGCTACAAGAAAGTCACTTTCGAAGAAGAATTTGATAAATTGAAACAACAAAACTCATCAATTTCAAGGAACTCATCAATTTCATTAATATATCAGCTCACACCAATAATAGCTGAGTAGAAATTACATACTGAAACTGTAGCCCATCATAAAGCTAATCTTACAAAATGCTCAAAAATACAGTACCATTTTCAACAACCAAACACAGTATATATATATGAACATATCAATTTTAACCCACAAAGTAAGATTACCCCCAGAAAGTGACAAATCTCAAACCCAAATGCTTCCAATTCACTGCAACATGAATGCCACAAGAGATGCCAACACAGAGGAACACATGATCACCTTAGAAACAGGCAAAACAAACCCAGCACCAGCCTCCAATTGCCCTGTAGGAGCAATCTCTGAATCCTGTGCCACAATGTTGGTCACACAAAACATGCCAACAAACATCACTAGCATCAAAATTTCAGCAGTGAATCTTCCAAAAGGTGCCATTTCCACAGAATATAATATCTTAATGTTACTAAAGAAATGGCCAAAGAGAATTAAGAGACTAGTATTGGTTGGCAACTGAATTGTTCAAAGATTGAGCCAAGGGTTGGACTTATATAGCACTTGGGAAAACTTGTAACATCACAAGGTCGTGATTTTTAAGTTGGTAAAATGGTGCATTAAACATTAACCATTTTGAATGTTACTATCCCTTTTTGGTTAAGGCTTTTAAGACCCCACAAGACCAATCAAAGGCTAATTGGGGAAGAAGGGTGGCATGGCATCCTCAAAGAGCCCCCTTACATCACAGTTATGGAGGAACAATCAGGTAACTACCACTTGTGGTACACCCTACACTTCTTGAGTTTCCCACATGGCTTGGATAACTGGCACGTTTGGATTCATAACACATTTTTGTGTAGTTGGTTACTTGGAAGGGAAAAAAAGAGTAAAATGGAATGTGAAAGGGATCACTAGGCAGGCTATCTTTTCTCAATTCATTGCAATTGGTGGGAACTCTCTTTCAACCCAGCTGAAGCACCCTTGACATAGCAACGGTTGTGATATGTTTTAGAAAAGACTAGTCTATGGTTTGCATATAGATTTCCCTTTTGCTTTGTAGAGTGAGGAATCTAGAACTTCAATTTCATTTGGCAATTGAGAATAAATGAACAATAGGATTTTTTTTTGTTTTTCATTATTTGTTTTGTTGTTGACTGTGAGTTATAAATGTTATTCAGAGATGTAACAAGAAATATAGAAATGACATAATTTAATTTGGACCATTTTGAACTTTTGGTCAGAATCAATCATAAATCCACTTGAAGTAGGTCTGGTGCCAAGTAAATTCAACTGCTTGTTGCGGAGAATTTGTCTTGCAAATTGCATATACAAAAAGAGTAATCATACAGAGACAACATTTTGAATTTTTTTTCTTGAATTTAGTCCTTGTAAGTTTGCACTTTTTTAATTTTGGTTCTTATAAAAAAAAATTGTTCATTTTTTATCTATGTAAAGTTACGTTTTTTCAATTTTAGTCCTTTTAAGATTCTAATTTTTTTATTTTTAGTCCATGTAAGTTTGCGCTTTAGGGGCCATAATTAAAAAAACTCAAACTTACATGGATTAAACATAAAAAAAAATGATAAATTTTTTTTTACAGGAATCAAAATTAAAAAAACACAAACTTATATGAATTGAAAATGAACAAAAACAACTTATAAGGATCAAAATTGAAAAAACGCAAACTAAGTTCTTGTTTTGTAATTTATCACTAAATTGATATCATTGCAGTTACTAATCAATATCAATATATATATAATTTACGAATCCAAAAATAGCTTTGGAAAACATGTGGCAAAACAAGATTACTTCTCAAGTTGGATGATACGAGTCATCATTTCATACTTCGGAATTGTTTGGTTAGGTTACGAATCAATTTCAAATTCAAATACATTTAAGTCTCATTAATTTATTAGGAACAAAAATCAACCAATATTAGGAACATTAATTCTGGAAAAAATAATTTGAAAATGCAATTTGTAGTGCAATTTAATATGACACCTTTTTTACGCATTAGAAAAAAAATTGACTTTTATTATGTTATAAAATAACCTATTTTTAATTAAATTAAATCAAACAGATAATTGACATTTTAATCACTTTTATATTAAATTATTTTTTAATTTTATTTTGCCCACTAAAATGCTACGTATTAATTTATTTTTATAGAAAATTTTCATATTTATTCTCATGTTGACCATTTATCATTTAAATAAAAAAATTTCAAAAATAAATTCCATGTTATTTAATCTTTGTAAACAATTTATTTAGGAAAATAATTTATGTTAAAACTGATCTAAAAAAACAAATCATGTTAATAACGGATTTTATTTAGGACAATATTTTAATTACAGTTTCATGGACTAAAATAAATGTAATAAAAGGTTATTTCCATAAATAAATTTTACTACTTCTCTATAAATTATGAAATTGAAAATTGTACTACAACTAATTTCTTCTTGCCTAATAGCTTTTTCCACTGATTTGTAAATAAATAAAAAATTGTCTTAAGCACATCATTTTTAAGACCAGTCTAGAATCCAGGTTTACCAATCCTCTGACATTCCATAAAAGGATATTCATCAAGCAAGGTTTGAAGGACCACCTCTAGAACGAGGTTTCTGATGTAGTATGCTAATAACTTAACTTCCCTGTTTCCTATTACTTTTTTTGTTTTGATTTAGAGATAACCTCAGTAAAACCTGCATTAGGATTCCCTATTGTGGTGCATTCATATCAATGTTTATAAAAAAAAAAAAAAAAGATATTTTCAATCATTTCTTATAATTTTGTTGCGTTTATGGGTTTGGTTATTGATTATTTTTCTAGGCTTCTCACTTTCTTTCTCTCATTATGCACTTGCAACAATGATACTTTTTGCAACCATTTTTTCTTTTGGTATAACAATTCTTTTATGTTAGAAATTTAAAATATTTTATAGCATTGTTCACAAATCAACATATATGTCATACATGACACTCATTGCTTGAACTTATTTAAAAATATATAGTTAAAAATGTCATTTCATAACAAATATTATGTTTTAATTATTTTTTATTATAACTAGAAATTCTCACTTTAGATTGATTGAAATATTATTTCACAATATTTATTTAAATTACTACCTAACCTAATGTGTAATTAATTTTTATTTCTCTTATTTATTTTATTTTTAAAATTATAATCTAGTAGATATTTAATTAACTATATATCTATAATGGACATTAATAATTAAAAATATTATATTTAAAATAAAAAATAATAATTTAATTAAAAATAATTCTTAATTCAAATTTTAAAAAATATATATAATATTTAAATATTTTATAAAAATGTTTACCCGTGCATGGCACGGGTCATACATTCTAGTATATAAAATTTATGAATCCAAAAATAGCTTCGAAAAACACGTGGCGAAACAAGGTTGATTCTCAAGCATTGGATGACATGTGTCATCATTTCATGCTTTGGAATTGTTTGGTTAAGTTACTAACCAAATTCAAATTCAAATACATTTAAGTCATCATTTCAATTGATATTTAATTTTTGAAATTAAAAATGGAATCATCAATAAGTAAATCAATTAATCAGACTTAATTTTTGTTATAAAAATTAATTAATTATATGATATTAATTTGTTCTTTTATTTTTGGTAACCAAATATATCCAATTAATATGTTTTAAATAGTTAAAATTTTCTGTAGACAATTAAATTTTGAATTTTAAAAATCTTTTTAAGTGAATTTTTATTTTTTAATATAGGTCATTAATTCAAATTTATAATATATTCAAATTAAGAATATTTTAAATGAATGTAAATAATATTAGAAAATTTTCCATGTAGAATAATTTTAGGTTTTATTATTTTTCTCATTATTTTAAATTTCAACATTTCACAATTATCACTTCAATTTTTTATCATTAATAAATTAAATATTTACTGTTAGAAATAGATTATTAAATTTGTATCTTAATAAATCATAATTCAATATATATCAATATATATATAAAACTTAATCATCCTTAATTTTCATTAACAATCAATAAGAAAATTATTTTAATTAATACAAAAATATTAAGAAGGGAGACTTACGATATAAAAAATATCAATGAGATATTGTATCTTTTTTTTATTAATTTTCGTTAACAATCAATTTTCGGCATATATACTTTTGTTACTTTAATTAACACCAATTTTCATTTATGCATACATGATTCTGATTTTGTTTTTAAAAATATATAATTAGATGCAATGCAATAATTGCACATTTCATATAAAAGTTCATTTGAATTTTGAATTTGAAAAAACAATTAATCAGATAACTCTTTTAATGATTTATAAATGTAATCAAAATCATGGGTTGAAATAAATAATAAATAATATATAATTATAGCTAAAGTTGTGACCATTTGAATTTTTTTTAATAAATTTTTAATAAAGGTAACTATTTCACGTTTTAAAATCCGTATATATATTGTTTCCATTAAATTACAACCCTAATTCCAAAATCAATCAATATTAACAGTTATATATAGAAATAATAAAATATGAGTGATTGTATGAATACTATATATATGATTGATGTCGTATAGCAGATGTGAAGATATTTTGTTTGCAAAGGGAGAGAAGTACAAGGGAGACGCAGGTGAGTTTTAGCAATGATGCTAGCCTGGGACAGAAGTTGGCTACATGAAACTTTAATCACGCATGAGAATTGTTGAATGTACATGACTGGTAACATAATAGCTAGCAATGACATTGGACAGGAGGGACGAGTATCCGGCATGGCAAGGAAAGCTTCACAAACACAGCAGGTTACTTATAGTGGTACCATTATGAGCAAGTGTGGTAGAAGGTGGGCACGTGATTCTGGTTGGAGGAAAAGAGGCATAGTCATATTTTTTTTTTATATTTTTTTTGTAACCAGTAGGTATACGAGGCATAATCATATGTTTAGCTATAATGGTGAGAAGCTAATTGTAATTTAGGGGAGCTTTTATCTCATTTTTAATAATCTCTTTTAATTTTGTTGTGTTTATAGATTTTTTTTATCCAGGCTTTTGCACTTTTTTTTTCCTTATTATGTACTTGCAGTTTGAGAGAGTCTTGCTTAATATAACCATTTCCATTTCTCATTTTTGGGTGCATCCTTTGTGCATTTTTTTCATTTCTCATTTTATTGTTTCTAATTTTCTGTGCAATATTTTGGATTTAGATTTGACCCATCAATAAAAGAGAAGAAAGATGAAAATATTGGAATGCTTTAGGGAAACATTTTCCCTGGTAAAATATGGGTAAAATGGAGAATCATACACAAAATATTGGTTGTATTACTTGGTTTATTAAATTGAATGACTATTAATTGATTTGAATATATTTTTTTTATATTTAACATTAATTTAAAAAAGTTATTATTAATATAAAAATAAAACTTTTAATTGGAAAATTAATTAAAAAAACTTAATATATATTATTTTGCAGCAAAGAAGTCTGCAACAAATTAAAAAAATTAATTGGAAAATTAATTAAAAATATTAAAAATAAAATAAAGATAGTCTGCAACAAATTTTTGGACTCAAAATAAGTTAGTGTGTAGATTTAACTTTTATTCAATTAAAACAATAAAGTGTAATCAATCAATAAAATGTTTGATCACGTTATGCTTCATTCAAATGTGCTTTCAAATTCGAATTTATATATATTTTTAATGTTAATTAAATATTTTGAACTATTTTGAATAACTAAAATATAGCCAACATAGGTATTACATGAGTATAAGATATATAACCTACATAGCTTCAAAATTTTGAACCACTAACTAAATTATAGTATAAGATATATATATTCTTTCTTTTATCGTTGAAAAAAATAAATTGATGTGCATATAAGAGGAAGATCACATTTTATAATTAATGTTTTGAAATCCAAATATTTTTTTTCAAACACTTAATTTTAAAAAATGATTTATAAATTATTTTCAATTTTTTTTAAAAATATTTAATAATTTAAAAATTAAACGATGCTACAATGAAAGAGCAGTACAAAAAATAATTCTTACAAAGGTTAACCTATCTTAACCCTTCAACAGAAAAATCTATATTAACCTTTTTTTTAATCCCTAATTATTTGGATAAATTAATTTAAATACGTTTGTGTATAGTATTTTTTTTTTTACCCTTATCATGAATTTTTAATTTTTGTTAAATAAATAAAAAACAACTAAGTTTTTTTTTTTTTTTGTGACGAACTAGGTATAGAGAGATGAATGAATTAGGATTTTTTTTATTATTCAAATTCACTGTGGATGTACATAGGATATATATAGAGTGCAGTGGAATAACAAACCCTAAGGGAACATTTGTTTCAAGAAATCATCTTGCATTCCTGGGAATATGAAAGTGGGAATGTTTAATCCCATGCTTGTTAGGAGGTTATTATAAAATATTTTCGGGTATATTTTATTCCCAGGAAAGTTGCATTCCCATGTTTACACAGTTTTTATTCCCATGCTAATGGGGTTACATTCCCATGGGAATGTGAGAATATATTTTTTAACTCCATTATAAATTCAATTTTTACTTTTATTTTTCATTTATTATTTTAAAACTTTAAAAATATTCCTAGGAATGTTAAAAGTTAACCAAACAATGCCAAGGAATAACATTCTTAGCTACAATATTCTTGGGGATGTGATTTCCAGAAATGCAAGATGATTCCGTGAAACAAACATCTCCTAAGATATCTATAATTTGGAATTTAAACTTGAATCTAAATTGTAATTAATTGCTTTAAGAGATCAGGGGAGAATCATGTCAATAGTCCAATACTAAGATTATTTGATGCAGGTAATCAATATAATTATGATAAAAAAAAATTATGATGAACACAGATTTCAACTTGAATTAATTAAGGTATGTAATTAATGTAATTATTATTATCAATTCATATTTTTTTAGGGAAATAATTTAATTTTAGTTTCATGTACTAAAATAAAAGTGATAAAAAATTATTTTCGTAAAAAAAAATTTGGTCCATTAAACTTCAAATACATTATGAGAAAAAAGGTTATACACTGACAGCATAAAATAGTTTTACATTGTCATCCAATCATTATTTATTTTTTATTTATTATTATCTCATTTAACTAATTAGTTAAATAGTATATTTTATTATGGTGATAAACTTCCCATACATCGCAATAATGATATCATCATTATTGCTACTTATATTATTAAAAATTTTATTAATTTTAAATATTTTTAGATTAAAAATGAAAAAATATGACTAATTTAATAGGATTGATGAGAATTTGTGTCAATTGACGAGTGTGATTTTTAATTATCTTTTTTATATACATGATTTTTAATTGTCTTTTTTATATATATAGATGTATCTGATAAAAATAAAGTAGGTAATTATCTATTTATATTATTTAATATATAAAAAGTGTTAGTTTTTCAGTAGCTTCTAATTCAATTATAATTAAACATTAATTTGTGATTTTTGGAACTTTATTTTACATATAAGTTATCTTTCAAAATAATAGAAAATATCTCCCTCATGCATAATTTATCCATGCACAGGATAAAAAAATTATTTTAAATAAAAGTAATCAGTTTTTCTAAGTAATTGAATGACCATTAATTGTTCATTCTAGAATGTAATTTTCAAATTAATTATTCTAAGTACCGAAATGAATAAACAATATCTAATAATATATATTGTTAATTTTTTATATTTACAAGTATTTACAAATACATATAAAATATTAAAAAAATATACATTTAAGAGCATTTAAAGATTTACTTTATTGATAATGAAAATATAAATTAATATATAAAATATGCATCCATTCAAAACTTTTAATTTGTGAAGTTTAAAAAAATAAATTTAATTGATTAAATAATTATTATCTTTTAGTTGGATAATTAATCAAAATTGAAAAAACGCAAACTTATAAGGATTAAATTCGTATTTAAACTTTTTTTTTTAACCCCTCTTTTGCTACAATTTGGAGTTATATGTAATGTGCGTCCATGAGAATATCAATTATGCCATTTTGTTTTATATAACCGATCCATAAACTAGAAATGTGACCGCCAAGAGAAATCTATCATTCAATTGTATATGACTTTTCATATTTCTGACGAGGTCTTCATCCAAAGTATGTGATATTCAGAGCTTATTTTAAACAGTGTTAGCTTAACACCATGCAAGGGGAAATATAAAAATATTACAAAAGGTTTATTTATCTTAAAATTTATGTATCTTTTTGAAGGGTAATTTATCTTAGAATTTTTGTATCTTAATTTGGTTATATACTATTATCAAATTCAGAAGATTTTATCAAGTTAAGAAGAAATATTTTTTTTTTATAAAGTTAAGAAGAAACACTATTATAATATTTTACTCTTAACAATATTATGATAAGGTTTATAAGCCCTGTGAGAGGTAGGTGTAAAGAAAAAAATTCTATAAAACTTTCTTTTAGTCTCTATGACATTGGTACGGAGTATGTACCAGTTTTGCTAATAACTAATCTACATCAAGAAGCTAGTTGGTCACCTTTAATGGAGACTCCCCTTTCATCCATGTTTTTTCATACATTGCTTAAGGATACTGAATCCAATTCCATTCAGATCAAAAACTTGATAAAAAATTCTATAAAACTACGTATTGTTTTGTAATTTATCACTAAATTGATATCATTGCAGTTACTAATATATATATTAAAAATAGGAACAGAAACAACAACTCCAAAATATAATTGTCAGTATTATTTATGGCTACATTAAATACGTGTGTTTTTTCTTTGAGAAGAGATGTATAATCAATATAAATGATTGTGTTTTATATTTTTATCATACTACTCTCTCTAAATAAAAAAAGTTGCCTTCTATGTTGAACTTAAATATAAGTAAATCTAACTAATTATCCTATTAAATGAAATCATTTCTAAAACATCTTTCATTTAATTGCAATTCTATTTTTAATGACTCTTTTTTATTCATGATATCAAGTTCCAATGAAGGGCATTTTAGAAATAACTTTATTTTTTACTTGAGATTAATAAATGATGTCAACTAACTTTCTTAGTTAGTATGAAATTAGTTATTTTTATTTATATATGAGTCCAAAAGGACTAGTACACTAATGTATTATGACATGGTAATTTTGAATTTCAAAAATGTCAAAGCAATTAATAAAATCATATTAAAGAAATAAAAACAATCAAATCCAATTTATATTTTGAAGAAAAATCTGTCTCTTTTCTGTCTATGTGTGTGTATATATACATACACAAATATACGCAAATACGACTATAATTAATAGTGAAATTATCAGGGGAAAAAGAATAAATTTTGTTTTTTTTTTTTAGTATAGACTACATCTATATTTTACTAAAGGCAATCCTGCTTAAGTCAGGTTATAAGCGGTAAAGCTCTCCCTTCAAGTTACTCGAACTCGAACTCAAGAGTTAAATTGGAACAACTCCACACTAGTTGATTCACACGTTTATACATATGTATTGATATTTTCTTTTATCCGTAAAAATCGAAGACAAATATCATGGATTTATAACAATTTACGCACTTGTTCAACCATATGAGTTAGACCTCCTTTGTATATACATATGCGACACAATGACCTCATCTACGTAAATGCTTTTTTATAAAATAGTACATAGATATAAATATTGCATCATACGTTCAATCTTACAATAGTAATGTCTGTGTTTAATATGTGTTAAAACGAAATTAAGTGAAATCATAGTAACTAAGACTTTTAATTGATTATCTAACACAAATGGCATCCTTTCTTAAAAAAAAAATAAGACTTTTAATTGATTATCAAACACAAATAGCATCCTTTCTTAAAAAAAACACAAAAAAAAAAAAAACAAACAAACAGCAACTAGCTTTCTTTAATATAATATTCTTCATTACATTAATGTCAATAATTTTCCTTTATGTAATTTCATCCTTTTATGAAAAGAATTCAAACTTAGAATTTCAGATTTTCAATTTTATCAATGAAAATTTAACATTGAGCTTTGTTCTTAATTTTTTTATTTTATCAAACACAACGTAAGTAAATGTGGTAGAAACAAAAAGAAAATATAAAACAAAAATGGACAATGTATCAATTTCATATTCTACTATGTAAGTTAGAGAACCCCAAGACACAATTCGACCAAATGAACCATAAGCAAAAAAAAAATGGAAAAAATCCCAATTTGTTAAGGCATTTGAGGATGAATATATGATTTTAGTATTTACTTATTTCTCTCTTTTTTTTTTTTTTGGTCAAATAGATTAGTAAAACATGTGCACAAACATAGCAAGTGGTTGATACAAAATTTCTGTGCCATACACTTGTCACACAAACCTTTTAAGCCACCCTAAAACCATGCAAAACCACACATGCATGACCCTTTCCACAACCATCTACCCCAAATAGCTCCAACCCCTACCCTATAAAACCCTTGCCACCCTCCAATTCTTCCTCAGACCTGCAACAAAATACAAAAAAAAACCCAATAAACAGCTTCTTCTTTCTCCACAAACCTAGCGGGTCTCCCCACCAATCCAAAAAAGATTTCAGTATCCATCATGGACATGAGGAAGGTTGCCTGTGCCGTTCTCATTGCTGCTGCCTCCATGAGTGCAGCAGTGGCTGCCACAGAGGTTCCTGCACCTGCCCCTGGCCCTAGCAGTGGTGCCTCAGCTGCTGCTGTTGGCTCCTTGGTTGGTGCCTCAGTCTTGTCCTTCTTTGCCTTGTTCCACTAAAATGTGTGTGACAAGGGTATAATGGGGAGAGAGTGTTGAAGAGGAACATGAAGTTTAAGGAAGAAGGCTGAATTTATTTACTAATTATATGTATGGAATAAAGTGTGAACACAGCAATTATGTATGTGCATTGAGATATGTATCATCAACAGTGTTGACAATGTAATTGATTTGTGTTCATAATGAAAAAATTATTATATTAAATGTTTGTTTCTTTTTATCTTATGGTCTTGCTAACTAGGGTAATGGTTAAGAAATTAACCACTGTCTGGCACTAGTTAGCATTTGTCTTATCTTATAGCTTATTTAGTTCCACGTTCACACACAAAAACTCACATGTGTCGTACAAAATCTGAAGCTAATAATATAAGCTTTTAGGTAAAATGCAAAATGAACGTGGTTTTTGAAGGAAATTGACACTGATGCAAACATATAATTAATATATCGTTCAACGCATATCTTGATTATGGAAGATAGCTTACATTCTTACACGGCTTAAGTTTTTCTTTGTGTGTGTGTGACTATCGTAATTAGGGCCTAAGACTTCTAAGAAGGATTCTAAGATATCTTTGTAATTGAATTAGCTATGAAACTAATCTTCGATCCAATACTTTCACAATCTTTAGGATTAAAATGATCATTCATTTTACCGCAGCTTTAGGTTTTACCTATATTATATACACAAAGGATATGTAAGAAGGTTGCAGTAACAAGCATTAATTAACACAGGGTAAGAGAAATAATGATCATTTTGTTCTTTGAAATCTCACCTTATCTGACCAGCTAAAAAACCAACAATTTATAAATAAAAATTCAGATCAGTTACAAAAAATATGACTTTATGTTTATTTATTTTTTCTTGTTTTTACTGTTTTCTTCTCAAATTCATGAAGATAAAGTAACATATGCTGAAAATGAAAACGAAACATAATTCAAGCATCGTTTGTGTTTGCAAATGGTTGAAAATTTACAAGACTACAAAGAGATAGGCATAATAATACATCAAAGTAGTCCTTGAAATTACAAGGGTTGATGAATTTAGTACTTGAAAATGTCATTTTAGACTCTAAAATTACTGTAACATTTTAATCCTTGAAATCATAAAAATAAGAAGTAAAATATCCAATGTGTAGTAACCAGAAAACCAGGCTAATCAAGCCAACCAAATCAAGATATCTTATAAACAAATCCACCAAATAAATAAAACATGAAGCTCAATGCCTTATTTTTCCCAGTTTGAGAGGGGAGGGGGGGCTATGACGATATCAATGTTCATGCAATCAATGGCCATAGCTTACAGAAAACACCAATGAATATTCAACCATTTCAAATATAATTTAATCCATTTACAATACACCACTCACCAGCAAAGAATTTATGGGATGTTAATTATTTTCCAGCCTCCAATCTTCAATCAAGCACAAGTCCCACAGGAACAAACTCATGTAACATTTGGAAAAACACATTTATCTTACAATAATGTATAAATAATGAGGAGCACCACACCTCTCAAACTATGTCTCAGGATTAAGTTTTTGTGAGGCCACGAGGCTTTTTGTAAGCCATATTGCTGTTTCTCTGGATGATACAGATACAGCATCTTCTCCAAATGGTCTTAGCACAGCAGCAAGCTCTTCAAGCTTTCTTTGCTGAAGTAGCTGCGCGCATAACTCAAGCAGAGATTCCAGAGCATCGGCTCTTTGCTGGCAGGTAGTATCACCGCCCCTTGATATATGTGTCCTTAATGAAATGCCATTTGGTGGCTTATCGGCCACGACAGCATTGTCATCTTCTTTACACGTTGAACAACTGATTGTGTGTGTATCTTCTCTGCCTTCATCCTTACCTGGACGTGCATTGTTACTCTCAGAAGTCGAGCTGTCCATGTGTGAGCCTTCTGTAAATGCTTCAGGGTTTTCATTTTCCTTCAAGCAGCTTCCAATTTCAGTGTCATGTTCAACCTTAACAGGTTGTGCCATTGGTGATGACCTTTCCTCATCAATGGACCCATCTTTATCATTACTGTTGCTGTCTTCACTGGACAATGATTTACTGGAGTCCTCAGGTTTAGCATCTTTCTCCTGTGTTTCAGCTTTATCAAAATCTTCATTGGAAAGTTTATCTTCAACTCCTGTAGTCACTGCATTTATGTCAATTGCATTTGCATCAGACTTCTGAAAATGTTCATTGGCAAGACCTTGCTCTTCACCTACAGAATCTAGCATACTCTTTGATGTGATCTCATAACCAGATCCATCTTCATCATTACCATTGTTGTTTTCACAGGAAATTATTGATTTACTAGAGCTCTCAGGTTTGGCATCTTCCCTCTGAGCTTCAGCTTTATCAAAGCCCTCATTAGAAAATTTGTCTTCAACTTGTGAAGCCACTGCATTTATGTCAACAACATCTGACTTTTGAACATGTTCAGTTATAAACCCTTGCTCTTCATGCACAGAATCAAGCGTACTCTTTAACGTGATCTCATTAATTGACCCATCATTACTGTCGCTGTTTTCACTGGACACTATTGATTTTCTGTAGTCATCAGGTTTGGCATCTTCTCTCTCTGTTTCAGTTTGATCAAAACCATTGGAAAAATTATCTTCAACTTTTGTAGCCACTGCATTTGTGTCAATCACATCTGACTTCAGAAAATGTTCAGCTGTAAATCCTTTCTCATCATGCACAGAATCTAGCGTACTCTTTGAAGTGATCTCATCAATGGACCCATCGTTGTCATTACCGTCGCTGTTTTCACTGGACACTATTGATTTTCTGGAGTCCTCAGGTTTGGCATCTTCCCTCTCTGCTTCTGTTTTATCAAAACCTTCATTGGAAAAGTTATCTTCAACTTTTGTAGACACTGCACTTGTGTCAATCACATCTGGCTTCTGAAAATGATCAGCAGTATATCCTTGTTCTTCATGCACAGAATCTAAGGTACTCTTTGACATGATCTCATCAATGGACTCATCTTTATCATTACTGTTGCTGTCTTCACTGGACATTATTGATTTACTGGAGTCCTCAGGTTTGGCACCTTCACTCAGTGCCTCATCTGTATTGAAATCTTCATTGGAAAAAGTATCTTCAACTTTTTTAATCGCTGCATTTATGTCATTTGCATATGACGTATGAGCATCAAGTCCTTGTTCTTCATGCACAGAATCTATTGTACTCTTTGAAGTGATCTCACTGTCAGCCATGTCCCTTGCAAGTCTATTTTTAAAGTCTCCTTCCTTGCACGCACTGCAAACAGTTGATTCAGATGTCGTTGAGCCATCTTTTGAGCCACTAATACTAGTAGAAAATTCCATAGTGTAGCTGGTAGAATCAACCATTTTGGTCTCAAGGTTGTCTTCTGCGCTGGTTGACACTGCTAGCTTGCCATCATTATGCCGGTTCCTTGTCTGTACATCTCCATTTCCCTCTAATGGATAAATTCGCTCCAAACGATTTACTAATCCCGCCAATCCTGCCTCCTTGTCCCAATGGTCTTTGCTACCAGTAGATTTGTTTTTTGTTTTATCCTTTGAGTTACTACTTATAAGATGTACTGGTAGAAAAATAGATGATGCATTACGACAGCGTAGAACATAAGGTTGTAAATGAGGATGCCTTAATAATTCAGATGCCTGCCAAAAAAGAGCAATGTAAGAATGAACAGCTCCACATAAATGAGTTACACAAGAAAAGCTCAGTTGAACTCACTGTTGGTCTATGTTCTGGGTTTTTCCTCAGCATGCTCTTGATAAGTTGTTTCCTGTTAAACATAACTGACATAAGTCTTATTGCTTCAGTTTTATCATTTCAATGACATTTAAAGAAATGAAGGGATTGACTGGTAGATTTTTGTTGGATTTAAAGAGATATAATAATTTTTAAAAGCTCAGGTGGGAAAAAGCATGACAGCAGTGTCACTGCTAATGGTTTTTAGGTGTTTAAATAATGTGGTTTTGGTAGTGAAGGAGGAAAAGAGAACAAGGATTCTAAATTACAAGATATTAGAATGAAAAGGTGTATTATGAATTTCTGATGTGTAATTACCTGATATAAAATACTAATCCAATAATGCTATCTAGTGCATATTTGGTTCAACTTATTTTGGAGAAATAATTGCTTATTTTTCCCAGCTTTCTGTTCTATTAAATAAGGTTAAGTACCGATGTAGCACTACTAGAACATGCACAAGCTAATAAAATAAAATTGATGACAATGACTAAATAAGCAAACATAATAAAATTATAAAACAACTCTCAAGATTGCTTCCCAAATATGATGTCTAATTGATTACATAATATTATTCTAAGGACTTCAATAATATTTAGAGATATTATAAAATATTTATTTTTATCCGTCTTAAAATATTCCCAAATATTTTAAAATATTTTAAGACACATTAAATATATACTGAGATATTTTGTATATATTCAAACACTTCCCTTGAAGCTAATGTTTACTAAAGTTTTAACCTGGTCACAATTAAAAAAACTAAAAGAACATTATGCTGAAAATAATGTCAGCAATAACCATAGTTGGAAAGACAACTCCAGATATGCATGGCTAGAATGACTAAGGAACAAGGCCCAAATTTCTCCAAATCCATCACAAAAGCATTTGGAAGCTTCAAATTGAAAGAATTCAGTAGCCCCCAAAACATAAAAACTGAAGCTGAGTGTGAATCACATCAATAGAAATTAAGAGTTTAAAATTAAATTTAGTTTATATTGCAGCAAATAGAGAATTCATCACTGGTATTACTTATCAATTGAGGGCAGAAATCACCACCAGTATCATTTGTCTGTGGGAACCTGGTGTAAATTGCATCCAATAGACAATTCATCACCAGTATGACTCATTAGTGAGATGGGAGAAATCACCACCAGTATGATGATTTACTGTGGGAACAAAATTCACCATTTGTATGATTGTTAGTAGTGGGCAGAGATCTCACTGCCAAAATGGTCATCGGCAAGAGGTGACATCACCAACAGAATGATTGTTGGCAGGAAGAGATGTCACCATTGAAATGATCATTGACAAAAAGGGATGTCACCAGACTCACCACCTCAGTGGAGAGAGATGTAACCCATCATTCTCACTCTCCATCAATGCTATGCCAGCATTGGAAAATTAATTGTAACACCAAACAGGGAAGAAAGCAAAAATGAAGATTTACAAGAGTATAACAAGAAAGGAGGAAAAGAAAAGGTTGCCATAAAGAAAAAGCAGAATGAAACAATAATGCATATAAAGAAAAACTAGAATTTTAGTTTCTGTAATTGGTCGCAGCCAACAGTAAGGAAATAATTACAGGGGAAAAGAGACAGTTTTGGTAGGGAAGGAGGAAAAGAGAGGACAAAGACCATGAATAATAACATATTAGATTAATATGGTGTATTGTGATATATTGCAAAATACAAACACAATGGTTCTATTTAAATTTTAAAGTCTTGAATTTAGAGGAAGATAAAACAGAATATTATAGAAAGAATTTACTGAATGGAAATGCTTTGTTATTTAGTAAAAATGTGTTACATAGGTTCTGCATGACATCCATATATACAAGACTATTTCCTAGTCTACTATTAATCAAGTGAAACTGCTCAGACACTAATGAGTACTAAATGCATTTTATCATGTGATACATGAACATACCATTTCTTAAGTGCATTAACTATGATTATTTCCAACAGATACTAGAAAAGAATCAGGTTAAGGATTGGGATAGTATTAGTATAAACCCAAGCTGACTGTAAGATTAATAACCCTAATTAAATAAGGAAACATAATAAAATTAGGAAACAAAGAAACTCCTATGATTGCTTCCTCAATTAGATTCCTAATTGAGTACAAAAGATCTTCTCAAGATATTCTAGAACATTCTAAGATACACTACATATATTCCAAATATTTTGTAGATATTCTCACACGAAGAAGTTACTTACAGTGTGGAAGAGTAAACAATTGGCATTGGAGAAATGGAGGATCTATTTATTTTATTGATAAGTCCCGCCCTGTCCTGTTTGATTCAATCATGATTCACCAAATTATTTCACTTAAACATATATTGGAATTGGAGACACTTCATTGTCAGTAATAACATCAAACTCTTATAGATGGTTAGGTTTGTTCTTACTGGAGCACGAAATGCCAGTTGATGTGCAACAATTTCAAACATGCAGCAACCTTTACAAACAAAGAGACATCATTCTTACACAAGGTCAGATATCATGGCATAAGACTTTGTCAACAAGAATCAGGCATCTGTAATTCTTACCAAGTGACCACATATCAGATTTATAACCATAAGGCATACCAGCAAAGGCCTCAGGGCACATGTAGTTGAGAGTTCCAACAGCCTACACATGATATAAGGAGACAAACAATAAACAGGCTTCAATATGTAGATTTAGTTAAGTAGCATTATCATTAGTGATACAAGGTTTAAGGAAAGGAGGCAAAGGTTATTCATTTTTAGTTAAAAAGCATCAATTACTTGGCATGACAATCCATTATCAGGGGACAACTGCAAAAAAGTTTCTTGAAGAAGGCAGCAGACAATGTTAAGATATTACTATATACATTACCGGGGAAGTAAGGTCTTCAGTATTAAGAAGCTTTGCAAGACCAAATTCACCTGCAGTATCCATGTAATGCATATTTTTCTTTAAACAACATGGTATATGGAAACCAAAAGTGATGAGCATTCAAAGGATAATGCCTTCATACCTAGCCGAATGTTATTTTCTTTGGTAAGGAATATGTTGGAACACTGAGATTAAATGAAGTTGCATTAATATAAAAACCATGTAAGGATTTCTTTGCAGGATATAAGAATAAGAGGTACCTTAAGATCTCTGTGGAGCACCCGATTGGAGTGAAGGTAGTCCACAGCTAGTAACAACTGAGTCAACCATTTGCAAACTTTCTATTGGAGAAAATGGCAATGCAGAGTGGGTAAGGAATTAGGAAAGGAATCCAGAGAGAATGAAGGCAAATGGAAGATGAGAGATTAAGTACGAAGTTTCCTTCCCCGTTTTTTTGGGCCAAGGGTTACATGATAATTCCTAATTTGCAAAGACTCCCATATAAGGGGGAAGTTTACTTAAAACCTTTCCCTCCCCTCCCTTTCCTTCCATTGTCCCCCAGCCAAACAAACACTAAGGAATGGAACATAAAGCCTTATTAGTTACCTCCTCCGAAAAATAAGATCCCCGAGCTCTCTTTATATTCACAGCCCTGCTCCAGAAGAATGTAGTATTCCATGATTTAGACTTTAGGTAACAAGTTATAATGCTCCCAAGTGTCATAAATGTACACTAAACGTATATGCTATGCTTTATAATACATGAGACCCAAGGAATCCCAAAGCCTTTATCCCAAAGTATTCCTTTTCCATCTTAGAATGTGATTAAAATTACCGACTTATGAAATGATCTTAGCAATATACAATATCTGTATATCAAGGTTCTATGTAGAAAGGTCATTTATGTTATAGCAAAAACTTAGACATCAATCAACAAGAATCCTATAAGAATCTCCACATTACATATTACAGAGCACTTATATTCCAGAGTTCTTAAAAATTTTCTAGGCCTCTGTCTAGAAGCTTAAACTTTTAGGTGAAGAATTTATTTAACATAGTATTACAATCAAATTGAACAAATCTAAAGTTCAAAACTTGTCACCTGCTGTCTACTATTAAAATTTTAAAATAACATTTTCCTTTCAGGGATAGAACTCAGTATAAAGTTCAGTGTAGCTTCCATACAAGATAAAAGTTTGTATTTTACCCACATTTCAAGTCTAGCAGACTTTCACGCAAAGGGGTGTGTTAAGATTCAAGAGTTGTGAAAATCATTCTTGGAATCTTACCTAATGCTTAAGTTTTTAAGTAAATAGGTTACATGCAGATAGCTAATTAAACATTTGCTTCTTAGATATCATTATATGGCTTTCTCTATATAATCAGAAATAATGAATCCTTAATTTATGCTATAAACGATCAGTGTCTCTAACAGATATTACCGTACTTACATGTCACCTCCTTCACAATAGCCAGTTATAATGCATATGTAGTCATCCTACAGAACATGAAAAAAACATAAATATTAAGGATTCATGAACATTTAAATAAGCCTATACATTCTATAGAACTTAAAATTTCATCTATATATAAAAGTACAAATGAAAATTCAATAAGAAAGGAAAGAAAGACTCTGTTTTACTGTCTTTACCTTCTCCACCCAGGCATCTTTGTACTCCACAATATAAGGGTAATTTAGTTTTGCTATCAGGTCCATCTGAAACAGAGAGAGACAATAATACCATTTTTGTCAGAGCTAAGAAGGTAAGAAAGCACTCATTCAAAACCATGAAGGAGAATCTCTCAGCAATGAAGTCAGTGAAACCACTATTAATAATACTATATTTATAGAAAAATTAGCGTCAGAATTCAGATGGTGATTGGCTCAAATAAAAATGCCATATCACATGGTGCTCATAGCATTTTGTAAGCATACTAAAATTTAAAAAACAAATTTCATCTACTCTGGAGTAGAAGTCTAATCAGTAATCAGTACACTTAAAAAGACAATGATGAGTAGCAGAGGACCCATTTTCTGTTCTTCTACAATCAAGAAATTCCATTTTCTTTCCTTTCTTCTATTTTTCTAATTTGGGTTCCTAACAGAAATGAAATTCAATTTGAGTTTAGTGGTATGTTTTTAAGTCTGTTTCTGTCTTTGCAGGAGGAATATTGATTCTGGTATTGAACCATAGTCAGATGACTGGTTTATCTGTAGCAGGAGTGAAGCATAACCAGCTGTGGCATGTTCATAGATCATAATGGAAGATAGAAAAAGATATTGAAAAATACAAGTAACTAGTTAGGTTGAGCTTATTCAAGCCATGCATAACTCAAAAGATAGTAGGAAACGGATCAATCATTACTAATTATTCTTTGGTGATGGGACAGATTAAAAACCACTTCAACAAAAGAAACAATATAAGTAAAAAGCAGAACCAAAACAGTAGTGTTCATAATTTGCACCAAACAGTAACTTGTCTTATCAATTAGGATAGAAAGAAAACAAGAGAAAATAATACCAATAAATAAATAAATAATTGCCTGATTGACACTGAATATATGCAATAAGAGAAAGGATTGGTTACACCAACCTCTTGTTGTGCTGTCACTTTGGACTTGTCTTCTTGCTTGCCAAAGCGAATTTTCTTCAGCACATACCTACCAAAAAGATGAAATTTTCATCACGAAGAGGAATAAAGAACTGAAGCTGGAAAGCAAAACTGGTATTGAATTAGCACAGATTTTAGTCCTAAACAATAGACTTTTTTGTTTTTTTTTTTTTTTTCTGGGGTTGTATATTTCTGAGCTGAAAATGGATTCTTCGATGGTCCAGGCTAAAATCCAACTGCTATTGAACTTGCAGGGCTTCAATTCCCACAATTGACAACCAAAATCACAAAAAGATTGAAAATTTCTTTGTGGGGTTGTCCAATTTTGACCAAAGAAAAGATCTTGAAGAGTTCATGTTGCATGGTTCTAGCAATTACATTTACACAGCACACACACACACACACACATAAAAAGGAACAGTGCCTTACCTCTTGTTCTCAACCTTGTGTAGAACGAGAAAAGTTGCACCAAGTGCTCCTCTTCCAATTTGCTGAATCACTTCATAGTCTTCCATCTTGCCACTACTCTCCATGGAAACCTCCAGAAGAAGCTACAAGACAAAACAGTGAAGCACTGAAGCAGCAGATCCTGATTTGCTGAGAACCCAATTCAGGAAACGTTTGATTCTTTATTATTGTAAGGCAAATTTTTGCTGTTGTGAGTGTGAACTTCAGCTACCAACCCTTTTGCTTCTTCCAAATGCTGTAAATGAACACAAACCTATATAGCTTCAATAGCATTAATTATTATTAGATTGACTTAGGTGCCTATTGAATGAACTTCAGCAACCATGAAGGGGTTTCAACTTTCAACTTTCTACTACTACAATGACACTAAACTAGCTTCTCAGGAGATTGAAGAGAGAGAGTGTGTTGAATATACCAAAAAAAATTGAGTTTGATGACTTACCGAAAGAAAGTCGAGAGAGAGAGAGAGAAGAGAGATGGAAGGACAACAAAGTCAAGTAAAGAAATGCAGAACAGACATGTTGTCACTTTAATATTGATAAGCGTGTAATAGTGACTTAGTTTAGTTACTTTAGTATAGTTGTGGCTACCATAATTTATGGCCTGAATATAGGGATGCTATCTATTTATGCTAATTTGGTTTTCGAAATTTCTTATCCATATAAATTAATTTTAAAACTGTTCATGTTATGACAAATTATTTTAGAAAGAGTGTGTTTAGTTTATTTGTTTTAAAGTTAAAATAAAGAGTAAATAATTAATTTAGTCTATAAATTTGTATGTTGTTGTTATTTTAGTCTCTAAAATTAAAAAAAATTGAAATTTTTAAGATTTTATTTAAATTCCTGAAATTAATTTTATTTTCTCATTTTTAGTTCTTAAATTTATGTTATTATTATCACTTAAGTCTTCAACTAGGGACTAAAATGAGAAAAATGAGTTAATTTTAGGAACTGAAATGAAATTCTAAAAAAATTTAAAGATTTATTTATTTTTTTCTAAGTTTAAGGAACTAAAATAAAAGTAAGAACAAATTTAGAGACTAAATTAATTATTTACTCTAAAATAAACTATCATTTTTTCAAATTTAAGTTATATATCAAATTGAAAACATATGAAGTGAAAGAAGTGTTTGTCTAAGAGAGTCACATAAACAAATTTAAACAGTAAAATCATATATGGAATGTTAGGACTAAATTACAAATTTATGTGATTATTAAATAATTTTTAATACTAACAATTTATTTATAATTATATAGCTTATATTTACTCTTCTCACCATTCATTCTAAACATTTCTTTCACCAGATAAGTCGCCATGTCAAATATGTTAGAAACTCATTAACTTATTTATATAAAATATTAAAGTTTTTTATTAAAAAGGTGTATAGTATTTTTCTTAATTATTTTTTAATTTATTATTTTATTTATATATTTTTTACTCTTTTACTTGTAACTTTTTAAAATTTGTTTAAAATATTGTTCTTAATATAATATTGTTTAAAATATATACGTAAACATATAAATCAAATAAATTTTGGTAAAAAATAAATCAAATCAAAAAAAAATTATAATAGTTTTTTAAATGAACTTAATTGATAAATAAATTAATCAAAGAATAATTATTTGAGTAGTCACCATATAATATATACTTGCGATTTTAATATATTTTAGTGATTATTTTTAAGCATTATATTTATAATATTTAATTTTAAAAAATTTATTATATTTAGCTTCTAAATGTACGGTTCTGCTAATCAAATATTTATATGGGTTATATTTTAAAAAATATATATTGTCAGATACTTTATGTTTATAAGGATAATGTTTATTTTAATAATACTTGTGACTTAAATAAAAATATTAAAAATAATTTTTTTATTTGATTAAAGTTTGAAAATTGTTCAAAATAGTTTAAAATTTATTAATGAATATAATATAATGAAAAATATTTTTTTTCAACCTCTTTATTTTGTTCATATGAAATAGAAATTATAAAATTAGGCTAAATTTTTTTTACTCCTTTTAAATATTGAAAAAATGATTTTATTTTTCTAAGAAAAATTGTTACATTTGGTCTATTATAAATTTCAAATCTTTGAAAATGATTATATCAATACTTATTAATGATGTAACATACATTTAAATATCACATGATATTTTTTTTTTGACACATATCACATGATATTTCAGAATCATCGCTAACAATGTATAACTAAATGAGTAAAATTGTTACATTTGGTCTATTATAAATTTCAAATATTTGAAAATGATTCTTATAAAATAAAATAAAAATCTTTGAAAATGATTATATCAATACTTATTAATGATGTAACATACATTTAAATATCACATGATATTTTTTTTTTGACACATATCACATGATATTTCAGAATCATCGCTAACAATGTATAACTAAATGAGTAAATGCAAGTTACATAACCGCTGAATGATGACGGGAACAAACATTTTAAAAAATTTAAAAATTTACAAAGACGAAAATAAAAAAAAAGAAAGACAAACTAAATTTGGCCATATTTATAAGTTTAAAAGCATATTTAAATATAAAAAGTATTAAAATTTTAATAGATTTTATATTTTTTTCCTAAAAACTTAAATATGTTTTTAGTTCCTGAAAAATCAATGAGTTTGATTTTAGTTATTATAAAAAAGATGGATTTCATCCCTTAAAAAGTCAAAATTTTATTTTTGGTCTCTACTAGTATCTACACTTATTGACGACTTAAGTGTTTAGTAGAAGGTCAAGTGATGATCCTAGTAACAGCCGCTAGTATTTGTGGTATAATGTCAACATATGATATCTTTTAAAAAAAATTAGATCCCTAAAATAAATACCATTTATCTACCTTAAAATGAACTCTAGGGACCAAAAATAGTTATTATAGATTTTGGAGGGATTAAAACCAAAGAAAAATATTTCATAGGAACCAAAACCAAAATTCGCTCATTTTATAGAGACTAAAATCAATAATTTTAAATTTTAGAGGGATAAAAAAATATAGAAATCAAAATCAAAACATACTCATTTTATAGGGACTAAAAATATTTTTTTTATTTTTTTTAAATATTATCAACTTAAAGTTTTGTTTTTTGGTGAATATTATGAACTTAAAATTGAGGAAATAATCTCTTACTTATCGATAGATTTTTTAAAATAATTTATTATCTTTGATAAATTAATCTTTCTTAAACAAGCACACAAGCATTTAATAATAACATTAAATTTATTTTCTAATAAAAAATAATCATAACATTACAATTATAAGTATTTAAAAATGTAGGTAATTGATATATAATTGAGAGATAGTAGACTATGCACTGATAACACGTGGGTCTTGATATTTTATGAACCTAAGGCGAAATGATAAATAAGGCATTTTTATATCTAAACATTCTAAGATATAAATATATATTACATAAAATAGACACATTATTTCATTAAAGATTATATATTTTAGGTTTAAATATGAAAATGGTTCCTATAAGTCAGAGCTTTTCCATTTTTGGTACTTGTAAGTTTTTTTTTTTAGTTTTAGTTCTTGTAAGTTTTTGCTTTTACATTTTTAGTTAGTTCCTGTTGTCAGCCAGCATTACAAAAAACGTTAATGATGATGTCATCGTGACGTTATACTGACATAATCATGCGTCACATTAGAAAAATATGACATCACTACATGCCATGTCTACATAATGTCACATCATCAATATTATGTCAACAATAGTGTCACGTTAATAGTAATGTTAGAAGGACTAAAAATAAATTAAAAATAAATAAATAAACAGAACTTATAGGGACTAAAAATGAAAAACAAACTTACAGGAACGGAATATGAAAAAAAAAGAACTTACAGTAACAAAAAATGAAAAAAAATACATGGACTAAAAGAAAAAAGTGACATATTTGTAGACAAAAACAAATATTTAAGTCTTAAATATCATGTATAAATTAATTTGAAATAAAAAAAAAGTAAGAAGAAATTAATTAAAAAATTTACGTATGGTAAAGTATACTTATATTAAAGTCGTGCATGGTCTCCATAATGGCTTCATACATCGTCTAAGGGATAGTCAATGTTCAATTTGGTTTTCAGATTCGCTTGCTATTGGCCTCCTTAGCAATATGGTGCCATATTAGTGATTCTCACATCAAGGTGGTTGACCTTTGTCCAAATGGAGCTTGCATGCAAAAGACCTCATTCTTTGCCTTGATGTCCTCCATAGCTAATATGTCTTATCTCTTCATCTGACCATTTCCAACCCCTCACCTTGACTTGGTGGCATGGAGGTGGAGATGCAACAAAATTTTTTACACCCAACCTTGGTTCCTCAGTCATATCTATCATATGATCCACCTATCCACGGTAGAATTCTGCTTATTCCATGCACAAAATATGCATCCAAGATTCTAGAAATAATAGCGCTAGGGAAAAGCAATTGGACTTTGTCACTTGCATGTATGCCACATGATTCTAATCATGTGGCAAATACTTTGGCTGGTTAGGGTATGCAAACAAGTGTTTTGAAGGAAAGATAAGACTCTCCTCTTGATGCCGCCATTGTAGAGAAACTTATCAAAGACTTCTTCGTGGTATCTTAGGCTTTCTTGTCTCTTACATTTTGTATTCATACTTCACCAAAAAAAAATCCATGGGATTTAATTTGCTAGATTTGTTTTTACTATTGTTTTTTTGCATTAGTTGTTTTAATATGTAAAATATGTTTTTAGTCCCTATACTTTCGTTGAATCTTGTTTTTAGTCCCCGAACTTTCATATCGTGCAATTTAGTCCTTGAAATTTATAAAAAAAAAACGTGTTTTTAATCCCTCATCACAACTTGAAGTTAACAAAGTGTAGAAATTGGAGAGTAAGCACAAGGACTAAAAACACTTTTTTTTATTATAAAATTCAGGGACTAAATTGCATGATATGAAGGTTCGGGGACTAAAAATAAGATTCAACGAAAATATAGGGACTAAAAACATATTTTACCAATTTTTAATATGACAATTGTCATTTTTTTTTTGCAACACATAAATATTTGAAAATGGGAACATGCATCACTTTAAGGATAGTTTGTAATACGTAAATCTTTTAATTAATTTCTTCTTATTTTTATTTTATATTAATTTTAAATTAAATTTATAATGATATTTAAGGCTTAAATATTTGTTTGTGTCTATAATTATGTCACTTTTTTTTTCTTTTAGTCCATGTATTTTTTTCATTATTCGTCCATATAAGTTCTATTTTTTTTTTCCATTTTTAGTTTCTATAAATTCATTTTTTTTTCATTTTTAGTCCCTCTGACATGACTGTTAATGCGGCACTATTGCTTACATGGCACTGATGACATGTCATTGTTGTTGACGTGACATTATGTTAACATGGCATGTGATGACATCATTTTTTGCTAATGAGATGCACAATGATGTCAACATGACATCATGATGACATTATCATTAACGGTTTTTGTAACAGCGGCTAACAGCAAGGACTAAAAATGGAAAAACACGAACTTACAAGGACTAAAATTGAAAAAAAAAAACTATATTTTATTACATTAAGCGAATAATAGTTTTAACAAATCTTAAAAAGGAACCTTTTTATCTTTATTTTTAAAATGTTGAAAAAAATTAAGATATTAGAAAACAAAAAAAAATTTCAAAAATAATACTTATATTATTAATTATCTACTTTTTGTCTCATAATATTATAACATTTTATAAATTTATTATAGAAAATGAAAGTAAAATTTTCATTTTGAGGGAGTATAATAATTCGCAATAAATATGATTTTTGATCGCATTATAGATATAATTTACAAATTATGTTAGGTCACTTTGGATGAACCACTGTAGCATGTTGTTATATAATATAATGTCTTTATTTATATTTTTTTTTTATAAGGATATACTTTTCTTAACAAATCAAAGTTTCATAGAGACAAAAACAATATAAGGATGAAGTGGATTACCTACTATGTGCAAGCGCCTACTTTTTTTTTTTTTTTCTTGTATGTGCTGTTCTATGCTCAGTACATAGGGGTCTCTATATTAAGAGGATGAGTGAAAAAGTGTAAAAAATATATGAGATAATGAGAGAATGATAGCCATGAGAGAATCCAAGAATGACTATGAGAAAATAAACATTTTCTATATACCCCACATCAAAGCGTCAGAGAATGAATGAATGAATAGCCAGGATAGGTACATATGAAAGGGGAAAAAATAAAAATAAAAAAACAAAAGACGTTGTTATGGGTCTTTCATCCCCAAGAATCTCAGTGTCACCTAACAAAATTTGAATCAGAACAAAACAAATAATAGTGTTGAGTCATTTCTCTTCTAGAGGCACCTCACTTTTATCTATTTCTATTTTATTAACTAATGATTTAATTGAGCATCATTTTCTCTATTATTATTATTATTATTATTATTATTATTATTATTATTTTCAGAGATTGGTTCATCGATCAATCAGAATAAAACAAATCTATGTTTTATTGTTTTTGTTTTCTTTTTTTTGTTGTGCTTCTTTTTTATCGTTGACTCAAATGAAAACACAATAAAATTAAGAAAGAACAAATAAATGAAAATTATAAAACTAATTGAGACATATAAAAATATATTATAAAAAAACTAAAATAAATACATAAAAAAATAACAAATTTAAAAGTGATCAATATAGATAAATAAATAAAATACAATATAGTTCAATGCTCTCAATCAATTAATTTTGGTTCGTGAGAAATGGGAGGAAAAAATCATGTAAGTTATGAATACTGAAATCTTACATAAGCATCTTTCTTGATTATATATATATATATATATATATATATAGAGAGAGAGAGAGAGAGAGAGAGAGAGAGAGAGATTTCTTTTGTAATTAGTACAATTTTGTGTTCGAATATAATGTTATTTTCTGTATAATGTTTTTTTGTGACAACAGTCATTATTTTGTGCAAAATTCTTATTGTACTTGTTGGATTGAACCTTTTTTTTTTTTGACCAATTGTTGGATTGAACCTAACACACTAGGTTTTGGAATAATATAGGCTTTGAGTCTGTTTCTTTTTCAATTAGTACAAATTTCTACTCAAAAGGTCATTGTTTTGGTACATATTTCTTACAAATCCAGCTTTTGCATCCACGGTCAACCGAACTATCAATGCCGTAGGTTGGTGGACGAAGATCTCTTTCAAGGTCTACGTGGTGAAACAATCCAAGTTTGAGAGTTGGAGGAAATGAAAGTTCAACATATATAGTATCATCGTTAAAATAAAAAGAGTTTAATATTTTTTTCCTTAAGTTTTTTAGATTTTTGTTTTTAGTTCATAATTAAAATTTTCACCGATCATAATACTTGAACTTTTTTCCCATTATCAAGACATTGTTATAAAGGCATTGACAGTTCTGTGATTTATCACATTATCAATGAGTTTGATGGGAGCATTGCACGGGTTGATACGTACAACGCCTAGTATACATTTCCTCTCTCAGTGTTAGTCCAACAGAGTGCTTTCGTCTCTTAGTGTTACTGTTAGATAGTCACATGTTTTCATCAATTGGTATTTTTTTTATCAACATAATATTGGTGTAGAGTGTTTACTAGTTTTGTGGATGACGGGAACCTAGTTGACTATCTTTAGCGGAATCTCCTCTCCGAATCACGTTTTTTCCATACAAGACTCGAATCAAGACCTTGCTTAAGGAGATTAAACCCAGTGTACTACTTAGATCAATGACTTGTTGGTACGTTATCAACTAGCTGTACAAATGAGAGATTAAAACCATAATTTATAAAAAAAAAATTATATGTATCAACCTATCGTTACATCATTAGTCAGGGACTAAAAATGATAGCAGAAGAAAAAGTTCACACACTTTAAATGGTTAAAATTTAGATTAAGAACTAAAAACTGAAATTCAAAAAAATTTACCAACAAAAAGATATTAAATCCAAATAAAAATTTGCAGGTCACTTGTCAAAATTCGTGCGCTACATTAATTAAACTGCTTAAAATTAAGCAACTATACAATAACTTTGACACCACAACGTTAGACAATCCCCTCTGTCTGTGATCGTGGGATGTGCTAACCATAATCAATCACCGTTGTCTCGAATGTACATTAAATATAAATCACTATGGACAAAAAATAAAATAAAATAAAATATAAATTAGTCACCTACTCATATTCAAAAAAGTTAGCCGTTATATATACTTTAATACTTATGTGTGTGTTAATACACTTTAATATTTAATTTAATTTTATCTTTTAGTTTGATCTTCTAACTTTTATTTATTTTATTTTAATTTTCTAATTTTTAAACATTCAACAAATCGGTCGACGGTCATCTTTATTAACTTGGCTAATTACATTATAACAGCGCTAATGTAACTTCACTTCTTCCATGCCTTCTTTGAAAAATCATGTATCCCCAGTATACAAACTTAAAAAAATCACTCAACCTACGTGAGTTATCCTAAATAAATATTTAAGTAACATAAAGGATATAACTTCCAACAATGAATGTTTTTTTTTGACAGCTTCCAACAATGAATGTTTGAAAACCGTTAGAAACAACTTTCAAAGTCTTTTTTTTTTTTCCAACTCCAATTGGAAAGTGAAATAATACATATATACAAAGTACAAACAAACTCGGAGTTGGGTTAACTGGTCCCCTGTAAAGTAGCAAATAATAGTTCAATTTTTTTTTTTTTTATATTATGAACATATTGTCTTTTTCAAGTATATATAGGGCTGGTAAAGAACATACAATTTTACAAAATTGTAGTTAAGGAAGTGGTGGATCCAAGACCCCTAGTTAGTGGGGCCAATTTATTTTAAAAAATTACAAATAATAATACTTATTATTATCATAAATATAAATATAAAAACATAAATGTTAAAATTACGAAATTTTAACATATCATATATGTAGAAAAGACAAAATTTGACTTCCAAATCAAAATACTTGAATAAAATAATAATGAACTCATAAGAAAAGTGAGAAACTTAGGACATTAGGTTCAAATATATAAAATTGGAGGAGACAAAATACCAAAACTTAAAATATTTACTAGTAAGTTAGGATTTGCATTTGCACTACCTCAACACTACTTAGATCCGTCACTGGTGAAGGGCTTATTTGTTTGAGAAAAAAAAAAAGTTTTAACGGCTTATTTGTTTACTATTTTAAAAAAAAATGTTTTGTTTTCTACAATTGTTTGTCTTCTTAGCACATTTGGAAGTGTTTGTCTCATGAACACATTTCTGTTTTCTAAAAATATGTCCTGTAAGCACTTAAACATTGCACTTGAAGAACATGATGATGAGAAAACATTTCCCAGTTGTTTCTGTTTTTTTTTTTTTAACCAACGTTTTGAAAACACTTGCAAAACTTGGTATAATTTAGATGGGAAATTAATTGTGTTTTTTAAACAACGTTTTGAAAACATTTGCAAAACTTGGTATAATTTAGATGGGAAATTAATTGTTGAATAGTATAAAGTTAGTTTACAAAATAGTTTCTAAAACAAATAAAGAGAGAAGTGAATCAAACAAGTCCTAAATCTTAAAAAAAAAAAATGTTCAAAAATATTTTATATAATAAAAACTCACATATAAGGCCATCATATGAATTGCTATTATTTAACCTTTTATTATTAATTATTTTTTAAAATCTTTGTAGGACATATAATATATATTTTTTATCTAATAAAACCCCCAGTGTCCAGATACCGAGACATCCTACTAATTCAGAAGAGCAAGTCCACAGTGTTTTTCCAACACTCAAATGGCAAATTCGTGTACGTTGTTGTGGCTATTGTGGGAAAAAAAAGAAAGAAAAGAAAAAATAGAGGTGCAACAATATCACATGATTGCATCGCATGAAAGGCTCCAAGTCACACTTATTTTTTAAAATGAAACCATTGAATAATTAATACAAAGATGATACGGAACACATCACATGCAGGTGTCAACTGATATCTTCAATGGTTTATTATTTTTAAACGAACGGCTTTATCAGTCCTGCACTTCATCTCTCAGTTTGTGCATGTGTTTATAAAAAGCACTAGTAAATAGATTAATCTACACTTTATTAAAGTTTTGCACGTTAGAGCTAATGTAAATTGCATCACTAAATGGCAAATTCATTTTTTTTTTTTTATCCATAAGAATCGAAGACAGTATCAGAAGATTTATCACACTCACACCCTGCTCAACCAATTGAACTAGACTCCTTTGATAATGGCAAATTCATTTAAGCCCTACATCCAAAATTCCCATTTTCAGCATAAAACAAACTATATGTCATACATGTTTTTCACCAAATTTTTGAAGAAGGTAATTGATGTCATTTAAATCAAATTGTGATCAAAATAGGTACTGATTACTGAAGCTTCAAAAACAATAACAAGGATCAGAGAAAATTGATAGAAGATAACATAAAAGCCTAATAAAACTTTTAGGAAAGTTCCTGCTGTTTACCATTGACATTAACCAGTCACATTGACATACACATGAAAATAACCACCCCTACTTCAGCAGAAAAGAAGAATTTGCACTAACAATAGCTGAAGTACCGTTCACACTCAAACCAAATTGTACACAAAAACATAAGTTGGTTATTTTCGCTTTGACTTTTTTGAGGACCTTCGGCTTTCCACCTTTCTCTGTGCAGCTTCAAATTCCTCTTCAGAGGGTTCTGGCATTTGACCCCCACCATACTTTGAAATTAGAGATGAGAACATAGAATCAAAGCGGTCTTTCCTCGCAGATCCACGTTGTGATATGATAGCATACAGATCTTTTTCTGATTGCTTATCTGATGATCTGTACAAGATTTAAAGATGAATATTCCTAAATTATAGCATAACCAAATAACATAAACCAAACCCGGCTGATAAACTTACTTTGCCCGCCTTCTTAAGGGACTAGTTGGTGGCTTGGTTTCTGATATTTTCTTTGACCATTTCTTGTAGGCTTTTGTTTCCTTTAGTTCTCCTACATATATGAAGAGAGGAAAACAAGCATCAAGGAAATTGTTGAACAACCCAAGTAATATGCTGAATCTCTCTGCTAAAAGTAAAAATAACTGCATGGTCTCCCATTATCTTATCAACTTTGAGAATTAAGATCTATCCCACATATTCAAAATTCTATACAAAACTTTTCTAACATTGAAACCTACATCTAGATCAAATGTCTGGGTGAAATTTGGGGCAAGAAGAGCTAGTGATATTCTTACCAGCAGCTATAGCCTCATCAATAATATCCTTGAATCGGTGTGAGTCAAGTTTAGGATCTGAACAAAGCATTGAACAGAATAGCCTGCAAAGGGAAGTTACCAAATATCAAGCTGAAATCCTTTACCCAACAAAAGGTTCTTGCTCATCACAATGCTTTTACCTGTTCATATTACCCTTATACTTCTTGTACAGATCAATCAAATCATTTTTCTCAGAGTCAGATCCCCTATAGTTTGCTTCAAACTCCTCAATATCAGCTTCGGTGACCTGTTAGCATATAGTACAAAACTACACAGATGAAAACAAGTATACTGCAAGGCATCAGGAAAAAAGGGATCATATACTAAAACATGTACCTTCTTGTACATTGCTCTGAAATATTCTTTAAGATTCTGAACAACATCCCCTGCAAGCTCCTGATTTTCAGAAATAAGTAAGAAACTGAATTGTAAATGTCCAGGACAACACTAAAGTATCCTGAAATTCTTATCTTTCATTTTGTTGTGCTGTTGTACAGTGAATTTGTCATAAAGAGAACAGTTTCCTCCAATGTGAGTTAATAGAAATAAAGATAAACCATGTATCCCAGACATTGTAAATTACAAATCAATTACATTATGACTTTACTGAAACACTTACAGCATCATCAACACAGCCAGTCTGATCATAAACAGCCCGTTTTTCTTCATCCCCGAGAATTGCGATAACATTTTGCAATTGCTGAAACTTTGCTTTAGCTTCCTGTAAAAGATGATCAATTACAACCGCAAACATCTATAATTTCAATAAATCAATTAGAGGACAACAGGAAACACTAGACAAAATACCTCATCACCAGGGTTCTTATCAGGATGCAGCCTCAATGCCAACTTGTAGTATGCCTTCTTTATTTCCTGTTGAGATGCTGTTCTGTCCACACCAAGAACCTAAGAGCAATATCAAGCAATACGTCACTGTCCAAAACATCCTTGTTCATACATCACCATGTCATGTAGCACCAAGAATAGAACACTGATCAGATGAACACCCATGAGCTTCAGTGTGCCCAATGCACAAGAGACTAGGAAACATTGGAAATACTGATTTCTCCTTTTGTAAAAGTGATTGCAGAGGGAAGAGGGGAGGAGCAAAATGAACATGGTTGTGTGGCTGTGTTACTTAAATTCTTATAACAAAGGAAATCAGTGTAATTATTTTTCAAGGAGTGCTAATAACACACTCTCTAATACACTCCCTACTGTTAGTAAAAATTTATTGAAAACTACAAAAATCATGAGCAAGACTTCTAATACACTCCTTACTATTAGCTAAATTTTATTAAAACTACAAAATCATGAGTGAGACTCATTAAATAAGAAGTGAAACCCACAAAATTGTGATTTCCAATAACTTTAAGCAATTAACAGCGTGTTCAAAAGAATGTGTTAGAAAGTGTATTGTTAGCATTTCTCTTATTTTTTTGGTTCCTAGTATATCCCCCACCCAAGAAGTAAGAGACTAATCTCCAACAATACGGTCAGGACTCAGGACCACAACCACATCCCTAAGAACCCAAGGTTCTTCTACTCAGACCAACACAGATTGGTGAAATCAATCTAATTTGGTGTAGAGGACTTTAGGGATTTATAAATATATCAGCTCACCATAATGACTTCCATTCCTATAAGAGAGATGTTATGATGTTTTACAACTTACAACGTTATATTCATTCATTCACTCCAAACACTTGTTACACAATACTCCCAACAATGTGAAAGTTTAGAATATGAATCCCAACAAACACTACCCCAAGAGTTAAAAACTGAATCCAGAGAAGATTATGTGACTAACCAAAAAAAAAAAAAAAAAATTGCTACTCACGTAAACTGGATTTTACTTTTAAACACCGATAGCTACCCTAAAGAAATAAAATCAGAAAAAAAAAAAAGGCAAAATAAAATGCGATTTGGTAATGGTGTGTGACTTTTGACATAGATAATTACGAATCTGGATACAAATTCAAATTGAAGGATTAAGATAATGAAAAGTACCTGGTAGAGAGTGTTTTCGTTTTGATCGGAAAGGTTAGTGTCAGATTCGATTTCCTCGTCTTCGGAAACCCTACTTCTCTTCTTCTTCTTCCCCATTTTTCTAACTCAGTGATACTATTAGTTTTGCTTTGGTTGGCTTAATAATTTTAATCAATTTTATGGATATAAATAAAGAGATAAATTTAAAGGGAAAAATAAAAATAAAAATAAAAGGGTTTGGAGCTCGTCAATCTGTTCCCGCCATTCGCTTCTGGTGTCGGTCTTTTTCCTGCGGTCATGTTCTGCTGCGGACTGCTTTATGGTATACTTATATTTTCACACTTCCAACCAATATTTTTAAAATCGGACCGATCATTGAACCGATCAAGTCACTGATTCAAGATTCAATGGTTCAACCGTGATTGAACTGTGGTTGAATCAGTATTAATAAAATAATAATAATAAAATAATTTATAAAATAATATTAAATAAATATAATATCACATAACTTTATAATATTAAAAACTATAATAAAACTTAAAACATCATTTTACAATGTTTTAACATTCAAAAAATATATAAAAGTTTTATTATATATATCATAATACTTAAGTTCAAATTTTAATAAAATAAAATAATGTTCATTAACAATAACAAATTTACATTTAGAATAAAGAAAGAAAATGACAAATTAATATAATATAAAATTATCAAAAATCAAGATATAAAAAAATTATAAATTAATATGAATGAGCAAATTATATGTTTTACAAGAAAATAATAATAATAATTGATAAAATAATTTATAACAATTTGAGATATTTATTAAATATGTGTTTTTATTTATCTTTAAAATATTTTATATTAAATTTAAAATTTTAAATGAAAAAAAAATACCGTTTCAAACCGATTTTGGGTACCGGTTCTTGATCAGTTTTGGCCCGGTTTGACCGATTCTTGACCGGTTCCCACCGGTTCCGAGTTCCTCCGGTTTTATAGAGTATCCGGACCGGTCACCAGACCGGTTCCCAGTCGAACCAGCCGGTCCGATCCGATTATGAGAACATTACTTCCAACCATAAAATTAAAATTGGGCAAAATTAGTCCCAAATATAAAATAAACGAAAAATTAAAAATGGATAAAATAATGACTAATTTTGAATTAAATAAATAAATAACAGACTAAAAATTGAAATTGAAAAAATTGAGGGACTTAAAATTTAATTAATCCATTAAAATTACTAGTTTAAGAAAAAAATTAAGTAACACGCTTTATAAAAAAAATTCTTCACATATAACATTATATATATATATATATATATATGGCTTTAATTTAATGACTTTTTTCATCTACAGATAAAATTATTATCAAAACAATTTTTTATGTGACTTAGCATTCGCGTCAAAAAGTTGGAAAAAAACTGTAAATTGTGAAGAAATAACTGTGAAAATGAGATTCGATTAGTTAAAAAAAAAACCATTTAAATGAGCTAGATAAAAAAAATCATGTAAATGAGCTAAGAAAAATTATTGTAATGAATGGGGGAAATCTCAAACGTATAAGTGGGAAAATAAGTGTAAAAAAAAATCATGCAAACCAATGGAAAAAAAATTGGTGCAAAAAATCATTTAAATATAATTATGTTCAAACGATCCCATGAATCACAACATCAAATTGTTACTTCCAACCTTGAAAATTCGTCCCTTCAACAATATTTATCCCTGATCTAACTTATTTGTTGCGATAGATTTCTTCAATGAACTTAAGAATTCACACATCACAACAGAAAAGTCAGATCAAGGTTACATATTGATGACTATATATATATTTTGTAGTTACTGGATGCTTTTTGTTAGTGTTGAACTGTTGATAGGGGCTTCACTGATACAACAAGACATGAAAATATTAGAAGATATTTTAATTTTTAAGTCAAAGCTATTTCCATGTCAAAAATATTATGTTTGATTTCAACAATTTTAAGATGGGACCATGGGTTGTATTTAGTTGAAAAAGAATATGCAAGATATATAGAGGAAAATTAGGAGACATGTAATTCGTGAAAACTAATCTCTTTTATTGGAACGAACCTCTGTTAATCATTAGTCATTACCTCCTATATGTAATTAAGGCATATTATTACAATTTAAGTTGAAATTCCCCAATACCACAGTACCCTTATGGCATCAATGTAAAAGGTAAAATAACAAAAAGCACTATTAGAAGAAAACGTGAAAAAAAGACACTTAAAAAGAAATTTATCGTCGTCTAATAAAGATATCGAACTCCAATTAAGTCTCAATGCAAAATAACTCAATAGAGAAAAAATCCTTAAAATAGTAAAATGTGTATATATAAAACACAATTATCATGAAATTAAAAAAGTAAATTTCATGATAAGATAAAACCTTTAAATAATATAATCATCTAACTTCTACATTTTGTCTAACTTGCATAACGCAAATGATAAAGAATAAAAAAAGGTTTTTTAAAATATGCACTTTAAAGCATAAAATACACTAACAACAACCTAATGCGTTGAAAGATGATGGGAAAAAAAAGAAAAATGCAACACAAAGAACGTCCACCAAAATAAAATGCGATGTAAAGAAACGTAACGAAGAAAAGCCTAACCTCTGAATGCGATGAAAGATGGTGACTGGTGAGGAAAAAATCACTCAAGAAAACTGTCAAGACAAAAAATAAATTAAGATCAAATTAAGAAAGAAAGAAAGAAACACTTCAAAGAAATACAAAACGAGAAAATATCTTATACGAAAACTCTTTTCTTTTTTCTGGTCTTCGAATGAACAAGAGAAGAATAGAACTTACTTAGGTAGAAGAGAAAGAAATGATGAAAAAAAAAGTTGAGAAAAAATTATCAAGCTATCGTCTTTTTAATTCAGTTTGGGTTTGTTTTATATAACAAGCTGAATTAAACTTCAGTCCTTAATCTTATTGTTTAAATTCAATTTGATCATTTATCTTTTAAAAAAATTAATTTAATCCTTTATCTTTTAAATTTAATTCAATTTGACGTTGTTAATAATTTTCTCTTTTTATCAAGCTATCGTCTTTTTAATTCAGTTTGGATTTTTTCTTTAGTCTAAAATTAGTTGTTAATAATTTTCACATAATGACAATTAAAAACTGCTAAAACAATACATACTGGCCCTAGACATGTTTTCACATGCGTAATTAACATAATGGCAATTTTAACTGCCAAAATAATACTCTTCCAAAATAAACTGCCATAATAATATTTAAAAATTATAAAAATTAAAATTCCAGCCCCTTTACAAAGAACTTTAAAATTTTGTAGATTGATGCATTCTGAACTCAAGAAACAAATTTGAGTGAGACAACATCCCTTTCTCTACCTAAAAATGTTTAGTATGATTCTATGTGCTGAAAATCAACATGATGAAATATCCTAGACCAATACCATTCATAATTTCAAGGATTAGATGGTTCAGAAAGTAGTTATGTGGTGACAGACTTTAACTGTAGTTTCTAAAACAATTCTACCTGTTGAGAAAGGAGAGCATACAAATTTTTAATTGCTTCAATTTCACTACAAGCAAATTCACCATTGGTGTCGGACAAAAGCCGATGCTGTCCTGTGTCCCATTCATGGAGGTCTCACCAATTTGCATATGTATCTGGCTAAGACACTATCGAAAGTCCTCCTGTTCAAAAGAAAATACAACCTAGTAAAATACTTATTTTGTTTGATTAAAATTTGGAGTTAAAATAGCTAGTAATATTCTTACCAGTAGCTATAGCCTCATCAAGAATGTCCTTGAATCAGTGTGAGTCAAGTTTAGGATCTGAACAAAAGCATTGAACAGAATAGTCTACAAAGTGAAGTTACTCCAGATATCAGGCTGAAATCCTTTACCCAACAAAAGGTTCTTTCTCATCACAATGTTTTTACCTGTTCATATTACCCTTTCACTTCTTGTACAGATCAATCAAATCATTTTTCTGTGTCAGATCCCCTATAGTTTGCTTCAAACTCCTCGATATCAGCTTCTGTGACCTATTAGCGTATATTACAAAACTACACAGATGAAAACATGTATACCACAAGGCAAAGTCTAATAAATTTCACAGAAAAATGAATGATTGTTGAAAATAACTTGTTATTGAGAAAAAAGTGTGCATATTTCCATCACAGTATTGTATTTTGCATAGTAATCATCAAGAAATTCCATTTTTTGTGTACACGGTGTATTCCCCAACATAGATATACCAAAAAGAAGCCCAAATAACACAGAAGAATGGACTCATAGTCATTGACATTTACCTTTGATGTTGCCCAAAAGCCATAGACCAATGAAGAAAGGCAGTAAGCAGCTAAAGTTCAACAATGAAGCCCAAAATCCCTTAGGAGGTTCCATTGCTCACCCACCTAGAACTTTGAAAACCACTACTACAAACTCATCTCCCTTTCAGCCCCTCCAAGCACCACTTTCAAGTAGAAAATACCCAAACTTTGGCCACTTTAATATTCACTGAAAGAAGATAAATATTGAAAACCATATGCCCGGATGCTAAAAACCAATTTTCTGCAAGAATAACAATTCCACTGTGAATAACTTGCATATTGTTGTCCATGGCATCTAAAATCACAATCAAATAAGTCTGAGACGTGTGTTAGACACACTGTCCTCAAGGATTTATCCGCGTAAAGCGCAAATCCCCCAGGATTTAACAGACTCTTCCCAATAATAGATTGGGGCAACAGAACTAACAAGTTTTCAGTGAGATTAACCCAAGAACTCAAAAGGTGGAAAAGGAAAAAAAAACTCTGTAAAACCATCTGAAGCATAAGTATTTATAAAGAAAAGATAAGGTTTCTCAAACCACCCAAGACCAAGTCAAAGATAAGGTGAAACCTAGTTTGTTTCTAAAACCACCCAAAATCAAGTTAAAGATAATGTGAGACCTAGTCTAATTAACCAAGTCAATAAGACCAAGTCAAACAAAAGAAACTGTTTTTAATAAACAATAAATTAATTTAAAAAAGATTTTTTATATTTAATTAAATAGACATGTTAACCTTTTGAAATATCAACAAAATATACAACAATCCCCCACATATTTCAAAAGCTTAAATAAAAAGTTTTCAGAAAATATAAGAAATTCTTGGATTCTCTTTCTCTTGGATGTAATGCATCGAACCTGGTGTAGTAAGCTATATGAACCAGACCTAGACTGATAAGACTTAACACACAATGTAATTGGTGTAGCAAGCTATATGAACCAAAGACACTTGGTGTATGTTAGAGGTCTACCAATCACACTACACCCTCACAATCCTTGTCGTTATCGCTGTTGTGCGCCAATAGGCCATGCGCGTGCCCGGTATTCATGAGTGCTCTAGAGATTTTGCCAGGATCTCATACAAGTGGCCCCACTTGACACTCATATAGGTGATTTCATCAAGTGTATGCTGCAAATCATACACCACCCATAAGGGATATGAAAATCATTAAAAACTTTATAAGTTGTTAAGCTTTCTCACAACCACGTAAAGCTTAACTATAAAGTTTAACCTCTCAATAATACAGTGTCTAGCACTTTCTCACACCATAGGAAGGGACTAAAAATTAAAAATTGATTAAAATCAATTTTAGTGCTAGCAGAACTGATAAGTGACTTGTTCTTCCCCATATGAACCTTCTTCATGGGATCTCTAATCACAAAGGTTGGGTTACCATCACTTGTTTGTTTTCAAGTGGCTTAATAAAGTCCCATTCCCCTCGATGTTTCATACAATAATCTCTTCCCTAGGGGTTTAAGTCTAAGGATCGGCCGAATCCATTAATGACTTCACATAATCAAAAGATTTTTATCTTTTAAGCAATTGCTTTATCACATTATTTCTCAATTTATATTCCAAAGGAATATTTGCTTAAGTGATTTTTTCAACCACTAAGCCTCATAATCAACCATCTCTAGATTAATAAACTTTGACTCAATTATTATTTGTTTGGTTGATCTCTAAGTAATGTACCACAACCAAGTGCAATAGCACAACCTCTAGTGGATTTTGTCTCATATGGATCAAAGATCCATTTAACATCACTGTATTTTCTAATACAATGGAAAATCCACTATGTTCAATACCATAACTTGTGGTACCTCTCAAGTGTCTCATATTATGCAAATAGTATAGAGAACTCACACTTGACACTACATCCAAGCAAAATTAATTACTCAGAATATTGCTGATAGTTCACACAGTTCCTGCTAACTTATGTCACAAATGACAATTGCTTTCAAAAGCAAAATGCAGAGAACTCACATCTCAAATAGTTCATGGAGGTATTGTCTCATAATAAGAACTAGAATTTGTTTTCTTGAGAAGCAGACAAATGTATACAAATTATAGACACTTCTATCTTTTTAAAAAAAAAAAACATAAAGTCAATAAAAATATCACATCACTACTATTTTCCTTTGTTCACCGCATGCTTCTGACAAAGTTCCATATAAACAAGCCATAAAGATATATAGTAAGTTAAAATAAAAAACAATACCATTTTAAAGCCAAAGACACGTAACTTATTTGTGATTTATTATTATCATAACCAAACTTTATATGGCATTGATTTCTCCATAACCGAAATAATATTAATCACTATTGTTTTCAAGCACAATTTCTAGCAAAAATAATAATAATAATAATAATAATAATAATAATAATAATAATAATAATAATAATAATAAATCACCAAGATACCAACCAATGAGTAATCACCAGTAATAAACGAATAAAACTATTTCACGTCAACACTTTAAGTCTTGCCAAAATCCCATACAAATTGCTTCTCTCTAGTTCCAATTTTGGCCCACTGCTCTCAACACTAATCAATTCCTCAAAACAATAGGCCATTCACATTTTAATCAAATCCATATTAAACCTCCAATCACGTATAACAAAATGACAATCTCAGCAAAACTCATTGACATATCGAAAGAAAGAAAGCATGCCCACAAAGCTAAAGAAAGGGGCAAACAAGTTTAAAAGCCAAAGAAAGTCACGTACCGGGAACAACTGTTCTGATTATCATAAAAATTATTAGTTATCTTCAAAGGCTTTAACTTAAATATATATAAAGCCTCTCAATGAAGTCACCACTGTCAACCTCCCAAAGAATACATAATGAAAAAAAAAATATTTGAAAGGGAGACATACCTGTATGGTTATGTTTTTGATCTCAAAAAGCTCATAATTCCTCTCGGCAACTATGCGCATACTGTAGATAAAGATCTTTCGTAATTGCATAACCATATATGGATCCACACGCTGGTCTTAAGCACTTATATCAAGACCCGCTTTAGAAAATTAGTGGTCATTGGTCTCAAGCCCTGTCCTCCCACACAACTATAATAAACAGCTTAAAGGAACAAAACCATCACACATTCGTCAGTTATCTACTAACAGCACAATATCAATATCCAAATTTACTAGGGAAATTCACTGATAGTTATGGTGCTTCAACTCCGCAAGTCACGCAGCCACAACGTAACCACATCAACCCTCATGGCATAGCAACGACCTTATCTTAACACCACCTGATTCCAATGCTGAAATAATCGTCGCTTCCACCCCAAACGAAAAAAACATGAATTACTTGTGAGCAAAATTCTATAACAGAACTGCCTCTATTGCAAGTTCTAACATGGGGTTCTCTACTATGACACCTCTATTGAGTTCTCACCACAAAATTTCAAAACAAGAGTTTCTTAACATTGTGGTAGTGCCGTGAACATCTTTAGCCATGCAAAATCTCAATAATCATAAAATACTATCTAGCTGAAAAGATTGTATCTTGCAAACTAATTGACACATAATTTGGCAAATAATGTTATATATTGCATTCAACATTGATAAGCACTCAATAACTGTAAACTTTTCAATTACAATTCACTAATCATAATAATCAATCACAGCAAACACAATCTTCCATAAACATATCCACCACATTTAACTTTCACTAAAATTACATACATTCATTTCCCCACAATTTTGCTTCATCCAATCAATAAAATACAACTCAATTTGGGTACTATGTATGCAGTAAATTATAATGAACCAACCAAGCAAACAATAATATCACCAGGCAATTCACTAATTAATCACCCAAAAACAAATAAATTATCAACGAAGCTCAAATGTATGCTTCCCCCACATAAGAATTTGGGTTTTCGGAAATCCCTATGTCCATAATATATATATATTTTTTCTTTTTAATATATAAAACGCACTCAAATTTTAAATGGAGGCACGTAACAAACACGAACACCATATGATATAAGAAGTTTCATTTTCTTTGAAGATTCTCTTTTATCCAAAACAATATAAGAATATTATATTGATAATAAAAAGATAATAACGTACCTGGTTTTCTTTCAAATAAGTTATACCATGAGTTTTGAATAAATAGGCAACAAACAAATTGTGGACTTGACATTTTACACGTGGTGCAGCTTCTCAATATCACCATGGAGTATAAAATGCTTTCACGATTTCGTTTTCATCCAGTTCAGTATTGATTTATCCAACCGATCCAAGCACTCAATGACGAGTTTGGCGTTCCCGGAATGCACATCACGATGAATGAGTGATCGACGCCTTGGAGAGTGAGGGTTTAGATGGCATCACTGTAGGACCTAAATATCTGGAATGTAGCACGTTTTTTTTATACGAACCCTAACCCCAATTTGGGGTCAAATGCATAGACACGACTAACATGGACAACTATAAATCCTTGAGATTGTTGTCCATGGCATCTAAAATCACAATCAAATAAGTCTGAGACGTGTGTTAGACACACTGTCCTCAAGGATTTATCCGCGTAAAGCGCAAATCCCCCAGGATTTAACAGACTCTTCCCAATAATAGATTGGGGCAACAGAACTAACAAGTTTTCAGTGAGATTAACCCAAGAACTCAAAAGGTGGAAAAGGAAAAAAAAACTCTGTAAAACCATCTGAAGCATAAGTATTTATAAAGAAAAGATAAGGTTTCTCAAACCACCCAAGACCAAGTCAAAGATAAGGTGAAACCTAGTCTGTTTCTAAAACCACCCAAAACCAAGTTAAAGATAAGGTGAGACCTAGTCTAATTAACCAAGTCAATAAGACCAAGTCAAACAAAAGAAACTGTTTTTAATAAACAATAAATTAATTTAAAAAAGATTTTTTATATTTAATTAAATAGACATGTTAACCTTTTGAAATATCAACAAAATATACAACACATATCACATCATACTCTATGGCCAAGTCTACTCAAAATTGAACTCTGTATAGTGTATAAGACCTCCATCACATTAAGCTCAAGCTTATACATTTACAAGCACCAATAACTTGAAAGTCTTAGGTTCTAATCCAACTACAGCCAGGCTGCTTTGTTGTCCCAAATTCTCTCATCATATCCCTCAGATTAGCTGCTTCTTCCCACTGACCCGCTGCTGCACAGATATTTGATAAAAGCACATAAACTGATGGGTTGTTATGGTCTCTTTCCAGGATAAGTCTAGCAACTGTTCTTCCTAGTCTTAAATTACCATGAGCTGCACAAGCACTGAACAAGGACCAGCATAGATTGGAATGTGCTCCAAAGAATCCACCTTTAATTACTCTCTCTGCCTCGTCAAGGTATCCACTGCGACCCAACAGATCAACTATGCAAGAAAAATGATCCACACTCGGCACAAATCCATAAACTTTCACCATTGTATCAAAAATACGGGTACCATCATCAACCAAACCTGCATGGCTGCAAGCAGAAAGAACTGAAGTGAAGGTAGCCTGGTCTGGTTTGACTCCAGGTGTGGTTTGCATTGCCTCAAAACAGCACACAGCTTCTTCTCCTCGTCCATGTTGTGCATAAGCAGATATTATAGCATTCCAAGAGATTGTATCTCTTTCCACCATTGCATCAAATACTCTCAAAGCCTTGTCTAAAGATCCACATTTGGCATACATTGTGACCAGGGCATTACTCAAAGAAACTTCTGAAGAAAAACCATGTCTTAGTATGTAACCATGAACTTGTTTCCCATGACTCATGGCTGACATGCTAGAACAAATGCTCAAAACAAGACTGAGGGAATAGGCATTTGGCTTGACTTGTGTGCTAAGTAATGCAGAGAATTGCTCTAACCCTTGCAACGGGTGTCCATTCATCAGAAACCCAGATATGATACTGTTCCAAGATATCAAACTTTTATAGGGAACACCAGAGAAGATTTGAAATGCACACTTTATCTTCCCATGTCTGCAGTATGCAGAAACTAACGCATTCAAAATTTCAACTTTCACAAGCCCGCTTTTGCATATAAGGGAGTGGATCATCTCCACAACTTGCAAAGAATCTGAAGCAACCAGCAAACTTCCATAAGTAAACTCATCCGGTTCAATTCCTTCCCACCTCATTTTCAAATAGCTCAACATTGCTTCTTCCCCAAGATTCTCTTGCAAAAATGTTGAAACCATTATGTTCCATGAAACAACGTCCCTTTCTTCCATTCCCTCAAAAATATCTCGAACTTCATTAACCTCCCCAAACCCAGAATACATAGTCATCATTGCATTATTCACAGCAACACAACCAACAAAACCCATCTTTATAGCTTGCGCCTGTGCTTGACAACCAGCTCTTAAACTCGAACAAGAACTCATAACACTCACAAAGGTAACCTCCGTTGGGCCAAAACAACCCTTTTGCATGTCTCTGAACATCAAAAACGCATCCTCACTTCTCTCCACACTTGCAAAACCATCTATCATTGCATTATATGTAACATAATCACACGTGCCACCTTCTTCTGCTTCTTCAAACACCTCACAAGCATCCACAACACACCCACACTTAAAATACATAGTGATCAGAGAATTAACCACAGAAGTCCAACCCAAAAACCCACTTTTGATAACCACCGAATGCACGTGCCTTCCATAATCCAAAAGCTCCAAAGAGCACAAACTCAACATGGTGGCAAAAGTGTACTTATCAGCCTTAACACCCATTCTCTGCATGTCCCTGAAACACACAATATTTTCAATCAATTAAAATCACAACACGTCACACATATATACACTTCCAATTTTAATTTTTTTATATAAAAATCAGAAGAAAAAAAAAATATTATATTAAGTGGAAAAATTGTTAACAGAACAGGTAAACTATGATTTGGCACCTAAAAGTAAGGTAAAAGTAAATAATTTTAGTTGCTAACGAGAAAATGAATGGTTATGTATGTGCATGTAATATTGATCTTCTCATCAACAATTAATTTTAGAGTAAATTACACGGACCTCCCCTGAGTTTTACTTATATTACACCGACACCCCTGCTTTTTTTAACCATACAAAAAACCTCCTATTTGTTGGTTCTAAATTACACGGATTTCCCCCTGAGTTTTACTTATATTATACTGACCCCCCCTGAGTTTTACTTATATTACACCGATACCCCTGCTTTTTTGAATGACAGGAGGTCAAAAGTAATGTTTAAAAAGGCAGGGAGTGTCGGTGTAATATAGGTAAAACTCAGGGGGGTTCCTGTAATTTACTCTTAATTTTATTTACTTTTTTCTTACTCACTTTAGAGGAGTGGAATCTAACAAATAATGAATGCGATGAAATATCCATTGTTAATTTCTTATGAAGCTTAATTTCTGTGTATTCGTATAAAAAATTTCATTATTACTCAATCAGAAATCATGGTAAGTACTACAATTTGATTGGATGACAATGTAAAAACCTATCATACATGGCAAGATATGATTAGATAGCAATGTAAAAATCTAATCTCAGTGTTGTTTATGTAAAAAACTTCTACATAAATACTTATAGGAGAAAAATAAAATAGTAAAATATATTGAGTTTCTCCATAAACTAAAATCAACTTAAGCACCTTAGCTTTGGAAAAAAGTTAAATAAAAAGAGTTTTTATAAAAGTCAAATGCATAAGCTGATTTTAGCTTACATGAGAAGTTTAATTCATTTTATCTGGTTATTTTCTTCTCCAAAGTGATTACGGAGAAGTTTAGTCTTTCTTATGTCAAGAAGAAGACGAAGAACCGATATTACTTATTTTCCCGCTAAAGTGAGTTCCAAATCCAAACTTGATCACCTGAACAAGCTAAAAGCAAAATCTCCACGCCCTTTCTCCGCGCACCCGGTGATGACGGCGTTCCAAACCGCCACGTGGCGCTTGGGAATTTCATCAAACACTTGAAGAGCATGGTCAACATGGGCCAATTTTGTGCAAGCAGACAGCAACGTGGTCCACGAATACGCGTCGGGGTAAGGAATTTCCTCAAACGCGCGTTTGACGGAGGCGAGGTCGCGGGCCTTGGCGTAGAGCGAGAGGAGGGAGTTGGCGACGTGGGAGTGGGCCCCGAGCCCGGTTCGGAGGGCGTGGGCGTGGAGCTGGGCCCCGAAGCCGACGCGGCAAGCGTTGGCGGCGGCGGTTATGGCGGTGGAGAGGGTGTAGTGGTCGGGTGTGAGTGTGAGGGAGGAGTGGGCGTGGACGAAGAGTTTGAGGGATTGGGTGTGTTGGTTCGAGCGAGTGAGGTCTGCGAGGATGTGGTTGAGCTTGATGAGGTGTTCGTTGGAATACCAATAAGACTTCATTTGTCATTTCTGATGGGTAGTGCAGGGGTTTTAGGTGCATGTGAGGTTTTGAGTTTGAGCTAGGAGTGGAGCTACTTGAGAAAGGAGGAGTACGAGACAAGGTTTTTCCTACCGTGTGTATGTTCTCAGTAACATCTTAAGCGGTTGTCCAATAAAAAGAAGCCATCTCGATTCATTTGCCACCTAAGTTAACGATCCTCGTTTCTCATATTTCTTCTTTTGCGACTGGCCCATGTCAGACGCAATAAAAAAATTGGCCTAAAAAGAATCGGGCCAATTTGATCTAGTCTACCAAGCCGGGCTAAGAAAAATGTGGCATATGAGAGATACGGACTAGGCCGGGCCAGCCCATTTTTACTCTTTGGCCCATCATGCCAGGCCAGACCGGCCCGACCTGACCCATTTGACAGCTCTACCAAGAACATATAAGCATTTTTTAAAACTTTTTTTTTACTGATAGTTATTCTGTTTGCGTTTTATATTTTAATTAAATCAATTTACAATTATTTTAAGGTAAATACCCATTTTGGTTCCTGAAAGTATGTGACGCTGACAAATTGGTCCTTGAAAGATGAAAAATTCAAATTTAGTCTCCGAATGTACAAAAAGTGCGACAAATTGGTCCTGCCATTAACTCATCTCCGTTAATCTTAACGGATGTACCTATGTGACATCTCTGATGATGACGTAACAACTAACGGTTGCCACGTGTCATCCACGTGGCTGCCACGTGTCTACAAGTTGACTTTTTTACTTTAGTCTTTGAACTTAACAACTTGTTGTCATTTTAGTCCCTGAATTTAATCACTTACTGACATTTTGGTCCTTGAACTTAACCACATACTGTCATTTTGGTCCCTGAAAGTACTTTTGAATTTTTAATTAAGTCTCACGCTGTATGTAAATTATTAATATAATCATCACCATATCCCCTTACTTCCATTCCATATCCCTCATATTTTTCACATTCCTCTTCCGCACTTTGTGGTTCATCTTGACTTTCACCTCCACTATCTGCATGCAAAATTCGTCATTTGTTCAATTGAAACATCAATTTTAATAGAAAAATAACACAAAAACATCTTAAAAAACTATTTAATTTTTCCTTAATAAACATTGTCTAGCTTCTTTAAGAAATTACATTTTATTCAATTAAAAAATTTCAAATAGCTTCTTCAACACTCTCAAGTAACACTACATTTAAAATTATTTGATGTCTATATATACCTTGCGGTAGTAGTTCATGAAAATCATAACTTTCGTTGTTTACATTTTCTAATCTGTTTGATCCTTTTACTTTGATCATCGATCATGTGCCAAACGATCGCATGAATCCTCTGCCACACCTCCCACTTACACCTCTTTCATCCTCAATTTTTCACTCTGTACACTCCAAACGTAATCGAAAGAATGAAAAATGACACGTGCTTCATGTGCCACCAGAGAGTTATGTCCACTCAAGTCCTCTAATACCCAACCCTTAAACAACTATGTGAAAATTGCAAAGACGAAAAAAAAGGGGCAATATGTACTACACTTGCCCCATCAAAAGGGTATGTAAGCAAATGGTTCTAACACTTTCATTTTTCTCCCTTTCGTGATTCTCAAGTTTTTTTAACTGTATTTTCGTGATTAATGTTATTCCATAAAATAGATTAATTAAATAATTAATCTAACATTCTACACATATTAATAGCATATAAGATAATAACTTGACTTAGGGTAGAAGATATGGCTTGGAACCTTATAGAATCTTGTTAGCAATGTCCTAGATTTAGCCGCTAACTACTGCTATGTGATCATTCATAAATTAGTTTCATATTTATAGTATAATTTAAATGGCAGAATTGGTAAAAGGAAGGTAAAAAATATAAGGGATAAAAAATGGAAGTGAGGGAATATGGAAATGTCTATGCTAATAATTTACATGCAACATGGAACTTAATTGAAAAGTTGAAAGTGCTTACAGGGACCAAAATGACAGTACGTGGTTAAGTTCAGGGACCAAAATGTTAGTAAGTGGTTAAGTTTAGGGACTAAAGTGAAAAGTCAACTTTTAGACACGTGGTAGCCACGTGGATGACATGTGGCAACTGTCAGCTATCATGTCATTACCAGAGGTGCCACGTAGGCACATCCGTTAACGTCAACAGAGATGAGTTAATGGCAAGACTAATTTGTCGCACTTTTTTTTGCACATTTGGGTACTAAATTCGAATTTTTTTCTTACAGGGACTAATCTATCAGCGCCACACACTTTTAGGGACCAAAATGGGTATTTACCCTATTATTTTAATGTATCATTTTGTCGTTGCCCCCCAAATCAAATCAAATAGGGTTTCGCTATTCCTGAGGAGTGTTCCTTCGTTGGCTATATCTAGGGAAGTCTTGTAATGTTCTAACCTTGGCTTTCTCCAGAAAAGTCACTATCGTCAAAATCAGATTTCTGCCATTTCAAAACTTACTCCCGTTTCAGTTAAACACAGAGTCTACAGAGAAGTCACTATGGCATTGGATGAACTAATTGCAACCCGGTAATCGTACCTGTTCACCAACATTATTTGTGTCAGAGTTCAAATTGGATATATCTATTGTCATCCTCTTTGCATGTTTGTTTTCCCCTTTGTTTTTCTGCAAATTGAGTTTATTGTTTTTATTCCCAATTTTTTACTTAGTTTCTTGCGCAATTCTGGTTGAAAATGCAAACGGGGGCATATATGTTGGAATACGAAGGTTAATAGGTGCGTTTTAAATTTTATCTCGAATAATTGTCTATTAAAGTTGTTTTTTTTTTGTAATTTCTTTAAGAACGAGCATGATTTACAACCTAAACCCTAATAAATTTAAATAATAAGATTAGTACTATTAAGCATTGTTTTAAAGTAATATTTGATATTAGGCCAACTCTATTAGGTGTGATAGAGTTGAAAGGATTGACTATGATGTTTTACCACAAACAGACACTTAAATTTTTTATATTTGTATTTTTCCTAACTTGTTGTCTATCTTGCTCCCATCTTTATAACTACATATACAATGAGGAGGATATGATCTTGATAACTTGTTGAATATATATCTTGGTTCCCAATGACAATTAGCTAGGTTGTGCTTGGACCCAGTCTTCCTTTTTATTTTGGTAAGCCATTCCTAAGCAAACTATGCCCTGCATTAGAATATTTTGTAAATTTATAGATGAAAAAATAGTTTAAAAATAATTATTATACATTCCTTCTAATAGAATAACTAGTTTATTTACAAAGCTCTTTGTTATCACTTAAATTAAATTTGATACTTCGTACACGAAGGTCCTCATGTGGTGGCATTTATAAATTCTCTTTTAAAGGTAATCTCTCATCATGTAAAAGCAATTAATGCATGGTTTATGAATGGTAATGTTGATCTAGTGAACCCTCTATAGGGACCTACCTGATCAATTCATCCTTTGTTATAATATCTTGTTCAATGCCTTAGAAACTTACTTAGGCTAGATTTTGGATGTTCATGGTTTGTTTTAGTGACTTTCTTGGATTCTTTTCTTAAATTCAGTGGTAGATGTGCATTTTTTTTCTAATGTTTGGTCAAGAGATGGTGGTTGTGTGTACTATAAAGGTAAATAACTTACACTGTAGACAACAACCAGCAGTTTTGTATCCCATTTCAGAGACCAAGTCGAAATATTTTTCTTTTCCATGACCAGTGCCACTATGCCACCTTCAACTGTTCCCAATAAGCATATCCATGTTGTAAGAGAGAGCTCAATAGGCTAGACTTCAATGGTAATAGCTTAGAGAAAGAGATGAAATTGTATTAGTGACCCCATAAAATCAAAAGAAAAAATGTCATTGGGATCTATTATTTTATCAATAGCGATAGATGGTGATGATAACTCACTTGGAGAATCATGAAACAAGCAAGTAGCCAATTGTGATAATCACTTATCCCTTTATTGCATGTTGAAGATTTACCCTACCATTTTGCAGGTTGTGGGTATTACTTGCGTGTGTTACAAAAAGATCAAGTATTGGGCCCTTTATTAATGTCATCACCATGGCACCTACAACACTGACTAAAGTCCCCACCATCTTTGCTTGACTGCTTATACTTTTTAGTTTTATCTTCTCAAGTCTGAGATTGCCACTTAAAATTCAGATAGATTGCTTAAAAATATATGGCATAAAGAGTTTGCCACTTCATGTAACATGTTTTTGAGTTTGATAGAAAAATATTAAAGTGGATCCTAACGCATCCAGTTACAGACATAAAAAAATTTGTATATTTCAATATTAATTGGGCCCTCCATTAAATTTCAGCTTGACTTTTATTCCCCACTGCGTGGAGTTGTGTTATTTTGTTAAGTGTCATGATTAGTGCTTTATAACTTGTCATATAATACACACATGCCTTAATTCTATGGAATCATGAAGTACACATTATATGATCCCTTTGAAACCTACAACATCCATGTGTGCAGTTTAAAAAATCAACTTCACTTATCTTTGGCCTACCAAGCAAACACTACCGTGTGTTTGTTAGAGCATAACATAGTCATGAGTCATAAACATGCATCTTCTAATTTATAGTAAAATACTGCAATAAGTGAAGCTAATGAGTAATTAACTGCCTGGTGCTCCTGTATGAAGGACATTTTTTTCCTTGTGAATTGTATAAAAAAGGGTTACAATGTATATTACAACAGAGGATATTTAAGGTGGAACTCATTAGCCAAAGTATCAAATGGAAACTACTGTGCCAATATATCTAAAGGTAATATACATTTTATGTGTCAAAAATTAAGTACTTCTTCATTCCTGCCAGCACCTACCTTTACTGGTACTATTCTCATACGCTTGAAAGTCCTAGTTTCAAGATTGGAACCTTTCTAGCTTTGAGACTATGCATTTGTTGTGTATATACAAAGTTGATAACAATTTTCTGATTTGAGACTATGCATTTGTTGTGTTTTCTTATTTGAGTCCCTCATTCTTTAAAAAAATATGAGTTACTCTATTTCAACAAATGACAAAAATGAGTATGAAATGGTAGATTATACAAAAATTGCATTTTGATAGATGTGACCCATAAATGGTTAGTTGTATTTGTGTAACAATTACTGTCCATTATATGCTTAATTGAAAAGAAAAACACAATTAATTCAATGGTAATTAGTTGTTATGCACTATTTTATGTGCCATTTTTATATATGTTTTTTTTAATAATGATGGTTGACTTCATTAATTAAATTTCAGATATTGATAAATCATATTCCACTGGATCTAGAAACGTTGGTGTTTCACAATCAAATAGGATTGATCATTTTTCATGTTGTGACAATGGCAACGAAGTGGATAACCAGGAAGAAATGATTGCATTACTGGCTGCATAAATGTGGGACATTGTGGACTTGTAGGGTAAAGTTGCAAATTTGAAGATGGAATTAAATGCGATTCGTATGAAATTTGAATCTGTGAATGAAGAATTTATAGTACTTAGCAATAGGGTTAAGCAAATGCTACACCTAATTGGAGATTAAGAGTATTATATTGTTGCATAGTGATTGTTTTAATAGCAACATGTTTTTCAATTTGATAGATTGTTTAGTCGAATGATATGATGTAGGACTACAATAATGTAATTGAATATAGTTTATGGTTTTATAATGTTAAAATATAAGTATGTTAGTCAAAGTTTGTGGTTTTCCATTGCTATGTATGATGTTTCCTATGATTTATTACCATTGTTTTTATAGTTTAGTAATAGAATATACCTAACCTTTGTAAAGAAAGAGTAAATATTTATAAAAAAAAAGAAGCAAATTGCATACCATCATACCAATTTCAGACTAATGTTTAAGGAAGTGTATTGCCCATTTTGGTGTGTTGGTTTGAGTACCATTTACACTATTTTAATAAATTATTTCTAATAATATGTTGCTCTTACTTTGTCAATACATGACCAAATAATTTTAGGAAGCCAACACATCCTATTCAATGCAATTTTTGCAACATACATATTTTGGTGCAAGTAAATCAGTTGCTAACAAATGAAGGGTTGTGTAGTACAATATAATCTAGTGTATATGGAAAGAATGAAATAATTGTGTTTAAGGGAACTTTTTTCAAAAGCAGAGAGGTTACAAAGTATATATCATTTACAAGTTGGGCATGGTTAAAAGGTATGTCATCTCATTTATGATACTTTTTTAAATGGTTAAAGCTACTCAGATTAGATATAGTACATGAAGTAGTTCAGGAATATATTTCTTATAGATTTTGGAATCATAATATTATGGCAAATTGCATTCGCAAAGATGTATAGGTGGAATGTTTGTTGCTAGTCATTTTTTGTCACCTTTGGAAACATAAGAATCAATAGTTAGACAGGGGAATCCTTATAGAATTGGGATATAGTTGGGAGAGAATCAATAGTTAGACAGGAGAATCCTTATAGTAAACAAGTTTATTCATTTTTCCTTTCAATTTCTTGTTATCTATGTTAATTTAAAGTTTAAGATTGTATGCAATGGGTTTCAACATGTTATATTTTCCTATCCAGGAATGTATGTCCCAAGTTTGAAAAGTTTCTCATATTATGTGGCATGTAAAATAAGAAATGTCTTTTGAATTCTATTATGATATGATTTTGAAGATCCAAAAGCAAATACATGTTATTTTGCCAGAAACAATAAAGACAAAAACCAATTGAATGCTAAACTAGAATAGAATAAACTTATAAACCATTAACTACAATATTTGTTGTGGTTTGCCCTTGAAAATATACTACTATAGATTGTTGGCTAGTGTTTGTTGGGAGTGAGAGTTAGTTGTTTACTTGAAATTTCTTGTTTTTATTTACTAAACATATTATTTTGGATGTTTTATAGGACTACAATTGAAGACATAAATCATTTAAAACTGACTGTCAAATGTAAGATATATTAGTGATAAAAGCCAATACTCATTAATCAAACTAAACACTTGATATTGAAATTCAATTACTAAAATAACACAACCAACCTATTGCCTGAAACATGAAAGATCCAAAACATAAAACCAACCTAATTGATCTCCAAAACATAAAACATCTAAAACCATAATCCTAATTACTTTCCAAAACATTTTTGAAACCATAATCCTAACCTAATGTCCAAAACATAAAACATCTTAAACATAAAACTAAACTAATGCCCAAAACAGAAGACATCCAAAACAATCACCAAAAAAATCCATCAACAAATACACCAGCCAAAAAGTCCCTTGTGCAACCCATTGACCAAAACTCGTGAATCATCTTCTAGGTGTGAACAATCTAGTTTGCAGTAGAAACAAGTTTTTTTTTTCTTGTCCTTCAAAGTTTTGTAATTGACAACAGCCAATTGGATAATTTTATCCTTTCTTGTGTTGTAAGAATTGAGTATCAAATCCATTGCAATTTTCATCCTTATTCTAATGGAAACCTGATAGAAATAAAACACTTTAATCAAAATTTACTTTTCAAACTTATGATTTGTTTAAATTAATTTAATGACGAAAACATTTTTAATTCAAATTTGTAGAATAATAAGGTTTAAAGGGTGATTACATTGATGTTGTAATCATTTGACCATTTGTAGTCCAACATCCATTGTGCAACCCATATCCCACAATCATTTCTATCAATAAACAAAAAATCATTAACATATATTAGTGTAACACAAGTTTATATTACTTCTCTAAAGGAACAAGTTCATACGAGTCAGCAGCTTGCTCTTTCTATGTCTTGTGGAACCTCCAAAGTAAATTCAACTATTTGTGATTTTGGTGTAAAGTCAAACTAGTAAAATGATTCGTCCAAGAACATTTCTTGAAGAAATACCGTCTGTATAAACAGATTAATTGTTCATTGAAATCAACCAATTGGTGTATAACTAATTTTATTGAAATGTATAGTTCTTACCAATTTTCTGACTTGTAATATTCTAGTAGCATTTTTTTCAGGATGTGGTTTGGAGTCTAGTAAAATTAGTTTTTTCTCATTCACATCAACAATAAGAAGATATCAATGCATGGCCAAGTCATTAATTGGTATAAAAATCTATATTAAAAACATCATTAATAGTCAGCTTATGTTTAATATAACATTAAGTATAATACTAATCTACTGGTTGTTAAATATAAACCTTTGACAGGTAATAAATTTTCCCTATGTAGTCTTCAAGGTTCCTCTCAAATTTGCAGGTGGTGTAGTCTAGCTAAAACAAATTGCTAAAAAATAAATTTGAATAATTAAATATTAGTAAATAGGGTAAACTATGTTTTTCGTTCCTGAACTTTTCGACATTTATGGTTTTGGTCCCTAAACTTTTCAAAGACCAGTTAACATTCTCCAACTTTTTTTTCCTTTATAGTTTTTAGTCCTTTCCATCTATTTTGACAGTAAAGTGATGACGTGACATTCAATTTATTATTTTATTTTATTACATTTTCTGGTTGTTAAAAACCGCCAAAAAATGTGTTTTTAAGGAATTAAATAATTTTTTTGGCAATTTTTACACAAATTGCTTTAGTTTGGAAAAATTTAAAAACATGGAACAATCAAACTCTAAACGCCATCTCAACATCATCTTCATTTATACACAAGCATATCTAAGATTTGACTAGTTTAATACGTAGTATGCATAATGGTTAAAAACGTTATTTGAATTAAAATTATGACACATTTATCTTGAATTTTGAATCATTCTATTATGAATTCTAGAAGTTGAATTAAAAATCTAAATTCAGAAGCCAATAAAATAGTTTTATAAAACCAAAATTAAAAAAGCCAATTCAGGAGGAACATAAAACATTGAATGAAGAAATTATCACATTGAAACTTCTCCGACGACAATAGCCAAGAAATTGTGGTGACTTACGAGAAGGTCCTCGATCTCATTCTCGTTCGCCCCGACGACAATGGCTAGATCCAAACCATCTTGTCCATCGAAATCTTTTACACCATCCGCTCCTTCACTCAGTTCTGCCTCATCTACCTCAAATGGGTTGCCTTAAAATTGTTCCCGTTTAGTGAATATATTATTATGGTTTTTTGCGTTTGTGGCGTCGTTGGAAAAAGGGATTTTGGTAACACAAAAACTGGTTTTAAAGAGACCATTGACGAGCGTTTGATGTCGGCACCGACATCGCCTCCGAAACTGCAAGATGCAGGTTCAAGGACGACGGTGGTTGCGGTGTTGTTGGTATCTGACATCACAGATCTGGTTTGGCATCGCAGATCTGAAACTAGATCTGGTTTGGCATCGCAAATTTGGAGTTGATTTTTTTTTTTTATCTTTTTGCAAATGAATCACAATATCCTTTATTATTTGGAATTATTCGATATTTGAATAATTTATGTCTTTTATTTTGGTTAATTTGTTGGGCTGATTTGAATAATTGGCTTCTTTGATTAAGATGTGAATCAGTTGAACGATATTATTTTTTCAGGTTCTTGCATTTTGTAGCGGCTTATAAGCCGCCACAAATTATTATTCCTTTAAAAAAACACTTTATCTATGCAATTTCTAGCAGTTTATAATTGCCAGAAAATGTAATAAAATAAAATAATAATAAAACGAATGTCACATCATCACTCAACGGACAAAATAGACGGAAAGGCATAAAAGTTATGACGGAAAAAAAGTTGGAGGACGTTGATCATTCGTCGAAAAGTTTAGGGACCAAATCCATAAATGTCAAAAAGCTAATGGACGAAAAACATAGTTTACCCTAGTAAATAAAAAATTATTAAATAATCAAAGATTTTTTTGTATGTGAAGTGTTTTGCTTTGAAATTTTCAGGTTTACCGCAAACATTATTGGTAGATACCAATAGCTAGGATGTCCAAACATAGATATTTCTTCACAAGTGAACATACCAAGCAGTAAGTTAAGGACCTAAATTAAGATGACACATTAATATATATTTAAATAAGCTGAATGAAAAAGAAAAATTTAAAATACTTTCATGTAAAAGCTTATATCTTGGTCAACTGAACCCCTTGGTAGCAGACTCCTTAGACTGTCCCTCATTCCAAATGCACCAATATCTATAGTTATAAGAATTTCCTTGTTATAATAATAATATAAAAACAAAATAGTAAATGTTAGTATCAATTTTTGCCTTACAACGTTATCATTCTTTAAATTTTGCCTTGAGGCCTTATGTTTCTTTTCTTTTACCCTTGAAGAACCACCAACTTCCATTTTTTGTTTCTGCAACAAAATTAACAAAACCATTTGCAATTCAAGACAAAGCCAACAACAAGGTAGTAAAAATTGACACTATTTAGATAACTTACATTTTGTTGTGTGTGTGTGTGTCTATTACTTCTTGACTGTTCTCTCCATCAACAAATAGAGGCCCTTTATCCTATAAAACAATTTTAATAAATCAAAAATCACAAAGTCTCTGTTTTCTGTACTATGAACAACAACTGCGCTACAATAATTTCATACAAAAAAAATTAACTTACAAGGTTATCCTTTTTCACATTTTGCCTTGCTGTCCTATGTTTCTATTCCTTTACCCTTGAAGAACCATCGACTTCACTACTTTTCTGCTACAAAAAAAGGAAATATTCACAATTTAAGTAAACAATAAATACAAGACAGTAGCCTTAAACAATATTAGCATATCTTACATTCTATTTTCTGTGAATGTCTTCCTGACCGTTATTTCCATCAAAGAACATAGGCCCTTTATCCTATAAAACAATTAAAATAATGAATACATCATTGAAACATGTTAAAAGAATTTAATTAAAAAAATAAAAAATTTATAGATTAAGGAATTACAATGTCTTGGTCTTTTGTAATATGAACAAAAGTCGAACCACCAACATCATGACCATCGCTATAATCATCATCCATAGGATGAAGTAAAGGACAAGTAGTTACTTTGTGACCATTTTATTATAGCTTGAACAGTTAAATTTCTTCTTGCACTTTTTCCTTTGTGGAGCACATTTTGTCTTTACCGCAGTGGGATCTCTAACATCAACTATATCACCCATAAAAATACCATCAGTATCCCCTTCCTATTGTAACTTAGTGGTCAACTTCATAATTCCGTCTCTAATAACATAAAAAAACTTCACGCTTCTTGGCAGCAAGTGACAAAGTCTATTACAACATGCAGCCAACACACCAAAATGAGCAACAACCATCATGTTATTATCCTTATTCTTTGAATTGTAACATGAAATATATGAACTCTTGGCATCCTTCAATCAACACTTTAAAATCAAACTTGTAGGAAATTTATCCATGTGGTTAAGCCGCATAGCACATATTATGTGGCTACATGGAATGCCACTAGATTCAAACAACGTACAACCACATTCAAACTTACACTCATGTTTATCAAAAACAACTTCGTGTTCTCTACGACGCTAACAATGTTGGTCCACCCTAAATATGACTTTGTCCTCTTAATCACATTTAATGAACCACCAGCTAGAATCTTTGTTCTAACCAACTTATAAATATCCTTGGTAAAGATCTTTGCGGCATATCGCTCAATCGTAGGAAGAAAATAATTGATATAAGGTTCTGTGTTAGAAGAATTAAAATCCTTAGCCAACTCCTTATATCTGTAATCTCTCAAGGAGTTCTCTAATTGTACAATACCTCCACAATTGTATTTTTCCTATTAACATATGTCTTTATGCCAAAATTTACTCCTTCACATAGAGAAGTAGTTCATAAGCCAGCCTAAAATTTTTCATGTAGGTAAGTGGTGACCCACATAACCTCTTTTTGTAAGTTTGGGAAACCCAATTGTTTCTTTCAAGCTGGTGTTTAACCACCATGTCATTCCAAAAAGTCTCAATTTTTTTGGTGTAAAATTAGCATACATTGCTTTGTTGAAATCTTCTAAAAAACCATCATTCTTCACATGCTCACAAGCATTCTTCCCCAAGTGTCAAGCACAAAGTCTATGTGTTACGTTGGGAAAAACTTGCTTAATTGCCTCCCTCATTGTAGCATCACCATCTGTCACTACACCTTTTGGATGCTTACTGCACATTGATTCCAAAAAAGTTTCTAATACCCACTTATAAGTTTCAGTAATTTCATTCGAAACAAGTGGACAACCAAATATCACAGTTTCGTTATGATGATTATTACCAGAAAAAAATTATCAATGACTTATTGTACTTGTTCTTCTTATAGGTGCTGTCAAACGCAAGAACGTCTCCAAAACATTAAAAATTAGTTGAAAATGAGTCAACTTACCATCATTTGTGACCATATATTTTGAAAAGAACATTATCACTATCTACCTTGCACTGTAAATAAGTTAAGGCAACATATATATCACCGTCTTTGACTTTGAAATGTCTTTCCTGCTCAATGTGATTGAACAAATCTTTCTTAGAGAAACCAACTCCAGCATGACCATATTTTTGGTCCATCATATAACCCATTATCTGACAAGTTCTTACACCTTGTGCCTGCAAACTATCCACTTGAGCTTTGTCTGCATTCGTCAACCCTTTATATGTACGAATTAAGGGCACGAAATTTGATCGACACAACTAATGGTTATGAGTCTACACAAATGCAACAACTATCCACTTCAATGTAATGGGATCCAACTTTACATGCAACTTGGCTTTACAATTTGTATGGGTCAGAGGTCTGTGGTCCCTTTTCCTGTCATCCCTCATTAAGTGCTTCTTGTCCCTCAATCCAGCTTTGTTGCATACAAATTGACGTATTTTAACTTTCCCATTAACATCATAACGTACCTCTTGTTTCCTTATTCCAAAACCATTTAACTTTCCATATAGATGATAAAATCTATAAGCAGTGTCTTCACTTAAAAACACCCTTACCTCTAAATTTTCTGGTGTCAATTCGATAATATGTTTGAATTGATCCACTATCACATTAACATTAGCATCTTATTGTTCATCATCAACATCTTCATCCATTTCACCATCACTTCGATAAAAAATGTCATCATTACTAATAAGGACATAATTATCTTCATCCAAATTAACTGTTGAATTGTCCAAATTAACAGTTGAATCGTTCTTCAAGTCAATCATCTGCAAAATATACTAAACAAAACATAACACATGATTCTTCCATATACTCATAAAAAATGGCAACTATACTTTCAAATAGAAACTGCCACAACATTTCCTATATATAACTTTTTAACAACCTTCATAGGAACCACATTAATAACATTATCAGTCATATCTTCAATAAACATATTAACAACTATACTTATCATAATCAACATTAGCTGCTGGCAGGTTCTATTATTCTTTGTCCAACTGGTTTTTAAACCCAAAAGATTGTATTGGGAACAAATAAATTTTACGAAGCTTCAGGTTTGTGAGGTAGTTATGGAGCAAGTTTCAGAGATATTTAGAGGATTATGAACAAGCAGTTAGTGAGCAATAATGTTTTGGAGGTGTGAAGAGTAACACTAAAACAAAGATGATCAAAAAATTATAACAGAGGCAATCAGAATGGCAACAAAGGATTTTTTTTTGTGTCGCAGTGGGAGAATATGTTGTTTGAAGACTTGGTGTTGATTTAATTAAGCGCTTTATTCGGCACAGTCTATGCAGTTTTATGTTGAGATATCACTGCAAAAGGGAGCATAGATATAGGATGGAGTCTACACTTTTATGATTTTGAATAACAATATTTTTATCAGATTATTATGTTATAGCTTTTGGATTGGGAGTTAGGTTCTTGTAAGCCTGGTGCAGTGTTATGAAACCCGGCTTGGCCCAGCCGGTTGAACCAGAAATCGGACCCATAGCCAAGCTAGAATACTTATTCGATCGTTTATGTATTTGACCTGGTGCTTATGTCATTAAACCGGTGTTAAAGCGAATTAAACTGGGAAAACCTTTCCGGTCGGACCAGATGAGGGTTTTAATTTTTGAATTTCAAACTCACTTGCCTGAGTTTACGTTTCCCGAGCACATCTTTATCAACAGTGTTGCGCCTCTCTGATGGCATTTCATGTTCCTAATACACACCCTCTCACTTGTTTGACCGTTCAAGGCAGTTATTGTCACTCATAAGTCATACCAAGGCATTTTAATGTCTCTCGCACAACTGTTAACAACACACGTGCAACTTTTATAAGAGGAAGATATCAACACTAGGATTTGAACTTTGTACCCTTTGCCTTTGTAATACTTGATTTGCCACTGAACCAAGTTCAATTTTACTATAAATAACACAAACTATATTATATATATATATATATATATATATATGTATATATATATATATATGTATATACATATAATTAATTTATAAATTAACACCTATTTACAAAAAGAGCAATCATTAATTTTAAATTGTTTGGGTCTAGGTACCTAAGTATGTTGCAACTACAAACTTTATTTATTATTTGGAATATTAAGTACTTTTTCATGACAAGAATTTTAAATTTGAAGTATGAATTAATCAAATTATATTAGTTATATTATATATTTTGTTAATTTTTTAATATACACCGGGTCAACCAGTTCAATTAGTGACTCTCCGGTTCGACCATTGACTAGTTGACCCAATGCTTCGACCGGGTCGATGGTCGGGTCAGTTTTCACAACATTGGTCTGATGTTAATCTTCTTGTGTATATTCTAATGTAAGATGTTTTTAGGCTCGGTTTAGGCACCTCTTGTGCTAAAACTGAGTGATATCAATAAACAATTTCCATCTTTTGCCTTTCAAAAAGAAAAACATTAACTGATTCCAGAAAAATTGATGGGAAATAAGAAAAAAAAAGAAATTGTCCCTGACAAAACAAGATTGAAAATAAAAAGATACAAAATTAGAGTACAAATAAAAACAATATCATATATGCACCCACACAATATCAACATCGTTTCAAAAATAGATTAAACACGAAATAATGTAATGAATTAACAGGTTTAAAAAATAAATGAAATATACCTTTTTACCTTATAGATTGGACAAGAATGAGCTCTTCCTTCTGCAAGACAAACTAAACAAGAAGAATGCATAAATTTTGAACTCTGACATAGATAGTGTTGGCAAACAGGTACGATTACCAACTTGCAATTAGTTCATCCAATGCCACGGTGGTTTCCCTGTAGACTTTGTGTCTAATTGAAATGGAAGTACGTTTCGCAATGGTAGTAATATGATTTTGATGACAGTAACTTCTCTGGAGAAAGCCAAAGTTACAACACTACAAGACTTCCCTAGAGACAGCCAACGAAAGAACATTCCTTAAGAATAGCGAAACCCTATTTGATTTGATTTGGGGGCAACGAAAAAATGATACATTAAAATAATTGTAATATGATTCAATTAAAATATAAAACGCAAATAGAGTAACTAACAGTAAAAAAATGTTTAAAAAACTTGCTTATAGGTCCCTGGGGGCAAAAGAAGAAATATGAGAAATAAGGATCATTAAGTTACGTGGCAAGTGAATCCAGATGGCTTCTTTTTATTGGACAACCGCTTGAACAACATTAAAACATATTACTTAAAACATACACGGTAGGAAGAACCACGAGACAAATTGTAAACTCCTGGATTAGGCCATGGCATAAAAAAAGAGGAAAATGTGGGATGTAAATTTTAGTTTGATTTATTTTTTTAAAATATAAGTAAATGTTTGATTATAAGATTATATAATTAAAAAATATGTAACCCAAAAAATATAAATATAAATATTTTATTTATTTAAAATTTGGTATTAAAATATATTTGCTTAATTGTACTTTTGGTTCCTCAAGTATTGTAGTTGTGCAATTTTGATCTTCCAAGTTTCAATTGAGACATGTCGTTCTTGATTGTGGCGTGTAAAAATAGGAGAAAGCTAGTATGTTAGTTTGTGCATTGCACATAATAAGTGTTCATTTTATATAACTCAAATTTGTAATAAATAAATGCTTCTAAATATATAAATTATATTATAATTAAAATCTGTAATAAATAAATATTTTTAAACATATAAGTTATACTTTAGATTTATGATAAATAATTTATATTATGATATATTATTATTTTTAATTACTAATAATTTCTTTTAAAAATATTGAAATTCAAGTTAGAACTAAAGATATTGAAAATGACATATGAAAGAAATAAGAAATTAAGGTAAATGGTTCAATTGATACTAAAAATATAAAATGATATATCAAACATGTTAGGAATATATTTGAATTTTGAAGATAATATATATATATATATATATATATATATATATATATATATATATATATATATATATATATATATTCAAAATTGGTTTTTATATTTAGTCACGATTTGTTAAAGATATTAAAAGCATAAGAGGATATACTAGATGTGTGTTTGGGGAGTGAAGTTCAACACTCTATGAGAGGAGAGTATTCAAATGAGAGTGAAGACTTGAGGAAGCAGATAGTCTTAGACATTTATATATACAGGGAGATGTTATCAAACGTGTAGAAAGTGAGGATAGAACCTTTCCTTATACTTTCATAACAAGATTTAACCACTAAGCTAATAGATGTTGTTGGTATATAAAATAAAATAGTATTAATAAATATAAATTAATTAATTAATAAAATAAATTAGTATATATAAATATACTTCTATATTAATATAATTATACAAAAAGTAGTATATTAATAAAAATTATTAATAATTTATTAGTATATAAATACTTATACAGATATTAATAAATTTGTGTTAATAATATCATCCCCTTGGTGCCCTGTGGTGTTTGGTGCCCCGTGGTGCGTTTTAATTTATTAATATATATATATATATATATATATATATATATATATATATATATATATAACATAAATAATGGTGATGCACTGATAGTGTAAAACAGTTTTACATGGTCATTTAATTACAAATAACCGTTGGTATGACTTTTAAGATAATTTTGTAAATGTCAACAAACTTACCATACATGGTGGGTTGTGATTGGATGGTAGTGTAAAATTATTTTACACTGTCAGTGTATAGTCATTTTTCTCTAAATATATAACATATATAAATTTATTTATTTAATAGCAATATATATATATATATATATATATATATATATATATATATATATGTGTGTGTGTGTGTGTGTGTGTGTGTGTGTGTGTGTATGTAGGTTTGGCCAATATTTAAGTTATAACTAACATCATTTGCTGGTAGGGGTGGGTATTGGGCTCGGGCCCGCGGACCGGCCCGTTAAGCCCGTGGACTTTGCGGTTAACGGGCCTAAATTTTTTTCATTGTATAATAATTTTGGATTTTGAGCCCAGCCCACGAAGTCTGCGGATTTAATAGGCTTGGCCCGCGGGGCGCACGAAGCCTGCTAATAAGTAAAACTTTGCATTTTGCATAGAGGCACAAGAGGAAGGTCTCTTAGTTTTGCTTCAGAATTTCATAGTAAGTAAACAAAATTGTGTTTTGCATAAGCACATATTATGATCTTTTAAACATGGTATAATTTAGTTAGAAATGTTGTCAAGGCAAATTGAATGTTTAAATATGTTGGCAACAATTTTTTTTATTAGCAAATCAAATATAATTATCATAAATAGCACTAGAGGTGCTTGAAACATTTACAAAAGATATGTCTTGTGCCCACCACCGCACTTCCCCATTGCACAATAACCCAACAAAAATGAGTAAACTAAAACTATGAGCCATTGTACCTGCATCTACGTATATGTTATCTAGAACACTGCATATAAATAGATACAAGACCTCCCGGCTGATATAAGTGAATATCTAATATACCTAATATACCAATCCCACCAATACAAAAAAGTTTAGTATTCCGCAAACCAATAACCGGCCACCAGATTGTTGGATGTAATTAATGAGAAGAAATAATAATAAACTTGTTGATGAAATTGTAATTTAAACTTAGGAATTTGGTTATATTTCTCAATCACCAATTCACCATCAGTAACATTGTGTACAAATTACAATGAGCAATAACAAATTTAAGGTTTTTTTTTTAAAAAAAAATTCACCATTTTAATTGGGTCAGCGGGCTAGCCCATTTAACTGCGGGCCTCGAGGGGCGGACGCGGACCCAAAAATAAAGACCATTTATTTCACGGATCGGGCTTGGCTCGATCTGTCAAAATGCGGGCTTCGCCTTAAATGGGCAGGGCCGTCCCGTATACCCATCTATTTGCTGGGTGGATACCTACCACAACCTTTCTTTACTCTAACCAATCATAACTTTACACGTGGATTGTGAACCAAGATTGCTTTGATACTATGACTATCTACCTGAAAGATATGTGGTGTGTTACTTGGTGCATGGATTGTTTTATGCCAACTCTAACATCCGGTATACCTTCATGGTTCACTCTTATAGCTAATTCTAGTTCTTGACTCCATATACTTACTTGTTTGTACTAAGGTTGACTTATGGGTATCTTAGTCTTCTTCAACTCTAGTTGTGAGGTTTCTTAAGGGTATCCCATCCTTTCATTTCACTTATCTATCTCTTGATCAGGTATATTTTACTAATGGCCTTCTAGGGTAGCTTTGACTATGGAAAAAGGGTTTTGTCTCATGCCTAAGCTACTTTGGCAACACTAAGTTAGGGGAATCTAATTTGTGCATATTTCCATCTCCATCTTTTCTTTCCTTGTTCAAGCCAAATCCCTAAATTGGACCTTCGGTCTCATCTGCCTAAAGGTAAGCGATACTAGGGAATCCTTTCCTAAGGGCTTTTGCTACATGTAACATCTTTATGACCTCCTTGGCTGGGAAATTTTATTCCCTTACCACTCTTATCACTTCTAGGTTAGGGGTCCTTATTATCTCTTTCCAGTTCTTTCGGCCAATGGTATTCTAGGCTAAACTTGGATCCAAAGGTTCTATGGTTCTTTCCTTAACATTTCTTGGGGAAATCTCATCCTTAAGGTTTTTGAAGAATTATCTCTGATTGAATAATTTTCCATTCCCTAGGGTAAACTTGGTTTATCTATTTGGTATCTATCATAATTCCTTTCTTACTCCTTTGTATTTGATCTCAAACTTAACCTTTGGAGTCATACAAGTTCTATTCTAGACATCTATCCAAGGGGTACATAATTTTAGTCATCCCTTAGTGCTTAGCGCCATTTCTCTTTACCTCCAGATGAACTCTCTAGAGGGTCCACACTTAGTGTTAGACCCTTGGCACTTAGTAACATTATACAAGGATCCTTTGGAGATCCCATGCTTAGCCCATTAAAACTGGCACTTAGTGCCACTATGCAAAGGGGGTTCTTATTGTCCTCAGGCTTAACGCCAGAAGACTAGTGGAAATGGGGTTCCTAATGTGCTCATTCTTAGCATGGGCTATCCCACACTTAGTATGGACTGTGATTTCAGTAGATCGCACGGTGTCATAAAATTTGCAACCCACGTCTATACTTGGCTTCCAAACACTCCCAAGTACATCAATCAATTCCTAGTCACCTCTATTACCTTTTAATTTGATTGATCTACCTAATAAACCCCTCAATCATGCAAAATCTTCAAAATCCCTACATCTTTAAACCTAGGGTTTAAAAGGGGAAAAAAAGGAAAGAGGGGAAATCATCAAATCAAGGGGTAAGGGAGGACAAGAGGAAATACTCACCTTGGGGAATAAGTAGAGACGAGCTTTGGGTTTTGGGTACCTTTTGAGTTCTCCTTCCTCTTCTCTTCCTTTTCTCCTCCTTCTCCCTTCCTTTTTCCCCTTTCTTCTTTCTTTCTTTTTTTCTTTTATAATCGCGCGTATGCGTGGCTTTTAGTAGGCCTCAGCCCACCCTAGGGGTTAGTACCCTATTTTTTGGGTTCCAATAACTCATTCCTATGAAGTCCTATAATAGAGGCAACTATAATTAGTAAAGCCTAAGACATCCTTAACCATTAATCAGTCTTATTCTTAATGTCCATAATTGGGATGTTACAAGCTCTAATAAATATATTCAAAGCATCTTATAAAAGGCTCAGGCAAAGAACAAGTTAAAAAGAACAACGATTCAAAAGAACAAATTGTTAATGATTTTCATGTTTTAATGCATCCTCTATAAAACTTAGAATATTCTCTAAACATTCATAGGCTATTTTAAAATTCTTATTAGTCTTATAGGATGATAGCCCGTGGTTACCCTTTGTAAGCATTTCTTTATGATTTGCATAGAGTTTCAAGAGTCTGGTTAAGAAAAAAAATACTTGGTGAAATTAACTGAAGAGGTAAGGACAAAAGAGTGTCTGAAGAGGCTTGGTGAAAAATGTACTTGGAATAGTTAAGAACTTTGTTTTCTATAATTCTGTTTGATATTGGAACTCTTGGTGGTGTACCAAGAACTAAACGTCTTCTTTTGTGAGACAAAATGATATAAATTTACTTTGTGTTTTTATCTAATCCCTTATATTATATAAAAAAATATAATCCCTATTATTTTTTTTCATTATTGGTCCCTGATAAAATTAAAATTTTGTTTTTGGTCCCTATTGTTTTTTTTCATTATTGGTCCCTGAAAAAATAAAAATTTTGTTTTTGATTCCTGCCGTTAGAATCTCTTAGTTAAGTGATGATGAGTCCGTTAAAATTAAAAAATGATTTGTGACAGTTTTTAAAATCGCCAATATTCATTTAAAAATTTGAATTACAATTTCTGGCAATTTTTAAACCGCCAAAATCAATTAAAGAAAAAAAAAAGATCTGGGCTTCTCCTTCTTATCTTCTTTAAATCAAAACACATAACTCCAATTATCAAAATACTCGGTTCATTCATCATATCCCAAACATAACAAGAACAATATCAATCAAGCCCTTCTTCTACAAAAACAAAATTACAAAAATGAACCATATGAGAAATTAGACAAGATGACCCTTAATTCTCGAGTTCGCACATTTAGTAACAGTGACTTATAGGAACAGATAAAATGATGCAAATATAGCCTCATTGTTTGTTAGAACAAAAGCAAGCCATTATCACCTCAAGTTCAATGTTAGCTTCTTCTTTTTTTGTTGTTTTGTCAAAAGAATGGAGAATCGACCAAATCTAAATTTCTTTCTTTTTGTAGATAACCAAAAATAGAAGGGCAATCGTGAGTTCTATATTAAAGTGCAGATATCAGAAGTTGTATATGATTAGAAGCATGATTATGGAGGTAGCTTAAGTTAAGGGGTAGACGTATGAAGCTACACGTGATTTAAGGATCATCAGAAGATGCAATGTTGAAGACAACAAGTGAAGACAGACGTGTCTACACAGTCAAGAAGCACACACCAGGAAATGTAAAGATCTATGCCATGCATCAATGTACTGATGCACTATTTTGATGAAGCTCTATTGATCCAATAGATCTATTCAAAAGAGGATAGAGAGCTAAGTCCTACATTAGCAAGGCAACCATGAAGAAGAAAAGTAGTCCTTCACAATCTACAATGGTCAAAAGAAGATCAACACCATTCTGCAGAAGACTTACTTTTCTGAAGAAGTAGCAAGCCTCATGATTAAGATGGAAAAATGAGAAGTCATGAGTTCTAAGCAAACAACAGGCACTAATGAATAATTCAAAATTCAAGTTGTGTACAAGCTGTTCAGGTTAAGGAAGGAGGAGGAACTTGTTGAGTCCAAAACCCTTTGTGTTTTAATTATGACAAACCTTCTGAACACAAATCATAAGCCTTATGAGTTTAAACCTACTAATGAGTTTGCTTAAGTGTATTTAGAAAGGTGACAAGCTTGAAAGTGTTGACATGAAGACTAGATCTCTTAGTTTTCTATTTAGTTTTGGTTTTAATTAGTTTTAATTTCTAAATATGACGAACATGTAAAGATGTGGCATTGTATTGATTGTTTTAGACTTAGGCTTATGAGTGATTGATTTTAAATATTAGTCTTGCCTAGAGTCTTAACCAAAAATCTAAGAAAGTAAATTGATTGATCCTTTTGATAAACCCATTGTAGTAATCGATTACATCATTGATGTAACAGATTACCACGTTTTCCTTTCATCTAGGAAAAGCTAAAATTCTAAGCGTAATCGATTACACCTCGGGATAATCGATTACACAAGGCATTTTAGACTTTGAGTCTTGTTTCTGAAAGTTTAATCGATTACAACATGGTTTAATCGATTACTATAGATTCAAAAAGTTGTTTCAGAAGGAAGAAAGCTCGGTTTATTCAATTACATGAATATGTAACAAATTAAAATGAACCCATATTACTTTAAGAGATCATCAAGATCAATTTAATAGGTTAAACTTTAATGTAACAGGTTAAATCAATTTTTGAATAGAACCAGGTGTGTTGAAGAATGATTCAACAGATTATGTTGTATACGTAACAGATTAAATAAGTTATATCTTTAAAATTTTATAAATACCAGCACTCTCTCTCTCTCAAAAACATGCTTTTCAAAAATCAATTTTAACATACATTGAGAGAAGAGCATAAAAAAGGTTCCAAAGCTATTTGATCTCCTTCGTTTTCAAAATGGGAAGAATAAAAAAGGAAGATCATTTTTGCTTGAAGAGATGATTGGAACTCAATGAGCCGAAACGTTCTATCATTCACTAAAGGTGAAATTATTCCATAACCTTGATCTTTTTTGAAAGATTGAATTGTCTGAAATAGGGTTTTTCAAAAACTAATAGTAGTGTTCTATTAGAGTTTCTTTCTTTACTTGTAGGGTTCAAGTCTAGAAAGTGTGTATTTCAGATTTCTTGTTTGTGTGGTGTGCATGTAACTCGAAATTTGAATTAGTGAAAGATCTAACACGGTGTTGGATCAACTGGATGTAGGTCTTTATGACTGAACCAGTATAAGCATTCTTTCTTTAACTTTCACTTTCTTGTCCATCCAAGATATTAAGGTTAATTGGTTAAGTTTTCCTAATCAACATTCTTTAATTGAAATGTAACTTTGATTTCTTAACCTAATCATAAAAATAAAATCTTTGTTCAAATAGTTTCTTAAATCTTTATCTGTATAATTGGATTCCTTACAAAAAGAAGGAAGGTGAAATAGAAGATTTTGAAAAAGGAAAGAGATTTTAATAATAAAAGTTGAAAGATCTATTCACCTCCTCTAGATCTACTGCTTCGATCCTACAATTGGGATCTAGAGCTGGTATATTGTATTTTATTCAAGATTCCTTTTGAAAAACAAGGATATGGTAGCAAATCAATTGCCCTTCGCTGAAGGTGCTTTAATCAACAGACCTCCAATGTTTTGTGGAGTAAACTACCATTTTTGGAAAGTAAGGACGAAAATGTTCATGGAATCTGTTGATAAAGGCATTTGGAATGCGGTAATAAAAAGTCCAACTATTCCAAAACATACTGTTGATGGAAACTTAGTTGAAAAACCATTTGATACTTGGACAAATCAAGAATCTAAGAAAACTCAATATGATTCAAGAGCCATGAACATTATACATTCTACTTTAAATTCTGATGAATTCTTTCATGTTTCTCACTGTACCTCTGCCAAGGAAATGTGGGATCTAATACAAGTCACCCATGAAGGCACGTCTGACGTAAGAAGAGTGAGGAAAAACACCCTCATTCAAGAGTACGAGACCTTCAGAATGTTGCCAGGCGAAAACTCTGAATGATATTTAGAAAAGGTTTACACATATTGTAAACCACCTCAAAGGCTTGGGAAAGATCTTTTAGAGGAGGAACTAAATGTTAAAGTCCTCAAGTCAATGAACAGAACATGGCAACCAAAGGTGACAACAATTTCAGAGTCAAAAAATCATGCAGAAATGACCAATGCATAGCTGTTTGGAAAGTTGAGAGAACATGAAATGGATATGACAAGGATGGTAGAAGAAGAAGAAAAGGACAGAAAAACAAGAGGCTTAGTTCTTAAGGCAACAACTCCATCCAGTGGTGATGATGAAGATGAACGTTCAGATGTTGAGAACTTAACTCTTCTAGTAAGGAAATTCAGGCGTTTCCTTAAGAAGAAAAACGGAAAAGGAAAAGGAACTCAGCAGAGAAAATTTGTGAAGAAAAGTGAAACCTCATCTCCAAACTTCACATGCTTTGAATGTGGAAAAACAGGACACATTAAATCGGAATTTCCTACCTATCTCAAGAAGCAACAAAATGGAGAGAAGAAGCTTAAAAGCCAAGGAAAGAAGAAAAGAGCCTACATAGCTTGGGAGGACAATGCATCTAATTCCTAAAGTGAAGAAAGCAATGAAGAGGAAGCTAATCTCTGCCTCATGGCCAAAGAAGAAGAAAATGAAAGCATTGTAAGTATTACTGACCTTGAACATGATGAATCTTATAATCAATTGCTTGATGCCTTCAATGAAATTCATGACGAAGCACAAAGGCTAGCTCTTGCTAATAATACACTAAAAGGAAAAATTAGATGGCATGTGAAAAAATTAGCTAATATGCAAAAAGAGCTGACTGATTTGAAAGGTAAAATTGAAACTCTTGAGAAAGAGAAGGAAATCTCTCTTAGCAATATTACTAATCTTCCCACTGATTCTCCTTCCCAATGTGAAAATTGTAAGGCTATTGAACTGAAAAATGAATACTTACTGAAAACCTTATCAAAGTTTACAATGGGAAGAAATAATCTTGATGCACAACAAAAATGCATGATAGAATGGGCTGGAATTGGCTACACTATTGGCAAAAAGCAAAAAACTTATAAGACTTTTTTAACTTTGTCAAAGCATCCAACTCTCCATTTGTGTCATGCCATTATTGTTTGCATAAGGGACATTCTTCTAATAATTGCATGATCAAGAAATTTGGTGTTCCAAATGGGACATACAAATGGATCCCCAAAGGAACCAAGGAGATCACTAACCCCAAAGGACCCAAAATTACTTGGGTACATAAATCCTCTGCTTAATCTGTTTTGTAGGTGTGTTTGAGAGACAAAGAGTCTTTGTGGTACTTAGACAGTGGCTGCTCAAGACACATGAGTGGGGATAAATCAAGGTTTATCCGGTTGACAACAAAACAAGGAGGATTTGTGACCTATGGTGATAACAACAAAGGTAGAATTCTTGGTGTAGGAAATGTTGGTAATCCTCTTTCCACAATTATTGAAAATGTGCTGTATGTGGATGGATTAAAACATAATCTCCTGAGCATTAGCCAACTATGTGATAAAGGCTTCAAAGTAATGAATCATGTTGTGTGATAAGTGATAGCCTTGATAATGTTAAGTTTGTAGGTAAAAGGGTTTAAAATATCTATATGCTGAATATTGAACATGCATCCCTACCTTATGAAACATGCTTAACTAGTAAAGATGATTTAGCTTGGCTATGGCATAGAAGAATTGCACACATACACATGTATCATTTGAATAGGTTAATCTCTAAAGAGCTGGTTCACGGTTTACCTAAACTCAAGTTTGAGAAGGACAAAATATGTGATGCATGTCAGAAGGGAAAACAAACAAGGGTATCTTTAAAGCAAAGAAAGTTGTTTCTACTTCAAAACCCCTTGAACTTCTGCACATGGACTTATTTGGTCCCTCTAGAACTATAAGTCTAGGTGGTAGCTATTATGCTTTAGTAATTGTGGATGATTTCTCAAGATACACATGGACACTTACTATTGAAGAATCTATACATGATGTTTTTTATGAGTCTAACCCCCAAAAAGAGGGAAAGGTACCTTGTGATGATGATGATGCAGGTACAGCTGAAGAATTCCCTCAAGCTGAATTGGATTCAAGGGAAGAATCATCAATAAGGGAAGATCAACATGAGGAACACTCTCTACCTAAAGAATGGAGGACTCCTAGAGATCTATCCACGGACAACATAATTGGAAATATAGAAAAGGGAGTAACAACTAGAAACTCTTTAAATTTGTTTTGTGAACATGTTGCATTTGTTTCTCAAACAGAACCCAAAACAGTAGAAGAAGCTTTACTTGATGAATTTTGGATAATGGCTATGCATGAGGAACTAAATCAATTCAAAAGAAATGATGTTTGGGAACTCATTCCCATGGATAAAAATCTAAACATAATAGGCACCAAATGGGTATTTAGAAACAAACTTGTTGAATTCGGCTTCATAACTAAAAACAAAGCTAGATTTGTTGCTAAAGGATATAATCAATAAGATGGAATTAATTATGATGAAACTTATGCTCCTGCAGCTAGATTAGAAGCTGTGAGATTACTTCTTGCCTTTGCATGTATTATGAACTTTAAATTGTTCCAAATGGATGTGAAAAGTGCCTTTTTAAATGGCTTTATTGATGAAGAAGTTTATGTTTCTCAACCTCCTGGTTTTATAGATCATAAATTTCCAAACCATGTATACAAGCTCAAGAAGGCTTTGTATAGGCTAAAGCAAGCCCCTAGACAATGGTATGAAAGATTAAGTAACTTTCTCCTTGATCAAAAGTTTGAAAGAGGAAAAGTTGATAAAACCCTTTTTATAAAGAGATCCTCTAAGGACATTTTGTTAGTTCAAGTATATGTTGATGATATAATTTTTGGAGCTACTAACAATCTTCTATGTGAGGAATTTGTAAGAAGTATGCAGGGGGAATTTGAAATGTCAATGGTGGGGGGAACTAAATTTCTTCCTAGGACTACAAATCAAGCAATTAAAGTAAGGCACATTTCTCCATCAAACAAAGTACTACATAGAGCTCTTATTAAAGAAGTTCGATATGGAAAGTAGCAAAGAATCAGCTACTCTAATGGCTACAAATTGTTACCTTGATACCGATGTCAAAGGTAAATCTGTAGATCAAACAAAATACAGAGGTATAATCGGTTCTTTACTTTACTTGACTGCTAGTAGACCAGACATTATGTTTAGTGTTTGCATGTGTGCTAGATATCAATCTAATCCTAAAGAATCTCACTATACTGCTGTAAAAAGAATTATAAAATATCTAAAAGGAACTTTAGATGTGGGCCTATGATATCCCAAAGGTGTTGAACCTACTCTAATAGGATACTCATATTCAGACTTTGCTGGATGTAAGCTAGATAGGAAAACTACTAGTGGAACTTGTCATTTACTTGGCAATGGCTTAGTAACATGGCATAGTAAGAAACAAGCATGTGTTGCCTTGTCTACTGCTGAGGCTGAATACATTGCAGCTGTAAGTTGTTGTGCCCAATTCTTGTGGCTGAAACAATAATTATCTGATTTTGGTCTTCACTTAGATCACATACCACTTAGGTGTGATAACACTAGTGCCATAAACCTCACTAAGAATCCTATATTGCACTCTAGGACTAAACACATTGAAATTAGGCACCACTTTATCAGAGATCACATTCAAAAAGGTCATTGTGATATAGAGTTTGTTGAGACAAATGCTCAACTAGCTGACATTTTCACCAAACCATTAGCTAGTGATAGATTTTACCAATTAAGAAATGATCTTGGCATACTTAGTGAGTCAAATCTCACTTAAGCCAACTCTAGAAATGTAAAACTCTCTTTTATAGCTTTTGTTTTGTTGTTGTCTTGTAAGTTTAATTTTTTTGTGTGTGTTGATTGTTTGTAACAAAATATGAAAAATGCTATTTAAAAACTTGTGTTTATACAATTTTTTTAAGAAGCTGCATTAGTAATCGATTACCCCTCGGGATAACCGATTACATAGTTTAAAAACTTGCATTTTCATTTGAAAGAAAAATTGCATTTACCACTATTTTAATCGATTACCCTTCGAGATAACCGATTACATACTTCATATTGCATAAAATGTTTTCAAAATTGCATAATTTTTCGAAATAATCGATTACATCTAAAACGTAACCGATTAAATTGATTTGGGATGTTACTGGTCTATTCTGGAAGATTGTAACTGATTACATTTGGGAACGTAATCGATTATACTCATTTTGAAGTGTTTTAAAACCCCAAAAGACGTGACTCTTAAAATAAACCACTTCAAAACTCTTCAAACCCACTTCTCTCTTTTAAATCTAGAACTCTCTTCGACCATTTCTCTCACACAAACCTAACCCAATTCCAAATGGATAATTCCCAAAGACCCAAAAGAATGAAGAGCATTGCCAAGAAAAATGCTACCCCTCCTTCACCTCCACCAAAAACCAAGAAGAGGAAGGCCCCTTCCAACAAAGAAGTAGGGTTCAGCAGAGGAAAGGAACCTGCTCCTCCCTTTCCACCACCTCAACCCCAATCTCGTCTGAATTCCTGGTTCACCAGTGAGCATCAGGAAGCCTCCTACATTCAGATATTCACTGGAAAAGAATTGGTGACCCCCAAGTTTCTGAACCTTAAGTGGCTCAAAGTTCAGAACTTCTCCTTCCCTTCTATTCTGGAAGAACAAGGGCTCAACAAATTCACCCAACTACATGGCATCTACTACCTTGATTTGGTAAGGGACTTCTATACTTGTGCCCATGTAAATGAATTTGGAGTTCTCTGTTCATATGTGAAAGGTGTTAAGATAGAGTTAACTGCTTCAGTCTTTAGCTCTATAGGCGAAATTGATGTTGGCGGAACTAAGCCAAATTTAGAGGAATTCAAGAAAACAAGAATTAAGTATAGCAAGGTTTATACTTTTATGGATTGCATGAGGAACCCATTGGAACCATTAAAGAAAAGATTTAACATCGGTCTTCTTCAGGTAGATGACAGGTTGCTTGCTTACGTTATATCATGGATTCTCACACCCAAGGGGACCAATCATGCTCAATTAACTGATGAAGATTTAATGCTCATATTTGCCCTGAAAAACAATATTAAAGTGAATTGGATGTTTGTGATAATTGAGAATATACTGAAAACTAGAAGATTGGTATACTACAAGTGCCCATATGTTGTGTTCATCTTAAAAGTGATTGATCACTTCAAGGTGGATACATCATCTGCAACCTCTAAATTCACTAGGGACATTCATGAAGTCAAGACCAAAGCCCTAAAGCAAATGAACTTGGTTGTGACTGATCATGGATGGTTTGCCAAGGAAGATGCACCAGTTGAAGTTGAAGACAATGAAGAACAAGAGGAACAAGCTCAGCCTGCACAAGATGAACAGAAGCCACTGACTCCTTTTGAAAAGGCTGTTTTGGCTAAACTAGATGAGTTGATAAAGGTTCACAAGGAAGACTAACCATCTTTTAAACTCTGTTTTTAATCTCTGTTTTAACTTCATTTCTAGTTCAGTATTTTGGATGACTGTACTTGATGATATACATTGTTGTTTTGAACGAATTATGACTGATTGAGTACACTAATCTACTTCCGTATGATCTTTGCTCACTTGTTTAATTATAATAATTATTGGATCATAGCCTTTTTGGCTTTTGTTTGCCAAAAGGGGGAGTATATTTGATGATGAATTGTATGTTCTATGAATGGTATTAAATTTTGTAAATCTATGAACATATATGTTTAACCAATCCCTGGACAAGTGTATATGAAAAGAAACAGGTACAATGCAAAGCACAATCAAAGGAAAGTTTGGCACAATCAAAACCAAAAAAGGGGAGATTGTTGACATGAAGACTAGATCTCTTAGTTTTCTATTTAGTTTTGGTTTTAATTTCTAAATATGCCGAACATGTAAAGATGTGGCATTGTATTATTTTAGACTTAGGCTTATGAGTGATTGATTTTAAATATTAGTCTTGCCTAGAGTCTTAACCAAAAATCTAAGAAAGTAAATTGATTGATCCTTTTGATAAACCCACTGTAGTAATCGATTACATCATTGATGTAACAGATTACCATGTTTTCCTTTCATATGGGAAAAGCTAAAATTCTAAGCGTAATCGATTACACCTCGGGATAATCGATTACACAAGGCATTTTAGACTTTGAGTCTTGTTTATGAAAGAATTCACATTATTTCTGTTTTAATCGATTACAACACGGTTTAATCAATTAATATAGATTCAAAAAGTTGTTTCAGAAGGAAGAAAGCTCAGTTTAATCGATTACATGAATATGTAACAGATTAAAACGAACCCATATTACTTTAAGAGATCATCAAGATCAATTTAATAGGTTAAACTTTAATGTAACAGGTTAAATCAATTTTTGAATAGAACCCAGGTGTGTTGAAGAATGATTCAACAGATTATGTTGTATACATAACAGATTAAATAAGTTATATCTTTAAAATTTTATAAATACCAGCACTCTCTCTCTCTCAAAAACATGCTTTTCAAAAATCAGTTTTAACATACATTGAGAGAATAGCATAAAAAAGGTTCCAAAGCTATTTGATCTCCTTCGTTTTCAAAATGGGAAGAATAAAAAAGGAAGATCATTTTTGCTTGAAGAGATGATTGGAACTCAATGAGCTGAAACGTTCTATCATTCACTAAAGGTGAAATTATTCCATAACCTTGATCTTTTTTGACAGATTGAATTGTCTGAAATAGGGTTTTTCAAAACCTAATAGTAGTGTTCTATTATAGTTTCTTTCTTTACTTGTAGGGTTCAAGTCTAGAAAGTGTGTATTTCATATTTCTTGTTTGTGTGGTGTGCATGTAACTCAAAATTTGAATTAGTGAAAGATCTAACAGGGTGTTGGATCAACTGGATGTAGGTCTTTATGACTGAACCAATATAAGCATTCTTTCTTTAACTTTCACTTTCTTGTCCATCCAAGATATCAAGGTTAATTGGTTAAGTTTTCCTAATCAACATTCTTTAATTGAAATGTAACTTTGATTTCTTAACCTAATCATAAAATCTTTGTTCAAATAGTTTCTTAAATCTTTATCTGTATAATTGGATTCCTTACAAAAAGAAGGAAGGTGAAATAGAAGATTTTGAAAAAGGAAAGAGATTTTAATAATAAAAGTTGAAAGATCTATTCACCCCCTTCTACATCTGCTGCTTCAATCCTACAGAAAGCTCAAAAGAAAGACTGAGAGTGTCCTTGGTTGTATAATATATTGAAGTTAACATGTTCATTGAATGAAGAGAAAACTTCAACCATGAGAAGGAATCACTAACTCAAGCATAAGAAGAATATTGCTCTTAATAGAACAATTATGAGCAATTGAGAAGCAACATTGCAGAAATAAATATGATTGAAGAATCATATTCAATTCAAAGTACCATTCCAGGAAGGAATGATATTGTAGATGATTGCGGAAATCTGATAGAATCGTGCAATTATCTTTGGATTAGGATTTGTTATTATTTCTTTTAAGATATGTTATTATTTCTTTCCTATTTTAGGTACAACATTTATAGGAAGAATTATTCTTTCCATATTCTTTGGTGTAAATCAGTACAGAATATATTCTATTGATTCTTGACTCCAAATAAGTACATAATATATTCTGTTGATCTTTAGGTCCAAAATCAGTGTAATGGATTCGCCTTGTGTCTCTATTTATTTACCCTCATTGTACTAGTTCCATAAGTGAGAAATACAATTCACTTTTTCTATATGGTACCAGAGCTCGATTTGACCCATCCTTGACCCCGACGTCGAGCCCAACATGAAAAAACCAGTGTGTTTGCCCAATGGGGAGGCTGGTGCACCGCTCACCAGCTTAAACAAAGGGCTTGTTCTTCCTAACACAGCCACATGCCATCAATTGAATGGCCAAAATTCAATCCAATGGGAGAGGTCAATTCACATTTTCCTCCAAGGAAAAGGAAAAAGAGGGAAAACTGTAGGTGTAGCAACGGTAGCCCAAAAAGGTGATTTCTTACATGCCTTAAATACTTGCAAAGAAAAAACAAAATCATGGATTGTAGCTCTGGAGCTTCAGATCACATGACTAGAGACATAGCTGTCTTTGACAACTATTCTCCATGTTATGATCACTCAACAGTTTGGATAGCAGACGGTACCCTCTCAAAGGATGTTGGTAAAGGTTCAGTTGTTATTTCGAAGGATATCACTTTGGATTCAGTACTTTATGTACTGAAACTTGATTGCAACTTGTTGTCTATAAGCAAATTGACAAAATATTTGAACTACATCACTAAATTTTTCCCTAACTTGTGTGAATTTCAGATTTTGGGGTCAGGAAAGATGATTGGCAATGCTAAAGAATGTGCTATCTCCTTCAGGTTGAAGATTCCAAGAGTAAACCCAAAGCCAATTCATGTGCAGTAGTTCCTTCAATAGTGAAGACTCTATAATGTTGTGGCATTACAAACTAGGCCATCCCAATTTTAAGTACTTGGAGAAAATATTTCCTTCATTGTTCAAAAAAGGTCTAAGGAATTTCCACTGTGAAGTCTGTCAATTGTCCAAACATACCCGCAACACTTACCCTCCTCAGTCATATAAGCCTTCTCAACCATTCTCCTTGATTCATAGTGATGTGTGGGGACCATCAAGGGTCAACAACATTACTGGCTCTAGATGGTTTGTTACATTTATTGATGACCACACAAGAGTCACTTGGGTGTTTCTCATGAAGGAGAAATCAGAAGTGGGATGAATATTTGAAGTTTTTAATACAGTGGTGCAAACACAATTTTAGACAAACATCAAGGTGCTAAGAATGGACAATGGCCGCGAATACTATCATTCAATGCTGAGCACCTATCTTCAGAAACATGGAATTGTACATCAGAGTTCATGTGTAGACACCCCACAACAGAATGGGGGTGGCAGAAAGGAAAAATCGACATCTTTTGGAGGTTACAAGATCACTCTTGATGGCCACAAATGTACCAAAACAATATTGGGGAGAACCCGTACTATCTACAACCTACCTCATAAACAGAATGCCTTCTCGTGTCCTTAACTTCAATACCCCTCACTCCACTCTCCAAACCTTCTACCTAACTAGTAGAATCCTCACCTCAATTCCCTTGAAAGTGTTTGGATGTTCAACCTTTGCCCACAACCTAAACCCTCATCGCAGCAAACTTGATCCTAAATCCATCAAATGTATCTTTCTTGGATACTCACCTCACCAAAAAGGACACAAGTGTTACTCTCCCTCAACCAGAAAATTTTACCATACAATGGATGTGACATTCTTTGAACATCAGCCTTATTACCCTGAAATTGGCATTCAAGGGGAGAAGATACTAATTCAAACAGACATGACATAATTCCTTTTTACCTCAAAGGAGGATGAGATGGCCGAACTTGCTACTCATGCAAAACTTGTCCCACATACAGCACTAGCGGAGAACAATGAATCTGTAACATCTATGGAAATTGCAGAAGCTATACAAGTAGAACCAGGAGCTCTAGAAGAAGATCAAGCGACAAGGATAAACTCATCTCAACATAAACAAGGTTCTACTACTGCACAAGAACTCGACTGGAAGGCTTACTTTAGGAAAAAGAAAAGCAAGAAGGTGATAGAGCCAACCATAGTTCCAATGCAAAGCCATGAGTCCAACCAAGCTCCTGAAAATGAAATTTTCTCAGGTAATTCCGTTCCAATCTTTGAACCTATTCATACAAATACAACTGACCTTGATATTCCTATTGCCTTAAGAAAAGGGATGAGAACCTGCACGCAACACCCCATTGAAAAACATGTGTCATATGGAAAATTATCACAAGGATATAGGGCTTTTGTAGCAGCACTTGACAACACTCATATCCTAAGGAATATGTAAGAAGCATTCCAACAGCCTGAATGGACTGTAGTAGTAAATGAAGAAATTTAAGCATTGGCTAAAAATAACACATGAGAGATCACTACCTTGCCCGTAGGAAAGAAACCAGTTGGATGTAAGTGGATTTTTTTCCATCAAATACAATGCTAATGGAAGTATAAATCAATAAAAAGCCAGGTTGGTGGCAAAGGGATTCACCCAATCATATGGTGTGGACTATGAAGAAACATTTGCACTGGTGGTCAAGCTCAACTCAGTTCAAGTCATATTGTCCTTGGCTGCAAACTTGGAATGGCCATTACACCAATTGGATATCAAGAATGCCTTCCTAAATGGCGAGTTAGAAGAGGAAGTATACATGCAAATTCCACCGGGTCTTGAATCAGCCAACACCTCAAACAAGGTATGCAAGCTTCGAAAGTCATTGTATGACCTTAAGCAATCTCCAAGAGCTTGGTTTGATAGGCTGTCCCAAGTTGTCAAGAGAAATGGGTTCACTCAATGTCAATCAGATCATATATGTTTGTCAAACACTCCTTGGAAGGGAAGGTAACATTATTTATTGTCTATGTTGATGACATTGTAACACAAGAGATGACTATAATCAAATTGGGAACCTAAAGAGGTTTTTGGCCAGAGAATTTGAAGTTAAAGACTTGGGACAACTCAAGTACTTCCTTGGGATGGAAGTGGCTCGAACAAAGGATGAAATCTATATGTCTCAAAGGAAGTACACCTTATACCTACTTCAAGAGATCTGGATGCTTGGGTGCAAGGCAGCCAACACTCCTGTAGAGCCAGGAAACCAGAACAGTTCTAAAGATGAAAGTTCACCAGCTGAAAGAACCAAGTATTAAAGTCTAGTTGGAAAATTAATCTACTTGACACACACTAGGCCTGACATAGGGTTTGCTGTAAGCATAGCAAGTCGTCATATGTCAAACCCCACAGTTAATCACATGAAAGCTTTGAGGAGGATAGTATAGTACCTTAAAGGCGCACCGGGCAGGGATCTCTACTTCAAGAAAAACTCAAACAAAGGCATTGAAGTATATACAAACTCGGATTGGGTAGGTTGTGCATCTGACCGAAAGTCAACTACTAGTTATTGCTCTTTTGTGTGGGGGAATATGGTTACTTGGAGAAGTAAGAAGCAATATGTGGTGGCCAGGAGTAGTGCAGAAGCCGAACTAAGAGCCATGGCACATGGCATTTATGAAGGATTTTGGTTGAAAAGAATGTTAGAAGAACTCAAAATTCCTACCAACTATACAATGAAGATACTATGTGACAACAGAGCTGCAATAAGTATGGCTAAGAACCCGGTTCACCATGATAGAACAAAACATGCGGAGATTGATCGACACTTCATTAAGGAGAAGATTGATCATGGCATTATAAGTGTTACACATGTACCATCAAGCAACCAAACAACAGACATCCTAACTAAAGCTCTTCCAAGACGCCTATATGAAGATATCAGATCCAATCTAGGGATGATAGATATCTGTCACCCAGATTGAGGGGGAGTGTAGATGATTGCGAAAATCTGACAGAATCATGCAATTATGTTTAGATTAGGATTTGCTGTTATTTCTTTTAAGATATGTTATTATTTCTTTCCTATTTTAGGTACAATATTTATAGGAAGAATTATTCTTTCCAGATTCTTAGGTATAAATTAGTATAGAATATATTCTACTGATTCTTGACTCCAAATTAGTACAGAATATATTCTGCTGATTTTTAGGTCCAAAATTAGTGCAATGGATCCGCCTTGTATCTCTATTTATTTACCCTCATTATACTGGTTCGATAAGTGATAAATACAATTCACTTTTTCTATAGATATGAAGATCTGCACAATGAATATATGACATTCAACATAGCTGCAACACACTCAAAATGGAATTTCATCAGAGGATGAGTTCATTCTGGACGTTGTATCTAGAGTTCCAAAAATGAATTTAAGTTGTTCTTGGTGGCTATGGAAATCTTAAAGAAAGATCTTCATCTTTCATGAACAATTCATAATCTGATTCAACTTGGATCATGGACAAAATTGAGCCTGAAGTTGCAAACGTTGATTTGCGTTGACAGCTTGACATGTGTGCAGTAATCTAAAGATTGCTTGAGCTGTAGAAGTGCGTTTGAGATTATTTCAATGGTTGTGGAAAGCTAAGAGAAAGATATACATCTTTCATTAAGAAGTCGTGAGCTAATATGGCTTAGATCATGGACGAAATTGACCATGAAGATAAAGATGTCATTTTGTCCTCGCAATATCATGCAACTGCAATACTCTAAAGATTGCTTATGTTGTAGTGGTCTAATTGACATAAGTTCAGTGCTTAAATGTCAAGGATAGAATTATCTACAACTCTCATTAAGACATCGAAAGCCAATTTGGCCATCCAAAGGGTCAAATAAATCAAATACAGTAGCAGGCATAACATGGTGCAACAAGCTCACAATAGAATATTTGGAATACAAGTCTGTCATGCCATCTCATCAAAGTATTCCTATAAGAAGAACATTCAGTGGCTTTCCATCTACATCAGAGAACTTTCTCAAAGCAGAACATCATATGCAAGAAAGCTTCAGAAAAGTATTGTGTCAGAAAGGATGTCTTAACACTGCATCAAGAGAGAAGTCTCAGAAAGATTTAATGAAGCCTCATATGAATGATGAAGTTAGTGCTTCCTCTGAAGACCTCAATCATAGCAAGTTGCAAGGACATCAAGAAGGTCTCACTCAAAAGAAATATCAGAGACCACAATGAGAAGACAATATCATAATAAAGTTGTACCAGAGTCAACATCAAAATGGTGAAGGACTTTGATAATGAAAACATCAGAATGATGTTATGAAGTTAAACTAGAATCAAGACAAAGAGAGATTATAAGATGACTACATTAGAATGATGTGCTAAAGTCAAGACCATGTAGGAACTGTGCATCAGAATGGTGAAGCAACATCATGTCTTCCATATGAATCACAATCACTGAGGATTCATCAGAAAACTGAGGTTGACATCAGAATAGGATATAAAGCAACATCATGTCCTCCATATGCAGTCACAATCACATAGGGCTCATCAGAAGACTGAGGTTGACAACATTACATCTTCCATATGAATCACAATCACTAAGGGTTCATAAGAAGATTGATGATAACAACATTTGAAGATGCAAGAAGTTGATAGCTGAGATATGCCCTTGAGAGAATCTTATGTGGAACATTAGAATGAAGAATAAAGAGACTTTCATAAGTCTATACCAAGGACAAAACACACACAACAACAACAACAACAACAACCTATACAAAGTTATCTATGCTGGAGTATGCTACTTCAGAATGACCTTTGCTGTGAAGAGGTGTTAAGTATGATGAAGTTGAGCTACCTACAAAGTCATATCATGAAGTCTTCATCAGAAGAAACCTACATCAGAGGTCATTCCTCAGCAACATCATAATGTAAATATGATGTATCTTCAGAAGCTTATCAGATTTGATGATCAGAATGGATACTGCAGAACAAATTCAAATTTGTCAAGTCAAGTATAGCTGGCATATTTTGAACTTCACTTTATGAAGTTACAGAGCCAAGGGCCCTACTTCCAAAGGCTAGTTTCTTGGGGTGTTTTAAAGACTTGAAGAGCTCTAAGAATGGAACATCAGAATGGATTAATCAGAAATGAGTTATGACAGCTGTAAAGTTAAAAGTCTGTTAACATTACTGAAAAGCAAAAGGAGACTCCCAATTGTCATATAACGACTAGTTTGAGCTATGGGGTCTATATATTGATAGAAGACAACTGCAAAACATGAGAGAGAAGGTAGGAAAAAGCATACACTATGCAGAAACATGATTCATATCCTCTCCTTACTCTAAGATCATTCTGAGTTCAGAACAGTAGAAGACAGAGTGAAGTACAGCCTAGAGCATCAATGAAGAACCACCATATGAGTGTTGTAAAGTTGTAAAAACCCTTCAAACACCTCCTTCTTGTTTGTAATATGTATTTATCCCAACTTAACCAAGGTTAAGTTTGGTTATGAGAGAAGTGATAGGGAGAACCTTTGGAAGATGGGTAGCTTAAAGAGAGACTCTAAGAGTGCAGCCTAAAGAGGCTAAAGGAAAATAATACTTGTGTAGCCTGAAGAGGCTGGAGGAAATAATACTTGTGTAGCCTGCAGAGGCAAATAATACTTGGTTTGTCTCTCCCATGACCAAGGGTGTAGTGTTGTGGTTGAGACAGTTTATCTCCAAGCCAAGACCAGGTGTGGTGCTGTGGTGAGGGAGGTGTTGTTGCTACAAGAGCTTGGGTGAAGCTCTGAGTAGTGGTGAACATATTGAGGTTGCTATTGTAAGCCAGTGGTGGCTAGTTGTTGTGTTGATTAGTGAAAATCTCACTAGAAGAGTGAGGACTGGACATAGCCTTGGATTTGAGGTGAACTAGTATAAAGTCCTTGCGTTGAATCTTCTCTTCCTCTCCCTTTACATTATGCTATTAATTGTTATACATTTCACCTTTGCATCAGAACATTTTGAGCATCAGAATGTCATACATCAAAATGCATATTTAAGAAGGTTTTTGACAAGCTTAACTTGTTTATAAATCTTCATATTTGAACTACATAATCTTTGTGATCATAGGATATATTTTAAACCAGTTCAATCATTTACTTCAAAGTATGAAAGCTTTCAAAAACATGAAAATGGATTTGTGCATGAAAAGCTTCCAAACATCATTCTGAACAATAACTTTCTGAGTACATCATTCAGCACAACAACTTACTAAGTGTTGAATCTTCATAACATGAGATAAGGTTTTCATAATAACAATATTATGAAAAATAGATTTATTTAAGTAATGGTCTTCTGAACATGAACATATGTCCATTGACATTAGGTTCATATAATCATATTATAATATTTGATAATGAATGAAGTGACTAACCACTTAGAAGGCTTAGTTGTCTAAGTGCTTGAACCTTTGTGTCAAGACTTTTTGAACACCAAGGTAATCTTGAGTAAAAGTTCAGAAAGATAAATGTTTCAAGAAAGTTGGCAAAGTCACAATTCAACCTCCCCTTCTTGTGACGTTTTGATCACTTCAGAACCATCTGTGTGATGGAGACAACTCACAACGGATCTCCTTGGTCTCCAAGCCTCTCAAGATAAGGAGTAACGAATCTCCTTGGCCTCCAAGACAAGGGGCAACGGTCATCTTCAAGAAAGTCTATATAAGGACATTAAAGTGCAGCTGGAGTTTTTTGCTAGGAAGGAAAACTGTATAGAGAGGACATAGGTCAGAAGCGTTATTAGCTTAAGGCTTTTGATACTAGACTTCCTTACCCCAAACTCTCTTGATTTGTAAGCCAAATCTATCTAGCCATATAGAGTTTGTAAACATATTCTCAGGGGGAGCTTACTGATGAGTTTTTCCTATGAGATGTATTAGGTACCTGTCCAAATAGAACCCGTTTAGAATAGGGAACCTCAGAAAAATAATCAGGGGATTACCGTTTTTGAAGGTTGAAAGTGACCACAGTGTGTTGCTGTGTTGGTCAAGTAGCAGTTGTTACTGAGGGTTTGAAGCATGGAGAGGCTTTTAAAAAAAAAAATACTTGGGTAGATAGCCTGCATAGACTAAGAGAATACTAGGGTGAAGCCTGGAGAGACTTTTTGAAAGAATACTCAGGGTGAAGCTTGGAGAGGCTTTTCAAAAGAATACTCAGGGGGAGCCTGTAGAGGCTCAAAGAATACTGAGGTGTAGGAGCCTGTGGAGGCTTCAGTAAAGAAAGAATACCATAGTTGGTGCTTGTGTTAGTGGAAATCCTACAGGTGTAGCGTCTGGACGTAGCCTGGGTTGGGTGAACCAGTATAATTCCTGTGTGTGCTTTATCCTTCTTACTGCTTTTGATTTGTGCGTTTCTGAATCATTACCTTAAGCAACTTTATTTTTCAAATGATTATATCTTTGGTATAACCTCTTTTAAGCTGGCTCAAATTATTTTACATGTTTAGAAGCAAACACCTACTCATTGTTTTGAGTTGACTAAAAGCATATTCTACCTACCCTGAATCTGACATTTTATGAGTAGCTTCTGAAGCAGTATACGAGAGTATTTTTTAATGATTCTTATTGAATAATCTTTTTATACAAAGTACTATCAAAGGATAATGTTTGCTTTCAACAAAGCTTCTTGAAGTTGGTACTTTGATATATCTTTAGAACTTTAGAAGCTGAGTGTTCTTATGTAGAAAAAGCCATAGTCGATTAAGTGTCACTATTCAACCCCCTTCTAGTGACCTTCTGATCCACTTCAAAAAGTTGCCAGGCTTCAGGTTTCACATAACCATCCCTCCCAAAACAATAAGCTGCATCATGGGGTTGCCAACACTGAGTCTTAGATCCAACTTCATAACTATTCTTTTCCATTTTAAAGAGAGAGAGAGATAAGAGGATAAAATTAGAAGGGTGGAGGTTGTTGGCATCGGAAAGATCGCTGGAGATAAGGGCGGAGGTGGCGAGGAAAGAAGACGAAGAAGAAAAGAAATGTCGCAACTGAAAATTGTCTCTAGTAACGATGAGTAGTGGTCGAAGAAATTTTTGGGAGGGATTGGAGGTATTCAGTGTGGAAAGACCTATGATAACCAAATTAATCTAATGGTTAAAAATGATGGTCCAAGATAGGTGGTAGGTGATCTACCATTACCTTAGTCTTAAACAAAATAAATTATCTTTACATTTCTTTTAAATTACAATCTTATCAAAGATTTTTTTTTATAATAAATAAGATTTAGAGACTATAATTAAAAAAATAGATTATTTTTAATTAATTTGTATTTTTCTTTTATTATCCCAACAATTAAATATTTTGAACATAAAATTAATTATTATACATAATTTCATATATATATTTTTGTAATTTTACATAAAAATAACATTTAGAAATAATCTAAACAAAAAATATATATTTTAAACTAGCATTTTAATATGTGTATTGCAAAAATATAAATGTTTATCTTGTACAACAAAAGTTTATACTAATAAATAAATACTTTTAAATCTATAAATTATATTATAATTAAAATATAAAATAAATATTTAAAATATTTAAAAATACTTTTTTTTCGTATAATTAATTTTATATATAATTGATTATTAAAACATTTTTTTACTGCATTAAAATAATTTTTAAAAATAATATAATTCAAACCTTTATTAGCAGCAGCAGTAGCCATCCTAATTCATAAATAACGCAAATTGCATGGGCACTTGGGCAGCAACTTGTCGATGGCAAAATTGTAGTTTCGCGGTAGTAGAGGGGTGGTTTGTTAAGACCACCGACTTAGCGAAAAAGATAATGAGAGGTTAGCTCATAAAAAGGTTTTTAAAAACACAAACAAAACGTTTTCTACATGACGCGACATTGGACCCAACCTAACCCATTCTCTCCTCTCTTATCTCTCTCTCTTTAGCGGCGTTTAACATTGTACTTTCCTGTTCCCTGTTCTTCTTCCATTCCCATTATTATTATATTATTATTATTATCATCTTCCACTGTTCTTTCGTCCGTTATGAAAGGTCACAATTATTTCTATCTTATTTGTTCTTTCTCTCTCTTTTTCTGATATTTTGTTAAATTTCTCTTCTTCTTCTTCAGCGATTGCCTGATCACACTGTCAGCACCCGTGAGACCAAGCACACAGGTCAGAAATTTGTTTAGTGCGTTGTTGGTTCTGGTTCATTCCTTTTTTTTTTTGTTTAAATTTCTTGCTGGGCTTTTGTTTCTTGGTGGGGGTCGTTGATTGCGGATGATGGGGTGTTTAAAGTTTGAGTTTTTCTTTTGTGGGTTTGTTTGAATGCTAGAATTGTTGGTGAGTGTTTGCTTGTGGGGTTGTTGGGTTTTGTTTGCATGATTGACTTGTTAGTGTGATGGTTTTAGTTGATGCGTTGGTGGGAATTTGGAACTCAGTCTCCAATGTTCATGTAGATTTAGAGGGTTCTTGGTGTTTCTTTCTTGTTCTAAATTTGAAATAATGGTGTTTTTTTTTTTTTAAGAAAAAAAATTGAAGAGTGGTTCTTTTTTTGGTACGAGACCACAAGTATCTTCCATGGGAGACAATCTGGCTTGAGTCAGGTAGGAAATAGTGAAGAGTAGTGACCAAATGAGAATAGATATAGGTAGTTCCTTTTCTCTCATAAATGAGAATTGAGATTGGCATGAATTACTGACATGAGGTCTGCATTGTCTTGGGCTTGGTGTTGAATATTGTTCTTGTTGTAATCCTTGTGTTTATTTGGTATCTTGCAATTACAATTTATCTGTATTGATGTAATGTATTGGTTTTGCTAGTTCAGGTGCAAATTTTTGTATATTTTGTAAAGAAATAGGATGTCAGGTGCTGAGGTGCTGTGCTTGCAGGTTGTCATAAAGCAATGGAGTCTCACGATGAAACAGGATGTCAGGCTCCAGAACGGCCCATACTTTGCATTAACAATTGCGGCTTCTTTGGAAGGGCTGCTACCATGAATATGTGTTCCAAATGTTACAAAGACATGCTGTTGAAGCAGGAACAGGACAAACTTGCAGCAGCATCGGTTGAAAACATTGTGAATGGCGGTTCTAGCTGCAATGGGAAACAGGCTGTGACTGCAGACTCCGTGGATGTACAAGTTGGAAATGTGGAGGCCAAGACGGTCTGTGTTGAGATTTCTGGGGATTCACCCTCTGGTGAGAATTTGGAGATGAAAGCTAAGACAGGTCCTAGCAGATGTGCTACTTGCCGAAAGCGTGTTGGATTAACCGGTTTCGGCTGCAAATGCGGGAACCTCTTTTGTGCAATGCACCGCTATTCTGACAAACACGATTGCCCCTTTGATTATCTGACTGTTGGCCGGGATGCTATTGCTAAAGCCAACCCCATAATTAAGGCTGATAAGCTCGACAAAATCTAGGGATGCACTACACTGGTTCACATATGAAGTTGGATGTCTCACCTTTTGTCAGCAAATTCGCATATATTGGCTGTCTGGCTTTTGAAGTGTTCATTTAGTGGCTAAATTGATCCATGTCATGATAGCAACCACATGTTTAGGGAAAACCCGAATTCCTTGTTGATTGATTGGTGAGGATTCACTTGTTAGCTATAGTATGAATATTTATGCTGGTTTGATGGACATCTTTGGCTCATTTGTAATTTGATTTCCCGGTTGGTCTGCATTTTTTTCTCATTGCATTAATGGTATTTCCTGGTTAGTTTGTATGTGCCTTTGCTTTAAACATTATTTATAATAAATTAATGATGTTGATAGGAACTGATAATACTGAAAACAGATAGAACTGAAGCAGAAAGTCTCCTCTTCGGGAGATATACTGCTCAAGAAACAGAAACACAAATACTGGAACTGAAAAAAAAACTGGGTGGCCCGGTGCATGAGGCTCCCACCAAGTGAGGTCTAGGGAAGGTGGATGTACAAGGCAGCAACCTTACCATCGTGCCTAGGTGCTGCCCTTTTTGGCCTAAGTGACCTAATCACTCCAAAATTCTGTTTCCTCTTCACTGCTCCCCGCCCCATCTTTGTTCACATATCCTTTCCTCCCTCCCATCATTGCACATATCTTCTCTAATTTCTGGCCATCACATTTCTCACCACTGTTTCCTCCTTGCTTCTAGAGTTGTAGTTGCATTCCCATCTCTCTTCTCATAAATACAGATAATTTTCCTTGGTCCAACATTGTCCATCGTACTCTCCTTTTTCTTCTCTTAAACATGTGTCAAAGGCCCATTAAATGGTTATTTATCTTTTTATGCAAAAAATATGTGCAATCTCAATCTGTAAGTGTAGCTGTTTGCTGGACTATGTTCCTGATATAAAGTATTGTTATCATATCTCTTGCATCTTAATATTTAGTTATGATTAATTCAGCTAGTGATTTTAGTTTTTCTTTTTCTTTTTTTAATTTTTTGGGTACATTGGAGGCCATAAAGGCCAAAGAACAGAAAGCAAAACATGAAAACAAAACTAAGCAGGAGCACTAGCTCCTCTGGGCAAAGTAGTCTCCATCACATAACATAAAGAGAAGCACACAGCTAGAAGGTAGTGGGCAAGGGGGTTGCCAATCCTTAAAACTAATCTGATGTTTCGAACTCAGAATTAGCCACATGTGATGGCGCTGAAATTCCCTTTGCAATAGGTGTGTTTGAAAACAGCTATGTTCTTTGAGACTCCGACACATTTGTTCATGTAATTTGAATATTCATTACATAGGGTGCTTCACTGCCTCTACATGTTTATGTTCAATTTGGAGTGTAAATTCTTCTTATGATTGACGAGCAATCCTTTTCACTCAAATAATAGTTTTTTTTTTATTTTTTTTTTATACTCTGAGATCTATAATAAGGTCAGATAAAAAAATCCATTTTAGTACAGAAAATTGGCAAAACCATTGTTGCCTTATTGGTGGTGATATGTGAGCAAAGTATATGAGACAAGCTGAAGTCTCCCATTCTACAGAAGTTCATTTGTGTTGTAATCATTCTTGGTTGTTTTGTGAGTTCCTCTATGATTGCTTTTCACTATCTGTCTCATTTTTAGGTCTTTTAGCTGGCAAGGTTCATAATTACTAGGTTGAAGTCTGTAAACTATTTTTTGGACAATTTCTCAAATATTTTCAATTTGGTGCAAACCCAAACTTGGGACATAAGGTGTTCTTGAAGGCCATGGGTTTTCATTAATGTGATTCTGGTTTTGGACAAATGTAATTAAAGAACTTCTCATATGATCTTTTGGATGGTGTTTTTAACATGATAAATACTATTTGACTGGAGGCTTTGCTCTTTAATATCAAAATTTAGTACTCAAACAAACCAAAAAATTTTGCAGGTGGCTTTTCTCTTTTGTATTATAGATTTCTGATGTCTAATTTTGTTTCTAGTATACTGTCAGAAACTACTCTGGTGCTATTTCTGGACAAGTAATGTTTTTATTAACAGTAATGGTGGGGACTGGAATATGCTTGGCCTGGTAATATTTGCCATTCTGATTTTCTTTTGAAGTTTGTCTTGTCATCAGGGTTGCCATGATCCCTTAAGATGCTTTTAGCATCCATCCATCATTTTCTTGTGTTTCTTATGACTTCTGGCTGTCCACCACATTCACTGTCCCGTTTCTGAAACAATAACAGGGAGAGAGATGTGATTCCCTATCTTCCTTTGCCACTACCATTTAGATATTTGTTTTTGTTGCCATTCACTTCAAATTTGAACGTTGATGTGAGGATAAGCTATGCACTTCTTCAATCATTTTAAGCCCAAATTGAATGTCAGTAATGTGCAGTAAAACATTGCAACAGCTTTTCTTCCTTGTTTTGTTGATTTTTTTTTTTTTTTTTTAGATCAAGTAGTTTCTCCAATGTTTAAAGTTTAAACTCCAACTTAAATTATTACTCCACTAATCAAGAGTCAAGTCTCAATTTAAGCAACTACTCACTGCTTTAATCGCAATAGTTGTCTAATTGTATTCTTAAAAGATGCATGATGGATGGCTAATGTGATTCAGGAAAGTGCAAATTTTTAAACAGTACAAATCTACTAAGGTTTATATATCTCTGGTTCAAATCTACTCTCCGCATTCTCACTTACAATATCTAAGACTATATATTTAGGCCAAAAATGAAATAAAATAAAGGGTAAAATATGTTTTGGGTTCCTGTAAAATATCCAAAATATTAATTGTCTCCAAAAAATTTTTTTGTATTAATTTAGTCCCTCTAAAATTGAAACCTATTTTTGTAGGTCTATGAATACCAATAGCTTAATTTTCTTTTTTTAATTTTCTAAATTTACAATAACAAAACATGAAAATTTGATAAATATTAAATTTATAATTCATTTCTACATGTAAATCCATAATCACGCTAGATTACCATTTAACGAAGTTATCAATGAGGACCCTAAACATTTGGAGAATTAATAAGAAAAATATTTGGAGAATGAAATTAATATTTTGCATATTTTATAGGGATCCTAAACATATTTTACCTTAAAATAAAACCCTGCAGGTTTTCGATTGGGTTTGTACTGTTATGCTCAATTAAGCTGCTTCTTTGAGGGTATTTTTCCCTCTAATGTAGATTGCTTTTTAAAATAATCAACAAAGTGTAACTTTCGTATTATTTCCTAATTATTACAACAAAAAAAATCATATTTGTTAGACTTGCTTCTATTGGGTTAGACTTTATATGATAAAAATTCAATTAATATAGATAATGTAAGTTCATTTAAGAATACGAAATATAGTGTATTTGATCACGAACTTGAGGGGTGTTTTAGAAATGAGCAAGACCAAGTGGGAGTATTAGAAATTTAGGTTCTTGACCAGAGAGGGAAGATAATAATAAGCCACGACAGAGGTGAGTGATAATAGTGGTCACTTGAAATTTGAAGATACTTGAACGCATAAATCAATGTGTACTAGTCTACTAGAAAATGGAATGTGGTTTAGAAAGAAAGAATATGTACCTTTCAGTGGTGGAATTATCACTCTATATGTATAATATGAAGTTATAAGCAATAGTCTAGTAACCCATAGGGTTGGTGCTATAGTGTAAGGTTTCACTGGGGACACTCGTAATCTTTGACCCAGAAAAAAAAAAAAGAAGCAATAGTTCAGTGCGATAATTATTAGAATCATTACTCGATTATCCTTCAAAACGGTTTAGGATGGTTAATTTGTTATGCCATTATTTAGTCAATCGTTGATTTTTAGAGAGGATGGATTACATTTGGGTTTTGATTTTCGAGTGACTATTGATTCTCAATTAGGCCCAATCTAAGTCCAAAGCATATAGATAAATTCCCTTATTATGAAAAGGGTAAAATATATTTTTTGTCCCTCATTTTATCTTAATTTTTGTTTTTAGTACCTCATAAATTTTTTCTCTGTTTCTAGTCCCTAAAAAATTGTTTCATTTTATTTTTAGTCATTGACATTAATTTCAACTGTTAAATGATGTCGTGATGAGTATAATTTACGCTTGAAAATTTTCTTTTTAAGTTTCTAGTAGTTTTTAACTACTGCAAATTTACTGGCAGACTAAAACCGTCAGAAATGTTAAAAAATAATAAAGAAAATCAAAATCTCGAACACCAAATTTTCTGATATCACAAGAAATGTTACAAAAGTAAACATTTCTGACCGCCAAAAAATTTGTAGTGGTTAAAAGTCACTAGAAACTTAATCAGAAAATTTTCACATACACGGTTTATGCCTGCCATGTCACCACTTAACAGTTGAAATTAACGTTAGGAACTAAAAACAAAACAAAACCATTTATAAGGGACTAAAAACAGAACATAACAATTTATGATGGACTAAAAATAGTAAAAAAAATTATGAGTGACTAAAAATAGAAATCAAGATAAAATGAGGGATAAAAACATATTTTATCCAAATGAAAAATTAAATTGTGTGCCTGTATCATCAATATATCATATTTAGTATGATATATTATGCTATTAACATAAACTTACAGTTTATACTAACTATATAATTTTCATCATATAAAGTTTATACTAACAAAAAATACCTAATAAATAACTTTTTCTTTTCTTTTAGTAAATAGAATTTATTTTGTGGTGTGAGATATTTTAACCTTTTAGAAGTGGTATTTTGATGTACTTTGACATTACGAGAAGCAATTTTTTAAAGGTAAATTTTAGTTCTCATCAACACAAAATTTGTAAAGCATTTTTTTTTTAAATTTGTTATATCTTATAAATATTTTAATTTTTCTTAAATAATACTTGATGATTGTATTATGAGTTTAATAGTCATGTACTGACAATGTAAAATAGTATTACATTGTCAAAAAATTACAAATTATCGGTGGTGTAACTTTTAAAGTAATTATTGTAAAAGTAAACAATCTTATCATATATGGTAATTTGTTATTGGATGATACTATTAAACTGTTTACATTGTCAATAAATAATCTATTTTCTCTTATAATATTATCATTAATACTTTTAAAATATCAAATAAATTTTAAAATAAATCAATTTTTATTAATTTTAAAATTAATTTTAAAATTAAACTTATTTCTTGTATATGAAAATATTATTAAATAATAAATAAATGTTTGAATCAATGAATAAATAGAAAACAATAAGTTACTTTGTAAAGTTTTTAAAATATTTTTCTCAAAAAGTAAATTTTCATATTGGCTTCAATTAAAACTATTTCATTGTATGAAAATATTAGTAAATAATGAATAATATGTTTGAATCAATGCATAAATTGAAAACAATAAATTAGTTTGTAAATTTTTTCAAATATATTTCTCAAAAATTAATTTTCATATTCACTTCAACATATTTTATACCGGATGGAGGCTTCGGCTTACCAAAAAAGACATCAAGGGAACCCTTGTCGGAAGGAGTCCTCGACTATTCGGATAGACGAATAGCCGAGTACTCACCCTTGTCGGAAAAGGTCCTAGGCTATTCGGACAAACGAATAGCCGAGCACCCCCAACATGATATACTTCGCCCGGAGCACACCACATAAAGAAGTGCTCGGCTATTCGGAAGGACGAATAGCTAAACACCCCCAAGAAGATATGTTTCACCCAAAATACACCCTATAAAGAAGTACTCGACTATTCGGATAGATGAATAGTCGTATACTTCCGAATCACACTTAACCTATAAATATTCCGGAAAAGGAGGTCTTCGGTTATTCCTCCAACCAAATAACCGAATCCTTCAAAGAGCTACACTCAAATTAGAGAGTATTTTGTCAAGCGAGGTAGATATTTCGTTAATCAACTAGAATAATTATGGGGATGATTAACACTAACAAGATAATCAATATAAGATTACCTAAACTGTAATTAAGGAAAAAGCCCAATAGGTCCATGGCCCATTAAGGTAAGTATAAATAAGGAGCATGATTCTCAAGGTACGACACTGTTGATTCCCATTTATTAGTGACCTTAAATGCTCTGAGCCGAAATCTGACTTGAGCGTTGGAGTGTCTTTTGCAGGTACCCACCCCTCTTCTCATTCTGGAGGCTTCGGACATCTGGAGGAAATCCCTATGTGAAGACAACAGTAAGGAGCAAATTACCCTGATACCCTCAAACAGGAACATATTTCATATTACATCTCATATTATACACACATAAATTTGATATATAATGCATAAAGGATTAAAGCAAATATGTATATCCTTCTTATATTTATTATTGACATATTATATAGTAGATAATCAAATACAAAAACTAAATTTTACAAAAGGTACAACGATGACTCTCCTATTCACAAAATATTAGGTCTAAGGTTAGATTTTCTACTCATGCAATATGTTAATTAAATGGTGTAACACTAAATATTATTTTTAGTGATATTTAAAAATAATGTCACTAATACAATACTAACTTAGATTTTAATAACAATTGGTTTCAAATTAAAATATTGTCACATGGTTCTCTTAGGAGGCGTTTGTTTCACGGAATGTTTTTACATTCCCAGGAATATGAAAGTGAGAATATTTATTCCCATGTTTGTTAGGAGGTTATCAAAAAATATTCCTGGGTATCTTTCATTCCTAGGAAAGGTGGATTCCCTTGTTTACACTGTTTTTATTCCAATGGTGACGGGGTCGGAAAGTTACATTCCCATGAGAATGTGGGAAGTTATTTTTTAACTCCACTAATGATAAATTTTTAAAATCATTAATGAAAAATATTTTTGTCACAAAAAATATTTTTTTTCTAATAAAGAGCTTGTTTTAATTGTTGATATATATTATTTAATTAGTGTGTGTGTGTATATATATATATATATATATATATATATATATATATATATATATATATATATATAATCATTGCCTGGCTGTTTAATTACAATTATTATAGTATTTTCACATTATACATTATACTGTTAATCTTATATTATCTTCATTCCTATTTACAATATACCTAATTAAGGAAAGTGGTTAATTTAGTTGATAGCAATAAATGTATCCTAAATTTATATGTTTTTTCAAAACTACCATTGTCATTAATGCTACTCTCTCCCTTCTAATTAATTATCAATACAACCTCTCTCTTGATTAATTAGGGGTATTTTAGTATAAAAATAATTAATGCAAGAGATATTATGGATTGGGTCTTATAAAAAGTAACAAACACCACTTTTAGTTTGGATCTTGTAAATAAGGAGGTAGTAATATATCTTAAACATACCTGGGTTGGCCAAGTGACAGGGACGGAACTAGGAAATATAGTTAGGGTGGACAAAATTTAATACTTGAATAAATCATGATCTATAACTAACAATATTTTTTCTTATATAAATTAATTTATCTATCAAAATAAAAGAAATTTAATTTTTTTCTTATGCAAAATAAATTTAAATTAAACAAAAATAATCAATTTAAAACATAACATACAAATAAGAAAACATATTTGAAAGCAATTAATGTAGTTAAAATTGAACAAAAAAAAACATAATTAAAAGTAATTCCTGTAGAAGATTAATTTCTGTCAGAAAATTTGATTGACCATGATGTCTTCCCAACTATGTTTTGATTGATTTTTTTTAACAAAAAAAAAACTTGCTTAAGAAATTCAAACCCAATTCTATTTAGACCAACATAATGTTGATCTTAGTGTTGCTATAATTAATATAAAAAATTAAAATAATTTATATAGTAATTAATGTATATAAAAGCAATTAATATAAAATGAAATAATTGCAGCTAAAATTAATATGAACAATTAAAAGCAAATATAACAATTAACATATGTTTTATTTACCTAATGTATTTTTTTGGTGAGGTACAGGAATTAAACGACAAAAGTAAAAAAAAAAAAAAAAACACAAAAGCAAACATCAAAGCCATTGTACCTCTTAATGTTCATCGTTTGGAGCCAGATGGCTATCATGTGAGTGATAACGACAATAATGGACAAAGTCCATTGTTTACCAACATGATGTGACATGGTTGGTAGATAACCTTGCCCTTTAAGCATATGGTCATGGGTTTGATCCTAATCCATGTGTATAGAAAAAATCTGTTGAGAGAGGTCATTTTGTGGCATCCTAACCCGTGTGGCATCTTGTTTTTCTCAAAGCAAGCATCCGAAATGAGTTTACCAACATGAACTTAATTTTGTAGTGAGGACATTTTTGGAATTTTTTTCGAAAAGGGAGGTATATTAATATAATAGGGAGGTACATATATATCAATTGTCAAAGAGTATCATCAAGGGAGAACTCCAAACATGAGATAAAATTATTGTTATAAATAATATTGCTATAAATTATTTACCTAATGTATAAAATTATTGTTATAAATATAATATCTATAAAATAAAAATAAAATTCATTAATGCAATACTTGAAAGCAAAAGGCAAGTGTACTAACAATATCTTTTAGTAAAAACGTTAAGGTAATAAAGCTAGTTAGGCGGGGGTTTGAATAGTTTGCGTGAGGTCTTAGGTTTAAACCTTATTATTTTTGTACACGAAAAATTAAAAATAAAATAAAAATAACATACACTTAGGGGACGTTTATTTCACAGATTATTTGTTTATTCCTAGGAATATGAGGTTAGGAAAATTTATTCTCACGTTTCTTATGAGGTCATAAAATAATTATTATTAGATATATCACACAATTTTTAAAAATATCTGGGAATAACATTCTCATGTTATATTTCCAGGAAAAATATTCACAAAATTAAAGAAATAATCTGTGAAACAAACGATCACTTAAGGTCTAGCTCAATTGGTTGAGCATGGTGTGTGAGTTATTGTAAATTTTTTGGTACCTATCTTTAATTTATACAGATAAAAAAATACATTTGAGTAGATATCATATTTTCATCATATTGATTAGTATTAATGAATCCCACTTTATGTATAAATGGTTAAAATTAAATTTAATAAATAATTTTTTATATTATTAAGATATATATGAATGAGTTCACACATCATTTTAAAAATTAATTTTTAAATATTTATTATTTTAATTAGTTTTGCCTCAGAGGATACATTAAGACTGTAAGGGTACATTTCAATGATGGATTGTCACTAACAAGTATATTGCCCATTAATTGCATAAACATTTTTAAATATTTGTGAAATTAATATAAAAGTATAAAATTAAAAAAGCATTTAAGAAAAATAATTTATTTATACATTTTGAGCTAACTTTTAACTAGATTATTTCAATCATGATAAATATCAACTACCAACGCTAGCATGGGTAGTAAACCATTAAATTACTGGTTTACTACCACTTTAACTTAAGTAAATAAGGGGATCTAGCTCAATTGATTTGATTGAATAAGGTGTGTGAGTTATTATAAATCCTCTGGTACCTGTCTTTGATTCTTACAGATAAAAATAAATACACTTAAGTAGATGACATATTTTCATCATATTGATTAGTACATTAATGAAATCCTACTTTATGTATAAATGGTTAAAAGTAAATTTAATAAATAATTTTTAATAAATTTTTTATATTATTAAGTTATATATGAGTTCACACATAATTTCAAAAATTAAGTTTTTAAATATTTACTATTTTAATTAATTTTGCCTTAGAGGATACATTAAGACTGTAAGGATACATTTCAGTGATGGATTGTCACTAACAAATATATTGCACATTAATTGCATAAACATTTTTAAATATTTGTGAAATTAATATAAAAGTATAAAATTAAAAAAGTATTTGAGGAAAATAATTTATTTATACATTTTAAACTAAATTTTAACTAATTTCAATCATGATAAATATTAACTACCAAAGCTAGTATGGGCAGTAAACCATTAAATTACTGGTTTAGTACCATTTTAAATTTAGCAAATAAATTTATAGTTATCATTAAACTTTAGTGTGTTAAGATAATAATGTACTTTAAATTAAATTATTGATAAATACATTTTTACTCAATCACTTTTTTTTATACATTTTACTCGATCACTTTTAAAATAACTTATTTTATTGTTTGAATAAGATAAATGGAGAGACAGTAAAAAAAAAAAAAAAGATAAATGGAGAGCATCACATAAGGCTCGTATGAAAAAAACAATTAAGAAAAAAATTCATTCAAAATTTTAAAGAATAGATGTTTAACACATGTTAAATTTGAAAAATACTAAAAACTCACAAAAGAGTAAAATCTATCCACATTAATAATATTTTTAAATATTATACATGTTGAATATTTTTCACTCTTATTTGAAATTTTTTAATACATGCATATTTGCATACTGCGAACTAAGAAGAGTTAGATTTACCAAAAGAAGTTAAGGGTCGTTTACTTGCAATTTTATTTTCTGTTTTCATTTTTTAATTACAAAATTGTTACCTTGTTTTTAATTTGTTTCATGTTTTCAAATATTTATATAGGAAACACTGAAAATAACTTTTTTTTTTGTTTTCTCTGTTTCCTATACAAATATTTGAAAACAGAAAATAAATTAAAATAAGATGACAATTTTATAATTAAAAAATGAAAATAGAGAATGAAAAAAAAACAAATTGCAAGTAAACGGTCCCTAATCTTGCGTAAAACAGTGAGCCATGCCTCAAATATCCAGCTAAGATAGGTATTTACATTTAATGTGTAACCGTATCTTAATAAAAGAAATGAAATATTTAATAATGATAATTAAATTTACTATTATGAAATAAATGCTAAAATTAATTTAAACATACATGCAACCGTCCATGTTGAGCACCCAAGACATGCCGAATAACCGGAGTCTAAGTTCAGAGACATGTTCAGAAAGCACTTCTTTTCATAATATGTAACAAACTGATCCTGAAAAGGGTTAAAAAAAAGGTTAGTGTGCATCATTAATTAAGCAATGAGATGGAATATTTTAACCCAAAATATTTTTTATAAATTTTGAAAGAAGTTATAGAAAATATTTAATAATTTTCTTAAAATTGATTTTAAAAAGTTATAAAAAAGAGAATGAATCCTCTCATGTTAAATTTTTTCATAATCATATCATGTGAAAAATTTGTGTCTATCTCTCTCTTAAAGATTAAAAAGAAAGAGTTATATTTAAAATTTGTATGCATTTAAAAAGAGAAAAATAAACACAAAATTTTCACATGATCATATAAAACTTTAACACATAAAAGATTCATTCCCCACAATAGAAAAGGAGAAAACAAGCCATATACTAATAGTTGAAAACAATTTTACACTTTCAACTATTACAAATCATCATGTATGGTAAATTTATTGACTTTAATAATAATTATTTTAAATTTCATACCAACAGTAATTTCTGATTGATTGACAGTATAATTTTTTTTACATTGATAGTGCATAGCAGATAAACTCATAGAAAAAACGTCTTAGTATAAAAGTTCTCAGTTTATAAAAGGACAAAACTTGTCCAGTGCAGCATATCATATAGAGAGAGAATCAATGTAACCGAGCTAATCAAGCATGGTTTTTTTAGCTCAACTCATTTGCTCAAAACAGATCTAAAATCATTTGATAAATTCCATTGAAGAGTTATCTTCTCTTTCAAATTCAAACAAATATGGAACCATCCATGTTGAGCACCCAAGGCATGTCGAATGACTGGAACCAAATTTCAGAGACATGTTACCAAAAACATGGAACAACTTCTCAAGATTCATTGAATGATCATGGAACCCTAAATTGGACACAAAATGAAGTCCTAATTCCAGTGCCACAAGGAGGCCAATTTCCATCAAACTTAATAGCATGGGATGAAGTACCTCAACAAACCGGGTTGGTCTATGCAAATTAGCACTATACAATTTAAATGTCTTTTTTTTTTTAAAATCTTATGTAACATTTTTTATTTCCTTTAATTTTTGAGACAGGGTGGTTGCCTCCCCAAAAATTGAGTACGAAGTAAAAGAACCAATAAAGCAAAAACGATATCGTAAAGTGAATTCAAAGAAAATGACCTCTGCGTATCGAGGAGTTACAAAGTATGTCTCTTCTATGATTTATTTATTTTTATATCTATAAGTAATTATTTCATGTTCTTGTTCCAAAATTTTCTCATAACAATGTTTAATATAATTCTTTTAGACATAGGTGTAAGGGACGTTTTGAATCCTTTGTGTGGGATAAGGACCCCAAAACAATGAAAGGAAAGACAGGTTGAAATATGTAGCTTTTCACTCTTCTTAATTCTTTTTTTTTTTTTGCCCCTAACATGTTACTAATATTTTTGTGTCCTGTTGTACGCCCGGATCTTTTCCAACTACGACAGTTTATATTGGTAAGTATATAAGTTCTTTTGTATTTAATTTTGAGTGTGTCATATTATGAATTTGATGTGCTAATTGGAAAGAAGAGAGTATAGGAAAGGAGAGTTTGGAAGAAGAGAAAGAGAGAGAATATGAAAAGGGGACTGAATTTAAGATAGATGTGTAAAAAGAAACAGGATTAATATGTTGAAGAAAGATATGTGTTGCTAATTATAATTTATTAATTAAGAAAAATTAACTATTGAGTATGCATTCCATGGGTCCTTTTAAATTCAAATAGAATTTTAGTAATTAATATACAAAAAACACAATCATAGGATGAGAATTTGAAATTAAAATTTAGAGAATGTTTTGCTCAAATGGAGGATCAGAGAAGCTTGTAGGCGTCGATTGAGTGAGTGTTTCAGTTGTTTGGTGATGATAGAGTTTCCTAGTTGTCTAGTGAGTGACAAGTGGTCACCTGCAAGTACTTCAACACTCAAGTAAGCTATGTGGCCAAAGAGGGAGTATTGAAGCTCAAAGATGAAGAGAGTGTATCTTGTAGATGGAGATTTGATTGTGTTTTATAGGAGTCTAGAGATGGAACATGTGGGGTTAGGTGACATTAAGAGAGTAGTACACCTTCTTTGAAGCTTGTATGTTACATCACTAAAAGAGGCATGACCTTTATACGATTTGTAGGTGACTAGGGGTATGTTTGGTTATCTATTCAAAAAGTACTTTTGGGTGCTGAATGTACTTTTGGAAAGTAAATTCAGTTTCGTAACATGTTTAGTTACCCTCAAATATACATTTGCACATTAAATTTTTTCCTGGAAATTGAATTTTGTAGAAATAAGATTTAGGTTGTTTTTGCAAGCTTAAGTTTAATTCAAAGTAAATATGCAAGCTTTAATTCAAACATGCACTTAGTGGTTAGTTGGGATATACTTTGGTTCCAACTGAGGTGCACCTCCAGAACAGTTACCCCCATAAGTCTGTGACACATTATGGTATGAGGTGTCGACTTGCTAAAGCTTGTGCTTAAAAGTGTCATTTGAGACATTCTTCGGTTCTATGATCCACAATTGCCATGTCTCAAAGTTGACTGTGCATATAGGTGTAATATGGTTGGTATCATTTTTTAGAAAAACCAGTTTCTGCATTTGCAAAGTTATAGATTTCAAGCTCCTTTGTGACTATTAGACAAAGCCCCTCATTGTAATAGGAAAGCTATACCAAGATCATATGCTTGATGTGACGAGTTTGACAATATAGTGTTTTTGCGTATGTTTTCTTGTTGAGGTGCCAACCTAGATTGGATGTGTGGATATTAGGCATTAGTAAGGCACAATGAGGGATTTTATATGTTAGTCCTTTTGTCATCTCAAAACATTTTTGTCTTTGGAAAGCATGCATTGTTGCTATGTGTTTTAAGTTTGGCAAGTTCAACGATGATGAGAATGTGTCTCCTAAAGCACAAAATGCCGAACATCAAAGAATCATTCCTATAGATGAGGCTAATGTCGTGCTCGGACATAGAAGGTTAAAAAGGGCTTGTAGGCTTCTATCTAGTGAGTGCTTTAGAGCGTGTTTGCAAACACGTTGGACTTCCGTTGAACGGAAAAGCTTAATTTTCTTACTCTCACATTTAGTGTATTGGAAAGTGTGAAAACCCGTTGAACGGAGGTTGTAACGCTTAACCAAACATGCACTTAGTTTCTTGGTGATGGTAGAGCTCCATGGTTGTCTAATGAGTGATAAATGATCATCTGCAAACACTTTAGTACTCAATTAGTTAGTTGTGTGTCCAAAGAGAAAGTGAGGATCAAAGAAGAAAGCTTACCTTTATACAGTTTGTAGGTGAGAGGACGTAGAGAGCAGAGAGGGTAGAAGACCAGTTGAGATGCACCTCAGTTCGAACCATGGTGCACCTCTAGAATAAAAAAGTAAAAGAAATTCAAAACTACATATTTGCCCTTATTTTCACATTTGAATTAATAGTTTATTATGGAAGAATATATTAGGAAAATAACTTAATCTCATTTAAGTATACTTTAATTTAATGGATAGGGATCAATTGAATGCATGTTTCTCAAAATGAAGTTATATCTCAATTAATACTTACGTGGATATTTAAAATATGATTGTAGTGATGAAATTGAAGGTTTCATTCTTGTATTGAAATTAATTACCCGTCTCTATAATTATGTAATTTTTGTGTGTCTCCTAATTAAAAAGTAATTGTAATTAAAAGATAATATTTCCTCTAAACTCAAATATTAGAAGAAAAAATAAATACTAATTCAAGATTATTAAGAAAATTAGTTAAAATTATTTCATTTTATTTCACTACTCCCAATTAAAAGATAAGTTTTATTTTCTTTCTAAATTGACCTTCATTAAAACTTAATATTAAAAATAAAAAAGTCATTAGGAATAAAACCTTAACTAAATAAAGGGTATTTTGGTTATAATATATCATTAAATAGTGTTAAATTATTTAAGATTTGCTTATATTTTATACCACCATATATGAGTTTTGTTTTGTTTATATTTACGTCTAGAAGGAATACTTAATTTTCTTAATTGTTAATTTCTTTTTATCGCATTATTATTGATTGAAGTCTATTAGAAATCACTAAATTTTAATCAATAAACATTCCTCTTATCCTCTACTAAGCTAACTACTCTCCACTCCAACATAGCCATGTACTTGCACCCTTTTAATTTAACCAAACAACAATACCGATTTAGATATTCTGTGTAAGGTGATAAATTTAAACATATTGTAGATACTTATAGTAGAATAATGTCATATAATTAGCTAATCCTATCTAGAAAATTAAGAGAAAAACTCAACATACATTTAGTAATGCATATATACATAGTCACACATCTATACTTGTTGCATCTTGATCAATCATATAACAGAAATAAGTGAAGATAAAATTAATTTCTATCTTCTCTCTCTCTTTTTTTGTCCTTTATTTTTCTTATCATTTCCTCATTTCAACTAGAATTATCATTTATGAGCTCTAATTTTGTTTCTCATTCAATAATTAATAAACAATCTATATGGTGCTTGAAATATACCCTTTAGTGTTCAACATGCTTTTTTTTTTTTTAAATATTGCTTAGTGATATATATAATTGGAGGTTGTAATGAAAAAAAAGGTATGGGAGGGAAAACATGAAAATGCATTTGCAAGATATCTCATATCCTCAAGCAATTTTACTGTTCCTGTTTTGGATAATGATTGAGGGAGTAGTTTCGTACAGTCTTACTTTAGTATTTGTATTTGATTTTGTTAGCTATGTCCCCCCCCCCCCCCAAAAAAAACAAAACATTTTCATGCGAATTCATATACACAAAAGTCATATACATATTGCCTTTTTTTACCACAACTAGGGTAATTTTGAGGACACAAACATTTGGCTCTTTTTCTTTAACATAAACTCCTTTCTTTTTCTTTGTGTATATATGTGTGTGTGTGTGTGTTTTCTTTTTGTTTCTAATTTTGGCATTTTTGGGAATGGGGGAGTTGGCAGGTGGATTTAAAAATGAACTGGAAGCAGCAAGAGCTCACGATTTGATTGCCATAAAGATATGGGGCAAGTTTGCATACACAAATTTTCCGGTATGTCATCATATATTGAATTTATGATTTTAGTATAGCAACATGTACTTTAGATTATTGATTCAATTATAGTTAGTTGAACTAATTGCATCTCATAATTATACTACGAATCATAGGAGAGTTGTTATTTGAAGGAAATCTCAGAAATGCAAAGTATGAGCGTAAGAGAATGTATTCTTGCAATCAGAAGGTACGCTTACAATTATCAGATAGATAATTCCTTAATATATATGCATAAATTGTCGTGCTAGTATTTACTGCATGTTTGGTTGAGATTAATTTTGGAAAAATGTTTATTTTATTCAAATGACCTTTTGAGAAGCTAGTAAAAATAGGTAATTGCTTTCTCTAAGATAAATTAAACTAAATGCATACTAAGGTCATGTTTGAATAAACTTTTCTACACGTGCTTATTTATAGGAGAAGAAAATAAGTAAAATGCATTGAACTTCTTTTGAATTAAAATCAATTGATGCACTTTAGTTTTTAGCTAAAAAAGTTAAATGAATAAAGCTTGCAAAAGTTAAGTGAATAAGTTGATTTTAGCTTATACAAGAAGTTTAATTCATATATTTTCTTATTTTCTTTTGCTATAAGTGCTTATGGAGAAGTTTATACAAACATGACCCTAATAAATTATCTATCTAAATGTCATTATACTTCAATGCTTGTTTATCATATTCGTTTAACAAAGCAAAAATAAAACAAAAGTTATGAATAAATAATTCAAACATTGCTATTAATTATTCTAAGTGGACAAAATAGTCATGAATGCATTAAATCTTGACTATTTCAGGCTTAGCAAGAACAATTCAATGACTGGGTTTGACGACTGCAACATCTCCAGGTTTGTGCATTAATAGTGCCATCTTTGCTTCCTTTTTTATCTGAGATCTTGAATTTGGTCACATGTTATATTTGTTATTACATTAGCTTTTGAAGAATTTTAGTCACTATTGGAGGATTAGAGTAGTGACAAAAGATTTTTTTTAGAGTAATGATATATGGATACCCATATATCATAAACACCTATTTGACACCTTGAAAGAGAATGAGAGAGAAGTGTAGGTATGATAGGTAATATGATTTGGGGTAATGATATTTAGACACTGCAATATTTCAAACACCCTATTGATACCTCTTATTTGTCTTCATTTCTCTCTTGTCACATCCAAGACTTATTACATGTATCAGTACTTTTCTCTATTATTTCTTTCTCTCTCTGAGTGTAGACTAGCATACGAATATCTAAGAATCACTTTCCTATGATTTGATACAAAGAGAGAGATAGAGAGAAAACAAGAATGTCAAATAGGTGTTTATGATATATGGATATCCATATATCGTTACTTTTTTTTTTTTTATGAACTAATTCGCCGACTTAAATTTTTGGAGTATTAATGTGGCGTGCATGTATATTTTTTTCAGTTTTTTTGCTAGAGCTTCAGTTGAAGTGGAAGAAAACAATGCAATTGGTGATGCATTGCCAAACCTGGACTCTACCACAATGCAGTCAATGTTTCAAGAGATTGGTCAAGAATCTCAAGCACCAATAGCTTTTCAAAACCAACATGGGAATGTTGATCAGAACCATTTTGACAACCAGTTTCTGTATGATGATCAGTACCTATGGTCAGATCCTGCATTTCAAAATGACCTTAGTTTCCAAAATGATCTAAGTTTCCCTTTTTGGTCATATGATTTTGGCAGTACTACACTATTTGAGGATCATGCAAGTGCTTCAGGCAATGCCCTCGATTGGAAGACTTCAATGTTTGAGATGGGTAATGAAAATCCAGCAGGAGCAGGAAATGATGGTATTAATTAGTTCATTTGGGTCAGGTTCTATAGGGTTCCATTCAATGGAGCCAAATATTTAGTATTTTGAAGCACCAAATATAGGTTGCACCTGTCCAAAGGTATGAACCTCTCCAATATGGATTTGCATCAAACACTTGTTCCCGAAGTGAGAATATGGTTGTTTACAATGATTTGGATATAAACCAATATCTCAATCTCATTGGCCCTAACATGGATGATTAGGAAACTACCAATGATTGAAGCCCTTTTATATATGTTATTGAATATAATTATGGTTTTATCACATATTATATTTTATACCTACTTTGAATCTTTTTTTTTATCATCATATCACTTATCCCTTTTATCTTATTAAGGTGTGAAAAGCACACATCCTTTTAAATTAAAACCAAATTGGTTGAAGGCTACATTGACATGGTTACTACATAGGATCTTAGAAATTGACGAGAGAGAGAAAATATTGAATGTTGCCATTTGAGAACCATTGAACACTGCAAGAACAAGAAAAATAAGACAAAAAAAAAAAAATTAAAACGAGATGAAGAGGAGAAAATATATATAAGAGAAAAATAGCACATGATAGGTAAAAGAAGAGAAGAAAAAAAAAATTTGGTCTGTGAAGACACGATAGGTTCATGAGTCGATTTATGCATAGAGAAAGGTGGAAACTAAATCCTACAACACTCATAGTACATCTGATCTAAAGCAAATAGCTTTAAGTTGGTTGTGCAAGGTTTATAATAACTAAAAATATTTTCACCTTTTTAATTGAAATGAGAGAAAATTATTTTGTGTGTGTGTCTTCTATTTTACGAAAGAAAACAAAAGGAAATTATATTTAATGATATTTTTAAAAATTAATTTTGGAAGAATTTTATTTAAAATATTTTTTGTGTATTCTAAAATAAAGGAAATAATAATAATAATAATAATAATAATAATAATAATAATAATAATAATAATAATAATAATTATTATTATTATTATTATTATTATTATTATTATTATTATTATTATTATTATTATGTTTTTAACAAGAATCGACATTGCTCAAGATCTTAAGAGTATAACTATACATAAGTTTTTATGATGCACAAAACACTTGAGGATAAAAAAAAAATCACTCAATTAATCATTATTGTCAGCTTGTTGTTGAGATTCAACATTTATTTACAGAAATTTATTTAAAATATTTATCTTTTATTTAAGGAAGTTTATTTAAAGAAAACTGTTTGTACGCAACTAAAAGCTACTAAAAAAATTGTTTACTAAACACTATTAATATAATCAGTCAAAATTTTCAACTAGTAAAAAAATTAAAAAACTAGCAAAAAATACTTACCAAACGTACCAAAATGTTATTTTCTAAACAATATAATTTTTTTGGAACCAATTGTTTAAATAAATTTTATATTATTATTAAGTTATATATGGGTTCACACATCATTTAAAAATATATATATATATATATATATATATATATATATATATATAATTTTTTGAATATTTATTATTGTAATTAATTTGGCCTTAAAGGTTACACTAAGAAATTCCAAGGATGGATTATCAATAACAAGTATCTTGTCCATTAATTGTTCAAATATTTTTAAATATTTGTGAAATTAATGTAAAAGTATAAAATTAAAAAATATTTAAGGAAATTTTTTTATTTATTCATTTTAACTAGTAGACTTTAACTAGATTATTTTGATCATGATAAATATTAACTACCAATGCTAGCATTAAAATAGTGGTGTACTATCATTATTTTTATTTTTTAAAATTTTTGAAGAGGTACTACCATTATGTTTAAAGTTAGCAAATAAGGTTACGCATTTATTACTAAATTTTAGTGTTTTAAGATAATAATGTACTTTATATTAAATTAATGGTAAATACATTTTTACTCAATCACTTTTTTTTTTTATACATTTTGCTCTACCACTTTTAAAATAATATTGTTTCATTGTCAGAATAAGATGAACGAAATCGAAGAGTGTCACATAAGACTTGTATGAAAAAATTTACTTCTTCCGTTACATAATAATTGTCGTGTAAGAAAAAAAAAATAAGTTCTAAAATAATTATCATTTTAACTTTTTAATGTAACATTAATTACTTTTTTTCGCTTATATCTCTTATAAATGATGAGCAACAAAATCTATAAATGAATTAATAATAATAAGGTTAATTTTATAAAATTGTCACTCTCTTTCATCTATTTATGAGTTTTGCTTGGTCTGTATAAAAAAATTTAGAACAATAAACATTATGAGACGGAGGGAGTAGAAAAAAAACATTCAAAATTTTAAGAAATAGATGTTTAACACATTTGTTAAATTTGAGAAATACTGAAAATTCACAAAAGAGTGAAATCTATCCACATTAATATATTATTTTTTAAATATTATCCATGTTAAATATTTTTCACTTATTTGAAAATTTTCGTTGCATACTGACAAAGTTGGATTTAGCAAAAAAGTAAATAATCTTCCATAAGCAATTAATTAATGTCTCAAATATCCAACTAGAAAATATATTTGCATTTAATGTGTAACCATATCTTGATAAAAGAAATGAAATGAAATATTTAATAAATTAAAGTTACCATTTATTATGAATAAACTCTCAATTTCATCCTTAAAGTATTACTTTATTTCCTAAATAATCTAAAAATATATAACAAAATTATATAACTAATCCCTCAAATATTAAAAATCATTCTACATGATCCTTTAAATATTGAAAAAACCTTCAAATAAGAGGAATGAATCCTCTCATATTGAATTTTGAATTTACACGATCGTGGCTGAAAGTCGCCGCAATGGGAGAAGCTTGAATTGAGGAAGAATAAGATGTCGACGGTGGCCGGGAAGTGCAAAATCTTTCTGCCAAGATAAAATTAGATTTCTTAAAATTAATGTATGCAATCAATATTTTGAAAGATAGTATCAATCGTATATATTTTCAGAAATTCAATTTTGTTATAACCAATAATTTTCTTTTACCCTTGTAATATTTTTCAAAAAGTTAAATTCTTTTTATAAGGTAATAATTAAAAATTATCACACCAATATTGCATAATGGTTTGATATTTAATGTCACCTTATACTTTTTTTTTAGTCCATTTGTTTTGAAATAAAAGTATGTTTCCAACAAAACAAATTCAATTTTATAATAACAATAATCATTTTACATTGATTAGAAGTAGAGTTGCAATAGATAAAATTAATTGAATAATTACGCTCATATATATTTTTTCTTTCATTACATTTCTTCTTTTTTTTCTCTCTCTCTTTTTTCTTTCCATCTTTCTCTTTTCTCGATCTACATAAACTCTTAAATGGGGTGTATCATCATAACTACTTAAATTAATTCTAAGTGAAATATATATATATATATATATATATATATATATATATATATATATATATATATATATATATATTCATCGAATAAAAATAATTTTAGTTGTGGAATTTATTATACGTATATTTAAATGAAGTTTTACTTCATCTTCTAAATAGAATTTATTCTTTAAAATTCATTTCTAAATATAAATAAGTTTTTTTTTAAAATATTTTACTTTTATACATTTTATGGCAAAAGGAATAGATGGAAACTTATTTTAATTGATTGAACTCTTAACAAACTTGGAGTAATTATATTGTTATGGTCACCATTTTTTTTATCTCTATGCTCATAATTTTATAATAAAAAAAGAGGATGGAGAAATTTAAATTTAAGTTTCTATTTGTTCCTTTTGCCATAAATGGTATATCAGTAAAATATTCAAAAAATTACTTATACTTAAAATGAATTTAAAAGAATAAATTTTATTTGGAAGGTGAAAATGAAGAATTCAAAAGATATGTACTATCAATGTAAAAGTTTTTACACTATTAACCAATCTGTTTTATAAGAACTGGCTCGACACAACTGGTCGGACCAGTTTAACCAGAACCCGAGCCAATAGCTGATTCGGTTTGCTAATTAGATCGGGTATGTAGTTAGCCTGGGATGACGTCATTAAAGCGGTGTGACACTGGATTAACTCATTTGAACTATTGTTGCCTGTTGAAATCACCAAGTTGTCGGCAGCATGCATCACATTACTTAATTAGTTTAAATAAAAAAATGTTAAAAAAACAAACAAAGGAAATTGATCCTGTGACCATGAACACCTAGGGGTGTTCGTTGTGTGGTTCGGTTCAGTTTTTAAACAAAAAGTCATCCAAACTAAACATAAAAATAATACGCAATTTGGTTTCGTTCAATTTGAATTCAATATCAAATTCGAACCAAACCAAATCAAAATTTTGCGATTTGATTTGGATCAGTTTTGCGGATTTTAATATTTTTAATTTTATATTTATATGTACATACACAATATAAAAGATATCAATCCATACTATCAGATTTATTCTAATTATAGATTCACTTCACTCCTTGTTAAAAGATGAAAATAACTGATGATGCCTAAGTTGTAATAAGATAGCAATGAGTATAATGGTCCTTTGTGATTTGATAGCATGAATTTTACATCTTTAAGTTAAAATTGTAATGCAAACCATATTTAAATATTAATTATAATTTAAAAATTTTATATAAGTTTTTTTTTATAATTTAAAGAAAATTGGCTATAGAAATAAAATATTATTTTGTATAATTTAGTTAAAATTATATTTTTTTATAATTTTCTATAATTTTCATAATTTGTAAAAAAAAATATAAGTTAAAAGTTAATTTTCAGAAAATTATATGTAATTTTAACAAAATAATAATTTTGTCATTTCAATATAATTTATATTATATCTTATCATTATCTGATTTATTATATGATGTGCACAAAAAATTAGATAGAATTATAGCTTACTTTGCTCTCATCTTATCATGTTCTTATCTTGCTCTCTTATCCTACCATATCCTATCAAATCCTGCCCACCAAACAAACCCTTAAGATAATATTATAAAAGTTAGCTAACTTAAATAAGGGAGTTTGTGATTAGATGACAATATAAAAATTATTTATGTGAATAGTGCATATATTATTTATTTATTTAATCTTAATTCTACAAAATCTAAAGTACATTCCTTTACACCCACCCTTGCATTTAGGGCTGACAACGAATCAAACCAACTCGACATTAGTTTGGGACTCAAACCAATAATTAATTTGTTAACTTTGGTTCATGAACCAAGTGAGATGAACTTGAGCTAAAGATTGAGCTTGTTAAATAAATTATCTGAACTTAATCTATGTACAGTTAGATACTTAGATTTATTTGGTTTATGAATAGACTCAATAGATAGATAGATAGAATTAGTTACATATAATAACATTTATTATATATATATATATATATTAATTAATATATTTTATATTATTAAATTCATATAATTAAATTACTAATTAATTTCATATTGTTTTTATGAAATAAATAAATAAATAAATGTAACATAATCATAATTGTAAATCAAATCAAGTTAATGATCTAAACCGAGATGGTTCATAAGCTTGAATTGAATCGAGTTTGAGCTTGAAAAAAAAAAGTTAATATTAAACTCAAATCAAGCTTCGAACAAAACCGATTCTTATCGAGTCAAATCGAGATAAACAAGTTCAACTAGTATGACTCGTTTCTAGCCACACTAGTTGCACCCATTGAACAAGAGTTTCATTTTGCTCTTTTTTCTTAAGCTAATGTAACATTCTACTAGTGGTGCAAACTGCAAGAGTAGTATAATGTCAAGTGCACCAAAACATTTTTGACATATAGTGAACAAAAGAAATGCTAGGAACACACTCTTTTGAACACATTCTCTTTTATTAGTTAAAATTTATTGGAAATGACAAAATTTTGTGGGTCCCACATCATATTTAATGATTTTCTCTCCTGAGTTTGTAATTTTCAATAAATTCTAACTCATTAGAGAGAGAGTGTTAAAAGCAGTGTGTTAGAGAGTGTGTTCCTAGCACTCATCTAGTAAACAAATTACCTATTGGTTTCCTTAATTAATTATTAAACAATTTTATTTTTTTTTCAAAGAAATGATAAGATTGAAAGTGTAAACGGAAAATACCTGAAAAAATTCACCTACAGATATACATGTATTTACCCCAAATGCTAAATATAGAAGGTCAAATGTATATACCATATAAGGCCTTCAAATGAGATTCCCGAAATTGTTAATCTAGAAACCACTTTAATGTGGTCAAAATACAGGCTGAAAAGTCCATTGAGGCGCGTTTGGTTCTCCAAATCAAACTTTGGTTCGCCAAACCAGACTCTTAAGTATTCCTATAAATTGAACTAAACCTTTCCTCTATGACACACCTCATATTCATATTTCATATCATATAAGATAGCATAACCTATAACCCATGGATTCAAGAAATGTGCCAAACTTGAACGGCGTCACTAAGAAGACCAAAGGTCGACAAAAGATCGAGATGAAGAAGATAAGCAACGAGTGTAACCTTCAGGTGACGTTCTCGAAGCGTCGCACTGGGGTTTTTAAGAAAGCGAGTGAGCTTGCAACCCTCTGTGGTGTGGACCTCGCAGTGATTATGTTCTCACCCAGTAATCGAGTTTTCTCCTTCGGCAGCCCCAATGTGGATTCTGTTATTCAACGCTATACGACACAGGGCCCACTTCCCCTCCTCACCTTAGACCTCAATGAGGCCCCTTGCACCGTGGACGAGGGTGAGCTCCACGCGCACCTCAGCAGTTTGTCCAACGAAATCGACGCAAAGAAAAAACGCATAAAGGATCTAAACCATTTGTTAAAGGCCGCAGAGGATCACATCTGGTGGGATGCACCAATTGAAAGCATGAACAATGGCCAACTCAAGAAGTACCAGAAGATGTTGAAGGAGTTAAAGACACATGTCAGTGAAAAACGTGAGACATAAACATGGAAAAGGACCTACTTTTGGGTTCTTTTGACTCCTTCAAAAGAGATCCTCCATTAATGATGCCCTGTTTAAATTTTCAGTTTGTGTTTTTTAATTTCAATTTTGAATGAGCAGTACTAGCTTAATTAGTTTCATGTGTGGGACATGGTTAGGACTGATTATCTAGGGTTTAGGTTTTCGTTTCCTTCAATAATCTTCATCATCTGTTGGTGAAACATATTTCCTTTATGTTGTTTTTTTGTTTTTTGATTAGGGATTGTAATTGTGCATGTAGTTTCTACATGTGGTGTTGTTTGAATTAAAGGGCATCTTATATAAATAAATATCCAATTCTATCTGAAATTCCAATCTTTTGAACTCCGGTTAAGGATTTTGATTTTCTCGTCTCCGCCTAGGGCGAGTCGAGTTTAGAGGTAGGTTTCAAAAGAGGCAGGTACAAACAATTAAAACTCAATTCCATTTCTGTTAGGGTCAAAGAAACTCATACGAAACTCATATAATCCATTTAAAAAAATATACTTTACTTATATAATTTTAAATAAGCTATATACTAAGTTATTAATTATATTTTAATTTAGATAATAAATAAAAATTAATAAGCAATGTGAAGCATAAAATTAAGAAATTTAAGAATTAAAATATTTTTTAATAAACCGTGTTATTTAATTTTATTACTTTATCATTATTATGATTTAAATTATTTAGTTATTAAAATAATTAATATATTTTTAATAATTATAAAAAATATAGCGTGAAAATATCTATTATCTATACTCCCTCTGTCCCTATTTATATATAGCGTGAATATATAAAAAGAGACAAGCAATTTTCTAAAAATAGTCTTATAAATAGGGACAGAGAGTATATATATATATATATATATATATAAGTTATTCCTCATCCTTACCATTTGTCTTCTTGAACTCTAAGAGAGTTTTTTTTTTTTTTTCAGACGTGGCTAGAACCCATAATGCTAATTTGGTGAGGCACTTGAACCTAGCCTTAAACCAACATAAGAACCACTAAGTCATTCAATTTGTTTTGTTTATGTATAAAGATATACTATATATAACGTTAGCGTGTGAGGGACCAGAAGTGAATATATATATTTGTTGGTGCTAACTAAACATGACAAGTTCTAGCATGCAATAGTAAGGTAGGTCTTGCACCGACAATTTTTATACCGTCAGATCTGTTTATATTTATGTCCATGGCTAAAACTTCTTTTTTTTTTCCTTTTCTTTCCCAATTCACCCTTTATTCTTTTTCTTTCTCCTCTTCCTCTTTTCTCCTACGCAGCTATCCTTCCCTCTTTTCTACCCCTCACCAGTATGTTTCGTCGCCGCTAAACTGAACCACTCATAAAAAATAACAGATCTATTTTCATTTGATGTATATTTTTGTTCATCCAATCACTAGAAAAAATAAATGAAAGGTTGTCGGAGGTGGCGGCATGCGGTGGTCACAACAGTGAGATAAGAAAGAGGTAGATGAAGGGTGATAGAGGCAGAGTGAGGAGAGACAAGAAAGAGGTGGGTAAAATGGAAAAAGAGGAAAAAAGGTAAAAAGAAAAACACAGAAAAGAAAAAAAAAAAGAATAAATCTTTACCATCAATTTAGAAAAACAGAGATCTAACATTATACAAATCCCCTAGGACCGTGCAAGACCTATCTCACTCACGCACCGTAGAATCAGTCACTAAACAATATTATAAAAGCAAGCAAATAATAACTTTTTATTACTATATAATTTAATGAGTTAACTTTTTTAAATTTCTATTTTTATTCCTTAAACTTTTATTTGACTAGTCAAGATTCCTTAGTTTTTTTTAGTCAGTACTTTTAGTTTCAGTTTTCTATTTATGTCATTAAATGGTGATAGTTTGTTTTTAGTGGTTAAAAATTGTCAAAAAATGCGTAATGGGAATGTTCAAAAGCTATTAAACAAATTTCTAGCTGTTCAAAGCTGGCAGAAATTGAAGAACCCGCCAGATCTGTCAAACCAAACCAAAAATCAACAAAATCGAAGAACGAGATTAAATCCAAGAACAACCCAACAACCATTATGCAACCAACCAGAACAATTGAACCAAACAATGATGACCTCCACACCCTACGTCATCACAATCGAAGAGACGAGTCCTGGGGCGACGGATTTTTCACTTCGTAGTTCAGTTCTTCCGAATTAAAATTCTTTTCTCACGCTTTTGTCTGAATCACCATATTTCTTAGTGATTAAATCAATTTTTCCTCTTTCTCAATTTCTTGTCCCCATGTGTTATCTACTCACAAGTAACAAGATCTAGTTTTCAACAAACATCATTATGGCCATTTTACAATGCAACATTGTAGCAAGGCTTTATGTTTAGAAATATATTAGTCAAGGGGCACTAAAGCTAGTTAGTTTTTACATGCTCGAAGTTTTTACATTTATCCTTCCTTTAATTTCCCTAAAAACTGCCAAAAATTGGTTTTTTTTTTTTTTTTACTTATTAAACACTAACTGTCAAAAAACATAATAAAACAATAATAATAAAATTAACGTGACATCATCATTTAACGACACAAATAAATGACAAAGACTAAAAGTACTGATGGAAAAAAAGTTAAGTGACCTTGGCCGATCAAATAAAAGTTCAAGAACTAAAAACAAAAATTTGAAAAGATTAGGGACCAAAACCAAAAAAAAAAAAAAAAGGGACCAAAACCAAAAACACCTCTATTTTATAGGTATAAAAAGTTATTTAAGCCTCTACTGTATTTTAGAGTCCATACACGGGGAAAAAAGAAACAACCAATACTTGCTATCATAATTATAATTTTATTCGGGTTTTTTTGTGTGTTAATTTAGCCCTTTTGGAAAATCCTGTTCAGATCATACTTCGACAAATGTCGGGTCTGGACAAACGTCTTGGGAATTAAAGCTGGAAATAGAGTTGTCGTTGCTACAGAGAAGAAATTGCCATCTATATTGGCTGATGAAACATCAGTCCATAAAATTCAGTTATTAACACCAAATATTGTTGTTGTATATAGGTTTGTTTCTTTGTACATATTTAAATCATTTTAAGTTAAACATATTATTTTATAACGTCATTCATTGTATCTTGATAGTGGTTTTGCATAATGGCAGTTTGATAGTTTAAATGTGTTCTTAAACATGAGATGCCACTTAAGTTACCTAGACCTCAACAACTGAGGTGGGAGGCATTAAGGATGTGGCACAGCTATTTTGGGGAGTATGAAAAAGAAATTGACATGGCACACTTAAAACTAATTAAAAATTTACTAGATAGAAAACCTCCACTAGAGGCAAATTTGTTTGAACCGGATAGGACCACTATGGATGGCAAAGCTTCCCCTCCGAGTATTTAACGCAGCTGCATACCCAGGACTCGAACTCGAGACCTCTGGTTAAGCTAGAACAACCTCCACGTCAGTTAATCTACGCGCTCGGTGGTGGTAGAAAATATTTATTTCAGTCAAAATATAAAAATAAAAAAAAAGTGTTGTCGGTGATAAACAGCTAACTATTGCTTGTATACTGATTAAACAGACAGAACACAGAAGTATACGTAAAGCATACTAGCATGTGGCAGACTGTTAATCTGCATTGTTTTTAGATATAAATAGATCTGCTTTAGGATTTCAATAGATTCACTAATAATGAAAGAAATAATTTAACTAGATAATATGAAAGAAGTAAATAATATATGGGGCATAAGGAGGACAACCAGAACAGCAGCCATGCAAGTATGCCACAAACAACCAAAAGCCAAAGAACCATTACAAATGCAAAATCAATAACCATATCAGCTACCATACATATTGTAGAATATGAACTTGAACTCCCTAACTTCTACAACAAGTAGAATAAAAACAATCTTTAACTAGGATGTCTCAAATTCTGCAGAAATCATCCACTTTAAAAGGTTTGTAATAGCAACTCAGAAGCATTGGCTTACCTGGCAGATTTCTATTGCATTTCTTCCAGTGACAAAACTAAGAATGTAACTAACTTGTATATTGTATACCACGAATAAATCACCCTCATGAGAATTTTGCTTTCCCTTTTTTTCTGAATAGTTGTTTTCTTGTTCTCTAAAAAGGCTTGAACTGGAGATATTCTCCTGAACTATTGCAATATTACCAGGTTTTATGGTTGATGTTTGGCATGTGCAGTAGCAAGTTCTGATTGCATATAAAATGTATCTAAGGATTCATCTATAGTCACATTTGTCATTTGTGAATTGGATAAAGTACTAAAAGGAAATGAGTTTTCTCTAATTGTTATATCCCAATTGTTTTGAGGATTATTTCCAAGTGCCATTTATGGTTAGTTTTGTCATTGATCGTTGTTGTAACCTTAAACTTTTGTCATTGGATGTCATCTCTCACTTACAAACTTTTTGAGTATCCAGCTGGTCGTTACCAAATAGTTCATAGCACGTGACCAAGAGGAGCTTACATGCCAAACTAAAAGATCACTCTTTTAACTCCCTTAATAACATTAAGTATATGCTGCAAGAGCTACATTTGTCTTCTGCTATCTATACACTAATAATGATTAACTCTTGTATCATGCAGAGGATGAAAGCATTGATAAATTAACAATGAGTATCTTTAGATTATCTCACTTTCGGAAAATAATTGCATTTTTTTTATTTTGCAGCTTCTGAAGAGCTTTTGAAGAAAAATGATTATTTCTCATAATTAATCAGATTCCGAACAGCCAATTAAACTGAAACAAGCATTTGAGATAAAAGCATAACAACCTCTTAAAATCAAAATAAACTACTTATATAAAAATAATTATTAAATATTCTTATACAGGTGTAGGAGAAAGTAGAAAGTCTGGTTGTTGTCTCCGTAGCAGTATTCCACAAAAGGGACACAATGGCTTTGTGGATACTGCTTGAGTGGAAGATTTAGTGGAAGAGTCTGAATCTAGATGAAATGAAGACATTCTAAAAAGTGGTTCTGGTGCCAATCTAAACCCTGACCTATGACAACAAGCACAATACCATAGAGGAGTAGTGGGGCAAACCTGCATACTAACAACACATCTCAATAACCTGTGACGCTTAACATCACCACCACTGGAATTTTCACCTTGACAAAAACCAAACTCAGGGGATTCAAATGGAACAGATGATGAACAAAAACTGCATGTCTCCACTGCTGAACATCTACTGGTCAGAAACCTGCATTTTAAGAGAAACACAATACTGTAATTAGCACATTTGAAGTTCTGAACCAAATCCACAATTGTATGACTATTTTACAAGCTTAGTAACAACTAACAAGTTTATGGTTGTTAGTGGGGAAAATTATGTAAACACCAATCAGTTTTGTACTAGTGCCAAGGAAATTATTTATGAACAAGAACTTACTAGTTAAAATTAAGGATAAGATGTGCACAAAAAACAAAATGAAAAGTTTTAAAAAAATAATTTTAATTTATGAATAATTAACCTCTCAAATTAATAACTGTTAATAAATGGTTAGTTGGTTGCTCATTAATCACTCTTTTAACATCAAAACCCAGCAGAATTACTATTTCTGATTTGAATTTTTTTACCAAGAATTATTTTTGCAATTTTTTTCCCAAATTTATTATGGGAAAACCCCTTCACCAAATATTTTTTTGCTTCAATAATTACAACAAAATTCTTATTTTGTTATGAGCACAAAGAGGAAATAATTTGTAATTCAGGCAAACAAATGTCACCAAAACCAAAAGAAAGGAATGGGAATGAGCTGCAATGGACTACTCTGATTGGTGAGTAATATGAATCTAGAAAGGACACCATTTGGTTTCATGGTATCGTGTTAATACCAAGCTATTCTACAATTTTGAGAATTACTTCTGTTCCGACCTCAAGTCCGCAAGCATCGCTAGGGTCACCATCCGAGGTATTGTCTGCTTAGGTGTTCGGTGGACCATCACAGTTTTGTCCTTGTAAAAGGCGTCTCGGTGGGTTTGAGAGAAGATGGTGTTTATAAGCTACCCTTGGCCTCGACTCCTAAGCGATGTGGGACTTTGTGGCTACCGGAACACTTTCCTTCAAGTTTTATGGTGGGTGGGTTGCATAGTACAACTACATTGTGTTTCTCCACCTTTTGGGGGAAAATACTAATGTATGTTACTCAGTTTGACATCTGGTTATCCTCAATTCCAGGACAAAAAAGTTTTGTGTGCATAAACAAAGCTATGAAAAATAAATTATACATCTAGACATAGAGGAAAAAGAAACAATATTTGAAATATCTAAAATCTAAAAAGCATCCTTTTCAAAAAATAAAATAAAATCTAAAAAGTACCTTCTCTCATGCGAAACTTCTGATGCAATGACTTTCAACTGGTCACGTAAATGTTCCTGATCTAAAGCAATCCATTGTTGCATCTGTGCTAGTCCAACAGGATACCAACAACCAGGTTTGGAATTTATTTCTGGATTGGACACGCTAGTTCGGAAAGCAGAAAAACTAAAACCCACAAGCCTTTCACGGAGCTCTCTTTCACTGCTTAGAAGAATTTCTGTCCACTTAGTTATTTGATCAGCATCCAGCTCTGCTAACATTACACGTCTACAGATTATATTGAGCAAGTGTAGCACTCGAGAAGGAATGTCTGACAAGCTTGAAGAGAAGAATGATAAGACTTTTTCACGAGGAAGGTCCATATCTAATTGTAGAAAAGATGATGAGATCCACTTAATAAGTAAATGTTCTGCATATTTTAAATTGTTATCCTTGAATGCTGATAATGCTGCAATTATATCCCAAAGAACCAGAGGCTTATCATGACATTGATATTGGTTTAAAGCCCATATGATATTGGTTCCCCAATAAGTTAATTCTTTCTCCAGATAACTGGAATTTTCTTCAATGTAACATGAAAAGGGAGATTTCAGCTGAACATCCACTTGTAGCCCACCAATCCAAAAGTATTCAATAGCTGCCCTCAGAATCCTGTCCAAGGTTAAAGAAGAATGTCAAATTTCCACATTTGTAATCTTTCTTTCATGAAACCTATATTTAGGAAAAGACAAGGAGTACAAAAGAAAATTACAAAAGCTTAGTAGTATAAACATTAAGCTACAAATGTTTCTTGTTTCAACTTTCAAGGTCGAATGGCAGCACAATCATTGTAAATATTCAAGATTTCTATCCGTTGGCATTCTTTGCTACTTTAGACTAGAGTGACTTGAGTTGCAATTTTGTATATATTATACTTCCAATTGGTGCCAAATTATAATTAACCAGGAAAAATATGCATTTATCCCTGAGCCCCCCTCTCTGTCTCCCAACATACTCAACCAGAAAGGAAGGCAAGAAAATGATAACTTGAAAATCATGTTTATACCTTCCTTCATACATTCGATGCAGTTTCTCAACATCGAAGCAATGAACCTGCAATAAACAAGCAAAAATAATCAGAAATTAGATAATATATGGTCAAAGCAAAAGCAAGGACAAGAATTTCATGTGAGTATTCATAGCTAACAGCCAGCAAAGCACTGATTAAACCGAGCAAATAAAATAAATAGAAGATATTAAAGCTGAAAATGAAATTGCTAAGTTATCTGGCTACATATTTGTTTCTCCTTCACCACTTCTTGTTATTTAGTCAATTATCAATCAACCAATTCAAATACGCTTCTTTAAAAAAAGATTAGGAAAAAGTTAAACATATTTAGCAGGTTGGAACTTAAGATTAACATAAATTGTTGGGCCTCTATTAAGTAGGGTTAAGGAATCAATGGTGAACTACAAAGTCACCTTTTCTATGTATTAGCTACATAGAATAAAGGAATAAATAATAAGTTACAATCAAACATCTATGAATATATCCCCTTCTTTAGTTTCACTACTGATAAACTTTGTGAATTTATCCCCTTCTTTAGTTTCCTAGACATATGGGGCATTCTAATACACAGTATCTGGGTAAGAACCACATCATTTTGATGCATTAAAATATGTGTTAAAGGTATGATTAGATTTTCTGTAAATAGGGAAATTATGTATAATTGTACAGCTGATCTTTAGGGATTTATTTCCCTTATTACTGTATTCCTTCATTATAAATAATATACCTTGTGTGTGATAACTTAACACACAATTCCTGTAAAATATTTTACTCTTTAATGGTATCAGAAGGGTTCGATCCTTCTCTTTCTTTTTCGCGCAGCCTCCCTTTGTGGTGAACAGTGCGTGCGATGAACAGTGCACGCACATTCTCTGCCTCGATTTGGCAGCCTTCCTGTGGTCCGACCACCTGCGACTACAGTCGCCTCCCTATGACGACTTCATCCAGCCCCTGTTTGGCTGCTTCTCATGGCCTCTCCTTTGGAACCCACTTCCGCCACGACGTTCACAAACGTCCCTCTGATTCCGTGTGAGGAACTCACTGGCTCCACCAACTACAATACATGGGCAGCCGCCGTTCAGTTATGGTTCCAAGGTCAAGGCCGTGCCGACCACTTGACCACTCAGGTTAAAGATATTCCCGACAAAGATCAAGCTCGTTGGAAGCAAATAGATGCCTCCTTGTGCAGCATCCTTTGGTTCTCTCTTGCTCCCCACCTTCAACCACAATATCAGGCGTTTCCAACCTGTTATGAAGTTTGGACCAAAGCCAAACGAATCTACTCCAATGACGTTCATCATCTTTACAGTGTCATCACCGCTATGATGTCAACCAAACTTGAGAATATGGACATCCAGACGTATCTTGGGAGGCTCGATTGTTTGATTGCCGATTATAATAGTTTGATGCCTTTCACTACTGATCAAGACACGTTTTACCGACAATGTAACCAGTACTTCATGGTTCTCGCTCTTGCAGGTCTTCCACTTGAGCTTGACTTCGTGCGTAACCAGATACTATCTGGCCCCACTGTTCCCACTTATGATACAGTTAGTGAACAGACGTTGCGTCTCTCCACTCCACATGTTTTTGGGCATTCCTCTGCTGATTCCTCCGCCCTTGTCTCCCACTCATCTCAACGTGGTGGACGGGGAGGTGGTCGTGGCGGCAAGAATCGTCGTTGCAATTATTGTAACCGCTATGGTCATATTGAAGCAGAGTGTCGCACTAAAGCCCGAGAGCAGTCGAAGTCAGCTATTGTTGCTCATGTTGCCGACCCTACCCCTCTTGCGGATGTCACTATCTCCGCCTCTGAGTATCAAAAATTTCTCCAGTTCCAAGCAGCCCAGCAATCTGCATTGCCTGCTACTATTGTGGCTCAGTCTGGTAATCCTGTAGCCTTTGTCTCTCAGTCTTCCTCCCTTGGACCTTGGATACTTGACTCCGGTGCCTCTGATCATATGACTGGTAACCAATCTCTTTTCTCCCAGTTGTCTTTTTCCGATACCTTACCGTCTGTTACTCTCGCAGATGACTCTCAAATTAAAGTTCGAGGCATCGGACAAACCCACCCACTTCCTAATCTTTCTTTAAATTCTGTTTTATTTGTTCCTGGTTGTCCTTTCAATTTAATTTCCATTAGCAAGCTTACCCACTCACTTAATTTTTTTGTTTTGTTTGTTAATAATTCTGTTCTCATACAGGATCGATGTACAGGACGGATGATTGGAGCAGGACATGAGTCTGGGGGATTGTATCAACTCTCACCATCAGTTGCCTGTGTCTCCTCTGCCTCTCCAAATCTTGCCCATCAGCGTCTCGATCATCCCAGATTAGAAAAATTGCGTTTTTTGGTTCCTAGTCTCTCTACACTTCAGTCTTTACAGTGTGAGTCATGTCAATTAGGAAAACATGTTCGTTCCTCTTATAGTCCTTGAGTCAATAAATGTGCTACGTCACCTTTTGATTTAGTTCACTCCGATATTTGGGGGCCTAGTCGAGTCTGTTCAACTTTAGGATATTACTATTTTGTTACATTCATTGATGATTTTTCCCGTTGTACTTGGGTTTTCTTAATGCAAAATCGTTCTGATGTCTTCTCTATTTTTCAAAGTTTTGCGCATGAAGTTCAAAATCAATTTGGAATATCCCTTAAAGTTTTGCGAACTGATAATGCCAGAGAATATTTATCTGCCCAGTTTCAGTCTTTCTTAACCTCGCAGGGAATTCTTCATCAAACTTCATGCGCTCACACACCACAACAAAATGGTGTTGCTAAACGGAAAAATCGTCACCTAGTTGAACAGCAAGAACCCTCCTTCTTCACTATAATGTCCCTCTCCGCTTCTGGGGTGATGCGCTTCTTACATCCTGTTATTTGATCAACCGCATGCCCTCGTCTGTCCTCAACAATCAAATTCTGTACTCTATTTTGTACCCACAACAGGACCTCTATTCTGTTCCTCTTCGTGTATTTGGTTGTACTTGTTTTGTCCATGATCTTAGTCCAGGTAAAGATAAACTCTCTGCCAAGTCTCTTAAGTGCGTTTTTCTAGGTTACTCTCGCCTCCAGAAAGGATATCGTTGTTTCTGTCCCCAACTTAAACGGTATCGTGTTTCTGGTGACGTCACTTTCTTTGAGTCTACTCCATTCTTCTCTGAGTCAGTTGTTAATGATGCCCCTCTGGATGTTCCACCACCTGTTGTTCCACCACCTGTTGTTCCAACTTCGGCCGTTGTGACAGCTCCACCACCACTAATTGTCTATCAGCGACGACCGCGACTTCCCTCGATGGTTCCACCTACTGATCCCCCAGCATCATCTCCTACTCCAAACGCCCCTCCTGTAACGTCTCCTAAGCATGAGCTTCCCATTGCCCTACACAAAGGTATCCGGTCCACTCGTAATCCTAACCTTCTATATGCTTGTACTCTTCATTGTCATCGTTTATCTCCTTCCTATTTCTCTTTTATCTCCTCTTTGGATTCTGTGTCTATTCCTAGGTCTACAGGTGAAGCTATGGCTGATCCCCGTTGGCGGCAGGCAATGTTGGATGAAATGGCTGCTTTACAGGCTAGTGGGACTTGGGAGCTGGTTCCCTTACCTCCTACGAAGACTACTGTTGGCTGTCGCTGGGTTTATACCATAAAGGTTAGACCGGATGGACATATTGATCGATTCAAAGCTCGCTTGGTAGCTAAGGGCTATACTCAGATATTTGGCCTTGATTATGGGGACACCTTTTCCCCTATGGCCAAGATTACTTCTGTTCATCTGTTCCTTGCCATGGCAGCCATACATCGTTGGCCGCTTCACCAGTTGGATATCAAGAATGCCTTCTTACATGGTGAGTTGCAAGAAGAAGTTTACATGGAGCAACCTCCCGGTTTTACTGCTACTGACGGCTCTCACCTTGTATGTCGCCTTCGACGTTCTTTGTATGGCTTGAAGCAATCTCCCCGTGCCTGGTTTGGTCGTTTTAGCTCTACCTTGCTCCAGTTTGGTATGACTCGCTGTGAGGCTGACCACTTTGTCTTCTTCCTTCGCTCTCCGACTGGCCTGTACATTTATTTGGTGGTCTACGTTGATGACATTGTTATCACTGGTGATGATTTTGATGGTATCCGTTAGCTCAAGTCTCACCTTCATAGTCAGTTTCAGACGAAAGACCTGGGTCCACTCAAATAGGCATTGAGGTTGCTCAATCTGCCTCCAGCACTGCTATTTCCCAGAGGAAATACGCTCTGGATATTCTCAATGAGACTGGTATGCTTGACTGTCGTCCTAGTGACACTCCTATGGACCCCAACATCAAACTTCTTCCGGGTCAGGGGGAGCCACTGGTAGACCTGGGAAGATATCGCAGACTTGTTGGTAGACTTAATTACCTCAGTCACCAGACCCGATATCACCTTTGCAGTTAGTGTGGTGAGTCAGTTCCTCAATGCTCCTTGTGATAGCCATTGGGATGTCGTCAAGTGCATTCTCAGGTATATCAAAAATGCACCAGGCCGCAGACTTCTATATGAAGATAAAGACAATGCCAAGATCGTTTGTTACTCTGATGCTGATTGGGCAGGATCACCATCAGATAGGAGATCTACCTCTAGTTATTGCATTCTTCTTGGGGGGAATTTGATCTCATAGCGAAGCAAGAAGCAAAATACAGTTGCTAGATCCAGCGCGCGAAGCTGAATACCGTGCCATGGCAACAGCCGCTTTCGAAATTACATGGCTTAGACAACTTCTCCAACAACTACAATTCGGAGACATCCAGGACACGAAGCTTATTTGTGATAATAAAGCCGCTCTTCATATTGCATCTAATCCAGTCTTCCACGAGCGAACTAAACACATCGAGATAGATTGTCATTTTGTGAGAGAAAAAGTGCACTCAGGAGAAATCACTACTGACTTTGTCAATTCCAGTGATCAGTTGGCGGATATTTTCACTAAATCTCTCAAGAGGTCTCGCGTGGATTATATTTGTAACAAGCTCGGTGCATACGACATATATGCTCCAGCTTGAGGGGGAGTGTTAAAGATATGATTAGATTTTCTGTAAATAAGGAAATTATGTATAATTGTACAGCTGATCTTTAGGGATTTATTTCCCTTATTACTATATTCCTTCATTATAAATAATATACCTTGTGTGTGATAACTCAATACACAATTCTTGTAAAATATTTTACTCTTTCAATATGAATATGTCAAGGATTGATATACAAATGCAAAAACTAAAATGGAAAGAAAATATCATACAGTAGCAATGACAAGATTTCCAGGGGACACTGTGACACCAAAACATGAATCAAATGCATCTCTTGAAATCTGCAAGGAAAAAAAACATGATTTAGTAGGAAAAAAACAAAGATTCATACTGAATAGGAGATAGAAACTAAAAAGGATAGTAATAACATACGCTGATTGAACTGTCACGAGGCATATCAGAAACAAGGGTTACTTCATTGAGACAATTCTCATGCAAAATCCAGCTCCGCACTAAATTATCCTATCAACATTTAAACAACAATTCATCCATCATAAATACATCTAATCAATGCACATCAAAAGCACCAAAAATTTTAAAAGACATCTTAGCAACCATACAAAAAAATAAATGGAAGAGGGACACGCGACATCTTGCTGAATGTACTTTAGACCGTAAAAAGCTTAATGCATAATCTAATTAACTAATCTTGCTTTAAAACTCTCCAGTTAAGATAAACAGAAAACTAATCATTCTTGATACCAAATTTTTGCTTCATTATGAAAACTAACCAGTTGAAACCGTGAAATGAGTTGAGAGTTTCAAATTCTACAAAAGTAAGCATGTACACGGTATGGCATTATATATTAGGTCATCCCCATCATGATGCCTTATGGGAAGCTCCCAAAACTTGTAACATGACAATACCTAATAAAACTTTGAATGATTGTTGTTCTTCGTGTTGTTTTGGTAAGGCACACCGCCTTCTGCTGCTTCAACTACTGTTTATAGTGCTCCTCTTGAACTAGTCTTTACTGATTTATGGGGAGCACCACTGAGTCATCTAGTGGATACTATTATTTTCTCACATGCAAATTTATCTTCTCAAAACACAAATCTAACACACTCCAACTATTTTCTTAGTTTAAATCTACAGTTGAATTGTAGTTTAACACTAAACTCAGGCCATTCAAACAGATTGGGGTGGGGAATTTTGTCCCTTTCTGTTCAATCTGGAAATTGTACATAGACTCAATTGTCCTCACACTCAAAATGAGTCAGTAGAAAGGAAACACATACATATAGTAGAAACAGGTCTCTTACTCATGGCTCATGCCAAGCTTCTCTTGCAGTTTTGGGACCATGCCTTTCTCACTGCAATTTTATTAACAGACTGCCCTCTTCTGCACTTCAATCACAATCCCCATATTTCAAACTTTATAATCAATATCCTAATTACACATTCTTAAAGGTGTTTTGGCAGCACTTGATTTCCATTTCTCAGACTCGGACCTTAAAATCCAATTAAAATGTCCTTTCGCTCAAATGGATGTGTCTTCCTAGGTTACTCCATCTCTCATAAGGGTCTAGTGTGTGGATTCTGATGGTAAAATTTGTCTCTGAAGAGTAGGGGGACAAAAAGTACAATTAAACCTTTTAGTTTTCTCTGTCTATTACTTCAATAATCTCCACCATCAACCACAGCGCCTCTGCCACCTCCTTTCTCCCCACTTTCTTAATCTACTCCCACTAATCATATCACTCCCAATCCTCCTTCTAGCTCTCTTACCACTTCATCTCACTCTCCTACTAATTCCCATCCTTCAGTCTGTTGCTCAGTCAGTACTCCAGCTCTAGTAAATTGTCACCCCATGCAAACTCGCTCAAAGTCCAATATCACCAAATCCAGACTCTGCCCTACCCTTTCACTCACTCATTTGGAGCCTTACGCCTTATACTATAAAATAGGCCCTATCAGACCAAAATGGTTCTTTGCAATGCAAGAGGAGTATGATGCACTTATTTGCAACAACACATGGTCCTTAATCTCTCTTCTAGCCAAACGACAGGTAATTGGGTTGCAACTTGCAAATGGGTTTTCTGAGTGAAGGAAAATTCTGATGGGACTGCAAATAAGTGTATAAAGCTAGACAGGTTGCTAACCACTTCCACCAACAGCTTGGGTTTGATTACACAGAGACATTTTCTCCTGTATTCAAGCCTGTCACAGTGCAAACATTCTGTCACCAACCAGTAGCCCATCTAGCATCTGAATGTAAATAATGCATTTCTAAATGGATTTCTGGATGAAGTTTACATGGTACAACAACCTCCAGGATTTGAATCAGTGGTCAAATCTTTGTGGCATGCAAACTGAACAAGGCTCTCTATGCTCAAACTGAAGAAGGTTCTCTATAGCCTGGCCTCAAACTGTACAAGGTTTGAGACTTGCCTCTATTCAATTTGGTTCACCTCAATTAAGTGTGACCCTTATTTATTTTTTTCATGGTTCTTGAAACTGCGTATGTGTACTGATCAACATTTATGTTATTATAGTGGCAGGCAGCTCCTCTTCACCAATACAGAAGCTGATCTCAAAGCTTGATTCCCAGTTTGCTCTCAAATAGCTTGGTACTCGAGACAATTTTCTTGGGATTGAGGTTCAGCATCTCCGTGATGGCTCCCTCCTTCTATCCCAATCCAAGTATATCCATGACTTACCTGTGGAAGCCAAGATGACAGAGGCAAAAGGCATCTCTACCCCTATGGTGGGCAACAGCAAACTGTCCTGTTTCGGGTCCAATTATGTTGGAAGACCCAACTTTATACAGGTCCCTAGTGGGGGCACTACAGTATGCCACTATCACTGGACTAGAAATTAGCTTTGTAGTGAACAAAGCACGTCAGTTTTTGTCCCAAATATTGGAGGAACACCTAAAAGCAGTGAAGATAATTCTTAGATACCTTAAAGGAACTATTAACCATGGTCTACTAATTCAATCTATGCCTGCTCAACAACCATCTCTTATTGCATTCTGTGATGCAAACTAAGCCTCATATATAGATGAATGATAAGAGGTCCACTTTAGGTGCTTGTATATATCTTGACCCCAATTTAGTTTTGCAGTGGTCCAAGAAACAGAATTTAGTGGCCCAGTCCAGCACTGAGGCTGAGTACTGCAGCTGAAATCCTATGGATTCAATCTCTTCTAACTGAGTTTTTCAGACTCCAAAGATCTACTCTGACAACCTTAGTACAGTCTCTCGCACAATCTTGTTCTGCACTCCAAGACAAAGCATATGAAATTGGGCACTTTTTTGTGTGCAGAAAGGTCCTAAACAAAAGCATGTTAGCGTGCCATGTTCCATCTCCAGACTAATATGCAAATATTCTTACTACTAAAGCTCTAACTCCTTTGCGGTTTGCTGTACCTTCATGAGAAACAAATAGTGTTTGACAAGCTTGCACTTGGTCACCCACCCTGAGTTTGAGGGGGCAATATTGCGTAGCTTATGTATTGCATAACATAATGCCAGCTGTAAAGCTGTTTAGTTAACCACAGTTAGTTATATAAGGTTCTAAGGTTCTGGAATCTGTTGGAACAGACTTCAGACACTTACAAATCTGACAACTGTCTCTGTAGCTATAAATAGGAACTTATGTAGTCACTAGTCAGATCCCTTATGATTCAGTTCAGAAATACAAAATCACAAATTAAGTAACTTTCCAAATTCTCTCCAAATTTTGTCTGTATTTCTACCAATCACTTTCCTTTATCTTTCTAATTTCTAATTAGCAGGGACCCAGCTGGAATCCATAATGAAGACAATTAACAAATCAAGTTTAACCACAGAAATGAAAATCAAGAATGTCACTGGTAGAAAATAAAAAAGAAGATACAAATGGTGAGGAAACTTGGTATGGATTATGCAACGTATTTATGTCCACATAACTATGATTTTCCTTTTTGCCACGTAGTTAAATTTAATGATACTTTGATAGGAAAATGGTCAGATCACCTAAGGAAAAGATTATAACCTGGCTACAACTGCACAAAAATCTTCCACCAAATGCCCAGGCCAATCCTGTAACCTTGAGAAATTAAAAAATGCAGAAATCAGAGAGGAATATGACCTTTTTTTTCCAACTAACTCCCAAAAAATATATAAAAAAAAGGAAAAAAACTTACAACTATATCATGTGCATTATATGAGCCAAGCTTATCAAATTCCCTAGAAGATATGTCACATAGCCATATTTCAAATGAACCAGAAACTTTTCCCATGGCTAAAAGCATCTTGGAAGGGTATTGAACATGCGCAGTTACTGAAAGTACAGAAACTGGGACGGCATGGACAGTTATAACCTATTTTGGAATTGAAAGTTGCATAAAGGAATTATTCACAAAAAAGAGTGAGAAATGAATAGTGATGCAGAAAATACATAGCAAGTACCTCCTTCAATAATGAGAAAGAAGTATGATCCACTTTTGATGATTTCAGCAATTTGTCATTGTCAGCCAACCAAATCTTCACACTGCAAAACACATACATATACATTCAGCTAAACTAAGATATTAGGCACAAAATGTAATATCCTACAAAAAGTCAATCCAATTAGGAGTATGAGGGAAGTGCACTGGAATTTGCCAATATGAGATTCTTGAATGAATGATATCAAGGTCAAAAGTTTGAAAGTGCACTTTTCTAGGGATTAGTCTACAGCATCTGATCTTCTAAGCATACATTGGTAAACCATGAGTGATTTAGTTGATTAATCAAACATCATGTAATCTTTCCCTACCCTTTCCTAATAAGGGATATGTTTAGCTTCTTCCATTAAGAAGCATTAAAATCAAAAGAATGAATATCTATTTTCGTGAGACAACTAAGAGATTTAGAAAGCTTGAACAGTTATAATGATGAATGGCAAGAATGAAAGACATGTTTTCAGTTTCAGGTTAACAAGACAAGTTTCAAAGCATGCAATATATGTAGGATATGAAGGTTAACATTCATGTATCCCAAGAACAGGTTAATGAAAACACTAATATCAAAAGGCCAGAAATAGTTGCAATCTACATATTATCATATCAATTTTTGAAAGTACCTTTTCCTGTCATGTGATATCAACATTGCTAATATATTATTATATAGATAAGGAGAAACCAGATTAGATTGCTGGAAATGGAGCATTTAATGATTATTACTTTCCAAGTAGCTTAGTTATTGTGTTTATCTGAGTACATAAAGCTGGATTGTGGTTGGATTTGTACTCCATATGTACCTTCACAAGGTCAACTTGCAGAGATTCTTACCTGAGGATTGTGCAATTCAGACTTTGAAAGAATTATATGCAAGCTGGGAATGGAAAACGTCTATTCTCCAGCTTGAGGGGGAGTGTTGGAAATAAGAGCATTTAACGATTATTACTTTTCCAAGTAGCTTAGTAATTATATTAAGCTGAGTTCAATGTATTTTAGGAAGTAGTTCTCTTGAAAATAGTAGTTATTTATTATCTTTGTAATCATTATTATTATAAATAGATCACTCGACTGAGTGGTAAATGAGCTAAAGCAAATTCAGAAAATAAAATCTTTATTTCTCTCTTCTCACATAGATAAATTTTTTTGGGCATCATTGAGTGCATTCCCATCCTTACTACATTGATGCAGATAAAGCACAAATAAAAAATCTGGCACATAAGTGTATATCAGTAGCCTAACAAGATAAAACAATGAAATCAGACTGAGCACAGATATAACACATTTGCATAAGCATACTTAACTCACCTCCCATCAGAGCTTCCAGAAGCTAATAAAATTTGAGGATTTGAAGAATCAAAAGCAAACAACAACCAACTTATAGTTGTAACCCATGAATTGTGCGCCTGAAGAAGGCCAACAAACTTCACAGTAGTTGGGACTTCTCTGTCCTCAATGGTATAACAATCTGGTGGGTGAAATCTCCATAAAGAAATTTTACCAGACTTCCCGCCAACAGCAAGCAGACTAACAGAATCACAAACTGGATACAATTCAGATGCTAAACGCAGCAAGGGAGACCATGAAACAACAAGTGAACATAGCATTGCACTACGAGAAGCATATTGATCAGCACTTATCAGTGGCAACAAGTTCTTAGGCTTTTTTTTCAACAATTCCCCATTATCTTCATACATAGAATCTGTTTGATCTGATGCATTTTTCTGCAGGAAAGATCTAATATTAGTCACCTAACAACCAAATAAACATAAATCATAGAGATGTTTTAGATGGCTCTTAAACAAATTGTTTCCAGTAGAACTTAACCCCCAATTTGCATGAGAAAATGCTGTAAAGATAACTAACTGTAGATAAAAACAAATAAAAAAAATAAAAACATAGTTTACACCAAGTGCAATGGTGCATTTTTTTTCATTAAGAAAGAAACAACAAAGGAAATTTTGTTATTTAAAAAAAGGGTTTGCTAACAAGTGTCCTAAGGACACTGATTAAGAAGTATTAAATACCTCCAATTACTTAAAAGAACCAAGCATTGAAATACTCTATTTTTTTATAAAATATTTCTATTTTTGTTTCCTTAATCCGTGCCTTTAGCACACTAGTTAGCATGTTAGCATTTGCCTTAGGGGCTAGAACAAGCATTTTCATGCTCACAACTTGATGGCAATAAAAGTCCATTATTAGAATCTCCAGACACAATAAATGCCATTGCACAAACATTGAAACAGCGATAAAAGTTAATTACTTATAAGGGAGAAACAAAATTTATGCACAAATATAATATGCAGATGCTTGTATATATGCACATTAGACTATGTACATAAATAATATAAGTAACATAAAACTAGTTCATGCACACTTCACATATGTCCCTTAAAACAGTCTTTCACATGTTATAAGCTTATCTTAGCTTTTCTACTGGCATCTAATGGTTGATGTCAGACGTTGATAAATAAGGAATAAAGAAAAAATGGATCACAAGCATGACCTGTCTTGCTAACTAATTCACCCGAAGGATATTTAGAAAAAGAAAACCAATCAAGGCCCAAGAACATGGATGAATAAGATAACTTACATCAGATACATCCAATGAAGCAACCCCTGTACCGCGAAACTCAGTACATTGAAAATAGTCATACAGCCTTTTAGTTATGTCCACAACCTGAACAGAATAAGAAGAATGGCATATTTACTTACAACAATGTACACTATAATATTAAAAATATTCATTTCTTTATATTGCACAAATCCATACATGGGAAATAGAATGAAGCCCAAATACATAATACAACACAGGTATGATATGACACAAATACAGGAATACCAGAAATTCTTAAAATTTCAAGATACAATACAGCCTAAATACGTTAACATGAATTTAAAATAAATGACATAATTTACATAAATGCACAATATTTGAAAGAAATATTGATCATTTCTCATTAATACATGATTATACCAGTGGTCAGTGGATGATGATAACAATTTACAAAAAAACCATAGCTAGATGCTTACATATTTTTTCCATGCCCATACCAGAATATATTCCCTCCCCTATAAACATGTCACAACAATTACATATTTTCCCCAGCCTATGTCAAAGTGTCACAATATGCATCATTAGTCCTATTCAAATGAAATCTTGGCTCTATATAATTGTCATCTATTTACTATAGATTTAATATATAGAGGAAAAGAAAGATTAGAGCCATATGTAGTTTTAGTCCTATCCAAAGTATCATAGTTGTATCCCCATTCCCCAATGTATTATGCAAAAAACATTAAAATAAAAATAATAAAAGAATGGAGGATACCCATTGGATACATATCTACGGGTATCATATGGGTATCTGACACGGGTATGAATACTGTACTGACTTTGGAGTATTTAGGTTTCAATACTAAAGAATTTGAACTAACACTCACTTTAACATATTTTTCCCAGAGTGTCTTTTAATTATAATCCATAGATGCTACAAATTACACCAGTTATGAATCACAAATTTGTTTTGAAACTGAAACAATATCATCCCCTCTGGAATCCAATAGTTTACAGTTTCAAAATCAAGGTTGTTGATGGCATCAATCCCAATTCTCCAGTTTTAACCACTTCCACCAACATACCTCAATCCATTCAGCACAGTAATCACAAAATGGTGGACGATAAATCTTCACATGTCCTTCAGAGGTGCAAACAGCTATCAAGCACCTGTAGCAAATTAAATCTTTAAATCCATAAAAAAAACATTGATTTTTCATGAATGAACAAACTATGATGCTGCTAGAAGTAAACTGACACCAGGTAGTCCTTATCTGCAAAATCAGAGATTCAAAACCTAGAATCACCATTTCAAAGAGAGTCTTACCTAGCCACAACACAACCCCTACTCCGGAATTACATGAACAATTCAATAAGTTCCAAAAAGACTATGACTCTATCGTTGCCTTCTAGTTCTAGGAGTACATGGACTCTTACTACAACAAAATGGGGGAAGAAAAAAAACACTTGAAATGGTGATTCTAGGTTTCGAATCTCTGATTTTGCAGATAAGGACTGCCTGGTGTAGTAGTTTTACTTCTAGCAGCCATGCCCTGAATTCAGGAAAACTAAATTTTATACCCTGAATTTGCAGCCATGCCAAGCGGAGACCATGATATTGATCGAACAACAGGCTTATCATCCCGATACAAAGCCGTTGGCAGGAGGCATCCAGAGAGTAAATCTGTGCATATCTCAATTCCAACACATAAAAGTCATATTAACACTATGTGGTTGGCACCTGGCCAGTGAAAATTCCTCACTCTCATTCAACATTATCACATATGAAATTTTTAACTATAAGCACAAGACTCATAATAATAATGTTACATAATCTTAGAATTTGGACTTGGACCTAACTCAACCCCAAAAGCTAACTCATAAGATGAGGGTGACTCCACTTATAAATACTATTTTGGCCATATTACTAGTCAATGTGGAATCTCCAACTCCAACACACACCTCTCATGCCCAAAATTGGACATCTCGAGCATGAAGTTTGTAGGACTAAACATCTATAGATGATCGATAATGGGTGGCCCAATAACAACCACTAGAATAGGCTTTGATACCATCTTATAATTTAAACTTTGACCTAACTCAACTTCAAAAACTAGTTCATGAGGTGAGGGTCGAACCCCTTTATATACATTATTTTCAGTCATATCACTAGTCAATGTGGAATTTCCAACACACACCCCTTAAACTTTGGACTAGACATCTCAAACAACCACTAGGATAAGTTCTTATACCATCTTAGAATTTGAGCTTAGACCTAACTCAACCTCAAAAACTAGTTCATAGAGTGAGGGTTGCCTCATCCTATATACACTATTTTGAGTCATATCACTAGTCAACCCGGGATCTCCAACACATAACAAACAAACACAACACACACACATACACACTCCTACCATAGATAGGACAAACAAAATAGCTCATAGAAATCACTAATGCACTTAACAACCTAAGTAAAACACTAATGACTAATTAACAAGTGATTTTCAAAGTTTACAATGTTGCAATAATGGCAGTACCTTTTCTTTCTACAAACCCTATGGGAAGAGGCTCGCTTGGGGAGACTTTAATCACGCCTCGCGGTCCACCAATAGGCAAGTCTGGTCTCTGAAAAAGAAAAAGAAATAAACAAACTTATTTAAAAGAAATAAACAAAAAAAAAAAAAGTGAATAGCACGTATTTAAAATTGTGTAAAGGCATGGATTTGGTACCAGAATGGTGACGAGGTGACCGGAAGCAACGGCAATGAGGTTGTCGTCAGACCAGGCAATGGCGTTGGGAAAAGAAGGAGAGCCCAAAAGCAACGCAGGTTGTAACGGACCGGGATAGGAACCCGCCATTCTGTGTTTCTTTTTTTTTTGTTTTTTTGAAGAGAGAAGAGAAGGTGAGTGAGTGAGTGAGTGCGTGAGTGAGGGTTCGAATCCCTAATAGCCTACAAAATATAGATAAATAAATAAATAAAGAGCAGATTACAATGGTCTCCTCTATGTTTTAGACTTGTTACACTGTACACCCTCTTTGTTTTACCCCCCCTACATAAATCTCCCCTAATTTTTGCAATGTGTGAACTGTCACTTTGATCCCCGAAAGTGTAATTCACTGTCACTTAAGCCCTTGGAAGTATGAAACTGTCACTTTAGTCCCTGAAAGTGCAATTTATCTGTCACTTTAGTCCTTTTGATAAAAAAAATTCTTTAAAATTAACGTTTATGCTTACATTACACACTATCTAACTACATGAATAACATGTCACGCAGGTAAATAGCATATCACATAAGCACGAACGTTAGTTTTAAAAAAAAAATTATCAAAAAGACTAAAGTGACCGATAAATTGCACTTTCAGGGACTAAAGTGACAGTTTCATACTTTCAGGGACTTAAGTGACAGTGGATTACACTTTCAGGTACTAAAAAGGTAGTTTACCCTTTTTGCAATTATGTTACATAGACACCCCTACACCATAGTTATAAAAATCGGACCAAATTGGTCGGTCGGACCGGTTCGATCGGGAATCGATGACCTGACCAGTCCGGTTTAGCTATCGGACCGGATATGCAGTCAATCCGGTTTGACCCGGATCAGCCCGGTTTGACCCGGCTGGGTTTGGTAAAAAAATTGATGACCCGGGCCTGATTGACCCGATTCAGCTGAGTTTTTTTTTTTTACAATTCTTGTAAACAATGTAGTTATTTGGAATTCTTTTCATAGTACCATTTGAAATCCATGGCAAAAGTTAATTGTTAAATAGTTTAATATAATATAATAATATACTCCTATAACATTTTAATTAAATTGTTAATAGCTAATTGCTTAATAGTATATAATAATATGTTCCTATAATATTATTTTGATGTTGACAATTATATAATAGCTAATTATTATTATCTTGATCTTGATATGATTTAATATTTATGTGTTTAGGGTTTAGGACAACTTCTATACTTAGCCGTGAAAAATAACAAGAGTTTCTTTAGTAATTTATTGATAATACCCAACAAAATAATTTATAGTAATAAATGATTATGTAATATTTATAGTTTGATCATGATTGATTTTAATTTTAGAGTATGAATTATGGATTGATCACATTTTGTTAGCTATATTATATATTTTTTTAAAATTTTAATATATATCGGGTCAAATCGGATCAATTAGTGACCTACTGGTTCGACCACTGACCCATCAACCTAATATCTCGACCAGGTTGACGACCGGTCCAATTTTCACAACACTGCCCTACACTGTAACACTGTTAACTCCATTAACTTGAAACTGTAATGCGTCTTGTACATGCATGTTTAATAAAAATACAGACTAAATTGCCCTTGTCTTCCTCATTTTTAAAGCCAGTGATGCTTTGTTAGAAAACAATCAAATTGACAAAATTGATTTACAAAATATACAAGAATCAAAGGTTCTACAAAATCTCCACTCTCCATCAACCCTTCACACAATCTATACTTGATTCATAACCAACAATAACCCAAAAACCAAATTGACCTGCCAGATGAGAAAACTTTTAGAAGCACACATCTTCCATTCCTTGTCACATAACAAATACATCAACACATTCTGAAAATAAAAATATAATTGTCTCCTCAAGATCGATCTTAATAACGAAATTAACATAAAATGATAAGAGATGTACAAGCTACCTGCCTTGCCTGGGGTGGGGATTTTTCTTACGTTTTCTATTTTTCTTAAAATAATGGAAACCCAATTCAAACGTGAATCTCATATTTTACATTGAACAATATTGCGATTAAACAAATGACACGTCCAAAGGAGCAAAATAGAAATAATCAACCCCAGCCTGCATCTCCTTCTTCATCGTGTTCAGCGTCGCTGTTCTCTCCGCCTGAACAGGTTGTTTTGCAAATTTGGTTGGTGACGGTAGTGATGGGGTTGCGAGGTTCGCGGCGCCGATTGGGTGACGCCGCGGTGGCGTGGTGGTGGTTCAGGGTGGCGGCGCTGGTGTTAAGGTGTTTCATGGAGCGGTTATGGAAGTGTGGCGCAAAGAGAAAGAGAAAGGGGGTGTTGAGGGATTTGGTACCGGCACCCCCATCTTTACTGTCAGCACTCCCTTTTTTTCTTTTTCTTTTTTACATAAGGCACCTTTTAAGAAGGGTTATTTGGACTTTTCACTAAAATATAAGCACCGTTAGTTAACGAGACGCCTAGGGGGTGCAAAAGAAATGTACTTGAACGGAAGGGGTGCAAGTGTAATAAGTCCTAAACTAAACTCGGGGAGGAGGCGAGTGTAATTTGTTCATAAATTAAAGAGCAATCTAAATAATCTTCTTTGTGTGTCGATCCCCTATATGTGCACGGGATACGATGAGTTTCTTATGAGAATAGGGCTTTTGGGTTTTGTCCAAGAGCAAATGTTAAATATACCCCCCCCCCCCAAAGTAGTTACATGCACCTCCTTTTCATATTGGCTAATTGATCCCTTATCTTTATTATTTTATGCTGCATATTTATCCTTGAAGTAATATATTTTTTAATTTTTTTTTGGGATAAACATGCTATAAAAAAAAAAACTTAAGAATCATTTTGTAACTTTTAAAACATAAAAGATCAAATTACAACTTAAAATAAAAATAAGAGACCATTTTACAATTTTTAAAAAATAAATGACCAAATTATAACTTAAAATAAAAATAAGACAGCATATGAATAATTTATCCTTTCATATTTTGTATTTTTTTATTTTTCTAAAATAATACCCTTTCGCCAGAAACTTGTGGGCTCAGCTAATCAAGATTCAAATGTTACCAGGTCTTGCTTGTTTCTTTCTTCTACTCCCAATTGCGACACACTCTGACTCTGTCTCTCTCTGCCCAACACAATTAGCAATGGTGAATGCTGACAATGGCGGCACCACCGCAATCGCACCGAATCCCATGTGGGTTCTCCCATACTGGACAGAAAACTAGGACAAGGTCAATTGGAGATGACGTTCCTGTGGACGCACAACAGCAGGGTTCACACCTTCGCTGCTGTGCAAGGAGGAATATACACATACTTTGAATATATCATGATGATGATGATGAATACAAACAAAAACAGGACCTTTTATGCACGCCACAATTTACTTGTATGGGAGTGGAAACTTTCGAGACCAGTCAATGGCGCCGCCAGTCACAGAAGGTTGCGCTGGTTATGTGAGTGAGGGTTTCGAACTTTCGAGCAACGGACACGAGGTCACGAGACGAGGGTTCTCTTTTGGTTTCTGGAATTCTCGATCACGCCACAACGACGCCATTTTATTTAACAATCAATTTTATTTTAAGAAGGCTTAATTATTAATTGATGAGTGCTAGCAACACACTCATCCCAACACACACTCTATCATTTGTTTGATAGAAAGTGTGTTGCTAGCATTTCTCTTATTAATTTGGTCTCTAAATTATTTAAAATGACTCAATTTGGTTCTTAAATTTTCAAACGCTTCAAAAAAGATTTATTTTTTAGAATTTAAAATTGCATTATTATTATTATTATTATTATTATTATTATTATTATTATTATTATTATTATTATTATTATTATTATTATGTTAGGTCCAATTATATTTATGATTTTCTTCTTCTTAAAAGGAAAAGTTCGCCAAAACGTGTTAGGAGAAAAACTTTTACAAAATTGAGAAATTTATTTTTCATTAAAGAAAAAATGAAAAAAAAAAGTTAAACTAAAGTAACCTTTTAAAAGTTGAATATCGTAGTCTCCATATCTCTCATCTTGAACTAATTGGTGTTAGATAAAGAAACAAAGTTTTTAGTTTTAAAAGAAGTTTTAAACTAAAATTGCAAACTTCTTCAATTTAAGTTTTTCTAAAATTTAAATTAATTTTTAAGCTATAAAAAGTTGGTAACAATGTCCCTAGAGTTTTAAAAAAATTAGATAAATGACTCTTAAAATTTGTAACTAACCAAGAAGTTGAAATTTTTATCCCCCACTGAATTAAAGGATTGTAATAATTAATTTACCAACTTCATAAGAATATTAGTGTTAGTAGTTTTAACATAGGATATAAATAATAAATAAGTCTCATGGTTTTTCAAAATATTGATAAAAAAAAATATTTCATTCAATAAAATAGTGAAGATAGATATAAAAGATTACATCAATTCATATTGTTAAATCATTCAATTACAATATTATAAATTAATAGTAATATTGTTATACACTAAAAAGAATATTAATACTAATAACATTTAAAATAATACAAAACAGGAAAAAAAAAGTTTTCTTTTAAATTATAAGTTGCATTGCTAGATATAATAGTTGTGTATTGTTAACATAGTGATGATTGTGGTAGATCAACTTTTATATACCACATCACACATCAACAATCAACAATACAATAAAAATAACATATGGTCTTAAGACAAACTATGGATTAGAAGTAAAACATCATCAATATATATAATCAAAATGATTCATAGTAATAATACAATTTTTACTTGTATGATGTTATGATATTCAATCAACTACTACATGTTAGTTTAGGAGTTGTTCTTGGCAATTGAAAGTCTCTTGAACAAGCCTTCTAGTTAATTTCTTTTTCTTATAACATGTTTAATTTTATATTATAATCACTTGATGTCATATGCAATAAAAGAACTTTATATTAAACAGTGTAAGGGCTAAAGGAATTACAATATTTATGTTACCAAGAACGTCCAATTACCCTACAAGCTAAATAAGATATTCGAGAAAGATAAATGAATAGTTTCACATTAAATCTTTAAATATTTGTTTGGTAGTTGTTCTGCCAAGTAAATGTAGAAATGTCCCATAGCTCCAGTAAGAAACTTGTTTTGATATCTAGATTCTAGAGTTAGAATTTCGCCATCTTTGATCTTGATAGAGCCTGGTTTAGGATAACAACCCGACATTCCTACTAGGTAACCTTCTTCATTTCCTGGTTCATTTCCTGTTCCATATTTTGGTGTTGAAGTACATAAAACCCTTCCATCCTAAGATAATCAAATACATAAATTTAGAGAAGATGCATTACAATAGTTAACACCTTACAAAGATAAAGAATTAATCAAAAATTTTTACTACTTAAAAATATCCTAAAGCACATAATATTTAGTATAACTCAATCCACATCAAATCATAAAGATTATATAGGAATGATGACATATATCAAATATCACCTGTCCATATAGAGTTGCATTGACAACACCAGTATGCATATGAGCAGTGCCATATATAAGATAACCACCTTTTTGCATTGGGATGTTTGCTTTCTCGACATGAGGGGAGTCACTGTGACCAATTCTTGGAACGGTAAATTCTACCTATACCAAATTAAGAAATATATGTTACTCAATTCCTCACGACAATGAAAAAGGCTACTATTATGGTTTGAAATTTAATTGAGATTGAAAAGTATACTTATCATCTATAAAATGTTGTATCTTGAATAAATTATTTACCTGACAATCATGAATTGTCGAAGAGCCATTTGATCTCACACGATCAGTTGAATCAAGAATATAAAACTTTAGTGGCACTTGGTGTTCATCCCAATTAACCCACCTTATTTTATATCTTAGTGAAAGCTTTCTCGTTGGGCCATGGAAACCCTTTCTTAATTTGCATTGAAAGTTATCTTGACAGCAAAAGAGTCCTCCTTTATAATTTAGGGACAATGGTTGGCCATTAATGCCCGTTGTGACATTGTAAAAGTCCTTTGGGAGATTAACAAGGTTACATCTACATTGTGTGCAACCTTTTCTAAAATATGCACCACGTGTATCAATAGCCAAGATGTTGAACAACCATTTTTCTTTAAATCCATGTGGAATTACTGCAGGGTTACCTAATTCTACTGCAAAAGGATCTGGAAGATTTGAGGATGTTCCTCGTGATTCTCCTCCTAAGCCCCAATAATGTGGAAGCAAAAAATCTCGGCATGCACCATCATTTCTTGTGTAATTGATACCGTTGCGAAAGTCGTGAGATTGCTTAATGTAGCGTGACATGGTAATATTTTCATTGTATTTTATAGCAAACCAATGATGAAGGTAAGTTTCGTACAAAGGTACAGAATTCCCATCTTCATCAACTATTTCTGCATCAAAACTCTTGACCCCGATATGACCTTTTGGAAACTCAATATCATACAATGATTTCAGCGCAATTTTTCCCGGACCCACTTCAAATTTTTCAGACACAAAAGTAGCTGACTTGATATGATTTTCAGGCTCTAGAAAATTTGAGTATGTTGTGCTAGAGAGCAACACTATTATTGATAATGAAAGTATCATTACTTTAGAGATAACCATCATATTAACCTGTACATATATAAACCATTAGTATTATGTAATTAGCTATGAAAAATGTTTGTAGAGTCATTTTCTTTAGTAATCTTGTAGATAATTCAAACAAATGCGTTAAAATATATTAACTAAGTAAGATTGAAATAAAAAAGCAAAGTATCAAAACAACCATGATAAAAATTGCATACCATATAAGAAAAAGATATAGGGATAGGGATGACAATGGAGAAGATTTGGTCTTCGCTGAAAATGTACAATTGTTGAAATTTTAAAGGGTTAAATTTATGTGTATATGAAGTTGTTGCTTTTATATATAGTATATGGCTCGATAATAGTATATCTGGCATAACTAAATGCCAAATCAACACATATGATAATTGTCTCTTTTTGTTGGATGTATAAGCTGTTTTTGAATTTATAGAATAATGATTTAAACCAAATTTGGTAAGCATTGAACCAACTATCTAACTGTGTAAACTATTACGCAACTCTTATAGCTATTTGTAGGTGTAAAAACAACATGATATAACAGTTTATTTGGGCAAACTCACCTACATAGCAATCTCCTTTAAATGGTCAAATTTTTTTAAGATTTTTTTATTTTTGGTTGTTTATTACTTTTTTTCTTAATTAGCAAATAGGCAAACATTGTTTTGATATTTTTTTAAACTTAAATATTATTTAAAAGTTATAAATGAAAATTATTATTTAAAATTTTAAAAATAATAACAAAATTTAATTCAAAAAAATAAGTAGTTTAGCTTTAGTGGGAAAAGGAGTAAATTTAAAAAGAATGCACAAGAAATAATTTCTTAGCATAAGTTAAGATTTAAAATTGAAAAAAAAATTATAATATAAAAAACATTTTAAATATAATTAATATAAGAAATTTAAGATATGATAAGAAGAAAAATTACATATATAAATGAGAATTTTATACATGGTGGTAATTATACATTGTGTTGGATGAGAATGTGTGGCATTCCTTTGCCATTATTCACCAACATTTTAGTATGGGAAAGAGTTATATTTCAATATAATTGAAATTTATAATAAATAAATATCTTTAAATATATAAATAATTAACAATGTAAATCTTTTTAGTGACAATTCATAAAAATTAAACTCCTTTTTATAATTAAATCAATTTTTTTTGTCTCAAAACTGTCCCAATTGAGCCATAATTTTTTAATACATAATATATGCTCTTATAATATAAAAAATTACATTATCATTTAATTATAAATTATCATACTTTTATATTAGTGACTATTTGAAAATTCTCTATAAAAAAAACTATTTTAATAAACTAATAAGATAAAAACCTTTTATTTATTATAAAATCAAAATATATATAAATTAAAATTTAGTGTTATTATATATATTTTATTGTAAAAAGAAAATCAACTTGTTAAATACAATCAATTGAATCAAATCAAATAATTTAATTAATTCGTTAAAGTTAATTAATTGATTGTAACAAAATATGTTAATATATATATATATATATATATATATATATATATATATATATATATATATATATATATATATTCGTAGCTTCTTACAGCTTGGATTTAGGTTTAACTCAACAATACAAAATCAGTTTGTCAAGTAAAGATCACTCACCCTACTTATATACTTTATATTTATTTTAGCCGATGTGAGAATTAGGTTTTTTACAATGTAGCCTCTCACACCCAACACTTTTTGGGCTTGGTGCATGAATATTATGGTAGGCCTATGATACACTTAAGTCAACCCCACAAAACAAACATGTAAAATAAGGGTTGTCTTCCACTTATATATTCTATCTTGATACTATTTTTAGCCGACGTAAGATTTGGATTTTTTTCCGATACACCTTCCCAATTAAATTGTGCAGGGAAATCCTCAACTTCAAATCCATCCCATTGAATGAAAATTTACCCTACCTAGTACGTATGTTTTTTTTTCGGATATGCATAAAATTTGGGTAAATTGTGATCTCTACTTTAGTCAACACTTATGACTTAAGTTGGTACAACGTTTCTGCCCAAGGTAACTCAATGCGCGAATTAGGGAATAGACCTCAAAGCCTAGAACACGGGTTTCTTGAGGCTTGAATCAAAGAGAATTCTAGAGACACCAAACATAATGACAAACTGAAGAATCTTTCCCTTAACTGCATTAAGTTGTTTGTTAACAAAAAAAAATAGTAGAAAAATAGAAATGTTTAGTAAAATTAAAATTTCTTTATATTTTGTGGTCATTACTGAAAAAAGTTGATGAAACCTAATTTTTTTTATAAGCCTTTTGTATGCTTATTTTTAAATTGATCATGTTCCCATGCTAAGTTCACTAAGAATTTCAATCAAGCCAAATAGTTGATGAAACTTAATTTTTTTTTATAAACCTTTTGTATAGTCATCTCACTTCATTGCATGAAATTAAAAGCTCAAACCATATGTACGCAAATAATAAGCCAGAAAGTGTTTAGTTAGTATTGTTTACAAGCCTAAGATATTAGCAAATTGATTTTATACTTCCTTGCATGCTTTGCTTAGTGACACCCTGTTTACAATTTGAACCATACGTCATTAGCACAACGCATAAAATTACGTGTAGCTATTTTTTTTTTCTACACATGTAAGCAACTCAACTACATCTAGTTTTAATTACTAAAAGTGGCACAAAATATCTTCATTAGTTTTAACTTAATAAATCTTACTTAATAATTACTTTATTATATTCATAAATATACATGAGTTCACATATATAAGTAAACAGATGTATGACTAAAAATTAACTTGTCACCACAATACTCCAAATAGTTGTACTCTCCATGCAGAAACATTTGTCACTGGGTTAACACTCCATCATAAACCTCCCAGTGCAGAAAGACTATAAGATCTCAGTAATTATCCGCAATACTCAACAGAGAGGAATATGTTCCAAGGAGTCCACAAATGATTCCCAATGCAGCAATTGTGACACTGAGTGCAACCTAACGTTATCAGGAAAAAGAGAAGTTGAGTAAATAGAAGGAATAGGAAAACTAGTTGAGGGATAATATAGCATTATTATTATATAATTTTCATTCACTATATGTGGCGTTTGGTACAAAATATGCAGTTAGCAGTTCATGGCTGAAAGAGAAAACAAGGCTTCAAGATTAAATTTGAAAAAGAAATACAAATGGGTTAGGGTGGTTTCCTCCTGCAATAGATGTGATGAATATGACAGGAAAACATTAGAAGCATATGATGCATGAAGTGTTAACTATCATTGTGTTGAATGTAATTCAGCTGCTGATTATAGAAATAATTGCATGTAAAATATAGTAATGCAAATTTTATTTGCTAAATATTTCTCAGTGTTGTTAGATATAGTAACTATGGCTTAGTATTAACATCAAATCTGAAATTATACCCTGGTGTATGTAAAATTGTTTTTACCAGAAAGATTTTATGCCATCTACTGTATTTTTTATAGGAAAAGAAAAATACAAGATCGGCAGTGCTGTTACCTGTGTCTTTGTAGCTTTTTTCCCAATAATTCTCAGAAAGCATAAACTTGGCATTATCGCTGACTGAAAGAAATAGAATTCTTCAAATTAGATAGCAGTTTCATTTGAATTCCTTACAAGAAACTGAATAAAAAACAATTAGGTAAAGCACAAAGGACTACAGACGAATCTAGCTCATGTCATGTTGATGCTAGCAAACAAAAAGATAAATCCAAGTTATATACTGCAAAAAGAAATCAAGTGACCTTAATGCTTGACTTGTCCTCCCCAAAAGTTTTGAGAAGCCATGTCTGTTTTTCAGTATGCAATAAACAGATCATGCTCTGTCACAATTCTACGAGCAGTGAGATATGTGGTATGTAACTTTTACCTTGTCACAAGATACAAGTAATTTTTCATGCATGAATATTAAGAAAAAAAGTGAAGTCAAAGAAAGCACCACAAAGTAATTTTTTTTCTCCATCTTTCCTTTTCTGTCTACAGCTGTAAAAGTAGTTTTACTAAGTTGATGTATACATATAAAAATAAAAAAAGATTGACACACGATCAAATAATAGTAAGGTGAAGATCATAAACTAAATAAACTCAGGATATGTCATCATAAAAAATAAAAAAATAAAAAAATAAAAATTCCTTTACTAACCAATGAAACTCCATATCCTATAGAACAGAAGAGGTATTTGGCCTTTTGTCTAAGGCATGTGCATCCATGGACAAAGTTACAATCAAGAATTTGGTCCCTCCTAACAATCTTAACAGAATTATGACTTCCTAATTTCTTCCAAAAAATTTAAGCTTTTGTAATATAAACAACATATATGCTGATGAAGACACACACATAGAGAGAGAGAGAAAGAGAGAGTCAAATGCATTTCTTACCACAAGTATACTAAAGAGAGAACCAATTAAAGCCATCACAAGCCCTGAAATTATAATAAAATTATCATTAGTTTTGAAATTAAATATAGAATGTTATATAGGAGGAAGAGAGAGGGGGGGCATTTGGTAAGAATTGGATTGGTTTTGGGGAGAGTACAGGGCCTTCTCTAATACCCTGAGTTTGTACCTCATCTTCTTTCTCCCAATCACATTGATTTGTGGAGAGTATACTGAATAATACAATTCCTTCTAGTTATCTGTTGTTCTTTCCTTTTTCTTCTCTGTTACAAGTTTTACTTTTGTCAAACCACTTAAACTAAAAGTAAGATTTTACCACAGCCATCAGACCAGGAACGCTTTATAAATGTTGGGCAATTCAGTTCCCACAAGCGCCTAAGTGTTGCTCAAATAAATGTAGTGCAGAGATGATTTGGAATTATGAGAAAGTAAGAGAGGAATTGCAGCTAAGATGATTTGGAAATGTGAAAAGAAGACCAGTTGGAATAGGTGATAAGGTGGAGGTTAGCTAAAATAAATAGAGGAAAACCAAGAAAACATCTAACTGAGATCACTAATAACATTTCAGATCTAAATGACTTGTATGAAGAATTATTTTTGACAGAATACGATAGTGTTCGTTTGATCCATGGACAACCTCACCCAGTAGGAAAAGCTTCTGATTGTTGTTGTTAAATTAAATCAAACCAAACTAACAAGTTTTAGGCTAGTTTAACAGAGTTGACTGTTTTGGTTTCAATTATGTGAAAAGCAAACTTCATCGCAGTTTGGTTTTTGATTGTGGTTGAGAAACAAAATATAACAAAACACAAAAGGTAGAATATTCCCACTTCTTATAAACAAAAATGAAAAAGGAAATATGAATTATCAGTGTATGGACAGAAAGCTACTAAAGTTATATCATTCTCTTAAGTGACCTCAACTAATTGGAGGTGACATTAAAATTAATGCACTACAAATATAAAGTCTAAAACTTACCAAAAAAGGGAACCAGAAAGGCAACACAAACTGTAGAAGCAACAAGTGCTGTTCTAAGAAGAATGAAGCACCAATATGAAGATGAAATTCTAGCTGGCAGCAACTCCTCTAGACTCCTTGCCAGTGGGTTCATCAACAAAGCATATTTGTTTACTGTTAAGGAAAGCTAAACTAAAAAGACTCCAACATTTTATCAAACCATGACAAATTTTTAAACCTTCATAGTTTTGGCAAAAAGGATATTTAGTCAATGGGTTAATAACCTGAAAGGAGAACACAAAACATAAAATTAGGGGTAAAAAAAAGATATTGGTCACTAGAATGAAACAACAAAAATAAAAATAGTGCTAAGAGACCCAAAAAAATCTCAAAACTCACTGTTGTCCACAATGCAACTTTGGAAGCAAATGCGCCTGGTGGCATATTCAATGTTATCTGAGACAAAGTGCCATCACCAAATATGAGATATCCCATGATTGCAGTGCCTCCATATATCAAAACACACAAAACAAAACTGTACACAAAGAAATGAGTTGAGGAATCAGAAAAAAAAAAATCAAATATGCTGTGTTTTGCCAGTGAGAGAGAAGTTCTTAGGTATTATACCATATTATTAGTGCTTTGGTAAATTGTTTCTTGTCAGCCATAGACTGGTAAATATTTGGGAAAACCGAATGTCCTGCAAAGCAAAATCCATAGACACCAATAGCAAATGGAATGCCGTTCCATTTTACCAATTGACCAGTGTGATGGAATCCAACACCGTCTATTGTCCCAACACAAAACACACAAATAATAATCAAAATTGTTGCAACAACTCCTCCAGCTGCAGATCACAATACAAGTTCCAATAAGGACATGTTAAGTAGAAAATTTTGAAAACAGAAGGAATCTTTTTTAGACTTTGGAGCACCTGATAGATACGAGATTATACGAAGATCCTTCAACCAAACAGTTGGGAGAATAATAAGTGCTGTCAAAACTGCAAACAAATGCATAGAGTCTAACTGGAAACTACCCAAATCTAAGGATGTACCAGGAAACAGACTAGTGAGGTTATCTCCTTCCAAGGTGATGAACTCCACACAATATGACTGCACCGATTAAAAGAGAGCTTACACATTGGTGCAGAGCAACAAAATGCACGTGTTTTCAAAGGAAACAGGAGAAACAGGTAGAGCACTTACATATAATTCAGTGTACAAAATGATCTGCAACAAATATCATTAGTAAACATAGCTTAGTAAAACATCAAATTTGTTCATAGAAAGAAATCATGCTATGGTCTATTTTGCGAGAGCCCTAATACATATAAATATCAAAGGTCAAAATGAACCAACACCATCTAAGGCCATGCTAAAAGAACAGGATCAGAATGACAATTTGGCAAGAGCCCAATTAACACTTCATTCATCGTGTAACTAGCTTTGAACAACAATTTTCTATTAATTTAAATAAAGAAATAAATTAACTCACTGATACAATAATACGGCCATATCTTCCAAATGCAGCTTCTCCTATATCTGGGTAGGTAATGATTCCTTCTCTGCTTTCAAAGCAGTATCTCATAAGGGTGGCTGTATAACAACAAATAACTGCAAAAAGAATCATCACTGCCATGCTCATCCACCCAGCTTGATTCACTGTATATGGTGTAGATAGAAGACCAACTCCAGCCATCACATTAATGCCTACCAAGGTACAGTATGTTACATAAAATGGCCAGGTAGAAATAGAAATTTGGGAAGTAGGATCAGATATTTGCACCCAGAAGAGAAAAAAAAAACTTTAAATAAGGGGAGTGGATCAATCAGATAGAATAAAACTCCATAAACATGTTAACAAAATTTCCAGACAAAAGAATCAAGCTTTCATGGCATGTTTTACAAAATATGTAATAGCTTTGTTGTTTTGCTAACAAATAGCTTTGTGTTTCCCTTTTTTCGAAAAACTATCTTTGTAAACCTTAGGTTATCAGATATTTCCAGTAAAAAAAAAGGTTATCAGATATTTTGAATATAAAATAAGCTAATTCAAGCACACACTCAATCCCTAATATTATTAAGCAGTAAGAAAGAATGCATCAAAGTACATATAATAGTAATCCCCGTTTTTTACACCAGAGGCACTCTAAAGCAATATACGTTCTCTTGATCTTCATTAGTATATCGTTTAAAAGTTCCACTGTAAGCCATAGCTGTGGCCTGGCTGTAACATGCTTTGACCTTGGAAGAGGTCAATCTCCCCTCTCCTAAACTTTCTTTTGACCTTTCTCCCTCCCCCCAAAAAAAAAACAAGATATATATTGCCTAATTGGAGAATGGTTTTGCCAGCAACTGAATTTACAATGTTTATACAGAACAGCATGCACATATCAAATTAAATGTTCACAGGTATTGTAAAAGATTGCAATGAAATAACATAGTACCATTGAAAACAGTTTGAGTGAAGGTGCATCCATATCCAATGGGCAATTCTCCAGAAAAATGCCGTTGTACTGAGGCTTTCTCCCACCAAGTTGATTGACTAATGCCTTCCGAAGCAGATAGAAAAGGTGTCTTTCCATCGATGTCTAAGCTACTCTTTGAACGATTGCCAAAACTAGAATATATAAAACTCGGCCCTCGCAGGACTGACTCAAAATTTGGAGCAGCAGCTATTGTGTAAGAATCTGTTGTCTCTCTGTCATAAGAAACAGAATGGGGAAAAACAATAAGAGAAGATTATCTGAGCTCATTAAGGTTATGGAAAAGGAAGCATAACAATAAACCAGATAAAACAATAATACCAAAGCAATTCAAACAATTTGATGTAATAAAAATCAGCCCTCGCTCATGGAAATTGTAATAAAAATCACTAACTAGTATAAATTTGATGTAAGGTTTTGCCACAAGAAAATATCTTATGGTCCAGATCACCAAGTGTCTATGGTTCTGGCAAATTTTCACCTGATACATAGCTGAGTTTTTTAATTTACAAGAAAAAGTTAATAAAATCTGATTATGCGTCAAGCTGAAATTGGTCGAAACCATGGACATGTAGTGGTCCCAGAATATACAATAATTTCTCGATTTGCCACATAAGAACAATCAAGCAAAAATAAAAATTAAAATAAAAAACTGAAATCTGAAGAAGCTAGATACATACGGACACCCCTACCTAACACTGCAATATTAAAATCATAACAAAGAATTGTGCTATGAATTTGGTTTGAAATGGGCCCTTTAAATTAACATACACAACAAAAGGAGCAGAAAACAGAAATTATAACATCATGAGTGACAGAAACAGAGTCAACATATTCAAATTGAACAAACCACCAATTTCATCCTCAAAGTATTATCTTCATTCCTAAATAGTCCCCAAAGTAATATAATTTTTAAGTATTCTCTGAAGTATCGAATATTAATCCATTTACTCCATAATTTGATGTAGTATTTCAGTAAAATTCATAGGCAAATTTGAAAGATTTTTCAATATCTAAGAAACTATTTAGCATGGTTTTTTAATACTCTCAAGTAGTTTTCTTACTTCAAGGACCATTTACTAAAGAAAGTAATACTTCAAGGATCAAATTGTGTTTGTTTACCCGTTCAACGGAAAAAACACACTTTCCCAGACATCAATCCAAAAGCAACACCCTTGTTGCTTTGCATTTAAAAAAACGCTAACCCCAAACACATGGTAAACTGATAAGGAAATGGTGAGGAAGATCGTACTTGTAACTCTGAGGCCATTGCTGAGAAGAGAAAGAGTCAGGCTGTGTTCTCCGATTTGCATCCTCATCCTCACTTTCACTGCTACTCCCACTCTCATACTTCACAGCTTCAATATTCTGTTCGTCTTGCTCAACATCCTCATCGTTCTGATCAAACAAGAACTCAAGGTCTTTCTCCTTCTCTTCGTTGATGCTGCTGTTGTTATCATTATTCTTATTATCGTTCTTATTAACCATCGTTTGCTTGCTACTGTGCCAACCCGAAACTCTCAACTCAAGACCAGTTTTCGCAGCAGAGAGAGAGAGGAATAGTAACGAGCACGTTAGTGTTGATTGACAATGAAGTGAACGAGGAAAAGAGAAAACAAAGAGAGAAAACAAATAGATGTATGGTACGGATTGGCTGAGAAATGTGAAGTATCCAGAACATGATTATGAAGGTGGCGATTGGCGAAGCGAAAGAGTTAAAAAAAAAAGTCTGCATTATTCATTGAGAACAGAACCCCAACGTGGTGCGGCATCTGTCACCTTTTGTTTGGATCCTGAAAAGTAGTATACAACTTGAACTACTACGGACAATCACTAGTCAGTAGTCAGTCAGTCAGTACCAGAAATGATTATTCAAAGTGAAAATTTATCTCCACCTAAAACTTTAATTTTATTTTTAAAAGAGTTTTTACACTGTAGTAAATCATAATTAAATATAGAGTAAATTATACATATTCTTCTAATGTTTATCTTTATTATATTCGATATTTCTCTATTTTTTAATTCTATAGAAAATCTCTTCATTTTTGAACTTTTTTTGTTACACCGATACCTTTCTTAAGTGTAAATTATTACATAGACCCCTTCTTACTGAATACATGTAATTAACTCTTAAATGTAACACTTAGATGACAATGTAAAAGATGTTTAATACACATATTATTTGTTCACTTTTAATTAGAATTACAATTACAATTTTACTTTAGTATATTATATTATTTATTATGTAATTTTTTATTTTACATATTTTTAACGTAAAATTTTATTTTAATTAAATAATAAAACCAAAATTTTTAAAAGCTGCTTCTAGATTTTATACAAAAGTTACACTTAAATTATACTTTGATTATTTTTGTGTATTTTAAGAAAATAATATTTTTTATAATTAATTGACTTAATTACACGTTTTAATCTCTTAAGTATTATAATCATTTTTCCAAATTTCAATTGCAGAATTGGGTCTCCTAACTTTCATTTCATCTGCAGTCAAGTCCCTTCTATTATAAATGGAAGACTGACAAAAAAAATTATTATAAATAGAAAAAAAAAATCAAAATTACAAATAAGCGTAATCGATTTTTGGATACAAGTAGTTTTTATAGTATTTCTTAAGAGAATAATGATATATAGATATTTGCATAACCCATACATTTCATTGATACTCCCTCCATTCTTTTTTATCTATCGTTTAAGATTATTTTGTAGAAACTAAGAAATGCAATAAATTTTCTTGATTCTAATAAAATAGTTGTGGTATTTTCTATTTTACCCCTTTTCCTCTCCATTCCACAAAAAAATGCATGTGTAAATTAATTAAATATTAGGGGAGAAGTAAGGGTATAATTGATAAAAGAGTAATTAATGTGATATTAAATTTTGCAAACGACAGATAAATAGAAACAATTTTTTTTTTAAAAATGCGACACTTAAAAAGAAACGGAGAGAGTACTTTTTTTATATATTTTTTTGCTTAAATATGTTTTAGGTCCATGATAAATGACCATTTTTGTTTTGGGTCCCTAATAAATTTTTTCGTTGCATTGGATCCCTAATATATCAAAACTTTTGCTTTGAGTCCCTGCCGTTAGTTAAATGATGATGTGACACCTTGCGAACAGATCTTCCCAATATATATCAACCGTTGAGATCGTGTCACATCATCACTTAACTGACAGCAGGGACTTAATCTGTTCGCAAGGTGCAACATCATCACTTAATTGACAGCAGGGACTTAAAACAAAAGTTTTTGATATATCAGGGATTCAATGTAACGAAAAAATTTATTAGGGACCCAAAACAAAAATCGACCATTTATCAGGGACCTAAAACATATTTAAATATATTTTTTTCTTATCACATTTACACTTCTTTTCTTCTCTCCTTGAATTCGTCGTGTGGAAAATTTTTTGCGTGAGTACAAACTTAACACCTCATCGTTACAACTAATAGAATTATTTTTTATATACCACACATGTATGAGTCAAGTAAAATCATTATAATCAATTAAAAATTGAGTTTAATGCTGATGCACTGACAGTGTAAAACAATTTTACATTGTCATCTAATCACAAATCTCTGTTGATACGACTTTTAAGATAATTTTGTAAAAGTCAACAAACTTATCATACATGGTGGGTTGTGATTGAATGACGGTGTAAAACTATTTTACATTGTCAGTACATAGTCTTTTTTCTCTTAAAAATTTACAATTACTAGTCAAATACAAAAATGTTATCATTTATTACATTTAGGGTTAACTAAGTTTTTAGTCCATAAACTTTTCAAATTTCGATTTTTGTCCCTAAACTTTAATTTGACTGGTCAAGGTTCCTAAACTTTTTAAAAATTTGGTTTTTAGTCCCTGAACAAAATTTTGACTTGTCAAAGTCCCTAAACTTTTTAAAAAATCGGTTTTTAGTCCCTAAACTTTTTAAAAATTCAATTTTTAGTCCCTGAATTAATGAGATTTCAGGGACTAAAAACCAAATTTTTAAAAAGTTTAGAGACTAAAAACTGAATATTCAAAAAAGTTTAGGGACCTTGACCAGTCAAACTAAAGTTTAGGGACTAAAAACCGAATTTTTTTTACCAGTCAAACTAAAGTTTAGGAACTAAAAACCGAATTTTGAAAAAGTTTAGGAACTAAAAACTTAGTTAACCCTTACATTTGTTTTGATTACTTCTAATAAAGATATGATATAACGAGTTTCGTTTAATAAGAATTTTTTATTTTAAGAAGATATGATAAACATTTATACAGAGAAATTTTTGAGCGGACATAAATCCAACATTAAATATTAATTAAATACATACATTAATATTATTTAATACATTAAATACATATGCTTATGTGTAATATTAAGAATATATTGTGTGTGTAATATTAATTATATATTACATTTAATGAACATAATAAATAATATTATTTAATTTTATGTAAATACTATATTAATAAAGTGTGTGTAATATTAATTATATATTAATTTAATAAATATAATAAATAATATTATTTAATAATTAAATACATATATGTGTGTGATTTTGTAATCATTATATTTTATTCAATAATATATTTTTATTATAAACAAGTTTATATGAAAAGTTTTGTAAAGGTAAAAATCATAAAAAAGGGGTTGAATTGTAATTTAAAAATTTTTGCAAGCTTTTTCACAAAAGACTATTGTCTGTCAAGAGTTTTGAAAAGCAGCTTTGGTATGAAACACACAGACAATGTTTTATAACTAAAACAGACTGAGTTTTTTACAAATAGAAAATCACAACTCAAGGTAAGTTAAAAGCAAATAAAGAACAAAGAGATATGATACAAAACTTTTTATACTGGTTTGTCTCTACCACTAAGACTACGTCCAGTTCTTGGTAACCCACCAAGTTTTCACTATCTTTTCACAAAGATACAAGTATTGTTCACTGCCACTTTTGGCTCAACCCAAGTAGTTTTTACACTAGTCTCTTCAAGCTAAAAATCCAAGTATTTTTTTTACTACCAAGTCACACCTGACTCTAAAACAAATCAACAAATTTGTTTAAGGTTAGATGCACACAAACTAACATATCATCTCACAGACGAATATACAAAATTAAGCTTAAAGTCTTTTTCTCTCAGGATAAATAGTGTTTTGAGAGCTTTTTACAATTTTTTTTAAACCAAAAGAGGTGGCAAGCAGTCACTGTAAAGCCGTGGACGTGATCCCAACTATGTTGGCACCACCAACACCGCTGCCAGCCTGCTGCACACCAAGAAGTAACATTAACATAGAAAGAAAAGAACATAAACAAAACCATGGGGGGGGGGGGGGGGCAAAAACCAAACCCATGCAGCAGAGCTATATAAACCTATAGCTAGGGAGACCCATCCTATTTCTGCTGAACTCATTGACAACAAAATTGGGGATAAAGCTCCACCAACAAAAACCGGTAACTGACGTCATGAGAAGCTAACAAATCTGCACAAGTATTACCCTCTCTATAAATATGTCCCACTAAAAAAGACATCTTCTTTATAATTTCTATACAGTTAATCCACCTATTCCTAAGCTTCCAAGGAACCAAATCAACATTTTTTAAAGCCTAAACCACCAACAAAGAATCACATTCTAACCATAATTTCCTCCAGTTCCTCTTTTCCGTTGTTTCAATGGCCAAAATCACACCCATCAACTCAGCAAACAGAGAGCAATTGCTACCTAAATTGGCTGCAAAACATCCCACAAAACCAGCTTGAAAGTTTCTAAAAATGCCGCCACAGCCAGCGCTACCAGGACTCCCTTTGGCAGCTCCATCAGTGTTGCACTTTATCCACCCTTGTAGAGGAGGGAACCAATTAACTTCCTTGATCAGAACTCCTTTCTGAGGATGGCCATTAATTCCAAGCTTTTTGAAGATCATAAATTCCTGCATAGAAGAATTCATACAGGAAGAAGAAGCATTTCTAGAAATACTGATCTTGGCAGATATAAGAGAAATAGTTTGCTGGGTAGAAAGGCAATTGTTATGGAATCTTCTTTGGTTTCTCGCATACCAGATTCCCCAGAAACAGAAAGTAATAGCCGCAAGGATGACATCCTTCATTTGGGGAGACCCACTTGTATTGTATGAGGAAAGAATTACTATAAGAGAGTCTGTATGAATTTTACGGTTTAATAGACCCTCCAGCCAGTTCCAAATATGTAAGGCAAATGGGCAATGAAGGAATAAATGCTCAGCTGATTCGAAATTATTACCACAGTTGCTGCAAACAGATACAACAGTGCAACCTTTTTTCCAAAGGTTCTCATCAGTAGGTAACCTACCCAGAAGAGTTCTCCAAACCAAAAAGGAGGCGGAATGAGGAATACTATCATTCCATATAAATTTGTACCAGGATAGGGAGGGGAGAGGGGGGGTTGAGGAACTCATAAGCCTCCTTCAGGGAAAGCTGACAAGACTGAGTGCCATGCCAAACCAATATGTCTTCTGAAGCTGTCTTTGGAATGATTGTATCTTTAATTTCCCTCGTCACTTCCAGGAAAAAGTGAGCAAAGACTTCAGGAATGGACCATGATCCCCTTTGTATAAACATGCTCACTGTGGAATTAAGAGATCTTTTCAGCTAAGGAGGGAGACAAATCCAATCAGAGATAGGCTGTGAGAGCCATTTACTTGTCCAGAAATTTATCTTTTCTCCACTACCAAGCACCAAGAGCGATTTCCCATGACTGTGTTAATGAAGTTTTTTATTCTTGACCAAATAGATGAAGATATGGCATAGGCAGCAGGCTTGCCATTTCTGAAAGTTCTAGCTGCTAACAGCTTCGTCCAATGCTCATCTTTATGTAAGAAATCAAAAGCTAATTTCAGCATTGCAGCTTTGTTTATCCCCTTCACCGGCCTAGTGCCAAGACCTTCCTGAGATTTAGGCTTACAGACCTTGTACCATGAAACAATAGAAATTTTCTTCTTTTCGATATTGCCCGACCAGATGAAATTCCGAATGTTCCTGTCAATCTCTTTTAACAAAGAAATAGGCCAAGAGTATATGAAAAAACTATACATCAGCATCCCATGGATAACCGAATTAACAAGCTCAATTCTCCCCATGATGGAAAGCGACAGACCTTTCCAATTTGCCAGCTTTAGTTTGATTTTGTCAGCTATAGGTTGTAAATGAATTTTTTGAGGTTTGCCTTTAAAGATAGGAACCCCTAGATAAATGAAAGGAATTTGAGATAAAATCCCTAAGTTAAAGCCCAACCGCTCTTTAATCTGAGAGACTCTTTTATGGGGTATAGATCCAGAGAAGAAGTGGGATTTTTGCTTGCTAACAACCTGACCAGACAGTTGCTCATACTCGGAGAAAAGCTTCATGAGATTGTTGACATTTCTCAGAGTTCCCCGACAGAAAATCATTATGTCATCAGCATATAATACATGCGAAAGAGTATACATACCACGAGGATTGGCCATAGGTAAAAGGCTACCATTTTCCACCAACTTAGAGATGCCTCTGCTAAGGACTTCCTCAGCAATACAGGAAAGAAGAGGAGAAAGAGGATCTCCCTGTTGCACTCCTCTAGCACAAGGCAAGAAACCAACTGATTTACCATTAACAGAGATGGATAACCTGGCTGAATGTAAAATACTACTGATCTAACTGCAAAATATGTCACAGAACCCAAAAGCTTTTAGGACCCGTAAAAGAAATCCCCAATCCAAGGTATCAAAAGCTTTAACAATATCAATTTTAAGAGCTAGGTTTCCACCAAAAACTCTTCTGTCAATCATGTTAATAGCCTCAGAAGTAGTACAAAGGCAGTCTAGTATAAGTCTACCTTGAATGAAACCTCTTTGATGAGAAGAGACAATGTTGGGAGCCACCTTAGCAAGTCTATCTGCCAGCACCATGGAAATGACCTTGTATTGGAAGTTGGTTAGAGCAATTGGTCTGAATTGCTCAATCTTGTCCGCATTATGCACTTTAGGGATGAGAACAACTACATTCGAGTTTAGATTAGGGAGAATCCAATCTTGCTGAAAGAATTGTAAAGTAGTTGTGAAAACATCTTCGCCAATGATATCCTAATAATCCTGATAAAAGTGTCCTCCAAAACCATCTGGGCCGGGGCCCCCATCAGCATTCATAGAAAAGACTGCGTCTTTGACTTCTTCCCTATAGGGCAAATTGGTTAGCATGGCATTTTCATCCACAATAACCAAAGAAGGTATGACTCTATCAATGAGATTATTGTTCGCCGTGTTGTTGGCTGTGGCAAAAAGATTTTGAAAGTAATCAAGAACCAATTTTTGAATGTCTTCCGTTTTAAAAAGCAGGAGATCTTCGTTACGAAGCATGGAAATTCTATTTTGGTTTCTACGAAGTTAAGTAACCTTATGAAAAAAGCTGGTGTTTCTGTCACCTTGAAGATGCCAGTTTATACGAGCTTTTTCCTTCCAAAATGCCTCCTGATCAAGAAACGCTTGCTGAAGAGTATCTTGGGCTTGCTTTTCTTGTTGCCAAAGATCTTCCGAAGGATTAACATCAATCATTCCCAGCTATAAATTATCAATCTTTTGAATAGCTTCTGTAACTCTGGAATTAACATTTCCAAATTCAGTTTTATTCCACGTTTTCAATCTACTTTTGAGCATTTTGAGTTTCTGAGATAATCTGAACATTGGACAACCAACCACTTCTAACTTCCAACATTCTTTGATGAGTTTGCGGCAACTGACATGACCAGACCAAGCTTTTAAAAACTTGAATGAGGAAGCATACTGAGTTGAATCATTGCAGAAGTCCATCAGAAAAGGGTGATGGTCTGATTTACTGCGAGGTAAGGAAGAACAAGAGACTGAGCTCCAAGCTTGGATGGCTTCCTCATTACAGAAGGCTCGATCAAGTCTTATATCAGTTCTGTTAACTCCTTTCCTGGCATTAGTCCAAGTGTAGTCTGCTCCCCTAGTTTTTAAATGGACCAGTTTATAATCATCAGCCCAAGCACTGAATTCCACACAAGCTGTTCTGTTTGGTAAGCATCTCCCTTTTTTTTTTCATGGGCCCCCAGAACGCTATTAAAGTCACTAATAAGACCCCAAGGGCCTTTGCAAGAAGATTGCAGCTGCCTAAGGTCATTCCAAAGAAAGCGCCGAGAAACATGAGAAGTGGAAGCATAGATAGCTGATAGAAACATCTATCGTTGTTCCCATATGAAATATAGAGAAATACACTAGAAGGGGGGTTGAATAGTGTATTTATAATTTCTTTGAAAAACTTTAACTAATGTGAAGATAGTATATCTTTTAGTTTTACAAGAACTTAGTAAAACAGAAGATTATGCTATCGTCCAACAGTTTAAAAATAACAGTCCAATGAAACTACTCTTCTTGCTTTTCGTTAGAACACACGTAATAGATAATCTTAGATAAAATGTGTAAAGAATCACTTTTGTAGTATGTTGAAGAGATAGTTTAATAGATATGCAAGTAAGCTAGAAAGCGAGAGAATAGAACACTTAGTTTTATACTGGTTCACTCAACTGAGCTACGTCCAGTTCTCCTTCAAAAACTTTTGAAGGGTTCTACTAATCAAGATCTGATTACTCTCAAGTATTCTAACCTTGCCACTTCTGGCTACAAGTATTCTCTAGGCCACTCCTGGCACACCCTTAATCTCCCATTGAGATTAAACACAAACCCAAGTATTCTTTAACACTAAGCCACTCCTGGCTTTCCAAACAGAATTGTTTGAGAATAGAAAGTAAGACTAACTCTCACAGAGAGGATATTACAGTAAACACGAATATACAGAATCGCTTAGCAAAGCTAAGAAGAAAGCTCGTTTTGCTTAAGTATTGATCGTCCAGTCGTTTTGACGGAGATTCAGCTCTTTATAAATTTTTCGTCAGTCTGATACATGAGCTCATTCCTCTATTTATAGACAGCTTGTTGAAAGATATCCGTTGAGGGATTTTTCTTTTTCCAAGAGCGGTTCTCTCCGTAGCATGTGACCGTTGTCACGTTTTGACTTAGGGTGGAGAGATAGATGTGACACCCGTACATATAGTGCCTTTCCTACGTGTACTTTGTCTGCAGAGAGAAGCTTCTTCTTTTCCTGTTCAATACTATTCGAAAAATCAAATAGAATGGCATGTTAAAATGTGAGAGAATAATCGTTGCATTATATAGAATCAACATTGAAAACGTATTTCCTTATAATATTATTTTAAGATAGAAACTACAGAGTGGGTTTTATAGTCGTTGGACGCTTGCTCTCACAGGAGCATTGGACGCTGCCTGTAGAATTCTTACAAAAACACATTTGGACGCTTTCCTTATTAAAACATAAAGTCCAGGTTTGAGAGATACAATACCATTGCGAAATTGGATGACGTAAGTCCTATAACACTCAAACTAGATCATTAGATACTTCAAAATTTATCCTTTAGTTGTTATCATCAAAACCGAAATTCGAGGGGTTGGACATCGTCCAAGGTCTTAGAACCTAACAATCTCCCCCTTTTTGATGATGACAAATAATGGTAAATTTTGATGTTAACAGACACATAATCATATAACAATACAATGAATTAAGTCAGAGATGATTATGTTATGCCAGTGTATAAATGTGAAATGAAGTACTCCCCCTGAGTTCAACATTTCTTATGCATGTGATAACAGAGAAATATAAAAGGCAAGTATATATCAGGTATAACAGATATCAGAGTGAAAAACATATCAAGGATATGGATGCGGAATTTATGAAAATAAACACCTCATGTTTTGATAAAGATGCCAATATTTTTATATATAGAGTGTTTAGCTATTTACTTCTATGACATCAAAATTCCAATTTCTCCCCCTTTGTCATTAACAAAAAGGTTTGAAAGATGGAAAAATGATTGGGCCATCATGGTCACCTTATGGCTGTGGAGGTGGTTCTTGTGGTGGTGGTGGTTGTTCTGGTGGCACTTGTATAGGTGGTGCTGGTTGAGGAGGTTGTGGTTGGATGGGTGGAACTGGATGAGCAACTTGTCCAAGCAAGGTGGCTGCTGTATTTTGAATCTGGTTCACAAGCGTCTGGGAGAGACTCATGAACTGTTCAGTGATGGCATTCTGCAGCATCAGACGATGTTGAGCAGCCTCAGCCTGTTGCCTTTGCTGAAAAGCTTGAAAAACTGTTTCGGTTTCCAGCTGTTGTTGCCTCAGAGCCTGTTGCACTATCTCGTGAACACGATCTTCTGAGACTCCTTGAGGTTCAGCAAATCGCAAGGGATGGATGCCCTTTGGACTTGAAGATCCGGTGGGAACCAGTTGTCGTGTGCCTGAATGTGCTTCAGTAGATGCATCAACAATGGGGAAGCTGGTGATATCTTTAGCAGTAGGCTTTGCTGCAGTTGCTTCCATTGGCTTGGTTGCTTCAACAACAAGCTCTCTATCATCCTTGGACTTTTCAGATTGGACGGTAGGTTCTTCATGTGACGTGACAAAGTGTTCCACGTCCACTGGTACAGATGAGTCCAGGTCAAGATGAGCTAGCACCTTTGTTACTTTGGCAGATGCTTCATCCAGCTCTGCCTGTGTAGCTTTCGACTTAGCAACCTTATCTTCCTTTTCTATGGTCGCGGTCTCAGCTTCCTCAAGAGCCAGCTGCTCTAAACGAGCTTGTTCTGCTGCTGTGGCTTCTTCTGCTTTGTACTCCTCATGCAGAGTTTGGAGTTCCTCCACAAACTCTGTGCGATCCAGTGTTCGAAGATCAAACACTTTGTTGCTTCTGATTTTTGGCAATGTCTTCAGTAACTCCAGATAATCATCTGAATCTTTCAGAAAGCAGGCAAAGGTGTCTGAGAAGTGATGAGTCTTTACTGGACGCAACACCTCAATACCATGAGGGGGGTGAACAAAGTCATCCTTGGAGCTGCCTGAGGAGGAGGCTTTCTGGGAATCGTTCCATAAGATCTGGCGCCAAAAGATAATGGAATCAAAGGTTCCGAGTGAACGCGTAAGCTTACCAGTCTTGTCAAACAGATGACCCCAGGTGTGAGAGGATTTTTGCAGGGTTTCAACTTTCTCTTCCCTGCTGGGCATCTCAATGCCGTAGAACTTGTAGCCTTTCTTGCGACCAGCATCATATACAGGTAGTCAAGGATATACCCTGTCTGGTACAAACTTTATTTCTGTGGCGCGGCTTATGTGAAGGTTTGGTGGGTAGGCGATGGCTTGGTTTGGTATATACATTTGTTGCAGAAGTTTTCCAAGTTCATCATAGTCGCCTGACTAGAAGTTTAGCACTGGGGTTCCAGCTGGTAGAGGCAGGAACTTTGTGATTGGAGTCCAGATTTGAACATCCTTTACCCACCCTGCATCTGGATGCTGCTTCGTTATAGAAGGGTCCAGACTTTCTTTAATGGCCAACTGCAACTCTGCAGCCAGTTCAATATCCTTGTTAACAGGGGACTTCTTGGACGGTGCCTTCATTTTTCTTGAAGCTTTCCCTTTCTGCTCCGCAACCGTCTTGGTGAATCGAGAGGCAACTTCCACCTCTGGTTTCTGCAGATCTTCTGCTGCTGGACGCACTCTTTGCTGAGTTCCAGTTGGACAGGAGTAAGGATGAGGCATGCGTATCAAGTGTGGGTACACTTCTCTCGTCCAATTGGGCAGAGGGTTGCTGATGATCGTTCCTTTTGGCATAGCAGAATAAGCAGCTGAAAAAACTTGAGCGCAAACATACCTCGTCCACTCTGGTGCTGAAACAGTAGTGAAATGCCGCTTCAAAGGCTCTTGTAGAGGCCTCCGGATCACATCACTTTTCTTACAGTAATTCTGGTAATTTCGTGTAAGGAATGCAACCAGGAAACGTTCTCTGTCTTTTTCTTCTTTGGTTTTCTGCTTGGGGGGTATGGTCCATGGGGACCAGGTATCCCTCCATGCATCCCTTGGACGCACAAACTTGGACAGGTCCAAGCGAAGATGTGGATGCTGGGTTGTTGATGTGGATGGAGCACTGGGTGTTGTTGGTAGTAGGGTGTTGGTGGATATGTTGTCGGTGTCTTGAGAGGAAGTTGGTAGAACTGCAATTCTCCTTGGCCTTGCAGCCTGAGTCTTTACTCGTCGTGGCACGTTAGAAGAAAAGGAAATTGGTTTTGCAGGTTGTACCTTCTGCTTCTTTTGCTGAGGACCCTCCTTCTCCTCTGCCTTCTTCATGATTTGACCAATTGGGATCTGGTCATCATCATGAGTCGTCCAGTAGTTGAAGCTTCCGAACCTTTTGCTTTTCTGGAGCAAGCTTTACTGGTGCTGCCTTTGGACGCTGCTAAGCTTGAGCAGGTTTGGACGTATCAGTCCTTGGACGCTTCCCTGCTAGGGACTGAGTAGTGGATGTGTCAGCATGTCTTTTCTTGGTTCTTCTCTCCTTTTCAGCATCTTCCTCATGCTTCTGAGACATTTGTCGTGTGATCTTTCTGCCCTCCTGTTCCTCCATCAGCCTTTTGATCTTTTTGCCAATACCAAGAAGATCAATATCTTCTTCATCATTATTAGAGATGATCTTGCTCTGTTCATGTCGTTGCTTGTTGATGATGTCCTCGTCCAGGTCCCTTAAGACCTTGGCTGTTAGCTTGATCTTCATAGGTTTTATGTTGGACTCACCAAACAGTTGTTGTGTTGCTACCATTGGCCCTTTCTTCACAATAGCTTCATAAACTTCTTCTTCCAGTTCAACAAAGAAGCGTTGATAGACCTTCTGGTCCCAGAAGATCTTGTTCATCAGGGCGGCGTAGAAAATGTCATCATTGCCACCCACAGACTTCATCATTCTCACGATATTGACGTAAATGATATGAGGGAGATTGAAGGGAATGCCTTCCATAAGATGGAATATCACAAACTTGTGTAAGTCCGTGACTGAGTCCTTAGACCCAGCTTTGTGCAGGATACTCTTGTTGCACACCTGCTGCCAGATTTTTGCTTCCTCACACAGGTTCCTATACTCAATCTTTATTGAATCGGTGGATTTGGTCTTGCAAAGCACGGTCGCAACGTAATTGCCGTACTGCTTGGCCCAGTCTGTTCTGTACTTGTTGTGCTCCTTAATGCAACCAGTTACCTTTGCAATGGTCTCGGTGGACAGTGTCACCTCTCGTCCAAGAACCGTGGCCACGAGCTCCCTTGAGCTCTGGAACTTGGCATTTCTCCAGAACATTCTGATCAACTCAGGGAATATTTTCTGGTTTTCATTGAAGTAGCCTCTGATTCCACACTTCAGAAGGCTCTCGTTCAGGTTCAGTCCCAGCTTCTCAAGCTTTTCTATGTCGAAGAAGTGCTCAATGTGCACTGTAACAACTCCTTGGCACACAACTGTGGTTTCAGGGTAAGTGAGGACGTCGGGTTCCGAGTTTCTTGAGTTTGCAGAGTTTGCCATGCTAGAAAAGTTTGGATTTTTAGGTTTTCTGAGAGGGTTTTGGGTTTCTGAGAGAGAGAGAGAGTGTGTGTGTTTAGGGTGATGATAATCTCAGACAAGATGGATACGGTGGTGTTTTTTTGTGATGAATTGATAAGTGTATATTTGGGCTTTGTTTGGAGGATATGAAACGGTTTTGGGCTTTTTGAATATTTGAAAAGTAAATGACGCCATAAAACCCGCCATGATGAGACGTGCGAAGAATGTGGGTAACTGTGTACGGTTACTAACATTTTGGTGACTCAGCATAGAGTATTAGCTCATACTTACTCTTAAAATGATCCGTTTTGATTATTTGAATCAAAAGAAAAGACTAAGATAAAAAAAATATCGTCCACATATTGGACTTAAGTGAAATATATGTAATGCATGTGCATGACTCTAGTGTTCCTTGGACGACATGTCCTTTGGACGCTATGGTTTTATTGGACGCATCATGTAGATGTTAATCATTCCTTTACAGAGTCCATGCTAAGTTTGTCCCTCAGAAGGATTAACTTGTCTTCAGTAAGGGGTTTTGTGAATATATCAGCAAGCTGATTATCTGTGGTTACAAAGTGTAATTCCACAGTACCCTTTTGAACATGGTCTCTTATAAAGTGATGTTTAATCTCTATATGTTTGGCCCTTGAATGCAATATGGGATTTTTAGAAAGATTTATGGCAGCTTTACTATCACAGAGGATAGGAATGTTACTCTCATATATGTTGTAGTCCTCAAGTTGATGTTTGATCCATAAGATTTGAGAACAACATTTTGCAGCTGAAATATACTCTGCTTCAGCAGTGGACAGAGCAATGGTTCCTTGCTTCTTGCATGTCCAGGAGACTAGATTACCACCGATGAAGTGACACCCTCCACTGGTGCTTTTTCTTTCAATTCGATCTCCAACATAATCAGCATCACAGTATCCTATTAGCCTGAAATCTTTCTGCTTTTTGAAATATAACCCAAGGTTAGTGGTTCCAGCAAGATATCGAAAGATTCTTTTAACAGCAGTTAAGTGAACTTCCCTTGGGTCAGATTGAAATCTGCCACATAAGCATACGCTGAACATGGTGTTAGGTCTGGACGCTGTGAGGTATAGGAGTGATCCTATCATACCTCTGTATAGAGTATTATCTACTTTCTTTGAGTTGTCGTCCAATCTAAGTGCTGTTGTTGGATGCATAGGAGTTTTCATTGGTTTTGCATCATCCAACTTGTACTTCTTTAGCAGCTCTTTGACATACTTAGTCTGATGTATATATATTCCCTTTTCAGTTTGTTTGATTTGGAGTCCAAGGAAGAATTTCAGCTCACCCATCATGCTCATCTCGAACTCTGTTTGCATTAATTTGGCAAAGTCTTCACAGAGAGACTCATTAGTGGCACCAAATATGATATCATCAACATATATTTGTGCAATAATAAAATCAGAAGAGTAGTCTTTGCGAAATAATGTAGTGTCTACTTTTCCTCTTGAAAAACCATTTTCTGACAGAAATGTGCTGAGTTTTTCATACCAAGCTCTAGGGGCTTGTTTCAACCCATATAAGGCTTTGTTAAGTTTAAAAACATGGTTTGGAAAATCATCACTTTCAAATCCTGGGGGTTGTTCCACATAGACTTCTTCCTGTACGAGTCCATTGAGGAATGCCCTTTTTACGTCCATTTGATATAGCTTCATATTGCTATGAGCTGCAAATGACAGTAGAATACGGATTGCCTCCAGACGTGCAACGGGAGCATAAGTTTCAGTATAATCTATACCTTCTTGTTGTGAGTAACCTTTTGCTACCAACCTTGCTTTGTTTCTCACAACATTACCTGCTTCGTCCAGCTTGTTTCTGAACACCCACTTTGCTCCTACAGCTTCTTTGTCGTTGGGGAGTTCTACTAGCTTCCAGACATTGTTCTTTTGAAATTGGTCAAGTTCTTCTTGCATTGCTTTGACCCAGCCTTCATCTTCTAAGGCATCGTCCACAGTCTTAGGTTCTATTTGAGATATGAATGCTGTGTGACCTTGCTGTCGTTGAAGTGAAGATCTGGTTTTGACTCTGTCTTTTGGATCTCCAATGATTTGCTCCTGTGGATGATGTTTCTTCATTTGCCAGTTACGTCCATTTGGTTCTCTTTGTTCTGCGACTGGACCGTCCAGTGGTGCATTTGATTCTTCAACTGAGACATCATGGTTGGATGAATCTGATGACTTACTTGCATCATCCAATCTGAGATCTGCAAATGATTTGTCCAGCTCTGATAATTCCTTATCAGGCTTGTTGTCATTAAACTTCACATGGATAGCTTCTTCAACAACTAAGGTTCTAGAGTTATAAACTCTGTATGCCTTTGAAGTTTCAGAATATCCAAGCAGTATTCCTTTATCACACTTAGAATAAAATTTTCCCAGGTTATCCTTAGTGTTCAGAATGAAACATTGACATCCAAATGGATGGAAGTAGGATATGTTGGGTCTTCTACCCTTCCACAATTCATATGGAGTCTTTTTCAATATCGGCCTTATATAGATTCTGTTTTGTAAATAGCAGGCAGTATTCACTGCTTCAGCCCAGAAGTGTTTAGGGGTTGAATTATCATTCAACATGGTTCTGGCCATCTCCTGGAGCGACCTATTTTTCCTCTCAACTACACCATTCTGTTGTGGTGTTCTAGGTGTTGAGAAGTTGTGAAGGATACCATTATCCTCACAGAACCTTTGAAAACTTTCGTTTTCGAATTCACCCCTGTGATCACTTCTGATAGAAGTAATGCATACTCCTTTTTCATTTTGAACTCTTTTGCAGAGGTTATAAAAGGCCTTAAAGGACTCATCTTTGTGGGATAGGAATAAGACCCATGTCCATCTAGTATAGTCGTCCACTATAACTAATCCATATCTTTTACCACTTACTGAGGCTGTTCTTGTGGGTCCAAACAGATCAATATGTAACAGCTCAAGAGGTCTAGAAGTGGAAACAATGTTTTTACTTTGAAAAGAACTTTTCACTTGTTTCCCTTTCTGACAAGCTTCACAAAGAAGATCATCTTTATATGACATACTTGGTAGTCCTCTTACGAGGTTGTGCCTGTTCAGCTTTGAGATCAACCTCAAGCTTGCATGACCAAGTCTTTTATGCCATAACCAATGATTTTCTTGTACAGAAACTAGGCATGATACATTTTGACTTGATAGTTCCCCAAGTTTAATCTTATACAGATTGCCTTGCCTCTTTGCGGTAAAGAGAAGGGACCCATCAGAGTTTTTGACTGTACATTCACCTTTGTTAAAGGCAACATTATATCCACTGACACATAATTGGCTTATGCTAAGTAGATTATGTTTAAGACCTTTAACATAAAGAACTTTATCAATACAAGGATAGGGTGGTATACCAATCTTACCTACGCCAGCTATCATCCCTTTCTGATTCCCTCCAAAAGTGACTGTCCCACCAGTCTTGGGTAGGAGGCTTTGGAACATACACCTTTCTCCTGTCATGTGATGTGAGCACCCACTGTCCAGGTACCATGATTGGAGTTTCTTTCCTGCTGTTAAGCATGTCTGCAACAGGAACAATTTTATCCTTAGGTACCCAGATTGACTTGGGTCCTTTTTTGTTAGCTCGAAGGGCATTGAATACTCCCTTCTTAGGCAGGTGTCTGCATTTGGACGTTATATGTCCAGGTTTCCCACAGAAGTAGCAAACATCTGTTTCCTCATCATGAATATATTTCTTTCCCTTATATCCATGTCCTGACCTGTCATTTGGTCTCTTACAACCTTCATATTTTAAAAGATTTTTGAGGTTGTCAGAGCCCTTGACAAAGTTTGACAGATCCTTCTTTAGGCTGTCAATTTCTTCATGAAGTTTTACAACATCATGTGGTTGACCTCTTAAGGAAGTATCTGCTAACTAGCCTTTTGTTTTCTGCGTTGAGATTTCGAATCTCTATGGAAAGATTTCTTTCTTTAGCCCTTGAATCCTCATAGGATTTATAGGCTTGAGCAGCATCATTCCAGAGAGTTCGCCTCTCCATATTTGTAGTTTCATTTTTCCTTGAGAGCTCTGTAAACTTTTTCTGTAAATCCTCCTTTTCACTTTCCAGTTGTCTAACACTTTTTTCTAAAGCTTCTTTTTCTTTTGAAAGTGATTTGGATGATTTCTTTAAAGTTCTATAGGCCTTTGACAAAATAGAAGAGTTTGAAAGTAGTTCATGATAAGCTTCTTGAATTGAATCTATGTCATTAAAATCTACCTCATCTTCTTCTTCTGGTTCAGAAGAATCAGTTAAGGTGTCTGCCATCAGACATATGTGTGCTTCCTCTTCTTCTCCATCGTCCGATGATGAGTCATCGTCCAGGTCTTCCCATGTGGACATCAGAACTTTCTTGCCCTTTCCTTTGCTGAAGAATTTCTTCTTCTTGTCCTTGCTTTTGTCGAGATCTGGGCATTCTGATTTGAAGTGTCCTGGCTTTTTGCATTCGTAGCATACAATTGGACTATTCTCCTTCTTTTCTTTGAAGTCTTTCCTCTTTAGGTTTCTCCATCTGGATCCACCTTTCTTCTTCCACATAGCATGTATCCTTTTGGATATAAAGGATAGTTCATCATTCTCGTCTGAGTCATCATCTTCATATTGTTCATCTGATGATGTTTCAGCTTGCATGGCTTTGGACGATGATGCTTTCCTTGGCTTTTGGACGCTGAGCGCCAGAGACTTATTTTTTTTACTATCACTATCTTGATGCAGTTCTAGTTCATGCACCTTGAGAGTTCCCACGAGTTCTTCTAGGGACATATCGTCCAGTTCCTTTTTTGTTCTCAATGCTGTAACCTGTGGTCTCCATTTCCTAGGCAAACTTCTTAGAATTTTGTCAATATGTTCATAGTTATTGTAATCTTTACCATGTGCTCTAAGTTCATTTAGTATGGTTTGAAACAGTCCAAACATACTTTGTATGTCCTCGTTTTCTTCCATACTAAACAACTCATATTGACGAGTAAGGAGGCTGAGTTTGTTACGTTTTACCTGAGTGGAACCCTCATATGTTAACGCAAGAGTGTCCCACATATTTGTTTTGCGCTTTTGAGACTGTGCACCTTGTTGTATTCTTGTTCGCTCAGTGCACACATGATGATGTTTCTGGCTCTGGAGTTGAGATAAAATCTTTGTTTTTGCTCTTCCGTCCATCTAGCCTTTGGGATTTCGTTGAGGCTCGCATCAAGTGGAATATAGTCGCCCATCTCCATAACTTCCCACATGTCAATATGGCTAGATTCAAAGAATGCTATCATTCTTTGTTTCCAGTAATCATATTTGACACCCTTGAAGAGTGGTGGTCTGTTCACAGCTTGTCCTTCGTTTTCCATCTTTCTTAGGATCTTTCCTCTGTACTGCTAAGTACTCAACCCAAGAGGTCGAGCTCTGATGCCAACTGAAATATAGAGAAATACACTAGAAGGGGGGTTGAATAGTATATTTATAATTTCTTTGAAAAACTTTAACTAATGTGAAGATAGTATATCTTTTAGTTTTACAAGAACTTAGTAAAACAGAAGATTATGCTATCGTCCAGCAGTTTAAAAATAACAGTCCAATGAAACTACTCTTCTTGCTTTTCATTAGAACACACGTAATAGATAATCTTAGATAAAATGTGTAAAGAATCACTTTCGTAGTATGTTGAAGAGATAGTTTAATAGATATGCAAGTAAGCTAGAAAGCGAGAGAATAGAACACTTAGTTTTATACTGGTTCACTCAACTGAGCTACGTCCAGTTCTCCTTCAAAAACTTTTGAAGGGTTCTACTAATCAAGATCTGATTACTCTCAAGTATTCTAACCTTGCCACTTCTAGCTACAAGTATTCTCTAGGCCACTCCTGGCACACCCTTAATCTCCCCTTGAGATTAAACACAAACCCAAGTATTCTTTAACACTAAGCCACTCCTGGCTTTCCAAACAGAATTGTTTGAGAATAGAAAGTAAGACTAACTCTCACAGAGAGGATATTACAGTAAACACGAATATACAGAATCGCTTAGCAAAGCTAAGAAGAAAGCTCGTTTTGCTTAAGTATTGATCGTCCAGTCGTTTTGACGGAGATTCAGCTCTTTATAAATTTTTCGTCAGTCTGATACATGAGCTCATTCCTCTATTTATAGATAGCTTGTTGAAAGATATCCGTTGAGGGATTTTTCTTTTTCCAAGAGCGGTTCTCTCCGTAGCATGTGACCGTTGTCACGTTTTGACTTAGGGTGGAGAGATAGATGTGACACCCGTACATATAGTGCCTTTCCTACTTGTACTTTGTCTGCAGAGAGAAGCTTCTTCTTTTCCTGTTCAATACTATTCGAAAAATCAAATAGAATGGCATGTTAAAATGTGAGAGAATAATCGTTGCATTATATAGAATCAACATTGAAAACGTATTTCCTTATAATATTATTTTAAGATAGAAACTACAGAGTGGGTTTTATAGTCGTTGGACGCTTGCTCTCACAGGAGCATTGGACACTGCCTGTAGAATTCTTACAAAAACACATTTGGACGCTTTCCTTATTAAAACATAAAGTCCAGGTTTGAGAGATACAATACCATTGCGAAATTGGACGACGTAAGTCCTATAACACTCAAACTAGATCATTAGATACTTCAAAATTTATCCTTTAGTTGTTATCATCAAAACCGAAATTCGAGGGGTTGGACATCGTCCAAGGTCTTAGAACCTAACACCATAAGAAGGAAAAAGTCACCTGCTGATTAGAGGAAGACAGAACAGTAGGCACAATATCATTAGAGCAAAGGCACCAAAGATTTGGTTTAAGATAAATATTATTCCAGAAAAGATCAGGAATATTGTTAATGTCAACCTAAGGCTCTGCAATAAACAGAAAATTAGGCTTATACTGCAAACAAAAGTTTTTTAGAACCAATCTTGAGACTTTGTTACCTAGTCCCCTGATGTTCCAGTACAATATCTTCATTTAGAATATTTTGAGGAAGCTGCCCTGTTGGGTGATCTTACCAACGAGTGACTTGGAGAGGCACTTGTCTTCTTCAATTTTTTCTTTTTTGCTTTAGAGATCACTTCGGTGAACTCCTGAACTTGGCCTTTCACAAGGTTAAAGCCTTCTTCATTAGCTTTTGAAGCACTTTCCTCATCATCATCTACTGTATCAGCCCAAAATTTAGAAATGGAAGCCATGTCTTTTTGGATTTGCTTAGAAAAACCTGTGTTGGCTGGCATAATAGGGATATCAACCAAATAGTTAGAGACCCCTGTTAAAAGGTCGTGGTTAGTGGCCTGCAGAGTAGTTGCAACATCTGATACATGTTCCATGGGCTGTTGTGACATAATCAAAGGCCTATCTACATTGTAGGTAGGTGTCTGGATGTTTTTTTGCATTACGCTTGACTCCACTAAAGGCTCATTGATGATCAAGTCCTCTATTTGCTATGAGGTAGCTGGTTCATCTTCAATATTGCCATTATTGTAGTCTTGATAAACTGAGTTCTTTGCTGAAGAATCTTTGTTGGCCTCCTCCACATCATTAACAATGGGCGTTTTTCCCTTGTTTAAGACATGGGCATTCTTGGTTTGATTGTTCTGCTCTTGCTTTCCTTTAGCCGCATTTGGCTAGATTCTCTTCTTACATTGCTGAAGCTCATGACCAATCGTTCTGCAATGGCTGCAAAACATTGGTAATTTCTCATACTCAATAGACACAAAGAAAGCATAACGGTCCCTTTCCACCATAATCTCACCAGGCAGTGGACCTGCTAGATCAACGTCAACCAAAACTCTGACGAAGTGTCCAAACGTCCTGCTCCTAGTATATTCATCTAAAGCAATTGGGGTCCCTACCCCTGCTGCTATCTCAAACAATATCTTCATTATCCAGTATTCCTGTGGTAGATCATATATCCTGACCCAAGTTTGAGCATGAGTCTGCTTGATCTTATTCGGGTTAAAGTCCTGACTCCATTGTGACAGTCGTAATAGGCCTGGCTGAAGACTCCAGGTGCCTACTGTCCAAACAGATCTTAAGTCTTCCGGGGAGGCAAAACTGAACTCGTAGTATCCCTTTCCTAGCGGAATAACCTTCCAGTGACCAATCGACTTCCATAGCTTCGTAAGTTTTTCTTTGAGGTCCTGAATCTTTATAGGAGAGTTTCCTTTGGGCAAAACTAGACGCCCATGGAGATTATTCTTGTAGCTTTGAAGGCCTTGCTTGTATTCTTCTTCTGAGATATGGATAGAAATGGCGTCACCCTTTACGCATGGCTTTGGGAGGAAATTGCAGGCATTAGAAACAACTTTTGCAAAATACTTGTTTTGGGCAGAAGACGGAGGTTTGGTCTGCTTAGGAGGGGGTTCTGAGAGAAAGGGGCTCAGGAAAGCCCAAGGGCAGATTGTAGCGGTAGCGGTGGGTTCCATAGGAGAAAGGTTGAAAGATTAAGGTTGACGACAAACCCTAGCAGAGCTCATAGCGGCTTTTTGGAAGAAACCAAAATTAATTTACAACTTAGAAATAATGAGAAGGCATAAAGAATGAATGCTTGAAAGAATGATTCATAACTTCGTAACTTCAGCACTACAATTCTTCTAGTATTTATAGTCTTGCGGAGGAAGTAATCGTTGTCTCTAAACAGTCGTTTACTTGCGTCTGAGCTGGGTGTCCGTTTGAGAATTTAATGCTTGCCACCAACAAGTCAATTAGGATTGATAAAACACTTTGCTTATCTTCCTTGAGGGGCACTCCATATCTTTGCTTCAAAGGTCAAATCACCTTTTGCTCAAACAAGTACTCATCACAGCTATAGCGTGTCTTTTTAGGAGAAGGGAAAGTTTAAACTTGACTTTTCTTCATTCTCTTCACTTCGATAGATCCTATGAAGGATATTCAGACATTTCCTACACAAAGGATCAAAACAACAAAGCATTTACTATTTCTTAAATGCTTTCAAATCCAGTGTCAGTCTGCTATTGTTTGTTCCATCAAACACAGATACAATGCTTTTGTCTGATAACATTTTAAGACGCAACTTTTTACTTAGTATTTATTTGTATCAATTCAAAACTATTGAGGAACTTGATTCGTCATATGACTCAACAAGTTTTATATTTAATATGCATTTATTAAATTTTGATAATATATTACATTTCATAACTATTATACTTAATAATATTATTAATTTTAATTATATATTATATTTAATAAATATAATATATGATATTATTTAATGTTTATATAAATATTACATTAATAACATTAAATACATACATAAATTAAATACTTTCATATTATAAATTAAAATTGTCATTCTTAAAAATAATATAATTAATATACTTTATTATCCTTCTCATATAGTTTTTTTTTTATGAATCATACTCATATTATTTCTTTCAAAAGCTACTCAACAATACAATTTGGAGTACTATTGAAACAGTAGAGACCATCATACATATTAGATGTGCTCGATCGGGGACGCAACTAGAAAAAAATGTTAAAGGGAACTAAAATTTAGCATATGATAAGCAAAATCAACAATAACTAATTTCTATTATGAATAATTGTTTATAATTTAGTCCAATAAAAAATAAAATATCATATTTTCTATGAAAGTAAATTTGATGTAAAGGAAATACATGAAGCATTTCTTTTTATTGATATTAAGCCTTCTAAAAAAGATTGCTATAATTTATAAATATCAAATATCAATGATGGTAATATATTAATAGACAGCTTCTAAGGTGGACCACTTTCTTAAGTGATCCATCATGAACCATTATTAACAGCCCTTAGATTCATCTAAGGTGCATGGTATTATCATAAACCGTCCTCATCAAAGCACTCCCTTTCTCTCTTCTACGGTCAAGCCTTCCTTTACCACCGTCGTGCTTCCACCGTTGTCGCGGCCAAACCCCCTCACATTACCAATCGACAAATTCTGCTGGAGATCTAAACCACAATCCATCGCAGATCTTGTTCACTACTTAGGATTGGAGGTCCCGAGCTGCTGCGACCAATTCTCCTCCATTCCCCTCTCCCCCTTCTTCCCCAAATCCCACACCACCGCCTCCCGTGAACACAACAAATCTGAAGACAACAAAACATGGATCACCAACGCCTCTAAGTCGCTCACCACGAGCGATTCCAATGTCTCATCACTTGCGCCCTTCTTCTTCCTCCGTTCTCAGAGTTTCCTTGATAGTGAATTTGGCTTTGCTTTCATTTTCCCTCTTGGGATTTTAGGTTTTCTTGTCCTGATGATGTGTTTCATTTAGACTGTGGCGGGTATCAAAGGTTTCTCATGAAGCAACGAGAAGAAAGAGAAGATCTGATTTCGAGAACTTAATGGATGAGAGGAGAACAAGAATCGAATCTCTGAAGAAGAAAGCGTTTAACGTGTCTTCGAAGTCCAGCCACAGGTCGTTGTTGCGTTTTGCCAATCCTTGATTATGGACGAATTGCTTCCTGAAAAACGCGATGATTAAGGTGTACAGGTTAGGGGAAGAAGGGGGAGAGGGGTGGTGGTGGTGGTGGTTGGTGGTTGGTGGCGGACCGTCGAAGGCGATGGAATGGCCATCGGAGATGGTGGTGCGAGAGGGAGAACAACGAGTAAAGATTTGGTTTAGGCAGTGTATAATAAGAGTGTGTAACTTAGATTAATCCAAGGGTTCTTAATAATGGTTCATGGTAGACCACTTATGAAAGTGGTCCACCTTAGAAGCCGTCATATTAATATGTTAATTCAAATTTTATATAGAAAAAGTAGAAACATATTTAGTGTTTGGGAATTATATTACGTGAATAATTATTATGTGTCCTAATTGGCCTTGTATTTTATACAAGCTTAAATACGTTTTTAGTCCTTGCAATTTAGCGCTTTTTTATTTTTCGTCCTTGCAAAATTATTTTTTTGGTTTTAGTCCTTGCAAATTATGTTTGTTTTGTTTTTCGTCCTTAAAGTGGTTTAGATAGTGCTTTGAATAGTGAAAAAAACGCTATCTAAACTGCTATAAGGATGAAAAATAAAATAAACATAATTTGCAAGGACTAAAACCAAAAAAATAATTTTACAAGGACGAAAAATAAAAAAACACTAAATTGCAAGGACTAAAAAGATATTTAAATCTTTTATATAACTAGATGAACACCTGTGCTCTGCAGAGTGGAAAAAAGTAGACAGTAGGAGAGAGAGTAAAAAAAATAGGTGAAAAAATTAAAAAAAAAATTGTGGGTCCACAATGTATCATACAATGACACTTGGCAAGAGTTGGACATATTTTATAATAATATAATAATATAGATAAAAAAAATGCCTCGTATTGTTTTGGGATTTTTTATTCATTTGAATTTTGTTCTATATATTATGAACGACACTTAAATATTTTAGTTTGATCACCCAGGCTAGAAAATAATCAATTTTCTAATTTTAATTGTAGAACTTGGATGAGGAGAACTAAGCAAATGATCACAGCAAAACTTGGAACGGCGAATTTTCTATTTTAACGGTAAATATCACAACAAAACTTGTGGCACACTGATTAAGAAATATTTAATTGATATAAATTTAGACAAAAATATCCTTACCTTTTCAACTTCTCGTCATAAATTATTCCACTATCCAACAATAACAAATACTTCATCCATCCTAAAATGAGTGTCATCTTAGGTTATTTTACATAGACCAAGAAAAACTAATAAATAAATGAGAGAATAATAATTTTACAAAACTAGCCTTAGTATTAGTATTACATTGAAAAACTAAAGTGTTACTTATTAGAGATATTAGTGAAAAAAAGCAATTAATATTGCATTGAAAAGCTAACATGACATTCATTTTGGGACAATTTTTTTTAAATGCGACACTCATTTTGGGACGGAAGGAGTACATCATACTATTCACTAACTTATTTTTATGACAGATATCTCTTTTCAATGCAAGTATTAATTGATCTTCTTAATTATGTCTAGAGGTATTGTTGGAAAAAAAAATTGTTTAAAAAAGCTAAAAAAACTATTATTTTGAAACAAAAATCAAAAGTTAAAAAGACTATTATTGTAGAATGGAGGGAGTAAGTATTGTTCTTTGAGGGGGTGGCTGCCCCTATTCTGTTATATCTGGTTCTGTCCCAATCCTTGTCAATACATGAGTGACTGAATTAACTTGTCTTTTTACAAATCCAACTTGATAGTTAGGCAAAACACTTAACAAGTTCCTACATTGAAACAGAACGATTCCGAATTCAAAAACATCAGGTTTAATTGTTGACAGACTGTGGACTACCGATTGACAATCCTTCTCATATAGTTATAAAGGTTTTTGTCAGTATATTTGTAAAGTTAGGAATTGAAACGAAATTAACATTTTTTCCTAATTTAACATAGACATGCATGTTAGTCTATCATGTGAAAGCCACCACCATCCCTAGTTAACAGCAAAACAATTAAAACGTTACTGTTATAAAAATCTCTTTAGCATATTTAAATTTATTTAAGATTATTAAATAACACGTGTTTCAATTTTATTTAATGCATTTCATCTAATAAAAGCAAGTCTCTTATAAATTTTAATTGATAAAAAATATATTTAAAATACATTTTTTAAGAGATATATTTAAAATACATAGAACGTATTTTTATAATATTTCTCATTTAATATAATCTATGAGCAAAACAATTTGACTATTCATTTTGATCTCCATTGATGATTAATTGTTTTTGGTTAAAATGTATATGTCAATTGATTATATTTTTTTCTTTTGTACAATGGTGGCAACAAAGTTAAAACCTAGAACCTGGTGCAAATAACTCAAACCCCACTACTTAGTCAAACTTAATGATTCTAATTACGTGTTTTTTTTTAACCACATTATTGGTACAAAGTATTCATTGGCTTGACCGATGACTAATTTCCGTCAGGAGAACCTAGTTAGCCACCTTTAGTAGAGTCTCCTCTTTCAATCATGATTTTTTCATCAACAAGACTTGAATCTGAGATCTTACTTAAAAAGATTGAGTCCGATTCCACTCGGATCAACGACTTGTTGATATTGTGTGTTTTATTTCATTTACATAAATAAAGATAACAAGAGAATTTTTTTAAAAAAAGAAATATAGTCTATGTATCTTCTTAAGATCAAATCTTCATTAAAGAAACTAATTATATAACGTCTTTATTATTCACCCAAAAAAATATAATGTCTTTATTAGAAGAAATCAAAATAAATTTAATAAATAATAGTTTTTTATTATTACATTAGTTGTAAATTTTTTATTAATTGTTTATAAGGATAAGGTGTTGAGTTTGTACCCACCCAAGAATTTTTCATGTGGAAATGCGGATTATATATGCATGGGCAACAGAGGTAGGAATTGGGAATGGTCCTTTGCAGTGACATTATCACTACAAAGAATCCCGACCTTTCATTAAATTTTATTAATATAATATTTTTTATTATAAAATGAAAGTTTTAAAAAATCAATGGTAAGATTTAACATTGCAGAGGATCATATTATTTTTTTCACCGTAGAGGATTTGCTCCCAGTAGGAATTGTAGGTAAATAAAACTTACTAACATCACCTCCCCTTGTCCCATAACTCACAACTGAAGCGTTCGCAACTTGTTTTGAATTGATTTTGAAATGTAAAAAAAACATCTGATCCGATCATTAAAAAGATTATTATTCAATTTGAATCAGTTTGATATTTTGCAAAATATCAAATACAAAATAATTCAATGTGATATTTTGCAATTTGAAATGGATTATTAATTATTTCAATTTAGGAGTTATAATGTTGGTTTGGTGATGAAAGAAGAAGATAAGGGGGAAGAGGTCATGGGTTTGAACCCCCCCGCTAACAAAAAACTAACAATTAACATTGCCGATAAAAAAAATTAATTATTTCTATTTTTGCATTTTTTTTTTTAAGGAACAATTCTTTATTTTTTTGTCAATAAATAAATGAAATTTTATTAACTAGAATAAGAATAAAGTTCTAAGTTAATATGCGTATTCCTCTAATGACTAACTTTTCATTTAAAGGACAACACTTATTAAATATAAAAAATCAATACATAATAAATATATATAAAAAAGAAAAACTTATTAAAAGTATTAAATCTTATATCACAACTTGGTCCAAATTACCAGTCAAAATAACCTCGACTTTTCTAAAAATACAAATACATGTTTATAATAAATTAAACAATGCAACAACTTCTATGTTAACATTTATTTGAGAAGAGAATAGAAAAACTAATATAAATTTAGTATGTTTACAATTACAATTTGGTTCAATTTTAAGCATATAAACCAAAGATGAACTTAACCGAATAAAAAAAAACACACATTTTTTAGTTTTTGATTTCTTCAATTAACAGTTTGTTTGGTTTTCAATTTATTTATTTTATCGATTTAACACTTTGAAATAGTTTAGACCAGTTCTTGAATACCTTCCCTTGCATACCCACAATGACAACTATTAACTAAATAATGGCTTGACAATTTCAGTCACTTTTAGCCATAACATTTACATATGAACTTCAATTAAATTATAACAGCTTAGCTCCACCTAACATGAACACACACTAAAAGCTTTCTTAATGAAACAAATGATCAGAAAATTGAATATCACATACATGGTGAAATTTGTTGTTAAAATAGATCACCTACGGAATGGACAAGCTCTTCCTAATAAGGATAAAAAAAATTAAAAAAAAAAAAAAAAGTCACATCCTATACTCGAGAAGTTTTTGGTAAATTGAACCTGCCTGTATCCTCCCTTTTTGTAAAGGTTCACTCAGTGATCAGATCAAGCTAAATTAACAAAGCAATGTTGATAAAAGCTGGAACTAGTTTAGATCAGGGAAGTAGAATGAGGTGATGAATTCAGATAAAAGATGGACAGAATTAAAAGATGGACAGAATTTGATATACACACTATTCTACCTCAATACTACTAATTGATCAGACTCAAAGGAAATGCCACAATCACCAGTACCAAACTTACCCTATGGAAGTTATAAAGATGATGAAGTGGAGTGGTTCTATACACAGGAGGCTAACTTGCTCCCTCCATCTAAAGAATTAATCATCATAAACAAGCATGGAGTAAAGCATACGGCATTTCTACTATAGTAGTATAGTTTACTATGGGCTCAGTGACTCAGTGTTATGAAGCAGAACAATATAAATAACCTGAAGGTCCATATCCATAGTCAATCTGATTCAAGACAACTCACATACAAGTGAACTTTTGCAATCTACAAACTGCTTTATAGTATCAAATTAGAATAGACCCAGACTGAAACATCAGCACGGATATAGAAATTAGGATTGCCTCCTCTAAAGTGAATAAATGTGTAAAGTAAGAAAGTCAGGGTGTATCCGCTGTTGATTTATAGTTAAGATTACAAGATACTTTTCAATGGTAAATTCAGTATTATTAATGGCGCGAGACCAAAATTCCGCCATATAAACATGCCATTGCGGTCTATGGCGCTCCCTTCACAAATTGCCTATGGCGGTTGGCAAAAAATCTGCCACACCATTCTGCCATGGTGCCACCATTTAACAACACTGAGTAAATTCACTCTTCCTTTCTCATTTCACACATTTGCTTACCTTAGAGAAGCTAAATCCATGAATATACTATATAATATGGCTAGGCAGTGGAGTCAAACCCAAACCTTGTAAAGAATAATGAAATCCTTGTACACAAAAAGCATAAACTACGACTAATTGGTGCCAGTGCCAACCTCTAATTTAAAGTTCTTGTTGAACCTACTCAACAAGATGTATCTATATCCTGTGCCAATAATTAGACACCTACAACATGTCGATAATAATTTGAACTAAAAAAGAAAATTGGTAGGTTCTCTCAGTATTATGCAGCACTAGAATGAGTCTAAACTTTCAATGTACACAGGCTACAGCTACCTGCTAAACCACTTCCACTATTCAGAACCTTCAAATCGTGAATCACAACACAATCAATCAACAAATTCCAATTCACGCACACATTAAAAAATTTCCAATATTCCAAGGTTAACTTTCAACACTCAAATCCAATCTACAGCTAAAGGATCCATTTCAATTTCGCAAATCCAAATTAAAAAATCGAGATGAATTCTAGGTTCAATTCAGTTAGCTCCTCCTGCTCGATCACATCGAAATTAAAAGAAAAACCAAAAACATGAAAACCACAATGTAACGCAGGAACGCCTTATCCACATTCAAGAAAGAGTCAATAATAACAACAAGCGAGTCAACAATCTCATCACAATGCAAAAAACTCAAAAACGCGAAATAAAGAAAGTAATTAAGAGTAACCAAGGAGTTCAAATTCCAAGAGTTGTTATACCCTTATTACAGCGAAGAAGAAACCTATTTTTTTCCCTTTTAACAAAACCTAACCAAGAAAGCGCGAGCGAGTTGGGTGGATCCGAGTTGACTCAATCCGATTCGGATGACTCGTTATTAGTTGCGGCGGCGAGGCTGTTCTCGATCTTGAGGCGCTCGAGGGCCTTTTCGTGGGCCCAGGTTTCGATGGTGAGATCGGGCTTGGCGTTGAGGCCCACGCCGAGGATGACGATGGTGAGGAAGCTGGTGATGTAGCAGGGGAGCTCCCAGTCCTCCCACTTGCGGGCCTGGCCCGGGGGCGGGGGGGTGCGGTTGAAGAGGTACCCCTTGGGCCGCTCCTCGTGGCCCGGGCTCGTCCACCGGCTCGGCCCGGACTCCGCGCCGCCGCGGGTCCGCAGGGACTGCTGGAGCCGCCGCCGGAGCGCGGCGGAGGCGCTGCTCAGAGGCGTCGGAGGCGGCATCGATTCGATGGGTTCGATTTTTTTATCTCTCGGGAGAGAGTGAGTGAGACCTGGCTCAACCTCAACAGCAATTGGTCACACAAAGAGAGAGAGAGACTAGAGCATCTCTCGCGTTGGTTTTTTTGTTTCTGCGGGTTTATCACTTTGTTTTTTTTCGTTTTTTTAGGTTTTGGATCTGGTATTTTCAACCGAACTACGATCAATAGGGGAATTACTTCCTGCACCTCGTTTTTGCTTCCTGCACCCCAAATTCGGCCTAGAGTAGAGTCTCCTCGGCAAATTCGGCCATTTGTAGGTATTTATAAATGGGTACTATCTATCGTTATCGCATGGGAATAGATATTTTTTTGTTGAATTTTAACGTAACAATATTTCTGGTTAGGATGAAATAAGATAATAACACTCTTTTTTTTTTTTAAGAAAAATGATAATAACACACTTTTTAATTAGCTGAAATTAAAATTTATTGAAAATCATGATTTTTTACGAGTCTAATTTTTAAATTAGAAGAAAGAATTATTAAATGATAAGTGAGATTCATCAAAATTTGTAATTTCTAATAAAAAAAGTGTTATAAAGAGCATATTAGAAAAAATGTTGTTAACATTCTTCTAATACAAAATAGGTTTAATTACTTATTAAGTTTCTAGTTATAAAAACTTTTTTCTTTTAGTCTTTATACTTAAAAATGTTTCAATTTAGTCTTTACACATATCATTTTATTTTAATCCCTTTTAGTCCTACATATATCATTATAATCCCTATAGCAAGGAGTAAAAGATTGTAAGGACTAAAGTGAAATATTTTTAAGTATAAAGACTAAAAGGAAAAGTTTTTACAACTATAGAGACCAAATGAGTAATTAAATCCATAAAATATGAGTTTGATGAAAATAAGATATGATAATATTATGATAAGTTTTTATTTTCTATACTATCTAATGCTCAAGATAATCTGTTAAATAGTATATATGTTATCTTATCTTATAAATGTTTGAAGTGGATAAAATAATGAGAAAAAGAGCTATGCACTGACAATGTAATACTATTTTACATAGTCATCAAATCACAAACCACCATTTATGGTAAGTTTGTTGACTTTTACAAAATTATCTTAAAAGTCATGCAAACAGTGATTTATGATTGGATGACAGTGTAAAAATATTTTACATTGTCAGTGCATCACCATTAAACTCTAAAATAATATCATGATATGATATAAAAGGATGGGATCAAATTACTTCAAGAGTAATTTTTTATAGCATTATTTCACTCAATAACTCTCCACATATATTAAAATCTAACAATCCAAACATTGAATATTTTAATGTTACTTTAATGATCATAAATATCAAATTTAAGATAAATTAAACATTTATTGTTAACTAATCTTATAGTCAACATTTAATGAAGTATAAAATTGTTTCCAAACTTTATAAAACATTACTGATAAAAAAAAGCTTTATAAAAATTTGTATACTTAATTTTATTCAATAAAAACTTTAAATTTAATAGTTAAACTATTGAAATTTAATATATACAAAAGGGAGTATCTTTTCATCTCCTTTGTACAAGACATATGGACATTATGGCCACCTTGCAAGATCGTGTATCATTGCTCAAGCAATTGAGAAGGTTATGGATAAGGCGGTAGAGGGCAACTCCAATCAAGAGGTGGTGGATATTCAAGATTCACAGGAAAATTAGACTCAGAAGCTGGAAGGTTCTAAGAATGTCAACTCTGAGATATACGGTGAATGGTTAGTGGTCAACAAGGGCAAAAAAAGGATCAAATAATATTCATATCCAAGGGAATAAATATCATGTTTTAGCGGATCAATCCCAAGATTTGATTGAGGAGAATATTTCGCATGATGAGATTAATAAAGATAAGGAAGCGGATCCCTAAGAAGATCAAGGGAAATTGGGAAAGTGCAAAAAAAGGAACTGCGAAGATAAGGGAGGAGCTGATTTAGTTAGTGCAGGTGGGAAGATGCAACACATTGAGGTGGTTCCCACAAATATTATTGCTAAGACGCAATCAACCAATAAGGGTACTGGGTTGACCCAAAATCCAAGTGAAGGAAAAAAGCTAGCCATTGCAAATCCACATCTAGTGCTTAACTAAGCCTAGAACCTTTGTGCACCAATGGAAGTAGAAATCATAGATTTAGAGCACCAACGGATCCAAAACGATTTTGAATCGCCTAACTTACAACAGATAAGAGGTGCATTGTCAAAAGATGCTTCAAGTTCTTATTTTTGCATAGTTGTGCTTATCTTTAATTATCTTTTTAATTTTCAATTTTGTATATTGTTATTGACCTAATTGAATCGATTATCAAATATATTGGCTTGTGTTGACCTAGACATATTGTGTAAATGGGTGTTGAGATAAGTGGAATAGGCGTTGAGGGAGAATCCATTCATAAGGAAATTGAAGAGAAATATGTCAATTATGAGAATGGAGAAAAAGAGGGCATGTGCAGGGAGGTAAACGTTGAGGACGGCGATGTTGAGATTGAATTGGTAAATGTTGGGGATGAGTTATGTGTAGGTTTGAACTAAGTAAGGGAGGGTGCACAATTTCACTATCACTACATTTTCTTGTTTTGAATGCAAATTCAATGTCATCATAATTTCTAGCAAAGGTTCCCAGATAAATTATTGAGATAAGTTTCTTCCCTCTCATTCATTCCTCGCATAAATTATTCATTTAGAGTACATTTTGCATAAATTCAAGGTTATTGTATGATATGAATTCTCTACTTCTAGAGATATCATTGACTTGACTATACTTTACTAAAGCATTATGATTACAAAGCAAAATCCTTGCTTAATTTTTTAACCTTCTTGAATTGAAGCGCAATTTCTTTTATTTTCTAATATGGCATTGTAGTTAGTAAAATGAGAGTCTAATATTAGCCTAAAATTCAATTGTTTTACTAAATTCATTGCTACATTACATATCTTGCTAATTTTATGAATTGGTTATTTGTCATGCAATGTTCTTTGTAAATAAAATGAGCTTCCTTTCTTGTTGATTTGATATATGATGATTTATTGTTCTTGGTTTGAGTTAATGTGTTTGCAATTTAGGAATCAATGGAATTTGCTAACGAGAATGCAGAGCATATTGGTCATGAAACTGATAATAATGATTCATATGTTTGTAGTTTTGATGCTAATTGTGGTCAAGAACCTTACATTGAAATGAAATTTGAATAAAAGGAAAATGCTTATCTTTTTTACACTATGCTAAAAGTGTTGAATTTGGTGTGTCAACTAAGAGTAGTCATTGTTAAAAATTTGATAGATAGTTTATTGATGTGAAGTATGTTTGCACAAGATATGGGAAGAAACGTAGTCCATTAAACATAATACGTATCCTTGTTTAAAGTTGAAATGTGACGCTAGTTTATATATTAGAAGAATTCACATTGGAAAATGGTTATGCACAACTTTATCAAATATCACAATCATAAAATTTTCCAATACATGCATGTTATTTTCCTTGTCATATATCGATTAAGTCTAAAAGTATTGTATTGAAACTTTGCAACATGTTGGAGTGAAGATAAACAAAATTTATGCTACAATGCCAAATAACTGGAGGATATGGAAGTATTGGTTGCTTTGAAAAAGATATAAGAAATCATTTGGACAATAATCATCGTTTGACTTTAGAATCGAGAGATGCAAATGCAATGCTACAGTGTTTTATGCTTTTGTAAAAAGAAAATCTAAGATTTTTTTATGCAATTGATTTGAATGATGAAAGTTGTGTGAGAATATATGTTGGGTGGATGCAAAAGATAAAGACGACTACCAATGAGTTTAGAGATGTGATTTCTCTTGATACAACATATATTACAAATATGTATAAAATGTCACCTGCTCCTTTCATTGGCGTGAATAATCACTTCCAATCAAGATTATTTGGTTGTGTATTAATAGTTGATGAGACTTCAAAATCTTTTTCATGATTGATGAAAACATGACCTAAAGCTATGGGTGGAAGCCTTCAGGTGCAATTATAATTAATCAAGATAGAGCAATAAAAACATCTATTAGAATAAGGTCTTCATTGTATGAAGAGGGCTTTATGACAAGTATATGAAAGGGGTTTTATTTGATGGGTATGATAGGTATATGAAGTAAGCTACAACAAAATGAATGGCAAAAACAAAGTGCAATGGCTAAAGTAATAGGTGTAGGGGCTGTACTATTGACACATTTTCTACCAATGGGTGAATTGAAGGGATTTTTAACATCCTACACCTATTACTTTAGTCATTGCACTTTGTTGCTATAGGTTATCATTGAGGAAAATGTGTTTGACGTGTTAACACTACAAATAGATGATAACATCCTATAGGTGCTTAACGTGTTAGGCAATGTTGTCTTTTAATCTTGTCACACTTTTGTTGCTTATAAGTGCACAATGCCACATTCTTTCCACACAATCTTATCATATGTTATTGTAGACTATCACAACTTTTCCATTATAGTGTACGGATATGTCAAAAGGGTATCATTTTTAGTTTTAGACATGAAGTTTACACACTATATTTGTTGGGCTGATTTTAACATTTATAATCTGTAACATGGGGTGTTTAGTTTTATTTTATAATGTGAGGTATTTTGATGGGTTAAGTTCTTAGAGGTGCATCATGTTTTGACTTTTATTTTTATTTGCATCCTTTTGATGTCAAATCCTTGTCATATTTTATGTTAAGTTGGGCTTCTTTTTATTAATAAAAGGCTTAAATATGTTTTAAGTCCCTGATATATTAGCGAATTTTGCATTGGATCCCTATTAAATTTTTGCTTTGTGTTGGGTCCCCAATACATTTTTTATTTTGTTTTTGATCCCTAAAGTGGTTTAGATAGCACTTTAAATTGTTTTAAAAAGTGGTTTAGATAGTGCTTTAGGAACTAAAAACAAAATAAAAAATTTATTAGGGACCCAACACAAAGCAAAAATTTAATTAAGAAAAATAAGAATGTAAAGTAAAATGCACCATTAAAGGTGGTGAATCACATTATTGTCATGGTGGATGGAAAAATGTCAACATCAATACAAAGTTTTAAACTTTCATCTCCTTTGTACAACAAAATGAAGGGCAAAAACAAAGTGCAATGGCTAAAGTAATAGGTGTAGGGGCTGTACTATTGGACTTTTTAATGAAAATAGGAATAAAAAAGTAAATACCAAAAACGTGTTGTTTGAAAACAATTTACATGGCATAGGTTGTTTTTGCCACGCCGGAATAACAAAAGGCATCACACAGGGTGTCGCCTCATGCATTTTGACTTTTCTAACACAGGACGCGCCACCCTGTGCAATGCTTTACGTTGCTTTTTTCGAATCAGGTGGTACCACATTGTGTGTTGCCACAGGAGGCGCCACCCAATTGGTCTTCTCTTGTTGCTGACACGCTATAGACGACGCATTGCAGGAGGTGCCAATCAGTCACGCTTCTCTTGATGTGCAGATGAGGGTGAAGAAGGCGTCAATCAACGTGTCTTCACTGCTTCCCTCTTCCTTCTTATGTACGTGTTGCAGTGTGTCCCAATAGGAAGTGTCACTTGAATGACCAATTTCAGGTCCTGCCACGCGAAGCACCAACGATGAAGGAGGTGTCACTCAAAACATTTCCTCCATGTGTTCACTGGTTGTGATGTGACTTGACCATAGATGAAGGAGACATTATGTTGAAACTTGTAGTAGAGTTGCATGCAAGTTTATTTAAAGGAAGGGGCTGAAGTGTGTTGCATGAATGCTTCATTTTTAGAGGAAGTGTAAATATGTTGATTTTTTTTTATATGATTCTTTAGTTGATTGCTTATTTTGGTATATTTTTTCAATTGTAATATTTAATTTTTAAAGATTATGTTGTTTATTTAATTTTATACTTTGTAGTATTAATATTTCATATATTTTTAATAATAATTAACAAGTTATGTAATATTTGTTATTTTGAATTTTAAATGTAAGAAGGTAGAAATTTTTGGTTAAAGGATACCCCGTTGTGTATTTTTCTTATTTTTGTATTTTGTTTAGAATTAAAAATAATTGTATTATTTAATTTTTTAAGTTTATATTATTTATTTTAAATTATATTTTGTAGCATTTATATTTAATATATGTTTTATTATTGATTAACTATTTATGTATTATTTATTATATTGACTTTTAAATGTAAAAATGTTTTAATTTTGTTTATAGGATACGTGTTAGTTGTTTGTTAATAGTTTGATGTTTATGTATTTTTTTACAATTAAAAATATTTTTATTATTTAATTGTTTGAAGTATATATTGTTTATTTAATATTATATTTTGTAACTTTTGTATTTCAAAAATTTTGTTAATAATATTCAACCATTGGTGCAGCGCGTGGAGTAACCATTAGAAATATATATTATTTATTTAACTTTATATTTTGTTAACTTTATATTTGAAAATTGAAGGAAATGTTTTGCCTGGTGCCTCCTTCACCTGGGACACACTGCAGCACGTACAAAAGAAGGAAGAGGGAAGCAGTGTGGCGCCTCTTGTAGGCTACAAATAGGTTGACGCCACTTGTTGTGAAAAAAATAATACGAAGTGGAGAATGGGGTGGCGCCTCTTGTGCATTTGCAAAAGAAGAATGCGAGATGTCACTTGGACTGACGCCTCCTATTAATCTTACGTGGCAAAAATCACCCATCAAATGTAAATTGTTTTAGAATCACTCCTTTTTGGTATATACTTCTTCTTCTTCTTTTTTTTATCAACTTTAGTCAAAAAGTTGTACTATTGACACATTTTCTACAAATGGGTGAATTGAAGGGATTTTTAAGACATATTAACATCCTATAGGTGATTAACGTGTTAGGCAATGTTATATTTTAATCTTGTCACATTTTTGTTGCTTATAAGTGCACAATGCCACATTCTTTGCACACAATCTTATCATATGTTATTGTAGACTATCACGAATTTTCCATTAAAGCGTACATATATGTCAAAAGGGTATCATTTTTAGTTTTAGACATGAAGTTTAAACATTATATTTGTTTGGCTGATTTTAACATTTATAATTTGTAACATAGGATGTTTAGTTTTATTTTATAATGTGAGGTATTTTGATGGGTTAAGTTCTTGGAGGTGCATCATGTTTTGACTTTTATTTTTATTTGCATCCTTTTGATGTCAAATCCTTGTCATATTTTATGTTAAATTGGGCTTCTTTTTATTAATAAAAGACTTAAATATGTTTCGGGTCCCTGATATATTAGCGAATTTTGCATTAGATTCCTATTAAATTTTTGCTTTGTGTTGGGTCTCCAATACATTTTTTATTTTGTTTTTGGTCTCCAATAAATCTTTAAATTGTTTTGAAAAGTGGTTTAGATAGCGCTTTAGGGACCAAAAACAAAATAAAAAATTTATTGAAGATCCAACACAAAGCAAAAATTTAATTAAGAAAAATAATAATGTAAAGTAAAATGCACCGTTAAAGATGATGAATCGCACTATTGTCATGGTGGATGGAAAAATGTCAACGTTAATACAAGTGACCTTGATCCAATCCAATATGAAAAGTATTTGATATATGATACAAATATATTTGATATTTTAATTTTTTAAAAATTATAAAACTCTTTTAAGTTAATATATGATACAAATATTATTTTATTTATAGTTATCTCTAATATCTAATTTGCTCAATCTCTTTTATTGTTTCTTACTAGATCTAACTCTTTCAATATCTTTCTTAGCCTTATCTCCTTTGCTTCTCTTCTTCATTATAACACACCTTCATCTCATTGATTAGAGAATGCGACCATACCGTATTCTAAGGGATGAGGGTTTGGGTTGCAAAAGACACACCATTTGTGTGAAAGTGCTTAGAAAGTGGTGGTTTTCTAATTCCATAAATCGTAATCCATACTCTTATATAGAGACCATCTTGTGTGATTATCCATAAATTGTGATTCATACACCATCCCTTGCATTAATTAATTTTTGACCAAAATACCCTTAATTATTTCAGTCCACGAATAATTAACTTTTGATGTCAAATCCTTGTTATATATTATATTATGTTGGGTTTCTTTTTATTAATAAAATTATTGTTGCTTATAAGAAAAATAACAATGTAAAGTAAAGAGCACCATTCAAAGGTGGTGAATCACACTATTATCATGGTGGATGGAAAAATGTCAACGTCAATACAAGTGACCTTGAAATTGTAGGGCCTATATGTGATATTAAGAGAGAACTAAGAAAGACAAAAATATTTCAATTCCAAAATTTCAACTTTATTGTTCTATTGGGAATGTTCAACTTTCACTTTTAAATGATCCTCCAAATGTTCTTAAGCATATTTTTTTTTACTATTGTTCAACTGTTAACTAGAATTTCCAATAATATATTCAAGCATTATGACATGATATTTTCCTTCACATCACTAGGAGCAAAACTAGACAAGTCATTTAACAATGGCAGCGGACCACCTCATGTAGAATAAATACACGATCATATCACCTTATTAGGAGTTTGATACCTATATATGGTGATACTCCAAAGTTTGCACAACTTTACATACATGATACTAAAAATGATATACATAATAAGATTAAAGGATTAAGGTAAATATTTATCATGTTTATGCTTCTAATTGTTTACCATGTTATACCTAATGTTTGTACAATAATTTGTTTTACAAGAACAAGTTTATTCATTATGGTCTTACTAACAAGACTTTATTTGAACAAATACAAATTCCAAAAACATCTACATCCCTAGATTGTGATGAAATTGAAAGCTATGTTTGATAAGTACAATGTATTTGCTAAATCATTAGAATGACAAATGAGAGATATAAAGTTGCATCCATACATGATATTAGATTAAAAACTCATCTCCAATGGGGCCATAAATGGAAGAATATATAATTTATCTTCTATTTTTGAAGTAGTTGTGCTTATAGTTGGTGATGTTAACACTCCATCTAATAGAGACATAATACTTAAGATACATAGTGATAAATTACAAAGAATTAATGAGTTTCATGCATGCTATTTAGGTTTACAATACTCAATATAATTTCTTTATGGTGAAGATAGGTACAAGCATGATGTGCAACATACTTATAAAGATAAAATTTGCTCTCATAATACAAAAATGAATAAACATACTATAAGATAGTTTCTTTGCTTTTGAATTCAATTAAAAAAAATGAAGAATAAACATTGTTGAGATCCAGGAGACTTTTTTAGTAATTTGTAATTGATGAATATACAATGATGGGATTTGAAAGATTATTTTTTATTAGGACACACAAAAACAATTAACATTGGAGAAATACAACAATTTATATCTCATGATTAAAGCCAAACAAAATATTAAATAGAGGAAAGAAAATCATATTTCCACATTTGTAAGGGGTCATAGATACATGAATCAATTATATTTTGATGCAATGGCAATTTCTAGTTCAATGGGATTTCCTGATTTGTTCTTAACATTCACATGTAATCCAAATTGGCCATAAATTCAAAAATTACTTCAGCTAATGGATTTATAACCTCAAGATTGCCATTATAAAGTGTTCAAAATACTCAAGATAAAGTATGATTGGTTGATAAGAGATTTGAAGAAGAACCAAATCTTTGGGAAAGTATTTGCATGTATATGATTCTAAATCATTATATATTTAATGATTTTTGTGTGTGTAGATATATATACAATTGACTTTTGAAAAAAAAAAATTACCACATACACGTGCGTATTTTCTTATATTCATCTATCAAGAACTCAACAATTGAAGATATTGACAATTATTTCAATTAAAATTCCAAATCAACAGAAGAAAAAAGAGTTATGGGTTAAATAATATATGATACATGGTTTATGTGGTTTAGCTAACAAATCATTATCATGCATGAAAAATGAGAAATGCTCAAAGTATTTTTCCAAACACTTTCAATGCTCAACTGTTGTGGATCATAATGGTTATCCAATATACAAAAGAAGAAATATTGGAAATATTATTGAATAAAATGGTATAATTCTTGACAATTGTTGCTTTATTATTGGACACAAATTAGCAAAATATTATTCAATTGAGGAAATATACAAAATGGTATAACCATTCTTCCTCAATTTCCAATAATATACAAAATGGTATAATTTGTGTCCAAATTTGTCTATATCCTTAGGCAAAGATGTTGGAAATTGAGGAAAAAAGGCTATATTATTGGAAGACTCAATTGAGTTCCTCCAAGCATAGGTGAGTTATTTTATTTGAAAATAATGTTATCGATTGTTAAAGAACCATGCAACTATGAAGACATCAAAACTATTAGTAATACCCAATATCAAAATTATAGAGAAACATGTTTTGCAATAGGCTTTCTTGAAGATGATAAAGAATATATTGAAACTATTTGTGATCATGCTTATCTTAAATAACATTTAAAGACTAGAATGTGTAGGAACAAACATGGCAATGGTTAGCTAATGATATTCTTTATTAATAAAGAAGATTATCTAGCATCCAAGGTAGACCAATTTGTTATTTATTTTTCTTTATGCATCATTACCTTCAATATCAACATGATGCTTATTAATAACCAATTCTTTTTTTAGACTCAATTGCAAATTGAGAAGTTATTGCAATTAAACAAAAAAAGTCTTAACGCTTATCTATCCAAGCCATATCCATAAGGGATCTCAACAAGCAAAATAGTAAATAAACTTATCTATACAAAATACAATTATGATAGAGCTAATTTGTGTGATAAATTTGAAAATTTGTTTCAATCTCTTACAAGTGAATTGATTAATTATTCATAATAAACATTAAATTGTACTCATTAATTTTAAGTTTGTCTTGTCCACAAACATAATTTTTTGTTACTTCACATGGTGATAGATGAGCAAAATAAAATATGAGACAATTATGAAATTAGTGATTAATGATTATGGTGACATGTTTTTCATCTATGGTTATGGTGATATTTGAAAAACTTTTAAGTGGAAGACATTAGCTTCAACGTTGCGTTCACATGGCGATATTGTCTTGATTGTAGCATCAAGTGACATAACATTTTTATTTTTGCCTAGAGAAAGAACAACAAACTCAAAGTTTAATATCCATGTTCCTACATTTGAGAACTCAACCTACAATATCAATCAAGGAAGTGAACTTGTTGAGTTGTTAAAAGTAACAAAAGTATTAGACGAGAGTCTTAGAGATATTATGAGTTATTCTAATAATGCAAATTCTCTTTTTAAAGTTGTTTTTGGTAGAAACTTTAGACAAATTCTCCCAATTTTTCCATGAGGATGTCGTTTAGACATAATCAATACCATAATCAATTCTTCATACCTTTAGAAATATTGTCACGTGTTAATGCTCACAAGAAATATACGTCTACAAAATGGTCCAAACAATGATAGTGTAACATAACTCAGAATTTTTGCAACGGCTTCTAGATGTGGAAGATGAAAAAATAGCTAAGTCAAATGATGCTTATATATGCATCAATACAAATCCCTAAATCATTTTTTATAACTGAGTTTGAAAATCCTATAGATGTTATAGTGTAAAACACATATCCTGATATACTTCATCAATACAATAATGAGGAGTTCTTACAATCTAGAGCTATTATAGCATCAACTATTGAGATTGTTGATCAATGATACTAGGTGATGAAAGAGAATATTTGAGCTCAAATTCGATTGACAAATCACGTGCTTTTGAAAATTAATCATTTGAAGAACTAGCCCCCTTAATTTATAAATACTCTAAGAACATCAAGTCTTCCAAATTATAGAATCAAATTGAAAGTGGGTACTCCAATAATGTTGTTAAGGAATATAGGCCAATATGAAAGACTTTTCAATGACATTAGATTGATTGTAACAAGACTAGCGAACCATGTTATTGAAGCAAAGATCATGTCTGAAAAAAATATTGGGAATTTGATTTAAAGTGTTCAGATGTCCATGTCTCTATCCCAATCACCATGACCTTTCAAAATTATTAGAAGACAGTTTCCTTTGATGGTTTCATATGCTATGACTATCAACAAATCTCAGGATCAAGCAAATGTTGGATTATAGTGTTTAGCAATGACCAGTTATATGTGGCATTTTCTAGAGTCCAAAACAAGCAAGGATTGAAAATTCTTATACATGATAAAGAATGGACAACATTAAAAACCACTACAAATGTTGTCTTCTACAAAGTTTTTGAAAATAATTAACACGTAAGCAAGGTTTTAAAAACCGTTTCGTAATGACAAAATCATCCGAAACATCTCGGTATCGGATGACGACGTTATCGTTATGCACCGATATTGTGGAGAGGCCTAAAATCACATGTAACGAATGCAACATAATGATGTTTTGGTCGCGACGAACGTTACCGAAAACACTACAAGACACAATGAGACTTTTTCCAAAAATGTTTGGAATCTAGTGCTTTTTCAAAAATCTCGGACAAGAATTAAAGGAGAAGAATCAAAACATACACTCATACACAGAACATACAAAAAAAAGAAAAGAAAAGAACAAAAAATTCATAAATCAGAATCAACAGAAGAAAGAAGTCACAATTTTGGTACTCCCCTCATAATCAAAATAAAAAAATTCATAAATTAGAATCAAAAGAACTCACAATCAGAAATCAAAATCATTTTGAAACCTAACCTCTCAGTCTTAGCCATGTGCATCTTTACTCGTAATCGCAACCTCCACGCCCACAATGTCTTCGATTCCAAGTTTTTGTTTCGACTTCTGAGCTTCAATTCTTGCTTCTTTTCTGAGTTCCATCTTTGGATCTTGATTCAGGTTCAGGTATTTTGTGGCCACTGATTTCAATGTTTTAGACTTGAGAGAGGATGAGATGGGAGGAGTGAGAGCTTGTGGAAAAAAATAATAATGAGCTTTTGAATGGGAGAAAGAAGGACCGAAATGGTGAGTTTGTGAGGGGAATTGAGAATAGGTGGGGATGTGGGATTAAGTGGAAAGTGTAGCGTTGTAGTTTTCCTAATTGTATGATTAAGTGTTTGACTAATAATGTAAGAGAAAAATTAAAATTAAATTATGTTGAAATAATATAATAATTAACTTAAGTTATACGTTGTGCTATGTGATGTGGTATTATTCTTAGAATTTAACGAGGTGTTAGGCTCAGAGTGTGTGTTGGTAGATTTTCAGGATTTTTACGTAAGTTCCGTAAGTTGTAGAAGAAAATAATAAGAGAAGGGAGTGTCTTTAGAGGAAAGGTGGGGACAAATAGCAAAATTCCATGCAAATCTTCTTATTAAACGTGCAAAGCTTCCTATTTCTTCCATTCTCCTTCATCCTTATCTTTCTTTTTCTATAAGTTTCTTTACCGTGAGCGAGAGATTTATTTTCTACCTTAGCTTGAGGCTTGATTCCTTCTTTCCTAGAGATTTCTTAGCTGATTTTAAGTTGGTAAGTCCGGTTCCTTCTTATTTTTGATTTCTAAGTAACTTATTCATCTCTTCCCAAGAGCATGAGAAATAGGTCTTGGTTAGATTTTAAGAGATGAGAGAAATCGTGATTTTGAGTTTACTTTGATGTTGTTTTAGGTGTCTCCTAGTTGATTCTGTAACAAAACTTGAGGGCAGATCACTCGAGAACCTCAAAGTTATCCTCTCTAGCTTTTTCTTCTTCACGGTTTGAATCAAGAGTTGTAGGTAAGGGAAGCTTTAAACTTGTTTGACTGATCTGGTGGTGATATGTTTGGAATTCTGTTTCTGTTTGGATGCTTTAAAGATCTGTTATGATGATGTGATGATTTTTGCTCTCTTGATGTTTTGATGATCTGAGCTGAGTTTGTTGTGATGATATGTTGTTGTACTTTGGAATGATATTGTAAGTGTTGGAAAATGATTTCAAAATCTTTGAAGCATGTGTTCGTAATGGGTTTTGAAAGGTTCTGGGCTCTGCAGAAGACCACTCGTCCAAAGAAAACCATCGTCCATCTATCTATACTACGACTAAAAACCAACGTCCAGTGAATACTAGAGTGTAGTAAAACCAGCGTCCAATGACCCAGTGCCTAAAGACCAGCGTCCAATGACCTAGTGTCTAGAGACCAATGTCCAATGATTCAGTGTATAACGACCCGCGTCCAGTGGTGCCTTATGTTCAGTAAAGTCTGACGTCCAACGATGGTGGTTGTGAAATTTTGAGGGTGTGTTTAACAGAGAATCAGAACCTAGTCTTGTTACGAACGAGGATGTTTGATATGCCACTATTTTGGTTCTAGAGCTATGTTAGGAAATTCACACTTTTGGTTAACGTTGATGTTGAGTTGTGAGTAAGGATTCAAGTGCTGAGAATGCCTTACTTGTGCTTATTGAACTGCTGGATGGGTTCATAAGCTTGATTTGAGAAAAATGGTGAATTTATAACATAGAGAGAACGTGTGGCAATCAGAGTTGTTGAGTTGTGTATGATATTGCATAAGGGTAGGCACGTAAGTTGAGGGTGCTAGGTGGGCTCTCAACCTAGTGCTGGAGGATTTCGTGATGGCCAATGGCGGGCATATAGAATAGATAAGTGGGCGAATTCCTAAAGATGGAAGGTTTTGCAAACCTGACAGAGGTAAGCCAATACCAACACTTGTCTATATTGGATTAAATTCACACTTCCTCCACATGGTGGCTCAAGGGACTCCCTGAATGGTCTAAGGCAAGACTAATGGTAGGGGATGGGGCCTATGGGAACCGCCCGAAAGTTGTTGAAATCTCCATGGAGTCGAGTCAGCATAATGTTGCATGATGATATTGATGTATGGAATGATACCTGAAGTGAACTGAATGTTTATTGTGAATGATGTTGATTGAAATTGTGTATATTATATCATTCTTTTTATAAGTAAGCTTACCCTTGCAATTTGTGTTTGTATTGTTTTACTGCAATGATCGTGTGGTTAACACGGGAGCAGGTAGCAGTGATGGTGCTGGCTCTCATGCTAGTCACGATTGAAGATTGGACGATTCTCCTACTATGTTGATTGGACGATCCTCCTGTTTTGCTAATTTTGTTCTAGTATATATGTATAAATATTAAGATTAGTGTGAACGTTCTCTACAAGGAGATCTTTCTTCTGATGTAATATGTATCCTCGTGTTTTAAGGTGTAAATCGGTATATTATATTTGGACGATGCGGTGATGAACGTTTTATGTAGGTACATATGTATGTATTTTAAATGTGAAAAATTTATACGTTCTTTCACATGATAATAATTAATTAGAGAGTTTAGTATAACATATCTGTAACGAAGTTGGGTCGTTACAGAAAGTGGTTGGGAACGTGGGAAAAATTAAAAAAAATGGTGGGAGTGCAAATTGGGAAGCAGGAAATTTTTTTTAGAAATTGTGGGAAATGAAATTTTAGATTGATTTGAAATGGGGGAGAGGTGAAATTAGTAAGGGAATGGAGAGAAATTTGAGTGGGATGATTCTCATGAATATATAGTATTAATTATATGTAGCCTATAAAAAATATAATAATTTGACAATATTTTTAATTGATATAAATGACTTCAATTATGTTATATATAGCCAACAACTTATATATAATTTATGTTCATGTTGTAATTTAAAAGCATGAAATTTTTTATATAGGTTGGTTAAATAATGTCTTTAATAGAACCATTTCCAATTGGTAGAGCAGAAAGTGCTCCAAGTGAAGACGTTGGTTGACATTTCGAAACACTTGTGCCGAGTAAAAGTAGAAATTCTGTAGTTTGCAAATTTTGTGGAAAAGTGATATCAGGTGGAATTACTAGGTTAAAGGATCATGTTGCACACATTCCAGGAGAAGTTAAGGGGTATGGTAAGGTCACAACGTTGGTTAGAGAAAATATGATGAAGCTTATATGTGAAAATAAAGCAAAGAAAAAAGATCTTAAAAAAAGAAAAGAAGAATTTATGTCAAGTTTAAGAGGGGATGAAGATGATGAAGTTCAAGGTTTCATGGATAAGGATGCAAGTATAAGACAAGTTACATAAGAGAGCATAATGTCACACATGCAATGAGAGGATAGACAAAGATTCAGACAACAAATTGGAATATTAGAATCTTTTTATGAAATTGGAGGCAATTCATATGCAGGTGGTAGTAGCGGAGCTTCTTGCCAATGTCAACAAAGTGATGCATAATTAAGATTGAGGTCTGTAGATGTTGACTTGACTAGGAGTAAAAGCATGAAGCAACCTAAAATTAGCTAGGGAATGATGAAAACTTTAAGAAAAAAGATACGGGAAGTAGTGTCTAAGTTGATAATATATGAGCGTCTTCCTGTGAACTTAGCAAATTCTCCATGGCTATACAATTTGCTAATTGTAGCTGCAGAATTAGGTCCAGGTAATAAAGGCCCTACTCCTTATGAGGTTTCATAAGTGTACTTGGAAGATGAGTATAAGGCTATGAAAATTTGGATTGATGAACTTAAACCAACATGGAAGGAAATGGGAGTAACATAATGTGTGATGGCTAGACAAATAGCATAAATCACATGCATATCATGAATTTTCTTGTGTATTACTGCTAGGGATGGCAAAACGGGCCGGGCCAGGTGGGCCGACCCGCCAGCCCACCACAAATTTAGCGGGGCGGGGTGAGGTCTTCAGCCCACTAGCCTGCTTAGGCTCGCCCCGCCTAGCCCGCCAACCCGCCGAGCCAGAGGCGGGGCGGGTTGACCCGTCACATATATTATAATTATATTTTAATATATTATTTATTTCTTAAATAAAATAAGTCAAATAAAAAATTAAAAAAAAATCACACTGCTAACCCTAAGTCCCTAACTTAGTAACACACAAACTCATTTCGTGCCTCACCCTAACCTCACTCACGAGTCACGACCTTCACTGAAGCGCCTTTACCTCTCAATCTCACTTTAGTATCGGCGCCGTTGCCCCTCGCCGGTGTTGCCACTGCCCCTCGCCAGCGTTGTGTTTGGTTTGAACTCACGCATCACCATTGTGCACTGCAACCTGTGCCTCCAGACTCGTGACTCATCCCCCGTCACCGTCGTGCTGCCACCGACCCACCGCTGCTGCATGACACCTGCACCATCACTACTGTGCAACTTGTGCCGTCAACCAGTCACCTCCGTGCGTCGTGGTGGCTGTGTAGCTATTCTTTCTCTCCTATCTGTGGCTGTGTAGCTTGTTCTCTCTCTCCCATCTGCATCAGGTATTTTCTATTTTGTCCATCCATGACATGATCCAACACAAATATTTCGATTTTAGTCATTGTGAGACAGTATTGATTTTGCTCAATATTGATTTGGCTTGTGTTTGTGACTCTGTGAGACAGTATTGATTGATATGTTCAATTAGGACAAACTGTGATTTTAGTAATTGTCTTGTGTTTGTTAATTATTATTATGAATATGTGATTGTGTTTCTTAATTTGCCCTGAAACTAAAATGCTTTAGTGGTTGTCCTAGCAAACTGAAATTTTGATATAATTTGAACTGTTTAATTTTAAACAGGACTTTGATTTGGAAATTAAAATGGATGAGTCAATTAGTAAGCTCCCTTGTAATGATGATGTCAGTGATGATGAAGTTAGTGATGATGAAATTGAGGCTGGGGATGTTGAAAAAGAATCTAAATGTGTTGAACCTAATAAGAACAAGCTTAAGTCCACAACATCTGAATATTGGAAATTTTTCACTAAGAAGGATGGAAAAGAAAGGGAAAAGTGTAATGCTTGTGGCAAAAAATATGTAATTGGTGGCAAAAAATATGGGACTTCTCATTTAAAGCGTCATATTGGCAAATGTGAGAAAAGCAAATTTGAAGATGTGGGTCAAATGATTTTAGACATGCAAGGAAAGTTGAAGCCAAGAAAAATAGATCAAATGGTATCACATGAGTTGTGTTCTAATCTAATGATTATGCGTAGTTTGCCCTTCAATTTTGTTGAGTATCCAGAGCTTAGGGCTTGGATAAGTTATTTGAATCCTGATGCAATTCCAGTTTCTAGAAATACTGCCAAGGGTGATATATTGAGAATTTTTATGAGAGAAAAGACTAAGATTAAAGAAGAGTTGGCTGCCATTCCTAGTAGGATTTGCTTGACTTCTGATTTATGGACATCTTGTAATACTGAAGGTTTCATATGTTCAACTGCTCATTTTGTCGACTTAAATTAGAAGTTAAATAGCAGGATTCTTAACTTTTGTCATATGCCTCCCCCTCACTCCGATTTTGAGTTGTCTAAGAAAATTAATGAACTTTTGCATGATTGGGAAATAGAGAAAAAAAAATTCTATCACTTTGGATAATGCTTCTGCCAATGATGTTCTGCAAAGGACTTTAAAAAGTCAACTTGTCTTGCAAAAGTGGTTGGTGTGTGATGGTGAATTCTTTCATGTCCGTTGTTGTGCATACGTTTTAAATTTGATTGTTCAAGAAGGATTGAAGGTACTTGGTAATGCTTTGGATCAAATTAGGGATAGCATCAAATATATGAGAGGTTCAGAGAGTAGAATGATCAAGTTTAAACAATGCATTGAAAAAATTGGTGACATTAATGCATCAAGTGGCTTATGTCTAGATGTTCCTACAAGATGGAACTCAACTTATTTGATGCTTCAAAGTGCTCTTAAATATCAGTGTGTTTTTGGAAACTTACACTTGGTTAATGAAAATTATAAGTATTGTCCTTCGGAGGAAGAATGGAAAAGAGCAGAAAAGATTTGTAGATTCTTGTTGCCATTCTATGATATTACAACCTTAATTTATGCCACAAGTTACCCTACTTCCAACTTGTATTTTTTACAAGTTTGGAAAATTCAATGCCTTTTAATGGAAAGTGTAAAAGGTGAGGATGAAGTTATAAAGGACATGGCTGAAAAGATGATGGTGAAATTTGATCAATATTGGGATGAGTATAGTGTTGTGCTTGTATTTGGTGCAATTTTAGACCCAAGGATGAAGTTGGAAACATTGGGTTATTGTTATGAAAATATTGATTCGCTTACTTGGGAAATAAAATTGGCGAACATAAAGAAAAAATTGTACATGCTTTTCTCCCAATATTCTAGCAAAGGTTTCACTTTAAATGCTTGAAAGTGTAAGAATAATCATCCTTCATCCTCAACTGCTAGCAAACCAAGCATTTTTTTATGTAAGTTACTTACATTGTTTTTTTAATTCAATTACTTTATATTTTTTCCATTATGTATCATGTATGTTTCTAACTAATTTTTTTTTGTTTATATTAGGAATTAAAAATGCACAAGCTTCAAGCTGCTAAGAACACTGGAAGGACTCAACTTGATATTTATTTAGATGAGCCAACTTTGGATTTTGATTTCACGGAGTATATGGATGTGCTACAATGGTAGAAGAATAGTAGCCAACATTTTTCAGATCTTTCCTTAATGGCTCGAGACTTGTTAAGCATCCCCGTTACTACAGTTGTATCTGAATCTGCATTTAGCATTGGTTCTCGGATCCTTAACAAGTATAGAAATCACCTCTTACTTGAAAATGTGGAAGTAGTTATTTGTAGTTCCAATTGGCAGCATGACTTTTGTGAGGGTAATTAATTTAATCTAAATGTAATTATTTGTATATTTTTATTATTTTGATAACCATTTCAATATTCTAACTTTGAATTGATTTTTTTTAATCAAATGTGATGTAGACGATGAAGAGGAGGGTCACAAAGATGGAAAAGTGGAGGGGAGTTCTTCAAGGGATGCTTCTAATGTTGTTGAAATGGAAGATGATGATTGAATATTGATTTGTGCTTTTCACTCTGTGTTATGGATTTGAATTGGTATTTTGTGGTGAAGACTTATTAACTATTATTAAAAACTATTTGTATTTTGTGGTGTATTTGTGATAGACTATTAGTTTGTGTTGTTGAACTTTTGTTTTGAATGAAGAGGAACAATTTTTAAGCCTTTACTTTACAGGATGTTAATTGTTATTCATGATGTTGAACTTGTGGTGGTGTTCAAAGACTACTTTTATTTTGAGACAACTTATTCATGATAATGTTGAATAATTTTTAAGTAATTTTATGTATGTCTATTCTTGTTTATAGTACATTAAAAAAGATCAATTTTTTAACCCAAATCGGGCAGACTAGCCCGCCAGCCCGCCAACCCACTCTAAGGCGGGGCAGGCCAAGTTGTGCAACCCGTGCTAGCTATGGCTGGCCAGCCCGGCCCGACCCATTTTTGGCGGGCCACAGGAGGGCCGGACTAGCTCGTTTTGCCATCCCTAATTACTGCAAGGGAACAATGTTTTTAAAATTTGTTGATGCCTTTGATGTTGCTAATAAAAACACTGTTTATTACTTAAGCTTGCCTGATCAAGTTGTGCAAGAATATGTTGTTAAAGTGGTGATTGATAATGAGAAAGCATTAAAAGCTGCTGGTTTGAAATTGATGGAAAAAAGATCCTGCCTTTATTGGTTTGCATATGCAACTCATTGCTTGGATTTGTGCTTGGAAGATATTGGGAAAAAGTCCAATGTGAAAAAAGTACTTGAAGATGCTAAAAAAGCTACTTTGTTTATCTACAACAACATTTGGATTGTAAATCTCTTGAAGAAGTATATTGATGGCAAGGAAATTATTCGTTCGACAATCACACGTTTTGCAACACAATTTTTGCACGTTGAATCAATTGTTAAGAAAAAACAAGCATTGAGAAATATGTTTGATTTTGAAGAATTTAATAAGTCCAAGTAGGGAAATGAGAAATCAGGACTTGTATTTGAAACCAAAAATATTGTTATGAGCAAATAATTTTGGAACAAGGCTACTGCTATAATTAAGGTGTTTGAACCAATTGTCAAGGTTTTGAAATTGGTGGATGGTGATAAAAAACCAACAATGGGCTTTGTTTATGAAGCAATTGATAGAGCTAAGCAAACCATTGAAAAGAATTGTCATTACCACACCCATTACAATGATATCATTGACAAAAATGGTTTTTCATGCATTCTAATTTGCACGCAGCATGTATATATTAATACCATTTTTAATTTTATTTTATTAAAAAGACTTATATTTTATTTTAAGAAACTAATTATTCTTTTTCTTTCAAGGTTATTATCTCAATCCCCAATTTCAATTTGGAGTTGTGCATGGAAGCGATGTAGCCAAGGAAACCATGGATGGAACTAGAAATGTAATAAGCAAATTGTTACCAAACATTGATAAGCAAATAAGAGCTATCAATCAAGTGAGTAACTTTTAAATATTATATTGTATTATAAATTAGGAACAAAATATTTATTGAAGACTTATTTGGTATATTGGTGCTTGTAGTTGATAGTTTTTTGAGATATGAGGGAGTCATTTGGAACAATTCATGCTCAAAGAGCAAGGTCTCATATGAATCCTGGTAAGATCTTATAGTTTTGTGTGATTAAAGTCTAGGAACATTTTTAACTTTTATTTTTGTTCAATACTTTTATACTAAATAATTTCTTATTATTTATGTAATTAGCTTAATAGTAGTATATATATGGATCTTGTGCTCCTGAACTTCAAACTATGAAAGTTCTTATTCAAACAACTTCAGCTTCAAATTGTGAGAGAAATTGGAGTACATTTAGTTACATACATACAAAGACAATAAATAGATTGAAGTATCAAAAATTGCAAAAAACTTGTCTTTACATTTTACAACATGAAGTTGAAGATGAGACACACTATGAAAAGAAGTCAAGAGAAGATTCAAGATAGTTTTAATGCTATTAATCTTAATCATAAAATGCAAGAAGAAGATCCGTTATCACGATGGCTTGAGGAAAAAGAGGGGCCATTGTTGGAGGGAACCCATAACTTTGATTTGCTCCCTATGGATTCTGATGATGATAATGAAGAAATAGTTGGTGGCAATGATTCATATTCATTTCAAGCACCTAGTGAAAGGGGGTGATGGTGGTTTAAGTCCACCCAGCAATAACAATAGTAGTTGTAGTGGTGGTGGTAATATATCACGAAGTTAAGGAAGAGGTGAAGGGACATTTGATTATTTCCAAGAAGAACCAGATGTAAGGCGTGATCTAAATCTTATGCGTCATATTACACAAGATAGAATGGATGAAGATCTTTCTGATGATGTAATTGGTGATAATAGAAGGAGGAATTGAGAGAGAAGGCATGGAAATGTTGCATTGGATGATTCTTCCTCATCCAGTGTAGCATACTCCTTTGATGATTTTGGTATTGTTGCATCAGTTGAAGGTAAATAAGATAATTATCTACCATACTATCAACATCCTTCTCACATGTCACATGGCTATTATCCATATATGCCAAACCCACCATATTATCAACCTCCCATGAATTACAGTGACTCTCATGGTTCATCATCAAAATTTTCCTATGATCAACAACAAATGAGACCACCACGAAGCTCTGGATATTATGATTATTTCTTTGGAGGAGCAGGATATAATGAGGATCAAAGTGATAATGAAGGTTGTGATCCAACACGCCGCTCTACCATGTGGTGACTAGTGAGGTAATTTCTTGCATAAATTATATATATTAGTTATTTTTTATGATAAATACTTGAAGTTTGATCTTTTTTAGGAGCAAGATGATTGTCAAAATGTGAAGGCTACGATCATGCACATTGTCTACAATGCAGTGACCGAAAATAATGAATTTGTTTAAACTTTCTTATATTTAATAGTAGTTTTCTGTTAAGCACTTCAAACAAATCATTTATGCATGAACTTTATTTAACTATATGAGTATATATTAATTTATTTATGTTGTTGAGACACTAAAACATGTATGGATTTAATAAATATATTAGTATGTACTAATTTAATTTAATTTTAATACTTTAATTAGTTTTTTACTTTGGATATCTCATTGGGATGAAAAAATATTAATTATAGGTTATTATAGATTATATAATGATACAAAACATTTTAATATAATTTTATGCAAAGTTGTGAAGCATTCACACCGCGATGACCACAATCCGCATCGCAGAATCTGCAATTTCTGTAACTGCAAAAACCTTAACGCGACCGCGACCGCAATTTAAAACCTTGCACGTAAGCATAAAACTATTTTTTGTGTATTGTCATGTAAAAGTTCTATAATTTAACTTTTGAAACAAGCAAAATTTAACTTCTTATTTTGATTTTCATTGTATCATTTCAGTTTTCCCCACACTTTGTGATTCTAATATTAAAAATAAAAAAGTAAACTTCTTTGATTTTGGAAGTATTTTGATATTTGCCATACTTAGTAATTTTTGTTTTTGCCTACTAACATAATGTATGATTTTTGTAGATTTTTTTGACTCTCCTACTAATTTTTCTGTGCAGTTATCTTGTTTGATTCATGTATCTCATTTACAAAATATCTTCTTTGGAGTGCCTATTGTATGTTGACGATATATCATAGCATATGATACCACTATATCCTCCTAATTTCAAGTGATATATAAAATACTTTAAGAAACATGAAATTCCATTTTAACCTATTAGGTAAAAGTGCATAGTCCTCAATGATAACCTTAAAGATAGATCACGTTCCTTAATTCTAAAACAAAATATCATGTTTCTTAATCCTTATTTGCCAAGAGATAGATGACATTCCTTAATTCACCAAAAAAAAAAAACTCAGATCCTTATAGAAATAAATCATGGTCCTTAATTCATCAACAAAAAAAGATCATGTTCCTTATTTGCTAAAATATCATATTTTGTAAAAGATCTTTGAATATGATTTTAGTTTTTGTGATGTTTTATGTTTATGATTATGTGTTATAAAAGATCTTTGAATGAGATTTTAATTTATTTATTATTGTATTTTTAATCAATATTATTTATTTATCAATTTTTCAAATTAATTAAAGAGCGAATAATGGGTACAAGTATGGGCATTAAGGTACCCAACAGGAAAGGGCACATACCCACGTGGGTATTGATCCGGGAACGGGATTTTTTTTCAAAGTGTGAGTATGATGATGAGCACTATAGTACACTACCTAGACCTAACCCATTGTCATCCCTAATGATGTTTACTAAGGGATTAGGGTACCAAAGATGTGTGATTTTCATATGGACAAATTTTGATGTTTGTGAATATAAGTAGATTTTTTCCTATATTGTTCTAATGTTTTGTTTGATCTCACTAAACAATGTTTTTATTATCAAACTTCATACCTATTTTTTAAGCACCAAATTCTAGGCATTGTTAATGTATTACATGATAATGCTCTGGATGCATGATTATATCAATCTTCAAGATACTAAACATTTTGATTTTGGGGACTACATCATACCTACAAATATCCATAATAGAAAGCAATTAAGAGAAATCTTATGAATTCCAAGGCATGGGCATATCTTCATTTAAGAATATTGTTTCTAATGCTTTCACAATCATAAACATAAGTGAACTACAAACTTAGAAAGATATTAGTGTAATTAATAAGACATTTGGTTCATTTTGGATTAAAGTGGTATCTTCTTCTCTTATTGTCATTAATAAAACTTCATCTTTACTCTATTTTATTTTTAAGCAAATAATTATGAGAAAAAAGGGTTATACATTGTCAGTGTAAAATAGTTTTACACTGTCATCCAATCACAACTCACCATGTATGGTAAATTTGTTGACTTTTACAAAATTATCTTAAAAGTCATATCAACGGTGATTTGTAATTGGATGAGAATATAAAATTGTTTTATACTGTCAGTGTATCACCATTAAACTGAATAACTATATATATAAATTGTTTTAAAACATGTGTGGAGATCAACGCAATCCGTACAAACGCATAGGTAACTAACTAGTTCCCAGATACAATCCTCCACACTAGCCTATCATTCCAAGAGTTACGAACAAAAGTCATCAAATTCATCATGCATATCCATGCAGCAAGGAAGCAAAACGATTGACGCCCTTGATTTCTCTTCTTACAATGCTCCATCCTAACAAGCATAAATGAGATCCTGCCACAGGACTTGACGAAGCAAACTTCGAGGACAACAATACACCACAGTTAAGAGCCAATTGGTATGATTTTTCCAACCAATTTTCATATGCACAAACAGGTTAGATTGTTGAAGAATATCGACTTTCTATTTATCTGGGTTCCAAATATAGTAAATACTGCCAACTTGGCATCACGTGTCAACAATGAACCCCTCAGCCTTACTATTGCTAGCATGAGTTTCCATTAAAAATAGTACTGATGAAGCATATTCTTTACACAAATCCTTATTGAGGTTATCAAATCCCCTCGCCCCAATCCTTGAAGGGGAGAGTTAAGTAGCATATTTAACGCATGGTTATATTATATTAGAATAGGAACATGTTAATATCTGTAAGATAGTCGTTACTATAGTTGGGGATTTGATTTTTATTCATGACTAATTCCTTTTGTACACTAATGTATTATTATAAATAGGGTCTATTTGGATAAACTTCTCCACAAACACTTCTAGGAGAAGAAAAGAAGGAAAAAATGAAATATGCTTCTCTGTAGACTATAGTACACGTGTGTACCTTTGAGACAAACAACATTCAAATATCTTTCTTCTATTCAGATGGAATTGTTAGCCTTCCATTTCACCAAAAGGGATCATCTTTTTCTGGTTTCTTTACTTCTCCAGCCAAATATCTCAACTTACCTCTTTCTTCCATTGTCAACTTCATGAATCCATTCCAAATGATTTTTCCCATTGAGCTTGTGTACCGTGAGCAGATTCAGGTTCTGTGGAAAGCTTGGTTGAGGTTCCATGTGCTCATTCTTTGGTGGAGGAGTCACGTTCTCATTTTCTGTGGCTGAAGAGTCTGAACTGGACCGATCACATTCACCTTTGGAGAGGACAAGGTTTAGAGCAAGAAGATCTGATACCATATGGGAACAAAGAAGAAAGACTTTTATTTCTCTATTGATAATTGAATCATACAAGTACTAATTTAAAGGCAGAGTTGGTCATAAAAAGGAAACCAATCTGCTGTAAATAAGGAACAGAATCAATAAAAAAATAAATAACCAATCTGCTATAATCTGATTGGGATTCAGATCTGATTACAATCTGATTCTGATGCAGATTTTACTACAAAATCATATCAAATAATCGACAGGAACAATTTCAGCATCTTTTGAACAAAACCCTACAAGAAAAAAAGAAAATATAAGATTCAAAATCATGGAATAGAAATCAACAAAATCAAGAATAGATATGAATACCTGGAGAACATCTTAAATGAATTCCTCAACAGGCAAAGAGAATGATGAGTGAGGCCCTGCAGAGATGAAAGAGCTATCAGCTATAAATGTGAAGCTATGAGCATTGTGGAGAAAGTAACAGACAAATCCAAGGTAGAAAAGATTTACATTCTAGGTCAAGGTTCTCAGGGATTACAGGGAGAGAATGAAAGCAAGGAATTTCCAAATTTCTCCTTTGTAGGTGTAATTTTAAATTCCTTGATTTTTGAGTAGAGGAACACCAGATCAAAATGTTGAGCATTTTGGTTGCTTTGTAATAAAGTATCCAATTGAAGCATTTTAATGTTTACCATTTTGATTCCTATTAAAAATTACATTCCACTCATAAATTACCAATCCAAACAATAGTCAATCCTGGTCAGTCAATATTCCCTTGTTTGCTTCACCAGTCTTCTTTAGATTCCTTTTTTCTTTATGGTATTGCACACTACCATTAAATTGTAAGCCGATTTCAGTATCAGAATAGAGTAAAGACAAAAGCCCAAGAGCCTATTTTTTCATGCACCTTAGAGATTCATTGAATGCTCTCTATCAAGATCTTCTCACCAGTAATCTCCACAGGAACATGTTCCTCCAACAATTCGATGAAACCGGTTTTTATCCCTCAAAGACACTTCTCTACCATAAATCTTTGAGATATATTTAGCAAAATTATGGCAATCAACACAAATACGGAGATTCTTTATTACACGGATTGGTGCACTTTCAGGAGTAGCAATTAGCCCAAAAGACAAAGCCAACTTTTCACTGTGGCTTAGAAGTATCTTCTCCTTTTGCTCCTCATCCACATCATGCAAAACACAACTCAAATCAGGAACATAACCAGCTTCTTTAAACCTGACTGATAATTCCTGCACTTTTGCAGATACTTCTTCTCTTCTAGGATGGGAACAATCACTAGCATGGAAAGTGTGAAGTACTTGATCAAACTCAATCCAGCTTCTTCCAGGCTCTTTTGTTACAGTCTTCTTCAACATCAGATTCCTTAGTGATCTTACATCTTCCCACCTTCCTGCCGAAGCATGTAAATTAGACAGAATAACATAATTGCCAGCATTTTCAGGCTCAATTTCTAGAAGCCGATGACCCACAAATTCACCAATATCAAGATTTGAATGAACACTGCAAGCACCTAAAAGGCAACCCCATATAGCAGCTGATGGTTCAAAAGGCATCTTTTTGATGAACTCGAAAGCTTCTTCTACTCGACCAGCACGACCAAGCAAATCAACAACACACCCATAGTGCTTGGTGTCTGGCTGAACACTAATTTTCCCGCTGGTCATATCATAAAAAATATCCATTCCCTTATCTTCTAGTCCTCCATGACTGCAACCAGATAACACAGCCAAAACTGTGACACTGTCAGGTTTGACTTTGTTTTCATCTCTCATTAAATTGAAAAGCTCAAGCACTTCTCTTCCCTCTCCATGTTTGCTATACCCAACTAGCATCGCATTCCAAGAGATAACAGTTCTCTCATGCATGGTATCAAATATCCTTCTCGCGTAAGTGAGGTTTCCACATTTTGAGTACATGTCAATCAAAGAGTTTTGAAGAACCACAAATGAGGGAACTTCAGAGCGAAGAAGATGGTTGTGCACTTGCTTGCCATGATCTAGAGCAGCAAGCCCAGAAAGCGCAGTTAAAACACTAGTATAAGTAACATAATTTGATTGCATTCCTTCCCTTTGCAACCGGCGAAAAAGCTCCAATGCCTCTTCATCCAGACCCAGTTGAGCATATCCAGAGATAATGGCAGTACAAGAAACTACATCTCTTTCAGGCAAGCATTCAAATATGCCTCGAGCTTCATGAATTTTACCATCTTTGGCATACATATCAAGGAGTGAGCTTCCAACATAAACATGTGCTTCGTAATTTAATTTTATTATAAGAGAGTGGATTTGCCTCCCTAAGACAAAACCCAAAGAACCTATACAGGAAGTAAGCACGGTAGCAAAAGTGAACTCATTAGGTTCAATACCTGCAAAAAGGCATAGCTACCGTCAACACAGAGAAACCATTGACACAACAGTGACCCACAAACAAAAGTCTCAACCCAACACACCAACTAAAAAAATCTTCTTCTTCTAATTTCTCCTTATAACAAGCTCATCATAGGGTCAATAAGTTCCTCCAATTCAATGAAGGTCCTAGTCAACATTATTGACAATTAACTCCTTTTCAAAAAGAATCACAATATATGAAACTCTAAATTACCAACTTGTGCATAACACGTGACAACACATCTTCTCCTACATAAAACCAATACTTGGTAAAGCATTCATAAATCTATATTAGTTCCTTCCATTCCAGTTCCACAATTACCAACAATAACCACCACTCTCATATATGAACTTGTACAAAGTGCAAGCAAGCCAAGAATACCTGATCTTAGCATCTGCACAAAAAGACTCAATGCTTGAGAGGCACACCCTCTCTGAGAATAAGCAGAGATCATAGCCGTCCACGACACCACATTCCGCTCCGGCATTTCATCGAGCACGTGGCGAGCATCTCTCAAAGAGTCACACTTAACATAAAACACGATCAACCTTGTTCTTAGATACACACAGGGAACATAGTGAATTTTGATCATGTGGGCATGCACTCTCTGCCCTTCTCTGAAGGCCCTTTTGCTCACACACTCGTTTAGGACTGTGTTGTAGTCTTGGAAGTTCATGTCATGGCCTCGAAGGGCCATTTGTAGAAGGGCTTCTCGTAGATGAGTGTCACGGCTATGAGTGCTGAGAACGTGGTTTGAGTTTGGAGGGAAAGATAGAAGACGCGGTTGTTGAAATATGGCTTTGTGTGTGGAAGATAAGACATGTTTCGTGAGAAGCATGCTTCGGAGACAACTAGGAGAAGATGACAAGGTTGAAGGTTTTCAATTCAAACTTTGTAATGTAAGCAGAGGTGGCAGCAACTGCAACGGAGCCCAAAGTGCAATATCCTCCGATCCGAAACTACTTGTGCTCATGATTTTTTTTTTTTATTCATTTGCTCATGAATCTTTTATTCGTATATCATAATAGGATTAATTAAGTTTTTGGTTCCTATTTTTTTTTTAAATTTGGTTTTTAACCCCTAAATAAAAGTTTGACCAGTCAAGGTCCCTAAACTTTTTAAAAATTTGATTTTTAGTCTCTGAACAAAAATTTGACGGGTCAAAGTCCTTAACCGTTTTAAAAATTTGGTTTTTAGTCCCTGAACAAAAGTTTGGACCCATTATTTTTATTTATTTAATGGGATTTAAGGGACTAAAAACCAAATTTTAAAAAAGTTTAGGAACCTTGACCGATCAAATTTTTATTCAGGGACTAAAAACCGAATTTTAAAAAAGTTTAGAGACTAAAAACTTAGTTAATCTATTAGAATATTATATGTATACTTTTGAAGAGTTTAATCTTCATATATTCTCAATTTAGTTTTTTATACCATATTAACTATTTAGAAATTATTTTAAATAATATTTTTAAAATAATTATTATAAAAATGACTTAAATCCAATTTTGATCTCTAACAAATTTTATTACATATTTGGTCCCTCAAGTTTTTAAAATTTGTAATTGTGGTCCATTGTTAGTTTACCATCAATTTTTTAACGGAAATAATCATTTGCAAATATAAATCGGCTTAAATATCAAATCCATCTCTATAAGTTAGTACTTTTTCATTTTTGGTCCATGTAAGTTCATTTTCTAATTTATCCTTATACCAAGCTCATCATAGGGTCAATAGGTTCCTCCAATTCAATGAAGGTCCTAGTCAACATTATTGAGAATTAACTCCTTTTCAAAAGAATCATAATATATGAAACTCTAAATTACCAACTTGTGGGTAACAAGTGACAACACATCTTCTCCTACATAAAACCAATACTTGATAAAACATTCATCTATATTAGTTCCTTCCATTCCAGTTCCACAATTACCAACAATAACCACCACTCTCATATATGAACTTGTACAAAGTGCAGGCAATCCAAGAATACCTGATCTTAGCATCTGCACAAAAAAACTCAATGCTTGAGAGGCACACCCTCTATGAGAATAAGCCGAGATCATAGCCGTCCACGACACCAGATTCTGCTCCGGCATTTCATCGAGCACACGGCTAGCATCTCTCAAAGAGTCACACTTAACATAAAACACGATCAACCCTGTTCTTAGATACACACAGGGAACATAGTGAGTTTTGATCATGTGGGCATGCACTCTCTGCCCTTCTCTGAAGGCCCTTTTGCTCACACACTCGTTTAGGACTGTGTTGTAGTCTTGGAAGTTCATGTCATGGCCTCGAAGGGCCATTTGTAGAAGGGCTTCTCGTAGATGAGTGTCACGGCTATGAGAGCTGAGAACGTGGTGCGAGTTTGGAGGGAAAGATAGAAGACGCGGTTGTTGGAATATGGCTTTGTGTGTGGAAGATAAGACATGTTTTGTGCGAAGCATGCTTCGGAAACAACTAGGAGAAGATGACGAGGTCGAAGGTTTTCAATTCAAACTCTGTAATGTAAGCAGAGGCGGCAGCAACGCAACGGAGACCAAAGTGAAATATTCTCCGAGCCGAAACTACATGTGCTCATGAATCTTTTACTTGAATAGCAGAATACTATATGTATATTTTGGGTTAATTATGTTTTTGTTATCCAAACTTTTTCGAGTTTTCACTTTTAGTCCCTAAACAAAATTTTGACTGATCTTATCCCTAAACTTTTTTTCCTTCAATGTTTTTAGTCCCTCAACTTTTCTCAATTTTTGTTTTTAATCCCTAAACAAATATTTGACCGGTATTAGTCCCTAAACTGTTTTTTTCTTCAATATTTTTAGTCCCTAAACTTTTTTTCAATTTTTGTTTTTAGTCCCTAAACAAATATTTGTTTAGGGACTAAAAACATTGACGAAAAAAAAAGTTCATGAAGGACTAAAAACATTGACGGAAAAAAAGTTTAGGGACAAAGATTGGTCAAATATTTATTTAGAGACTAAAAACAAAAATTGAAAAAAAGTTTAGGGACTAAAAATATTGAAGGAAAAAAAGTTCAGGAACTAATCGGTCAAATATTTGTTTAGAGACTAAAAACAAAAATTGAGAAAAGTTGAGGGACTAAAAACATTGAAGGAAAAAAAGTTCAGGGACTAAGACCAGTCAAAATTTTGTTTAGGGACTAAAAGTGAAAACTCAAAAAAGTTCAGGGACCAAAAACATAATTAACCCGTATATTTTTGAAGAGTTTAAGCTTTGTAATATATTCTCAATTTAATTTTTTTTACTATTTAACTTTTTAGAAATTATTTTAAATAATATTTTTTAAAATAATTATTTTAAAAAATATTATCTTATCATAAATACTACCTCCGTCCGAATATATAATATCCTTTTTAGTTTATTGCTTGTCCCTTTTTATAAGACCCACTGGTGCATTTATTATTTTTTTCCTATAATATCCTTAATTAATTACAATATTCTCTCTCCAAACATTAATTACTCATAAGTAAGAAGCAATTAAGTGAAGAGAGAAATGGAGGGTAATTTTGGAAAATAGTATAAATAATTGACAAATTTAATGTGGTTAACTAAATTAATTACTTTTCTTAAGGGGTGTGAATTAGTTGAAAAAGTCTTATATATAGGGAATGGGGTACTAACAAGTTATAATTAAATAAATATATAAAAAGAATTTTTTTTATGAACAAAAGTTTAGGTGAGTTGAGTTCAACTATTCAAACAGAATTCAGCAAAAAAAAAAAAAAGATTCAAACAAATTTAGGAATGTCTTAAGTAGAGCTAGGTGTATGGGTTGCGATATGTGGGCTAGCCCGTTTAATTCTCTGCCCCCGCTAGAGTGAGCCCGATTTCTATTGGCCCATATAAATGAAGGTCTATACATGTTGGTTCGTTTAGCCTGTGGGCTAAACATGTTTGGTCGATGGGTTCCTAGACCTACCTATTTAACCCACTTAATATATTTGTTTAAGTTAAATTATTATCTATTTAGTAAAACCATTTGATGTTTGTAAATTGTGAAGTATTAGTTGATGTTAAAATTATGTTTGTATATAATATATGAAATCTTTTAACTTGCTTTATTTATTTTTCATATAAAAATAATATATATATATATATATATATATATATATATATATATTAAAACCATTTAATGTATATATTTTTATTTTAATATAAAAATTAAAAATTAAAAAAATATTTTATGCAAAGAAGAATAATATCACATTAATTAATGATATAAATAAGTAAATTAGTCTTTACTTTTTTTATTATAATAATTAAAAATAGTTTTTGTTTTTAAGATATTTTTTATATTTTTAATTTTTTTTCAAAAATTTGTCTTAAGTTGCAGACCAACCCACTAACTCGCAGACCGGTGCAAACCAGCTATTACATTGGCTCATTTATTTGTGGGTTAGTATGAGTTGACCTATATACCCAACTCTAATCTTAAGGCTAAAAAGAGTATTTACAAAAGTTTTACAACTTACCTACCAACAAAGTTTTTAGCAAGGTTCAAAATCACACGTCACGTCTTTGTGAAATATAAGTATGATCAAAATGTAAAAAACTATTAATATTTATACTATTATTACATTCTATTTTTTTTATTGATTTAAATTTTTTATTCATACTATTCAAATTAAATTCATTTTTAAATGTTTATTTATTTTTTTATTCGTAGGAATCAAAGAGAAGTACAGAGAGTTTACAATAACTCACACACCCTGCTCAACCAATTGAGCTAGACCCCTTGGGAATATTTATTTATTTATTTATTTTGGGTTTGGTGATACTTTCAACTGAATAATGTAACATTATTAACTAAAAATAAAAGAAAACAAAAAAGAAAATGTTTGAATTAAAAGTGTTTGATAATATTGAATTGAAAGTATTTGGCAAGATTATCTAACAAGTTAGTTGATGAATATAAAATGACATAAAAGGAACATATTTAGTTATTTAAGGTAAAATGAGATTTTAAATAAATTAACGAAGATAAAAAAAAAAAGCTAGTAGCTTGTAAGATAACTTATTTTTCTAAGCTAGTCGAAGTAGTTTATCAAAATAAGTTTGAAGCAACCAAAATAAACTTATGTACTAAATGAAATAATATGTTTGGTTTGGTGGTGGAGTACGTCTCCAAAATCTCCTTATATATATAAATGAATAAAAGATTTTCTCATCTTCTTGCTTCACTCTCCCCACTCTCTCTCACATTCACTTTTATTTGAATACTCTTCTCTTATTGACTGGTGTAGTTCACTCTCCTAACATGCATCTGGTTCTTCTACTTTTCCTAAAATTTCTCTTATCAATTTTGTAACAACCCCACATTCACAATATTTCTATAACTACTTTCATTTACTTTTTTATCTAATGCTATATTTTTTTAACTCTATTTTTTAATTCCTAAGATTTCTCTCTTTCATAAATAATTTGAAATTCTTAATTCAATTTACTTTTCAATTTTCAAAGTTAATTTAAAAAATTAAAGTTACATCTTTACATCTACCCTTATTTTTTTTCTTTTAAAAAAATTATAGTTTCTAATTTCTTTTATAATTATCTCTCTTTCAAAATTTTCAATTTACTTTTCAATTTTCAAAGTTAATTTAAAAAATTAAAGTTACATCATTATATCTTCCCTTATCTTTTTTTTCCTTTAAAAAAATTATAGTTTCTAATTTCTTTTATAATTATTTCTTTTTCAAAATTTCTTTCGATGTACTATATAATTTTTTTTTTCAAATTTTATACTCTCTAATCTTTTGGATTTTTTTTAATATTTCTTTTATCTTATTTTCTAGCTCTATTTTTTAATTCCAAAGATTTATCTCTTTCATCAATAATTCTAAATCCTTAATTCAATTTACTTTTCAATTTTTAAATTTAATATTAAAAAAATTAAAGTTATATTGTTACATCTTCCCTTATCTTTTTTTTTTTAATTTTATAGTTTCTAATTTATTTTATAATTATCTCTTTTTAAAATTTCTTTCAATGTGCTATATAATTCTTTTTTTTTTCTTCAAATTTCTTTCTATTAACTATATAAATAAGGTAGTGAACATTTTAAAAACAAGGTAGTGAACATTTTAAAAATTTCCTAAAACACAGGAAAAATTGACAGCGATGTACCGTTGTTTCATGCTTAACACGGAAATTTAATTCGATTTTCATTCGATGCACTGCGACTCCTGCTTCATTGAATAAGATCTTATAAAAATTATGTCATGTTAAGAATTTATATAGTTGGCAGTGCATATCTAGAAATATTCTAGAATAATTAGTTTTTTCTTTACAAGCTATATATATATAAACTTCAAAAGATAATTTTCCTTAGATATAATTCATTCCAAACATGCTTTGGAACACTTTTATCATTTTTTTTCTTTCAAAAGTATCTCTTCTAAATTGAGTAATTCACTTTAGCAAGTGAAGTCACTAATCTCAGTCATTGTCATATTAACGAGAAAATTAGCAATTAATATGTATATACATGACAAATTAAATGATCAATGTATTGAAATATCAATCATTAACAGATATTACTTATAAGACGAATCAGGATCCTCAATAATTTTGATTCAATGAAAAGAAATACTTAGCTAAAAAGATTACATCTTATAAATGCCAATAGACGAAAACGTTACATCTGTGTCTGTAAGTTACAGATGAAATGCAGACAGACGCTTAAGTCTGTAGGAACATTTAAAGGCATAGTAAATGCATTGTCGTTTTGTAATCTGTACTGCAGGGAATGTTCATGGAACATCCTTCCTAGGATCTGTCGAAGTGCATAAAGGGAAATAGAAAGAAGAGTCAAACAAACAAAAGCTCCCCTCGCCTCAAAAGACGTGCTACAACTAGCAATGAGTACTTGTCTGAACAAGTGACGTGACCACTGCAACAGAAGGATATGGAGTGCCTCTCCAGGAAGATAAGCAGAGTGCTTTATCAGCTCAAAGTGACTAATTGGTGACAAGCATTTAATGCGAGCATTAAATGCCCCAATGGCCACTCTCCTTTAGATGCTGGTCAGACGCATGCAAGAAGACCGTTTAGAGACAACGATTACTTCCTCAGCAAGTCTATATATAGTAGAATTTTTTGAAGTGTTATAGACACAGAACTCAATTCAAATCTTACTTGCATTCTTTCAAGTCTTCATTCTTTCTCTTGTAAATTTCTCCAACTTGTAAAAAGCTCTCAAAACACCTTGAGTATCCTGAGAGAAAAAAAACTATGTTCTTAATCTTGTATATCCATCTGTAAGACACTATCCTAAAGTCTGTGTCCCAACCTTCAAAAAATCTACTAATTTGTTGTAAAGCCAGAAGTCGCTTAGTAAAAAAGAATACTTGGGTTTTTAGCTTGGAGATGCTAGTGTAGAAACTACTTGGGTTGAGCCAGAAGTGGTAGTGAACAATACTTGTAACTTGTGAAAGTTAGTGGAACTTGGTGGTTTGCCAAGAACTAGACGTAGTCTCGGGGTGAGATGAACTAGTATAAATCTCTGTGTTTTCTTTCTTGCTTTATATCTCTCTAAACTGCTTGGACTGACTTTGTCTTGTGATTTATCTTGTCTTGTTTTTTAAAAGGTTTTGTCTGTTATCTTGTATAACATCATCTGTTAAAGCTTATCTTTAAAACTTTTTTCTAGGCCTGTTACAGACGAATAACTTGTTCTATAAAAGTTTGCGAAAAATTTTATAAATCACAATTCAACCCCCTTTCTTATGATTCTCGCCTTTACAGTTTGGTATCAAAGCTCAGCCTCTAAGGGTTGAACATGTGACTGTGTCTAGAGGAAAAGATCCAGATGGCCAGTCACGACAATCAGTTCATTCCCGAGGGAGCCTATCTAATAAGGCCTCCAGCCTTTCTTAGAGATGACTATCCTTATTGGAAGGACTACATGGAGATGTACATCAAGTCCAATAAGTATCAACTATGGAACATCATCATACATAGAGATATTTCCATCACAAGGCCCGAAGATCAATGGACCCAAGATGACTACAACATACTTTAACTTAACAACAAGGCCAGATATACTTTGACTTGTGCTCTAACTAGAAACGAGTACAAGAAGGTGCGTAGACTCAAATCGGCCAAAGAAATTTGGGATTCTCTCTGCACTAACTACGAGGGAACAGAAGATGTTCAACTCAGGAAAGCTGCTACTCTGACCAGACAATATGATAGTTTCTCCATGAAAGAAGGAGAAAGTGTTGATGACATGTTTGGGAGACTTCAGGTTCTTCTCTCAGATCTGAAATCTCTTGGTACACTTATACTAAAGCTCAGATCAATCTGAAGATCCTTGATAGTATGCCCAAAGTGTGGTAACCCAAGACTACAACTATCCAAGAGGCAAGGAACATGAGAACCTTGTCTTGGGATGAGTTGCTGGGAGTTCTAAGAGTGCATTAAGTGCATTTACAAAATAGAGACCAACTGCCTGCAAACAATGCTAACAATTCCGCTGCTCTTAAAGTTGGTGAACCCAGCACCAAAAAGAAAGAAAAGAAAAGAGCCTTCAAGGCTCTGGAGGCTAAAGCTGTTCAATCAGAAGAATCAGACGAAAGCTCTGCTGGATCTACAGATGATGAGATAGCCTTCATGTCAAGGAAATTCAAGTAGATGCTGAAGAAGAAGAACAAGTTCAGACAATCCTCCAAAAAGAAGGACTCCAGATTCAAAAAGAAAGATAAGGAAGACAATCAAGAGATTATCTACTTCGAATGCAAAAAGTCTGGACACATGAAGTCTGAGTGTCCAAGGTTAAGGAAAAAGAAGTCCTATGGTGGCAAGAAAAAGAAGAAGAGTCGGATGGCCATATGGGATGACTCAGACAGTGTGCGAAGTAACAGCTCAAACGATGAGGAGGCAAACATCTATTTGATGGTAGAGACAGATGAAAAAGTTGAGGTAAAAACCTATTATGAATCTGAAAGCTCATCTCATTAGATGATGAAGAAAAGATGTCCTATGAAGTTTTACTTTAGAACTATTATATGATCTCTCAGCAATGTAAAAAATTTAAACAAAAATTCAAACAGTCTGTTTGCGAGATATAATTACTGAAGAAATCAAATGCAGATCTTGAAGAAAAGGTTAAGACTCTTGAAGAGAGTCTAAGCCAAGCTAGTACCTCAAGTAAGATAGACGGTCCATACATAGTTGAAAAATTAAGGGAGGAAGTCGCCTGTCTAACTAAGGATATTGGGAAATTTCTGGAGAGTTCTAACACTCTCACTATGCTTTTAAAATATCACCAACATTCCCATGATAAATCTGGTTTAAGCTTAGAAAAGGCTGCATCTACTTCCACTCAGTCTGATCCGGACAAATGCGACTTCTGTGGAAAGTCTGGACACTCCATGTTCAGATGTATACACAAGAAAAAGCAGATGTCTAAGGGCACTAATGTTGTTGGGCCCAAGAAGATTTGGGTACCAAAGTCTTAGATTATTCCTATTTCAGATATCCTTGGTAGGAAAAGGCTAGGGTTTGAGTTGATACTTAGACAGTGGCTGCTCACGACACATGACGGGAGAAAGGTCTATGTTCCTAGCCCTAAAGCCAGTTGAAGGTGGAGCAGTTGCCTTTGAAGGCATGGGAAAATGATGCATTACTGGTATAGGTAAAGTTGGTATGTCTTCCCTAATTTTCATAGACAACGTCTTGTATGTTGAAGGTCTAAAGTATAACCTACCAAGCATAAGTCAATTGTGTGACAATGGTTATATCGTCTCCTTCAACAAGGACAGATGTATAGTCAAAACAGATAATGACAAGTCTGTCTTTTCTATCAGACGACACAACAATCTGTATGAGATAGATCTTATAGACCTTAGCAAGCAGAGGGTAACGTGTCTGTTGTCCAGAGAAGATGAAAGATGGATCTAGCATAAAAAACTTGAGCATGTGAATCTGAAACACATTTCAAAAATTTTGAAAAAGGGTTTAGTAAGAGGATTGCTTGAAATTTCTTGGAAAACCATCTTCTCTGTAAAGCTTGTCAAAAAGGGAAACAGATCAAAACTTCTTTTAAATCTAAGAATGTTATTTCCACCTCCAGATCGTTGCACCTCTTGCATATGGATCTATTTGGTCCCACTAGAACGTTGAGTCTGGGCGGAAAAAAATATGGCTTAGTCATTGTAGATGACTATTTATGATATACATGGGTATATTTCCTAGGCCATAAACATGAGTCTTTCAAGGTCTTTGAAATATTCTGTTAAAGAGTTCAAAATGAAAAAGGGTTTTGCATCTCTAGCATCAGAAGTGACCATGGGACTGAGTTTGAAAATGCCGAGTTCAAATCTTTCTGCGAAAAGAATAGGATTTTCCACAACTTTTCTTCACCGAGAACACCTTAGCAAAATGGGGTAGTTGAAAGGAAAACCCAAACTCTGTAAGAGATGGCTAGGACCATGCTCTGTGAAAATTTTCTTCCTAAACACTTCTAGGCAGAGGTTGTGAACACTACTTATTATGTTCAAAACAGAGTATTGATTATACCTATGATTGAAAAGACTCCTTATGAACTATGGAGAGGAAGAAGACCCAACATTGCTTACTTTCATCCTTTCGGATGTGAGTGCTACATCTTAAACACCAAAAATCAATTGGGAAAATTTGATTCTAAGGTGGATAAGAGTGTCTTCCTGGGATATTCTGATACATCTAAGGCTTACAAAGTTTTTAATACCAGAACCTTAGTTGTAGAAGAATCTATCCATGTTAAGTTCAATGATGGACTAACGTCTGATAGAAGACTATCAGATCTTGAGGATAATTTTGTAGATATGCAGATAGGTCTGTCTGTAATGCCTAAGTCAGTCGAAGTCCAACCACCTAAGGAAATTCTGCCTCAGATTGAAGGACCGTCTGGCTCCCAACCACAGACAAAAGACTAGAAATTCGTGAACTATCATCCACAAGATCAGATCATAGGAGATTAGATGGAAGGCTTAAAGACCAGATCATCTTTCAGAGATCAAGCATCCTATGCCTTCATCTCAAAGATAGAGCCAAAAACAATAGATGAAGCTCTGACAGATGATGATTGGATCCTAGCCATGGAAGAAGAACTAAACTAGTTCACCAGAAATGACATCTAGACCCTAGTTCCTAAGCCAAAGAATAAAAGCATCATCGGAACAAGATGAGTCTTTAGAAACAAACTGGATGAACAAGGAAGAGTGGTAAGAAACAAAGCTAGGTTAGTAGCTCGGGGCTATAACTAGCAAGAAGGTATAGATTTCATTGAAACCTTTGCTCTTGTAGCTAGTTTAGAAGCTATAAGAATCATGCTTGCATTTGCTGCTCATAAAAACATTAAGCTTTTTCAAATAGATGTTAAGAGTGCATTTTTAAATGGTTTTATTGAAGAGGAAGTTTATGTTAAACAACCTCCTAGTTTCGAAGATCCCACTCTTATAGATCATGTTTTTAAACTTAAAAAGGCTCCGTATGGTCTGAAACAGACACCTCGTGCTTGGTATGACAGACTGAGCTTTTCTTTTTTTATTAGAAAATGGTTTTATGAGAGGCAAAGTAGACACTACTCTTTTCAGAAGAGAAGTTGACAAAGATTTCATTATAGTTCAAATTTATGTTGATGATATTATTTTCGGAGCTACTAATGAATCTTTGTGCAAGGATTTTTCTGATCTGATGAAAAATGAGTTTGAAATGAGTATGATGGGAGAACTTAAGTTCTTTTTAGGGCTTCAGATCAAACAAGATAGCAAGGGTATTTATATTCATCACCAGAAATATACAAGGGAGATGTTAAACCTATGAAAACACCAATGCATGCTTCCAATTCTTTGAGCAAAGACGAATAAGGTAAACTAGTAGATCAAACGATCTACAGAGGTATGATTGGATTACTTCTTTATCTTATAGCTAGTAGACCTGATATTATGCATAACATCTATTTGTGCACTAGATTTCAGTCTAATCCTATAGAGTCTCATCTCAAAGCAATTAAAAGGATCTTAAGTTATCTAGTAGTCACCACTAACCTCAGTCTGCTCTATAAGAAAAATCAAGATTTCAGGTTAGTAGGATAATGTGATGCAGATTATGCAGGAGACAGAGTTGAACGAAAAAGTACAAGTGGAGGATGCAACTTTATAGGACCCTGTCTCATCTCATGGGTAAGCAAAATTCAATTGCTCTATCAACTGCAGAAGCTGAATATGTGTCTGCTGCCAATTGTTGCTCACAACTGTTGTGGGTAAAATATCAGTTGGAAGGTTACTCTAGTTTTGAAAACAATATACCTGTATATTGTGATAATACTAGTGCAATCAACTTATCTAAGAATCCCATACAACATTCTAAGGCAAAGCATATTGAAATCAGATATCATTTCATTCGTGATTGTGTTCAAAAAGGTGTTTTTGATATTCAGTTTGTAGATACAGATCACCAATGGACTGATATCTTTACAAAACCTTTGTCTGAAAAATGTTTCGTCTGTATCAGGGATCATCTGCATATGCACATACTTTCAAATTAATGTTTGCATTCATCAGACGATCTCTTTCGTCTTACTTCTTTTCATTAATCTATTAGGACTAATGTGTGTTCAAGTGTATAGATGATGGAGTCTCACGTTCACAACGGTTACAAGTCTTTTCGTTTTCTCTCAAACGTGTGCCGCCCTTTTCGCCATGATGAGATAGTTTTCAAAAAGTATTTTTAATGCTTTTAAACCGCTCCTTTATGATGTTTAAAGTTCTCTCTCCTCTCTTATATGGTATAAAAGGATGAAGTAATTAAACAAGAAGGTTCCTTTGATCTTTCAAATTCTCTGAAGTTCTCAAGAGTTTCAAAATTTCAAAGATCAAAACTTTCTAATCTTTTCTTTCCAAGACTCAAACTTTGTGAACGAAATGGCACCAAGAAAGCAAGTTTCAACCTCTGCTGCTCCTCTCATCCACAACCAAGATGAAGCCATTGAGACATTTCCAGAGGAATTGTTCATTCCTGGAAAATGGGCAAGCTTGAACGAGTTGGCAAAAGAAGGTTTTGACGTCAAGGACATGTTCACCAGGACTGGGTGGACCAATTTCATTAGAAAACACAGTGTCTAGTATCATGGTCCTTATGCCCTTTTCTGGGGCACTGCCAAGATGGAGGATGACCAGTGTATTCGAGGCACTATTGGTTAGACGATGGTGGAAATCAGTCATTCAACCATAGCTAAGGTTATTGGATGTGTTGAAGAAGGATTGAAATTTGACAAAGAATGGGAGAAGACGATAACTCAAGAGAAGGTGGACAAGCTTCTTTATGAAGGAGTCAAACCTGCAGACGAAGACCCAAAGAAGCGTGCTGCAGCGATGAAGAACTTTCTAAGGTCAGCCAACATGACCCATATATGCAAACTTCTGCACAATATGTTGTTCAACATTGTGTTTCCAAGGACTGGTTCGAGGGATCGTGTGAGTGAAAGAGATAGATTCTGCATATACAACATCATGGTAGGAGAAAAGATCAATCTTCCTGATCTGATCTTCTATCATCTGGAGCAAGCCTTCAAGGACTGATTCTCCTCGAAGAAGAAGAAGAACCCTATCCTTTACTGCATGTTGTTCATATAACTAATGAGGGATGCTGGTGTTGATTTTCATAGTTTGAAGCATCTAGAGGAGCTACATAGGTCTCAAGAACTACCTTTGTGAGAATGAAGCTAGCTCACAAGTTTCTTGAGTGGGTTAAGAAGCATGGAGGCAAAGTGAAGAAAGAGCCTAAGAAAGAACCATCTGATGAGTCTGCATCTATCACAGAAGCAGAGAAATAGACCCCACCTTAGCCTTAGCCTTCACAGACTCAAACCAAACCAACCACCAGACGCACCCAACCTCCATCCTCAAACCAAACCAAGAAACCTAAACAACAACCACCTTCAGAAACTCACTTCTCTTTTAAGAGAAAGGTTGCAGAATCTTCATATGAACCTATCTCTGAACCTCCTCTCAAGAAACCATTCACCAGACCTACCAAAATTTGTATTGTCAAAAAAGCCAAACTCACCACTTCACCTGAACCTCAACTTGAACCTGTACCTCAACATTCACCCTCTCAAGCCCAAGAGACTAATGTGGAGATTCTTGATGCACCCCTTTCTAAACCACCACCCTCTTCCAAACCTAAACCTACACCCAAACCTAAACCTTTCTCATTTCCTCCACCCGCTGACAAACAGGAAGCAACTGCTATCAGAAAGGCTCAGGAGCTATCCAAAAAGAAAGCTGCCAAGAAGGCAAGACTGGACAAAAGCCCTGAAAGGAAAGAATAGATTGAGGTGGAACAATCTGTTGTTGAGTCTGTCAAGACTCTATCAGCTGAAGAATTGAAGCGAAAGGCTGCAGAAGAAGCCTTGACACCTGTAGAAGAAGAAGACTTTGATGAAGTTGTTCTTGAGTCTATTAAGACTCTATATGAAAAAGAATAGAAGCACACTGCTTTTGAAAATCTGATAAGGATGGAATCTGCAATGATTCAAACAGCTGAGCTAGTGTCTGAAGAAATTGCTTCTAAGCAGAAAAAGTTTCAGACGATCACAGTAGATGAAGATGCAGATGAAGCTGAGATCGAGGAGTTAAATGAAGCTGTTCTTCAATCTACTTTAATGGCCAATGCACAAGGTCTAGACCTTGTTGAAGAGGACACTGTGGAAACTGATTATTCAAGTCCTCCTACCATCTACAGACCTATCACGGCAGACGATGAGAAAATAGTAGATGAGAACTTGGCAAAATCTGATGGAGATCATGCTGCAAAACAGATGAGTATCTACGACAACACTTTATTTGTTTCTATTGAAGACATGAAGATAATAGCTGAAGACGAACTTTTCAGATGGTGTAGATATGCTGCCAAATCTTCCCTTTCCTTAAGTTACATATTCGGCAATCTATCACAAGATATGGCACCAAGACCCAGAGGCTACGTTTGGATCATCAGACACAGTCCAAGTATAGTAGTTCCCGAGGTACCACCATCACCAGAACCTGATGTCAATGTCAGATATTATCCAGGGTGGAAACGACCAAGGGTGAATGAATGGGAGCGCTGCAACAAAGAATGGTGAATCAAGAACGTATGCACTGCAGACGATCAAGACGTCCTCTTGTACTATGTTGACCCTGTGAAGCTATGGAAGATGGGAGTTCCAGGGATTGATCCCTTCAACTATCCATCTTATGAAGTACTTCTAGAATAAGAGCTTCCTGCTCTTTCATACTACAAGCAGGAACCTCATTTCAGGATCTTCCCTTCTCGTCAGACGTCATCCCCATATCTGAACTCCACCATCTTTGAACATAATCCTCGTGGCAGGCGTAGATATCCGCTTGAAGCTCAGGTGTGGTGACGCCTAGCAGAACCTAATGATGTTGTACCCTTCTTCGAGCCAGTCACCTTACAACAAATGAAGGGTCTTCTAGCTTATCTCAACGTGATTCTTCCCTGGAATCATGTTGAACCAGGACGCGCCGTGTACACTGAAGATCTGAACCTTGGACGATCCAAAAGCAAGTCCAATATTTGATTTGTGGGAATCTTCAGACTACTCCATGGACCTTCGCATGAAGTTGCAGACTTATAAGGAAGAAATCCAAAAGCATCAAAACTCCTTTCGGTAGATTCAATGGCGTGTACAGACGATGCCTCATTTTCTTGGAACACAGTTTCATTGTGTGGCCTCCTCTCAGACCCAATTCAAAATTGCATTGGATAAGGTTATTCCAGTCTGTCCAATTCTGAATCATAAGGGTAAAGAAAAGGTAGAAGACGAAGATACTACTCCCCAACGCAACATTCGTGTTCGTAGAGACAGGCCTTCAGACGCCAAATCGATGCCATCTTCCAAAATTCAGATGTTGAACGAACATCTGAAGACTTGAAGACTGTTAGACGAGTGAAGAAGTTTGATGTTTTCTGCTCTGCTCTAGAACTTGAAGAAAAATCTTTCAGATGGCTATCATCTGAAGATTGACTGATGCTTTCAATGCAAAGGTCATCAGCCTTTTCTCTTTGTGTCTGACCCATCTAAGCTCATGCCTTGGAAAACCAGATTTTTCTATTCATCTGACAGAGACTACTCGTTCTTTGTATATCTTTCTTACTCCATCTTCTTCTTTTCAAAGTCTGTCATGGGCATAGTGGAAGAACCGGAAGAAGCTATTGCGCCATACAGATCTTCCATCACTGAAGAACAAGTATATGATCTGTATGCTGAGCTTTGGGCAACAAGGCAAGCTTTACGCCAGGCTCTGCAAGATAGGATGGCCTTAGAGTCTGAGCTCAAGAAATAGATAAACATAGATGCCTTCTTTCACAACAGACGATGCCATCGCATTCCTACTCCACCAGGATCACCTATGGTTCTTTCATCTGACTCTGATTTCATCTGTAGGAGCATTTAAAGGCATAGTAAATGCACTGTCATTTTGTAATATGTACTGCAGGGAATGTTCATGGAACATCCTTCCTAGAATTTGTCAAAGTGCATAAAAGGAAATAGAAAGCATAGTCAAAGAAACAAAAGTTCCCCTTGTCTCAAAAGACGTGCTACAACTAGCAATGCATACTTGTCTGAACAAGCGATGTGACCACTGCAGCAGAAGGATATGGAGTGCCTCTCAAGAAAGATAAGCAAAGTGCTTTATCAGCTCAAAGTGACTAGTTGGTGACAAGCATTTAATGCGAGCATTAAATGCCGCAACAACCACTCTCTTTCAGACGCTGGTCAGAAGCATGCAAGAAGGTTGTTTAGAGACAACAATTACTTCATCAACAAGTCTATATATAGCAGAATTTTTTGAAGTGCTATAAACACAGAACTCAATTCAAATCTTACGAGCATTCTTTCAAGTCTTCATTCTTTCTCTTGTAAATTTCCCAATTGTAAAAAGCTCTCAAAACACCTTGAGTATCCTAAGAGAAAAAGACCGTGTTCTTAATCTTGTATATCTGTCTGTAAGACGGTATTCTAAAGTCTGTGTGCCCCAACCTTCAACAAATCTACTGATTTGTTATAAAGCTAGAAGTGGCTTGGTAAGAAAGAATACTTGGGTTTTTAGTTTGGAGAGACTAGTGTAAAAGCTACTTGGGTTGAGCCAGAAGTGGCAGTGAACAATACTTGTAACTTGTGAAAGTTAGTGAAACTTGGTGGTTTTCCAAGAACTGGATGTAGTCTCAGGGTGAGACGAACCAGTATAAATCTTTGTGTTTTCTTTCCTGCTTTATATCTCTCTTAACTGCTTGGAGTGACTTTATCTTGTCTTATTTTTTAAAAGGTTTCATTTGTTATCTTGTATAACATCGTCTGTTAACGCTTGTCTTTAAAACTCTTTTCTAGACCTGTTGTAGACGAACAACTCGTTTTATAAAAGTTTGCGAAAAATTTTATAAATCACAATTCAACCCACTTCTTGTTGAGTCATAAGACGAATCAAAAAGTCAAATCTATTTTTTCCTCCCAAACTTCTAATAAGTTTACAAGTTGAGGTTAGCACTTATTCAAAATAAATAAATAAATAATCTGCACAAATATAAAACTAATCGCCTACTATTTAAGTTTGACCGGCTTGGTCTTTATCATAACTCATGTGATGTTATTTATTACAAATTTATATTATTTATATGATACCCCTCTTGTTTACCTTATCTTTTATAATATTATTTTCTTCAATATTCTCTATCATATCAATTATCTTATCATACCTGACTTCTTTTCTTCCTCAATCCCGCTTTTATTGCATAAAAAAAATTATACAATTTATTGTTCTCTTCAGTACATAAGGTCTTAGTCAAGGTTTGAATGTACAATAATAATGTTATCACACGATCCTAACTTAATTATATTAATGTTACATGGACGACCAAAGTGTTATTTAACACGTGAGAGAGAAAAATATAAGTATAATAAAATTTATGATATAATAAAAAGAGATAAAGAGATATGAAAAGTGTTAGTAAAAACTAAAATGACTATAATATTATTATGAAAATATTATTTTTGACATGAAGTTAGTTAAGTTTATACTAATAAAACTGGTAACATGTGTCTACTGAGAGACAATTGATGAAGCCACAATAATGGCCATGCCAATATGACACCGTCGTCATCCCGGCAGCCATAAACTCCTGTTTGAAATCTCGCCGGTGTCGTGTCACGTTTCCGACACAGAGGAGATACCTGATAGCAACGGTGTTCCTGAAGTCGGGAGTGGCACTGGACGTGGAGGCGGGGGGTGGCGGTGGTGGGCAGCACGAGGCAGGAGGACTATTCGAAGGACCCGGCGCGGAAGTATGTGGTGGTGGCGGAGAATACGACAGAGGTGGGAAATGGTAGAGGTGGAGTGGTGGATGGATAGGCGCAAAAATTTTTGGTGCGGGAAGATTCGAGGAAGAATGTGATGGTGAGTTGGAATAAGGCAGGGGCATGTTTGGGAGACCAATGTAGGCCAAGGTTGATCGGTTTTATCAGTTGCAAATCTGTTACTGTTTCTAATATACCCTCAATCAACCTACTTATTGGTGGTATGTACTTCTAACCTCACTAACTGAGTCTGGACTAATGAAATAGTAGAACTCTCTATTAGTGATGACAAAGTGTACCCGGACCCTACGGGTACCCACAAAAATATCCGCAAGCGGGTTAGGTAAATAGCTGCTTAATTCATTCTTACTTATTTTATTTTATATTAATTTTAAATTAAACTTATACATGATATTTAAGACTTAAATATTTGTTTGTGTCTACAAATATGTCATTTTTTCCTTTTAGTTCATGTATTTCTTTTTCATTTTTCGTCTCTATAAGTTTGTATTTTCATTTTTAGTCCATGTAAATTTCCCTATTTTTTTTTTTCATTTTTAGTCCTAGTAAGTTCTGTTCATTTTTAGTCCCTATAATTTTTTTTCTTCTTTTTTAGTCTCTCAATGATACTATTGTTGACGTGGCAATGGTTGGCCAAAGTGGCAATGCCACGTCACCCTCCGTTTGTCATGTCAGCTATTTTTTAATAGAAGTGAACGGTACCAAATTCAAAAAAGCGCCAACTTACAAGAACTAAAATTGGAAAAATGAACTTATAGAGACCAAAAATGAAAAAGTACTAACTTACAGGGACCAATTTGATATTTAAGCTGATTTATATTTGCAAATGATTATTTCCCAATACAAGATTAGATGATGAGTGAGGAATGTTTTCTTTTAATTGTTAATTAATATAGTAACATTGTTCAATTGAAAATAAAAAGTCCAAAATAAATAAACATTTTAACACACATTAGCTACCAATTTGTCATTGGTCTGAGTGGAACTAAGTTTAGTCTCCTTAAGTAAGGTCTCGGATTTGATCATTGTGGGTGGAAAAAATGTAATTGGAAGGGGAGAAATGTGGCTAGTCAGATTCTTCGACAGATATTAGTCTTAAAAAAAGCTACTGAATACTTTGTACCAAAATCATTATGACAATAAAAAATACAATATTCTGACGTAAATGTAAAATTTGATTATTGTATTCACATATTCAATTTTCTTCCATTTTACTTTTATTCTATTTTTCTTCTTATTTTTCTTTTTAATTATTTCTCATCACATCATTTATGTTATGCATCAATTTTATTTCTTTTTGTTTATTTTTTGGTTTAATTAATTATTTGGTTTTAATATTTATCCACATTTTACGTTTTAATTCCCATCTAGAAACTCTACATTTTAGTTCCTATAATTTTTTTTAATATTTTAGTCCTTATACTTTTATTTTATTATGGTTTCACACAGTTAGAAAACTAACAATAAAGAGTAAAACATGAAAAATTAGCTCATGTACGTAGAAATTAAAACATAAAGTTTCTAAATATAAAGAATAAAACATAGATAAAAGTGTTGGGACAAAATAATTAGGTTAAATTATTCTTTTGGTCCTTCTTTTTATTTATATTATTCAATTTGATCCCTCTATTTTTAAAATGTTTAATTTGGTTATCTAATTTTCATAAAATGTTCATTGTCCATCCATCTAAATTATTGACACTAACAACGTTAATGAAATCGAACGAAAGAACAACATTGAACTTTTTATTAAAAAAATAGAGGAAAAATTGAACATTTTAAAAATAGAATGATCAAATTGAATAATAATTGAAAAAAATAATTTATACCTATGCATAATATTTAAATAAATGATTTTATTTATCTTAAAATTATTTTAGATTGAATTAAAATAATATAAAAATAAAAGATTTTTTTTTTGAAAAAACCCCAATTTTTTTTTATCGATTTTGGATTGGTTCTACTGATTCTTACTAATTCTGAGATGAGTTAGGTTTTTAAAGTTAATAGATTGATCACCAAACCAATTTTTGGTCAAATCAGATGAATTGAATTGTCGAATCCGACTTTTAAAACAATGATTAAAATGGAAAAATAATCATGAAACCAACCTTAATTATCTTAACAAGATCATGATTCATGTCAGGCAACAAATTGAGTACTTGAAATCACTACAAAAAAAAACCTCATTTAGCCACCGAAGAAATCGGTCGCTAAAATCACTATTACAGTCGCTAATTTATTTTGCCATTGAGTTAGCGACCGACAGTTAACGGTGGCCAAAACCCTAGTCGCAAAACCCCTTTGCCACCGAATTAATTAATCGGTGGTTAAAATTAATAATTTAGCGACCGAAGAAGTGGTCGCAAAAGTTAATTTATTCAGTAACTATTAATGTGAAAAACAAACCATTCGGTCGCTAAAAATATAATATTTGCTATTGAATTAGCCACTAATGTTTTCGGTCGCTAAATTAAAAAATAATTCGGTCGCTAATTCGGTGGCAAAATGGAAATTATTATGGTGGCTATTTTGGTGGCTATTTATATTTTATTTGCCACCGAATTATTCGGTCGCTATTTTAGTAGCCAAAGTCATTAAAACTAATTTCAATTATAATTTTTGTGACTGACTCAGCGATCGAATAAATATTTAATAAAATTGGATCAGTCGCAAATTCGGTCGCTGGAATTTAAAAAAATTAAAAAAATATATATATAATTGTAAATTAAAATCGGTCCCTAATTCAGTTGTTAAAATCATTTTTAAAAATGATATATTTCGATTCCTAAATTTATTTATATAACAATATTTTAATTTATACTATTTTACCTTAATGATTAAATTTGTTTAAGCTAAATTTCTAACAATTTTAAATATGCTTAGGTAAAATGAAGCCTAAAACATATAAAAAAATTAATATAAGGGCAAATAATGTCCCTAAACTACGACATAATTTTTCATATGTCAAAGATGATTCAAACATTTCATCAAATTCAACTAGATGACTATAAATACATTTTAATTTGTAAAGACAAAAAATCCAACTATAATGATGAATACCTTGATAGGATTTTTATTTAATCGTTGTGAATACTATAAATGTGACAGTAAAAAATTTTAAGTCTATCAATGTCAATAGGTATCAATTTCAACCAATAAGAGTATTGATGACAACCAAGACAATACATGCACTCTCATAGCAACATGTTGATTCCTTTCATCAATTGAAGGAACAAGGACTCAAGTATGGAGCTTCATCTATCCATCTTTGCTCCCAATTGTTCTCCCTAAATTCAGGAACAAATGATTGACTAGTTGTGATACTATCTTGTATTTTATGCCACTACAAGAAACAACATATAGACATACTTAAAATGCTTCAAAGGTACGTAGTTCTAAAATATAAGACAAAAGTAACCACAAAAAGGAGAAAAAATGAACAAAAAGAGTCAAGTTGTGCATATAATACACCTTTCCCACTTAAAGGCAATGGTGGGAATATGTTTATAATAATCCTTACTAAACAATAGTAACATGGGAAAAGAAAACAACCAAGATTATAATCCCAAATGACATGAAAATGCAACAAGGCAAAAACAAATTTGACTAACCCCCTTTACATGAATAAGAACATCACTTGCATGCATCAACCCAAATGATGGAACAAGAAAAGTTTTATAAAGAGTTTTATTTTTTTTAAAAATGATACAAATATATTAATAACATCAAGTATAATTTTTTTTTATATAAATATCATAATAAAACTGATATCATAGATATATTGTAAATATGGTATCATAATAAAAATCATAAATATCATGATTTAATCTATTTTTAATTCTATGTATCAATTATATCATATCATAATAAATATAGTAAGCAATTACATATTCTTTTTTATCTTAAATGATTTAATCTTTTTTTAGTTTTACTATTTCTAATTTTAATAGGAAAATGTCTTGTTTTACTAGAAATGATAACTACAAGGATTTGGGTATTACCCCTACTCTTTTATTATAGAGTTGAACTTTTTTTTTTTTTACTTCACTATTCCTTTAAAAGTAACTAATGGTGTCTAGTGTCAAGTATGAGATGCCAAACACCACTTGTTTAATCTTTTATTAAACGATTGAGTCTAACAATGTTTTGTTTGTAGAACTAGCAGTTTCTAACCATCCTATAAATTGCTAAGGCCAAAGAATACAAATAATCAATTACAATAACAAGAGTTACTTAATTTAAATACTAAAGCTCTTGGCATCAGCAATAAAGAAAATGATAACCATTATATTTTAGTGATCAGAAAATTTATAATTTAGAGCACAATATACTGTTCTTTTTCTATTTTGAATCTATAGTGTGTAAAGCCTAGAGACAATTGTATACACATGAAAAATGAAACATGGCAGAATAAGAAAATCGCTAACTTATCCAATCAATGTAAGAAGACAAACAAAAAAGGTATGACAATTTTAATGTATGAAACCATATAATCAGGGCCGGTCCTGACATTTTGTGGGCCCTGAGCGAAACAATAGATAAGGACGCCTTATATATAGGTATTTTAAAATTTAAATTAATATGTATTCTATAAAAAGATATACATTTAATTTCAATAAAAAAAATACATTTACACCCTTAATTTTGTAAATAACCTTCTTATTTTACTTTTTTTTTTTTTGCCATTTTTTTGCCTTTTATTTTAACTAATGAATTAACTTATGCCAAAAAAAAGGGTCTAATATTTGATATCTATGAATGAATGAAGAAGCTGAAAAGGCATGTTTGCAATTACAACATAACTTAGACTTAACTTAATCTAGAGTTATTTAACACTTAAAACAAGTTTTCTAGTTAATCTTTTAAATTTAATTGGAGTATTTCAATACTATAAAGATTTTTTAATTGGAAAAAATTGAAAATTGTTAAAATAATTTATAAAACAGAATTTTAATTAGAAAAAATATATTTTTCCTAAATCCCGTTAAATTATTCCTATCATGCCACTAAAGGCCATACCTTTTTAAGTTATACAAATACCTCACGTAGACCCACTATTTTTTTTTTCTTTCAATTGCTTAAACTTCATCCAATGGTCCAAGTTATAACAAGTTTAGTAAAAAAATTACAAAGAAGCTAGAGATGTCACGAATTGGTAATTTAGTAGTTCTATTTTTTTTATATACAATTTAGTAGTTCTAATGGAATAAAAATTGTTCCCCTCTCAAGCATCAAATTCTCAACATGTGGGTATCAATTGTCCAGTACCAGCCACGTGTCTGTCTTCTTCATTCAGAACTAATATTATTATATAATAAGTCTATAAAGCTCAACATTAGTTGTTTTGTTTTTATCCTAAATTCCTAATCCTATAAATAATTTAAACATTATTGATTTTTAAAAACAAAATAAATCACAAATTTACAAGTGAAAGTGATGCACATACCAACAGGTATTATTTGAGTTTTGTTCCAGCTACCATATGCCTTTCCCTCTCGGCTCCTCAGTCACAATTGTGGACAAGTTGGACTCCTGGATAGCAGACTCTCAGTGTAGTAAAATGGAAGTCTCAGTGCAGTAGAAAGAAAGTCTCACTGGCTTATAACAGTATATCACTAATCAATAGTTAGTAAGAGATTTAAGCACATTTGCAAAAACTGATTTCACCACAATACAAAATTTAAAAAAACGAAAACACTAAGTTACCAAGACTTTGAATAAGAATAACAAGAAACAGAAAAACTCAAGCGCAATTCAAATAATTTTGAAAACAAAGAAATTTTTTACTGGAAAATAAAAAATAAAAACAAAAACTAAGTAACCATGATTAGAGAGAAAAAAATACAGAGTATTATGAGAGGAAAAGGGTGACCAATCTTAAAACAAGTTTTCAAAAAAAATCAAAACACACATACAACTAGTGAGAAGTTTCAGAAAGAAAAACAGAACATACCTTCAAGCAAAGGCAGACACTCAGGCACCTTGCACCTTCAATCTTGAAGAAGAACAACCCGCCAGCCAAAATCGAAGCAACAGTACAAAATCATTCACAATGTTGTTATTTAAAATATAATAGCTGTTCAAATAAAAATGAGTGAAAAAGGATGAATAGAAGCCATCACCAGCTAACCCCTTTGAACCTATGTAGGCATTTCGATATCAAACAACATTAAAATCACCGCATTCTGAACCACTGCGAAACCATGATTTAACCATACACCATGACCAAGACGCCTATGATTAAAAAGGCACCAATCAAAACAACAACAATCAAAGAGTGGAAAGGAAAAAATGTAAAAAAGAAACCAGGTAAGAAACCCCAATCACCACATCGGAGTTTTGTCACTGCTGGAACCTATTTCTAATTGGGATCGTCACCTTTGTCGATAACAACGCATCCTCCTTGGTCGCTTATCGCCGCACCGTAATGCTCCCTCCCTCTCTCTTAATCGCAACTCCCTTTCTCTTTGCGCATCCTCCTTGCTGCAGCACCGTCATGGCCGCCATAGGTGTTGAGCCCTTCTCCTGCTCACGCTTTCCGCTCCCAAGCATTTAGGGTTCAGATAGCCCTTTCTACCCCCCTTTTCTCCTTTTGTTTATATTTTATCATTATTTTTTTCTTTCCATTTTGCTATTGGACCAGGTATTGTGAATAGCCCAATTCCAAATCTTAAATATGTTAGCAAAGTTAAAATTTCTTAGTTACTATTAACATTAATTAATTAATTAAAGGAAAAAATATAAAATAATAACATTATTAATAATAGAATTATTAAAAATATATAATGATATACTCTTAAATTAATAATAACAGCAATAATAAAAAATAATTATAATGATACAGTCTTAAATGAAATTATCTTATAATTATTAAAATTAATTTGATTACTTAATAAAAATAAATGACTAATGATAGTAAAATATTTGATGGAAAAATGATTAATTTTCAAGAGAAAAATATGGATATCACATTTAATAGTTGACTTGATATATTAATTCAAAAGATCAAAATTTAACTTTACTTCCAAGTTAAATTTTCGTAATATTTAGTTTTAAAAATAGAAATAAATTTCTAGAACCTATTACTTCAATCATAATTTATTTGTCAAAAAAATAAATCGTTTAACACAAAATTAGGTAAATTAAAGATAACAATAAAATCAAATATGAAGATTTTATTATATGTCACGAATTGAATTTATTTGACAAGAGAATAAACCATTTAATACAATATCAGGTAAATTAAAGATATCCGTAAAAAAAAGATAAATTAAAGATAAGAATAAAATCAAATATGAAGCATTTATTTATGTAATCTTCTTCTTATATGTCACGAGTTATTCAATGATAAGATTAAATAATATTGTAATTTAAATAAAATAGAATCAAGAAATACTTTTATTTAAAATTCTTTAGCATATAATGAATTTTAAAATAAAATTCACAAATTCTGTCATTAAATTTATTTAAAATTAATTAAATATTAGTATATTAATTTGAATATTGCACAAGATATATATTTATTTTTATATAATTAAAATGTATAATAAATAAATAGTATTAATATATAAATTATATTTAAAATTATAATAAATAATTTAAATTATCATATAAGGTTCTATTTAAGGTTTAATTACTTTTTTATCCTATAATTTATTTTTTAGGTTCAATTTGATCCTCTTTTTCATTTAAAGATTCAATTAGGTCCTGTATTTTTTTTAAAATGATTTAGTTAGGTCCTTTACTTTTAAAATAAATGTTTATTTTTATATTTATTAACAGTCTCACTCAACAAGTTGTAAATTATAGTTTATATCTAAGTTACAAACTGGATAACTCAAATTAATATTAATATTTTTATTAAAACATTATTTAAAAAATAATTTTATAAGTTAATTTTATTAATGTGGTTACTTGAGCTTAATGAAACCCAAACAATCTAGTAATGTTTGACTCAAGCCTAATATAACCTAAGTGATACAATTATGTTTGACCTAAGCCCAGTAAGTGAAGCTCAAGCGATCTAGTAATGTTTGGCTAAAGCCCAATGAAGCCCAAGTGATACAATGATGCTTGACCTAAGTCCAATGTAACTTAAGTGATACAGTGATATTTGACCAAAGCCTAATGAAGCTTAAGTGACCCAATGATGTTTGACCCACGCCCAATGCAACTAAAGTGATCCGATGATGTTTGACTTAAGCCTAATGAAGCCTAAATGACACAGTGATGTTTGATCCAAGCCTAATATTGCCCAAGTGATACAATGATATGACAATGTTTGACTTAAACCTAATGAATCCCATGTGATTCAAGGATGAAAATGATTACATATTATGATTACATATTAAATGGTTGTGCAGGAAGAGAGAGCTTCGAGAAGAAGGTGATTATGGACTTATGTTTCTACTCAAGGGAGGGATAGAGAAAGCTATTAGTGTCACATTTGGGCCTTTTTTAGCCTTAATCAATCATTAGTTTTACAGTTTGGTCTTATTGGGCCTTGGTCAAGCACTAGTGCTACAATTGGGCCTTATTGGGCATTAGGCAATCATCTGTGTTATACTTGGGCCTTGATCAATCATTAATGTGACAATTTTGCTTTTGGGCCTTAGTTAATCATTAGTATTAGAATTGGGGCATATTGGGCCCTATTCAATCATTAGTGTAAAACGTGTATTAGGCTTTCGTTAATCATTAATATTGGGCCTTGGCCAATCATTGGTATTATAATTGGGCTTAATCAAGTCTTGTTCAATGAATAGTATTACACTTGGGCCTTAGTTAATCATCTATGTTATAATTGGGCCTTGATCAATCATTAGTGCTACAATTGGGTCTTAGTTAATCATTAATGTTACAATTTGGGATTATTGGGCCTTGGTCATTCATTAGTGTTATAGTTAGGGCATATTGGGCCTTGTTCAATCATTAGTATAAAACGTGTATTGGGCTTTCGTCAGTCATTAATGTTAGGCCTTGTTCAGTCATTGGTGTTACAATTGGAGCTTATTGGGCCATGGACACACATCGGTGTTGGGTCTTGATCAACCATCCATGTTAAACTTGGGTGTTATTGAGCCTTGGTCAAACAACAATAAAACACTTACGTAGTATTTATATTTTATATGTTATATTATTATTATTATTATTGTTATTATTATTATATGTGAATTATTTAATATATAACTAGTATTGTAGAATTATTTTGCACAATTTTTTTATAAATCCATTATTATTTATATGTGTAATTATATAAAATATTTATTATATAATTAATATTGATATTTTATATTATAATATAAATATTACTATTGTTATTTATAAATAATATGCTTACATGTTAGATGTATCTACTTTTGAAAGAAAGACAATAAACCATAATGTATGATGTCTTTAATTATGTTTTCTTCTGTTTTTTAATTTAAAATGAAAAACATATAGTAAAATAATTATATATATATATATATATATATAATGTTATTATTATTTCTATTTTAATTATATATGAAATAATTATAAAAATTAATGTTAAAAATTATTATTATATTATTTTGGTAAATTTTCAATTTTATAATTGTTAGATTGAATTTTTATTATGACCTTAGCGATTGAATGTGTTGGTCACAAAATTTCACTTTTCAGATATTTAGCGACCGATAATATCGGTCACTAAAATAAAAAATCAAATTAACAATTTAAATTCATTTATTATATAATTTAGCGACTGATCTAACATATAATATTAGAGACCGACATCACCAGTCGCGAAATAATATATAGGCTTAAATGCAATTTTAGTCCCCCTATTTTGTATAATCTGTAATTTTGATCCCTCTGTTTTAAAATTGAGACATTTAGTCCCCCTATTTTGTATAATTCACAATTTTAGTCCATCTATTTAAAATTGAGACATTTAGACCCCCAATTTTGTAAAATCCGTAATTTTAGTCCTTCTATCAAATTGGAAGCATTGATCGCTAAGAGAATAACGTTGACCCTAACGTGACCCATATATAGTAATGTGGCACAAGATTATTTGTTTACTTTTTTTAATTATTTTAAATACTGAGCAGATAAATTGATGAAAAATATATTTTAAAAAAAGATAAAATCATTTATTTTAATGGTTGGAGTAGTCGTGAGTCATAATCTGAAAATCATGAGTCTTAATCATTTATTTTAAATTATTCCCACATCATTGAAGCACATGTTACGTCATAGTCAACGTTAATATTATAACGGTTAACGATTATAATTTGACAGAAGGACCAAAATCACGGATTTTACAAAATTGAGGGACTAAATGTCTCAATTTTAAAACATTGGCACTAAAATTACAGATTGTGCAAAATAGGTGGACTAAATGTCTCAATTTAAAAATAGGGGGACTAAAATTACAGAATATGCAAAATAGGAGGACCAAAATTGCATTTAAGCCTAATATATAATATTAGCGACCGCATTATCGGTGGCAAACTATTTCTGATATCTTTATTTTAATTGAAACATTTTTGCGACCGACTTAGCGACTGATATAAGTCTTAATAATTGGCGACCGATATATCGGTCGCTAAAGTAGTTACTAACTGCCAACAAATGTTTTTTTCAATAAAAATGAATACGGTCGCTAAAACGGTCTCTATTTGCGACTGATTTGTTTCAGTGGCAAAATTCGGTCGCTAAATCGACTTTTTTTTTGTAATGAATAAAAAGTTATAAAATAATAATAAAAATATCGCAAAAGGAAAAAGAAGGAATTATCTAATAAATGAAAATATTAAGTAGATATCTAAAAGAAAATTCAAATTTATTTAGATAGCAAAAAATAATAAATTAGTTAGATGAAATGGTAATAATAGGAGGTTAAATTACTCTTTTAGTCTCTCTTTTTATTTACATTATTAATTCGATCATTTTATTTTTAAAATATTTAATTTGGTCTATCTATTTTTAAAGTGTTCAATTTGGTCTTTTAATTTTTTTAAAAAAAAAGATCAAAGTTGTCATTTTGTCCGTTTTCATTAATGTGGTTAATATCAATTTGGACATAAAGTACAATATTAAACATTTTTTGAAAATTAAAAAAATTAAATTGAACATTTTAAAAATAAAAAGGCAAAAGTAAATAATATAAATAAAAAAGTAAAATAAAAGAATTTAACCAAATAATTAAGAGAAATACTGGTGACATTCTCTTTTTAACACTCTTTCTATTGTTGAGAACTAGTATTTTGATTAGCTCGTGCATTGCATAGGATACATGTTTATTTTATACAACTAAAATTTATAATAAATAAATTTTTTAAAATATATAAATTATATTGTAATTAAAATCTGCATTAAATCAATTTTAACATATAAATTATATTTTAGATTTATGATAAATGAATTTCAAAGATAAAATATATATATTTAAAATTGATTTCTGATATTTAGTTATAACTTATTAACATGTTCAATTGATGTTAAAACCATAAGAATATATATCATATTAATATTTATGAGTATATTTAAATTTTGATGATAAAATAAATATTTTTAAAATTGATTTTTATTATTCAGTTACAACTTGTTAAATTGTTCCGTTGTATTAAAATCATAAAAGATGTACCATATGCTAATTAGGAGACTGAAATTTACTATTTTATGAGAGAAAAGCATTTAAATAAAAATGAATGGGAGAGAGTGAGAAGAGTAAAAGAGTAAAGACATGAAGAAGTAGAAGCAAATAGTATTACACGTCCTCGTTTATATAGATAGAAGGGTATTTATTTATATTTAAAGACTAAAACATAAAATATCTTGAAATAATGTTCAAAAAGGCTGAGAGAGACTAATATAGTTACGCGACGACTGGGAGAATATTTAAAAAGGAGGTGAAAGATGAGTGCGGATATGCTAATGGCAAATATGGGATAAGAGTGGATGAAATCCAATGCGAAACCAAGACAGAGGAAAAGAAGAGCGAAGAGGGCAAATCGAGTGTTTCTAGAATGAAAATTGCTACGGTAACCTTCTATCATCATTCGAGCCTGCTTCAGCATCAAAAATGTCTCTACACGTTGTTTCCGAAGATCATCTAGGTCAACTGAGTTACACAACTCACAAGATATTCGTTTACAATGCATCAAGCCATAATCATGCAGAATATGCAGTTTGTTGGGTCTCACTAGTGTGTCTTGTCCCGTGCTCATAGAGAACTTACAGTAATGCGTGGATCTCATGCAAAGATGCTCATCAGGCAGATTCTTTAACTGTTTAGCATCCATGTTTGAACATTCACTTTCAAGATTGCTGGGGCACACAAAGGATGAGTTCATTACCATTTTCACTCCAGCTTGTGTCGTCAAGTTATACATCGTGCTTATTTCTTTTTGTGCTTGTTCGTTCAGTAGTGAAGGATCTACTGAACGAATAATATCTTTAATTTTTTTTTATATCTTTAATTTATTGTGAAGTCTATTAATGAAATATCACTCATTCTCCATAAAAGTTGATGTATTTAATGAGCTATTAATAATATAATTCATTCTTATTGGTTGAAAAAATATTATGAATAATGTCATTATATCTAACCAAACATTTAAACCAATTAATCTTAAGGACATTTTTTTTAAATAAAATTTAAATTTAAATTTGTATTTATTAAAATTAACTAATTTAATCACTTTCTTTCGTCTTGATGATTTAGTCATGTGTTTCTTAATTATATATAGGATGAGAGATAGTATAGTGTATCTTTCTCTTACCTGGTTAGATCTGAATACTTCATATATTTCCTCACTATCCCGCAATCGACTGCGTCTTCCTGGAGATTCTTCACGAACTATTTCCCAACCCATTTGCCGTATCAAGTCATGCATTTGTATTCTATTGTCATTTGGAATTGTTATAAGAGATTTTTGTTGGAGAACCTCTATAGAAATAGCTCCATGAAAACCCCAAGCATCAAGTTGGCCTATGACATAGTCTTTGTCATCTTCTGTGAAAAAGAATGCAATATCTAGAAATGCGTTTTTCTCTACTTCATCTAGTCCCTCGTAACCAAATCTTAAGACACTTTGAATTTTCTGATTGGGATACTTGTTGATTTTGCTTAATGCAGACTCCCACGTCTCTACAGTGCTTCTGGAATGGAAATATGCAACTAAAACTGTCAAAGCTAATGGATTGCCCTGGGCGATTTTAGCGACCTTTCCAGACAGCTTTTCATATCCCATCTTGGGTTGGGTTTCATTGAAGGCATTTAAGCATAAGAGTGTGAGGGGACATTTCCCAGACCTTATGAATTTGATGAATTTGGTCCGAAGTATTCACATCATGAAGCACAAGTAGAACTTTTTTCTTACCAATCCTTTTCCTAGCATAACTGAAGAATTTTCCTTTGGTTGTATGGAGACCTTCTCCTTGGAACAGATCAGATATAAATTTCTCTTGTAAAAGACTCAGTTCAGGTTGTTCCACTTTGTCTCTTACAAGCAAGAAGCAACAACCATCATATTGAGCAGAATATTTGTGAAATATTTCAAGGGCAATGGTTGTCTTACCTGCGCCGCCCATGCCCCAAACTCCAACAAAAAGAACTTCTCTTGATTCCATTTGCAATAAGGATTGAATTTGTGCAATGTTTTGATCAATTCCAACGAGACCTTTCAATTCACTTGGGCCACACTTGTTTAACTTGCCAAGCTTTTCCAAAATGTCTTCTACGATTTTATCGACAAGATCAGCTTCATCCCTAGATAAAGAAAAAAAAAACCTTGATAGTAGCACAAATTGTATATATATATGATGATATGATTCTAGAGACCATCACCTAAATTAACACAGAAAACAGAGGCTTAAATTTTTGTTAAAATTCAAGCAATCAGCTAGAAATGCAGATTACAAACGGAATAATTATGTTTATTGACTTGGTCTATTTCTCCATCCATCACTCATTTTTGTTGTTCTTTTTTTTATAAATAAAAGAGAAGAGGGCATATATCTTGTTAAACTTTTATTATCGACTCTATATGTAGAATTAAAGTGTAAAACAAGATTCAAATATTAATAATATCCTAATATTTAAATCAAACTGATAACATCTTTGAATTTAGACGATAAGAATAATATTTTCATCTTAACAATATCCTATTTATCTCATAATCGTATAAACTTATATATGTACAATTGTATTGTATTTTCTCATATGTAACTCCTCTTGATCAAAATGCATGATACATTAAAAATGTATTGGGAAAAGACTAGAAAAGAAATTAAACTTACTTAAAATTTGTTGGATAATCAAACCCTGATAAAGCAGCTGCCCTTTTCAAAGAAGATCTCCAACTTTGTACCTTGAGCATGTTTTCCTTGAGTCTTTCTTCATGTTTAGCTAAAGCATCTCCATAATCTCCAAGCTGGTGCCGCACAACTGATGGATGTACATGAAAGAAAACAGGTATTACAACCTGTTTATTTCTTTCCATGCATTCAATAATTTTGGCAAGCTCTTCCAAGCACCACTTTGATGATGCATAGTTTTTTGAGAAAATGACCAATGAAATTTGTGATCCTTCAATTGCTCTGAGAAGTGAGGATGATATTTCACCTCCTTTGTCAAGTCTCTCATCCACATAGAAATCAATCTGCTTGTCGCCTAATACTCTTTTCAAATGGCTAAGCAGACCTTCGCGGACGTCTGTGCCTCTAAAGCTGATGAAGACATCAGAAGATGAGGATGCCATATCAATTGGACAGAAACAAGAGCAAAAGGACCAACAAGTCGTTGGTCGGAGTGGTATTGGACTCAGTCCCTTTAAGCAAGGTTTCGGGTTTGAGACTTGTGGATGGAAAAAAGGTAGTTGGGAGAAGAGATTCCACTAAAGGTGGCTAGCCAAGTTTCATGATGAAAATTAGTCATCAATAAAACTGGTGGATACTTCGCACCAATGTCATGGATAAAAAAAAAAAAAAAAGAGCAAAAGGTGTCTTGATCTGGCCCTCCCTTAATACATGTAAGTTTTGTTCTCTCCACAAACTGGAGTAAATCTGTGAAGGAGTAAAAGATAGATCTACAACCAAAGATTAGCTAGTTATTAAAGTCTATACTCTATATACCAAACTGAATTTCCAAAAGATTAATAACTTTACATAAGCTAGAAAGTTAATGATCATTCATCACCACAAACCTGTTTCAAGGCACCTGGCTATAAGAGCACTCTGTAATCTGTATATAGCATATATACTTACTGAAAAGAGAAATTTTACTAGTAAAAACAAGATTAGACGGCAATGCACCTCGTTATTTCCGTCAAACATGAAATTTGTTTTTCAATTTTTCATTTAATATTATTCAATAAAACATAAATACTTATTGAAAAGAGATTATCTTAATAGTACCAAACAAGATTAGACGGCAATGCACCTCGTTATTTCCGTCAAACATTAAATTTAATATTATTCAATAAAATTTATTCAATCAAATTTAATATTAGACGGCAATGCACCTCGTTATTTATTTCCGTCTAATCTTGTTTTTACTAGACTGCAATGCACCACAAGATTATTCATTTAATATTATTCAACAAGATTATCTCTTTTGATTTAATATTATTCAATAAAACATAAATACTTATTGAAAAGAGATTATCTTAATAGTACCAAACAAAATTTGACGGCAATGCACAACGTTATTTCAGTAATTAAACTTGAATTTTTTTTCTTTTCAATTTTTAATCTTATATTTGTCAATAAAATAGCGCTGCAATTCATTTGGTGCTTTTTCATGCAAGAATAATGATAAACGTACATCCGGGTTTTGTACACCTAGCTTCTACCCAAAAACACGATTAATTATATGTATAAAAATGGTTAATTTTATTTTATAACTGGTTAAAAGTAAATGAATATAATTATATATAATTTAACCATTTACGAGGTTAAATTAACGACTATTAAACATTTTAATAACCTTACGACTCTATTAACTACTTGTGAAACAAAGTTAATCATGATTACATATTTCAATAACCTCATGACAATATTAACCACATTCATAATTGTATATAATATGTTCATTTGCTCTTAGTCACTTATGAGATAAAATTAACCATATTTGCACATGTAATTAACTACATGTGATGGTCAAGAACCGAATGACACTATTAACCACTTGTAAGATGAAGTTAACCTCTATCAATAACCTCATAAATCTATTAATCACAATATTTATATATTACTACTTCATTTACTGTTAACCATTTGTAATACAAGATAAATCATATTTATACATGTAGTTAACCACTTATATTGGGTGGACACCGGATGTAAAATTCTTAGTGGGACAAATATCACCACTCTTCATGCAGAAACACTTCCTACTACCCAGATAGCAAAATTGTACCCAAAAAATGTGGAAATTTCCTAATCATACCTGTTGGATGAAGATATTTTTAATAAGCTAAAATTTTATGAGTAAATTATACTCCCCTCCCCTGAGATATGCAAGTATTACACTACATTCTCCTCTTATGTTGAAATATACAATTTACTACATTTAATTTAACGTTGTTGAAGTAAAATACACTTGTCTCTTGGCAAAGTTAGTTGTGTAATGTGCGTGAGTTATTATAAACTCTCTAGTACCTAAGTTTGATTCCTTTGGAAAAAAAAGACTACACTTCTCTCACATGAGAGATGCAAGTAATACTCTACTCTTCCTTCTTATGCCAAATGTATAATAAATTTCATTTTCCTCCCTTGAGAAAAGTGAGTATTACACTGTACCTCTTCTCCTATTTTAAAATATATAATTTAGTCTATTTGACTTAACATCGTTCAAGAATATTCGTTATAAGATTTTAAAATATATTTTCAATTAAAATATATGCTTTTTTTTTAATTTACTTAGTTGTCATTCCTTTGGGAAAAAAAAAGACTACACTTCTCTCCCATGAGAGATGCAAGTAATACTCTACTCTTCCTTCTTATGCCAAATGTATAATAAATTTCATTTTCCTCCCTTGAGAAAAGTGAGTATTACACTGTACCTCTTCTCTTATTTTAAAATATATAATTTAGTCTATTTAACTTCACATCGTTCAAGAATGTTCCCTGTGTGTATCTAAGAACAGGGTTGATCGTGTTTTATGTTAAGTGTGACTCTTTGAGAGATGCTAGCCGTGTGCTCGATGAAATGCCGGAGCAGAATGTGGTGTCGTGGAGGGCTATGATCTCGGCTTATTCTCATGAGAGAGGGTGTGCCTCTCAAGCATTGAGTTTTTTTGTGCAGATGCTAAGATCAGGTATTCTTGGATTGCCTGCACTTTGTACAAGTTCATATATGAGAGTGGTGGTTATTGTTGGTAATTGTGGAACTGGAATGGAAGGAACTAATATAGATGAATGTTTTATCAAGTATTGGTTTTATGTAGGAGAAGATGTGTTGTCACTTGTTACCCACAAGTTGGTAATTTAGAGTTTCATATATTTTGATTCTTTTGAAAAGGAGTTAATTGTCAATAATGTTGACTAGGACCTTCATTGAATTGGAGGAACCTATTGACCCTATGATGAGCTTGGTATAAGGATAAATTAGAAAATGAACTTACATGGACCAAAAATGAAAAAGTACTAACTTATAGGGATGGATTTGATATTTAAGCCGATTTATATTTGCAAATGATTATTTCCCTATACAAAATTAGATGATGAGTGAGGAATGTTTTCTTTTAATTGTTAATTAATATAGTAACATTGTTCAGTTGAAAATAAAAAGTCCAACATAAATAAACATTTTAACACACATTAGCTACCAATTTGTCATTGGTCCGAGTGGAACTGAGCTTGTTCTCTTTAAATAAGGTCTCGAATTTGATTCTTGTTGGTGGAAAAAATGTGATTGGAAGGGGTGCCTAGGCCGATTATTCGGCAGAGATTAGTCATAAAAAAAGCTAGTGAATACTCTGTACCAATATCATGAAGACAATAAAAAAATACAATATTCTGACATAAATGTAAAATTTGATCATTGTATTCACATATTCAATTTTCTTCCATTTTACTTTTTATTCTATTTTTCTTCTTATTTTTCTTTTTAATTATTTCTCATCACATCATTTATGTGATGCATCAATTTTATTTCTTTTTCTTTATTTTTTGGTTTATTTAATTATTTGGTTTTAATATTTATCCACATTTTACGTTTTAATTCCCATCTAGAAACTCTACATTTTAGTTCCTATAATTTTTTTTTAATATTTTAGTCCTTATACTTTTATTTTATTATGGTTTCACACAGTTAGAAAACTAACAATAAAGACTACAACATGAAAAATTAGCTCTTGTACGTAGAAATTAAAACATAAAGTTTCTAAATATAAAGAATAAAACATAGATAAAAGTGTTGGGACAAAATAATTAGGTTAAATTATTCTTTTGGTCCTTCTTTTTATTTACATTATTCAATTTGATCCCTCTATTTTTAAAATATTTAATTTGGTTATCTAATTTTCATAAAATGTTCGTTGTCCATCCATCTAAATTATTGACACTAGCAATGTTAATGAAATCGAATGAAAGAACAACATCGAACTTTTTATTAAAAAAAAATAGAGGAAAAATTGAACATTTTAAAAATAGAATGATCAAATTGAATAATAATTGAAAAAAATAATTTATACCTATGCATAATATTTAAATAAATGATTTTATTTATTTTAAAATTATTTTAGATTGAATTAAAATAATATAAAAATAAAAGATTTTTTTTTGAAAAAACCCCAAATTTTTTTTTTGTCGATTTTGGATTGGTTCTACTGATTCTTACTAATTTTGAGATGAGTTAGGTTTTACCAAACCAATTTTTGGTCAAATTAGATGAATTGAATTGTCGAATCCAATTTTTAAATCAATGATTAAAATGGAAAAATAATCATGAAACCAACCTTAATTATCTTAACAAGATCATGATTCATGTAGGGCAACAAATTGAGTACTTGAAATAAAAAATTATAAAATAATAAAAAAATATATCACAAAAGGAAAAAGAAGGAATTATCTAATAAAAGAAAATTCAAATTTATTTAGATAGCAAAAAATAATAAATTAGTTAGATGAAATGGTAATAATAGGAAGTTAAATTACTCTTTTAGACTCACTTTTTATTTACATTATTCAATTTGATCCTTTTATTTTTAAAATATTTAATTTGGTCTATCTATTTTTAAAATGTTCAATTTGGTCTTCTAATTTTAAAAATAGAAGATCAAAGTTGTTATTTTATCCGTTTTCATTAATGTGGTTAATATCAATTTGGACAGAAAGGACGATATTAAACATTTTTTGAAAATTAAAAAAATTAAACTGAACATTTTAAAAATAAAAAGACCAAAATAAATAATATAAATAAAAAGTAAAATAAAAGAATTTAACTAAATAATTAAGAGAAATGCTAGCGACATTCTCTTTTTAACACTTTTTCTATTGTTGAGAACTAGTATTTTAATTAGCTCGTGCATTGCATAAAATACATGTTTATTTTATATAACTAAAATTTATAATTTATAATAAATAAATTTTTAAAATATATAAATTATATTGTAATTAAAATCTGTATTAAATAGATTTTAACATATAATTTATATTTTAGATTTATGATAAATGAATTTCAAAGATAAAATATACATTTAAAATCGATTTCTGATATTTAGTTATAACTTGTTAACATGTTCAATTGATGTTAAAACCATAAGAATATATATCATATTAATATTTATGAGTGTATTTAAATTTTGAAGATAAAATAAATTTTTTTAAAAATGATTTTTATTATTCAGTTACAACTTGTTAAATTGTTCTATTGTATTAATTAAAATCATAAAAGATGTACCATATGCTAGTAAGAAGAGTGAAATTTACTACTTTATGATAAAGGAGTATTCAAATAAAAATAAATGGAAGAGAGTGAAAAGAGTAAAGAGTAAAGAGACATGAAGAAGTAGAAGCAGATAGTACTATACGTGGTCATTTGTATACATAGAAGGGTATTTATTTATATTTAAAGACTAAAACATAAAATATCTCGAAATAATGTGCAAAAAGGCTGAGAGAGACTAATATAGTTACGCGACGACTGGGAGAATATTTAAAAAGGAGGTGAAAGATGAGTGCGGATATGCAAATGGTAAATGTGGGATAAGAGTGGATGAAATCCAATGCGAAACCACGACAGAGGAAAAGAAGAGCGAAGAGGGCAAATCGAGTGTTTCTAGAATGAAAATTGCTGCGGTAACCTTCTATCATCATTCGAGCCTGCTTCAGCATCAAAAATGTCTCTGCACGTTGTTTCCGAAGATGATCTAGGTCAACTGGGTTACACAACTCACAAGATATTCGTTCACAATACATCAAGCCATAATCATGCAGAATATGCAGTTTGTTGGGTCTCACTACTGCGTCTTGTCCCGTGCTCATAGAGAACTTACAGTAATGCGTGGATCTCATGCAAAGATGCTCATCAGGCAGATTCTTTAACTGTTTAGCATCCATGTTTGAACATTCAATTTCAAGATTGCTGGGGCGCACAAAGGAAGAGTTCATTACCATTTTCACTCCAGCTTGTGTCGTCATGTAATACATCGTGCTTATTTCTTTTCGTGCTTGTTCGTTCAGTCGTGAAGGATCTGCTGAAATGCAGCCATCCATAAGATGGAAGTGACTAAGAAATTTCACGTGAAACTCGCTTGCAGAAAAAACGAAGGTATCTAGTTGAGACCAAATAGGATTATTAATCTTCTTTAGCGGCCAGCCGGATAAATCAGAAAAGCCACCCAATGGTATATACATTTTGATAAATCTCAGACGAGGCATCTTTTTCAAAGTATCTAGTTTCAAATGTAAATCTGTAATTCTAGACGTATCTATTTGCATGGCCTCCACCGCTTCATTTGCCTGAAAATTTCAGAATAACATTACAAAAATTAATACTTTGATACAGGTTGAAAAAATTCAACATACATACCGCAATCGGTTTCCTTCGTCTTGATGATTTAGTAATTTAATCAGTTTCCTTCGTCTTGATGATTTAGTAATGTGTTTCTTAATTATATATAGGATGGGAGATAGTATAGTGTATCTTTCTCTTACCTGGTTAGATCTGAATACTTCATATATTTCCTCACTATCCCGCAATCGGCTGCGTCTTCCTGGAGATTCTTCACGAACTATTTCCCAACCCATTTGCCGTATCAAGTCATGCATTTGTATTCTATTGTCATTTGAAATTGTTATAAGAGCTTTTTGTTGGAGAATATCTATAGAAATAGCTCCATGAAAACCCCAAGCATCCAGTTGGACTCTCACATAGTCTTTGTCATCTTCTGTGAAAAAGAATGCAATATCTAGAAATGCGTTTTTCTCTACTTCATCCAGTCCCTCATAACTGAATCTTAACACACTTTGAATTTTCTGATTGGGATACTTGTTGATTTTGCTTAATGCAGACTCCCATGTCTCTACAGTGCTTCTGGAATGGAAATATGCACCTAAAACTGTCAAAGCTAATGGATTGCCCTGGGCGATTTTAGCTACCTTTCCACGCAGCTTTTCATATCCCATCTTGGGTTGGGTTTCATTGAAGGCATTTAAGCAGAAGAGTGTGAGGGAATCATGAGGGGACATTTCCCAGACCTTATGAATTTGATGAACTCCTCCACTTGTAAGCACATGCTTATCTCTACTTGTTATGATCACTCTACTCCCTGCACCAAAGCAAATGTCTTTGCCAACCAGATATTTTAACTGGTCCGAAGTATTCACATCATCAAGCACAAGCAGAACTTTTTTCTTACCAATCCTTTTCCTAGCATAACTGAAGAATTTTCCTTTGGTTGTATGGAGACCTTCTCCTTGGAACAGATCAGATAAAAATTTCTCTTGTAAAAGACTCAGTTCAGGTTGTTCCACTTTGTCTCTTACAAGCAAGAAGCAGCAACCATCATATTGAGCAGAATATTTGTGAAAGATTTCACGGGCAATGGTTGTCTTACCTGCCCCGCCCATGCCCCAAATTCCAACAAAAAGAACTTCACTTGATTCCATTTGCAATAAGGATTGAATTTGTGCAATGTTTTGATCAATTCCAACGAGACCTTTCAATTCACTTGGGCCACACTTGTTTAACTTGCCAAGCTTTTCCAAAATGTCTTCTACGATTTTATCGACAAGATCAGCTTCATCTCTAGATAAAGAAAAAAAAAAAAAAAAAACCTTGATAGTAGCACGAATTGTATATATATATATATGATGATATGATTCCAGAGACCATCACATAAATTAACACAGAAAACAGAGGCTAAAATTTTTGTTAAAATTCAAGCAATCAGCTAGAAATGCAGATTACAAACGGAATAATTATGTTTAATGACTTAGTCTATTTCTCCATCCATCACTCATTTTTGTTGTTCTTTTTTTATAAAAAAAAGAGAAGAGGACATATATCTTGTTAAACTTTTATTATCGACTCTATATGTAGAATTAAAGTGTAATACAAGATTCAAATATTAATAATATCCTAATATTTAAATCAAACTGATAACATCTTTGAATTTAGACGATAAGAATAATATTTTTATCTTAACAATATCCTATTTCTCTCATAATCGTATAAACTTATATATGTACAATTGTATTGTATTTTCTCATATGTAACTCCTCTTGATCAAAATGCATGATACATTAAAAGTGTATTGGGAAAAGACGAGAAAAGAAATTAAACTTACTTAAAATTTGTTGGATAATCAAACCCTGATAAAGCAGCAGCCCTTTTCAAAGAAGATCTCCAACTTTGTACCTTGAGCATGTTTTCCTTGAGTCTTTCTTCATGTTTAGCTAAAGCATCTGCATAATCTCCAAGCTGGTGCCGCACAACTGATGGATGTACATGAAAGAAAACAGGTATTACAACCTGTTTATTTCTTTCCATGCATTCAATAATTTTGGCAAGCTCTTCCAAGCACCACTTTGATGATGCATAGTTTTTTGAGAAAATGACCAATGAAATTTGTGATCCTTCAATTGCTCTGAGAAGTGAGGATGATATTTCACCTCCTTTGTCAAGTCTCTCATCCACATAGAAATCAATCTGCTTGTCGCCTAATACTCTTTTCAAATGGCTAAGCAGACCTTCGCGGACGTCTGTGCCTCTAAAGCTGATGAAGACATCAGAAGATGAGGATGCCATATCAATTGGACAGAAACAAGAGCAAAAGGACCAACAAGTCGTTGGTCGGAGTGGTATTGGACTCAGTCCCTTTAAGCAAGGTTTCGGGTTTGAGACTTGTGGATGGAAAAAAGGTAGTTGGGAGAAGAGATTCCACTAAAGTTCCACTAAAGGAGCAGAATCTGGTGTCGTGGACGGCTATGATCTCGGCTTATTCTCAGAGAAGGTGTGCCTCTCAAGCATTGAGTTTTTTTGTGCAGATGCTAAGATCAGGTATTCTTGGATTGCCTGCACTTTGTACAAGTTCATATATGAGAGTGGTGGTTATTGTTGGTAATTGTGGAACTGGAATGGAAGGAACTAATATAGATGAATGTTTTATCAAGTATTGGTTTTATGTAGGAGAAGATGTGTTGTCACTTGTTACCCACAAGTTGGTAATTTAGAGTTTCATATATTATGATTCTTTTGAAAAGGAGTTAATTCTCAATAATGTTGACTAGGACCTTCATTGAATTGGAGGAACCTATTGACCCTATGATGAGCTTGGTATAAGGAGAAATTAGAAGATGAAGATTTTTTTAGTTGGTGTGTTGGGTTGAGACTTTTGTTTGTGGGTCACTGTTGTGTCAATGGTTTCTCTGTGTTGACGCTGACGGTAGCTATGCCTTTTTGCAGGTACTGAACCTAATGAATTCACTTTTGCTACCGTGCTTACTTCCTGTAAAGGTTCTTTGGGTTTTGTCCTAGGGAGGCAAATCCACTCTCTTATCATAAAATTAAATTACAAAGCACATGTTTATGTTGGAAACTCACTCCTTGATATGTATGCCAAAGATGGTAAAATTCATGAAGCTTGAGGCATATTTGAATGCTTGCCCGAAAGAGATGTAGTTTCTTGTACTGCCATTATCTCTGGATATGCTCAACTGGGTCTGGATGAAGAGGCATTGGAGCTATTTCGCCGGTTGCAAAGGGAAGGAATGCAATCAAATTATGTTACTTATACTAGTGTTTTAACTGCGCTTTCTGGACTTGCTGCTCTAGATCATGGCAAGCAAGTGCACAACCATCTTCTTCGCTCTGAAGTTCCCTCATTCGTGGTTCTTCAAAGCTTTTTAATTGACATGTACTCAAAATGTGGAAACCTCATTTATGCAAGAAGAATATTTGATACCATGCGTGAGAGAACTGTTATCTCTTGGAATGCGATGTTAGCTGGGTATAGCAAACATGGAGAGGGAAGAGAAGTGCTTGAGCTTTTCAATTTAATGAGAGATGAAAACAAAGTCAAACCTGACAGTGTAACACTTTTGGCTGTGTTATCTGGTTGCAGCCATGGAGGACTAGAAGATAAGGGAATGGATATTTTTTATGATATGACCAGTGGGAAAATTAGTGTTCAGCCAGACACCAAGCACTATGGGTGTGTTGTTGATTTGCTTGGTCGTGCTGGCTGAGTAGAAGAAGCTTTCGAGTTCGTCAAAAAGATGCCTTTTGAACCATTAGCTGCTAGGGTTGCCTTTTAGGTGCTTGCAGTGTTCATTCAAATGTTGACATTGGTGAATTTGTGGGTCATCGGCTTCTAGAAATTGAGCCTGAAAATGCTGGCAATTATGTTATTCTGTCTAAATTATATGCTCTGGGAAGATGTAAGATCACTAAGGAACCTGATGTTGAAGAAGGCTGTAACAAAAGAGCCTGGAAGAAGCTGGATTGAGCTTGATCAAGTACTTCACACTTTCCATGCTAGTGATTGTTCCCATCCTAGAAGAGAAGAAGTATTTGCAAAAGTGCTGGAATTATCAGTCAGGTTTAAAGAAGCTGGTTATGTTCCTGATTTGAGTTGTGTTTTACATAATGTGGATGAGGAGCAGAAGGAGAAGATACTTCTAAGCCACAGTGAAAAGTTGGCTTTGTCTTTTGGGCTAATTGCTACTCCTGAAAGTGTGCCAATCCGTGTAATAAAAAATCTTCGTGGTTGTGTTGATTGCCATAATTTTGCCAAATATATCTCAAAGATTTGTGGAAGAGAAGTGTCTTTGAGGGATAAAAACCTGTTTCATCGAATTGTTGGAGGAAAATGTTCCTGTGGAGATTACTGGTGAGAAGATCTTGATAGAGAGCACTCAATGAACCTCTAAGGTGCATGAAAAAATAGGCTCTTGGACTTTGGTCTTTAATCTGTTTTGATACTATAAATAATATTCTTAAATGAAGATATGCCCAAGCCTTGGAATTCATAAAATTTCTTTGAATTGCTTTCTATTATGGATATTTGTATGTCTGGTGTATTCCCCAAAATTAAAGTGTTTAGTATCTTGAAGATTGATATAACAACATGAAGATTTTGATCAAATTAGTTGGCATTAATCATGCATCCAGAGCATTATCATGTAATACATTTGCAACTTTGAAACAACATGAATAAAACATTACAATGCCTAAAAATTAGTGCTTAAAAAATAGGAATGAAGTTTGATAATAAAAACATTGTTTAGTAAGATAAAACAAAATATTAGAACAATATAGGAGAAATCTACTTATATTCACAAACATCAAAATTTGTCAATATGAAAATCACACCTTTGGTAGCCTAATTCCTTAGTAAACATCATTAATCCATATGAAATTTTGACCTATCAATGTGACCAATTTCATATGGTTTGTATGTTTGAATCTAACGGAGATGCATCTTACTTATACTAATTGAAAAATATTCACTTAGTAGACTATATACTTCTACCTAACAGGTTACAATGGAACTTCGTATTTCTTAAAGTATTTTATGTATCACTTGAAATTAGGAGAATATAGTGATATCATCCAGTATGATATATCATCAACATACAATAGGCACTCCAAAGAAGATATTTTGTAGATAAGATACATGAATCAAACAAGATAGCTACATAGAAAAATCAGTAGGGAAATAAAAAAAATCTACAAAAATCATGCATTATGTTAGTGGGCAGAAACAAAATTACTAAATATGACAAATATCAAAATACCTCCAAAAACAAAGAAGTTTGTTTTTTTAATATCACAATCACAAAGTGAGAGGAAAACTGAAATGATACAATGAAAATCAAAATAAGTTAAACCTTGCTTGTTCCAAAAGTTAAATTATAGAACATTTATATGACAATACACAAAAATAGTTTTATGCTTACGTGTTAAATGTTTTTAGAGACCTCCTTGAAGACAACATTTGTAGTGATTTTTAACTTTGTCCCTTCTTTATCATGTATACGAATTTTTAATTTTAATCCTTGCTTGCTTTGGACTCTAGAAAATGCCACATATAATTGGCCATTGTTAAACATTGGTTTAGGCAAATATAATCCAACATTTGCTAGTGATTGACCCTAAGATTTGTTGCTAGTCATAGCATATGAAACCAGCAAAAGAAACTGCCTTCTAATAAGTTTGAAAGGTGATGGTGATTGGGATGGAGACATGGACATCCGAGCAATGTAAATCAAATTCCCAATATTTTTTTTCCAAACATGATCTTTGCTTCAATAACTTCGTTAGTCTTGTAACAATCAATCTAGTATCATTGCAAAGTCCTTCAGATTGGTCTATATTTCTCAGCAACATTATTAGAGTACCCACTTTTAATTTGATTCTATGATTTGAAAGACCTGATGTTCTTAAAGTATTTAGAAATTGAGGGGCTAGTTCTTCAAGTGCTTAATTTTAAGTGCACCTGATTTGTCAATTGAACCTGAGGTCAAATATTCTCTTTCATCACTTGGTATCACGGAAAGAATATAATCATTAATTTGATCAATAATCTCAATAGTTGATGCTAGATTAGCTCTAGATTGCAAGAACTCCTCATTATTGTATTATTTGAGTATATCAGGATATATGCTTTGCAGTATAACATCTATAGGATTTTCAAACTCAGTTATCAAAAGTGATTTAGGGATTTGTATTGATGCATGACCATCATTTGGCTTAGCTTTTTTTCCATCTTTCGCATCTAGAAGCCTTTGTGAAAATTCTGAGCTCTATTACACTATAATTGTTTGAACCATTTTGTAGACGTATATTTCTCATGAGCCTTAATACATAACAATATTCTCAAAGGTGTGAAAAATTGATTATGGCATTAATTATGTATGAACGACATCCTCATGAGTTAATCGGGAGAATTTGCCTAAAGTCTCTACCAAAAACAACAACTTTACCTCCAAAAAGAAAACTAACATTATTAGAATAATTCATATTGTCTCTAAGACTCTCATCTAATGCTTTGAAACAAGATTTGCATGTCATTGGTGATTCATCCCATATTATTAGTTTTGTTACTTTTAACAACTCTACAAGTTCACTTCCTTGATTGATATTGCAAGTTGAATTCTCAAATATAGGAATAGGGATATCAAAATTTGAGTTTGTTGTTCTCTCTCCGGGCAACAATAAAAATGCTATGCTACGTAATGCTACAATCAAGATAATATCACCACGTGAACGCAATGTTGAAGCTAATATCTTCCACATAAAAGTCTTTCCAATACCACCATAACCATAGATGAAAATCATACCACCACAATCATTATTCATTTCTTTCATAATTGTCTCATATTTTATTTTGCTCATCTATCACCATATGAAGTAACAAAAAATTATGTTTGTAGAAAATCATCAAGACAAACTTAAAATTAGTAAGTACAATTTAATGTTTATTATAAGTAATTAATCAATTCACTTGTAAGAAATTGAAATAAATTTTCAAATTCATCACACAAATTAGCTCTATCATAATTGCATTTTGCATAGATAAGTTTATTTGCTATTTTGTTTGTTAAGCTCCCTTTTGGATATGGCATGCATAAATAAGCCTTAAGATTTTTTTTGTTCAATTGCAATAATTCCTCAATTGGCAATAGAGTTAAGTTTTGTAACTCAATTTCATTAAGTTGCAAGTCCAAAAAATGAATTTGTCATTAATAAGCACCATGTTGATATTGATGGTAATGATTACAATAAATTATGATGCATGAAGTAAAATAAATAACAAATTGGTATTCCATGAGTACTAGATAATCTTCTTTATTCATAAATAATATCATCAACTAACCACTGTCATGTTTGTTCTTACACATATTATGGTTTACAATTGTTATTTGAGAAAAGTATTATCACAAATGATTTTTTCAAATAATGACCAGATCTCCAGTCTGTAGCTTCTCTAATAGCTTCAATATATTCTTTATCATCTTCAAAAAAGCCTATTGCAAAACATGCTACTTTGTAATTTTGATATTGGGTATTAACAATAGTTCTGATATCTTCATAGTTGCATGGTCCTTTAACAACCAATAACATCATTCTCAAATAAAACAATTCACCTATGCTTGGAAGAACCCAATTGAATCTTCCAATAGTATAATCTTTTTTTCTCGGTTTCCAACATCTTTGTCTAAGGATATAAACCAATTTGGGCACGAATTATGCATAGGATAGATTTTTACCTTCAAAATATATCTTGTTTGCTTGCATCCAAGACATAAACATTGATTCCTTAACCCTTGCTTTAGAGAGTAGTAAATCAATATCCTCATCATCATTAAAAAAAAATGTAGACTGCTCATTTGGAAAATGGAGATATAATCTCTCAATCCCTTCTCTTTTAGTTGGCACGAACAACAATGGATAGTCAGCAAGTTCCTTTGTTAAAAAAATGGAAAATAATTATAAAAAAAGGACTAGTAGTCTAAAACTTCTATAAAAAGCCTTTTCTCCTAACACCTATCCACTACTTATTCTCTCCCATCAATTCCATTCAGAATTAGACCAGTAGTGCCTCATCTTTTTCTCTCTTTCTCTTTCTCTTAAAACTCATCAAGAATACACAAATACAAACTCCTAATTCTACTCTTTCACTTTTACTTTCACACCAAGCATAGAAGCAAGCCTCTTCCTTTTCCTTCCTTTCTGCTGATTCATGACATTCTCAAGGTAAAAGGGGAGTGAGGTGGTTCTATATTGTTTATCTTTCAATTCTTATTCCTTTTATGGTAATTTATGGTGCTAATCTTGTGATTTTTTTTTATGTATTTTTTGTTTCTCGCTCATGTACTATGAAACTATAGAGTTCTCCTCTTCCTGACATTATTCATCTGTAAGGGACTCTTTGCTGAAATTTTTCATTTGATTTTCTTGGTCTAAAACAATTAAAAAGAGAAGGAAAATTGATATAACATATATTAAGATGAATAATGGAAAATTCATTATGTTACTCCATGGAAGCCACGATTGGCTAATGACAAGAGTGTTGTTTTTCTTAACACTCACTTTCTCTTGTTGTTCCAATTTTGGACTGATATAAGCTAATGAAAGAGACATCCTTTCTTTGTTCTTTTCAGTTTTACACTTCCAAGAAGGTAATAGACTTGTTTCTTATTTCTATTTCACACACACACACACACACACACACACACACACACACACATATATATATATATATATATATATATATATATATATATAAAGATACAGAAGATGTTAAGGGGTTTGGTCAACTAGAAAGGAATAAAAAAATTTGTTTGTTTCCTATTTCAAGTAACAAACATTTTTACTAAAACTTAACTCCAAACCAAAAAGGACTGTTACTCCATGGAAGCCACGATTGGCTAATGACAAAAGTGTTGTTTTTCTTAACACTCACTTTCTCTTGTTGTTCCAATTTTGGACTGATATAAGCTAATGAAAGAGACATCCTTTCTTTGTTCTTTTCAGTTTTACACTTCCAAAAAGGTAATAGACTTGTTTCTTATTTCTATTTCACACACACACACACACACACACACACACACACACATATATATATAAAGATACAGAAGATGTTAAGGGGTTTGGTCAACTAGAAAGGAATATAAAAAATTTGTTTGTTTCCTATTTCAACTAACAAACATTTTTACTAAAACTTAACTCCAAACCAAAAAGGAAACTTATAACCATGTGTGTGTGTGTGTCTCAGGTTTGGGAAATAGGAGATAAGAGAACCGTTTTTTTTTTTTTTTAAACTATACAGTTTCGGTCTCTGCTAGTAAAGGAATGATAGCTTTGATTTTTTTTTATGTCATTTATAAGAAGAAAATAAAAGAAAGAAGGAAAAATTGGTACAAATAGGGCTCGAGTGATGATAAACAAAAAGGAAAGCAAGAGGTATCACTTTCAAAAAACAAAACTTTATATCAAAAGTAGTCTTTTGAACTCTAAACTTAGTATATGTGTCGATTGAGATAATAGGAGGCCAAGACCCACTTTTTCTTCTTGTTCCTTTATTCTCCTGAATGGATTATGAGAGAAATTAAATACAATCTTACAATAGATGCCCCTTAATGATGCTGAAAGGTGTTGATGTAAGAAAGTTTTCTTTTTAATCAAATAAAAAGTTGAGTACTTATCTTTCCCAACTTATTGTTTGCATTTTTTAAGGCAGTCATTTGTCTGAAATGAATTTTTTACTGGAAGTAACAACAAAATAAACACTTTGACCCTCCCTTAGTTGTGTACATGTCTGATTAAGTGAAGGGATCATCAAAGTAGAAAACTTGTTTTCTTTATTCTTATTTTAAACTAAGAATCATTACCAAAAGTTTTAATAAATCAATTTTTTTAATTCCCAATTTTATTATTATATTTGGAATATGGTAGAATTCATGTACTGCTCTAACTAGGATAATTAATGTATGGGTTGGGATTAGTTAGTACATGATTTCCTTGTACTTGTTAAACTTTGTATTTATTTATGTATTATGTTATATGTCACTTTTATTAATTTGTTGTCTTTAATAAGCTCAATAAACATGTATTTTAATCGTGAAAAATTTATCTATATTTTCATAATAACGAATTAAACAAAGTTTAGGATTAGGTCAATGTAATGGGGTGTTACAAAAAGTCTCCCGGATCCCAACAATGTTTATGTTTCATCTTTTTTGGATTGAATTCGAAAGCAAAGAAACTCCCTTACAATATGTCTATTCCTTTTTGCATTTTGAGAGAAACCTTTATCTCTGAGTATGTTGCACATCATGCATGTACCATTCTTCACCATAAGGAAATTATAATGGGTATTGTAAACCCATATAGCCTGTATGAAACTCATTAATTCTCTATAGTTTATCACTGTGTCTCAAGTATTATGTCTCTGTTAGATGGAGTGTCAACATACCAACTATAAATGCAATTACTTCAAAAATAGAAGGTAAATTATATATTTTTCCATTTGTGGCCTTATCAGAGATGAGTTTTAATCTGAGATTGTGTATGGGTGCAACTTCATATCTCTTATTTGTCATTTTAAATTATTTAGCAAATACATTGTACTCATCAAACAAAGTCTTTTAATTTCATCACAATCTAGGACTCTAGTGTAAGAAAATTTAGAACCTTAGTTTATAACATAAAAAACAATAAATTATTTAGTAAGTGGAAGCATACCTCTTATAGCCATTGCTACCAAGCTTTATTCCACACAGTCTCTCATAAGCAAAATATTCAGTATATTAGTATTTAGAGAAAGAGAGATATGTTCTAGCCTTAAGATTATCTAAGTATGTGAATTAATAGAGCATCGCAAACTATTTATAAGCAAGGCAAGGGACCCACTCATAATTGCAAAAATCGTAATTGTCCCTATATTGACTCTTCTGTTAAGAGTCAATAAAACAAAAACATAACAACTACTCTTTATTCAATTCTAAATATTGAAACTAATTGAGCCACTTTAATGTTATATTTCAACATCTAAATGTTTTTGGAATTTGTATTTGTTCATATAAAGCCTTGTTAGTAAGACCATAATGATCAAACTTGTTCTTATAAAAAAAATTGTTGTATAAACATTAGGTATAACACGATGAACAATTAAAAGCATGAACATGATGAATATTTACCTTAATCCTTTATAATCCTATTATGTATCTCATTTTCAATATCATATATGTAAAGTTGTACAAAATTTGGAGCATCACTAGACATTGGTAACAAACTCCCAATAAGTGACATGATCACCCATTTATTCTACATGGAGGTGGCTCCCCTGCCATTGTTAAATGACTTGTCTAGTTTGTCTCCTAGTGACCTGAAGGAAAATATCATGTTATTATATGCTCAAATATGTTGTTGGAAATTCTAGCTAACAATTGAACGATAGTAAAATAGAAGATGCTTAAGAGCATTTGGAGGATCATTTAAGAGTAGAAGTTAAACCTTCCCAAGAGAACAACAAAGTTGAAATTTTGGAGTTGAAGAATTTTTGTCTTTCTTAGTTCTCTCTTAATACCACATATAGGCCCCCACAATATTGACATTTGAAAGAAGGATCTCCAATATCAATATATCCTTCAAAAAGGAAACAAATAGATATGAATTCAATATTGGTAGTAGGCATGTTTTTCATCCAATATTGTATATAATACCTATATTGGGCAATCCAATATCTATGTGATCTCCAATTTGGCTAACATCTTCGTTAGAACTTAAGTACCTATGTTTAAGGATATAAACAACGTTATAAATATTTTAATTCACATCTAAAAAAATTAATTAATAATTGTTAATCATGATTTTTACCTTCAACCTCGTCAAGATGATTGGAAGAATTAATTTATGCTTGTTGATTTGGACCGTGATGGCTTTTTCCAATAAAATGTCTTCTTGATTTCGATGGACAATCAAATGCTGTAATTGATGTAATTAAAGAACCTTGACCATTAGAATCATTTCTATCATTTCCATTATGCAAATTCTTATTCATATCAAGAAATTTGGTCATAAGATTGACACTCAAAGAAGAAATATCAATGAGTCTTTTTCTAATGTGTTACATGGACATAAAAACTTTGTTAAATATAAGCATTGGAGCTAGAAGGAAACATGTTATTGTAGTCAACATTACGTTGAAAGTTCTCATTCAAAATGACAGATGAGATATTTAAATTTAATAATGGTGTTTCATGTGTTTTTCTTCTTGATATTGATTTTGTACCCACAATGTCATGCATGTCTAGTTTGAAGAAATTATTTCCTGTGTGATAGAAATAATCAAATGAAATAGTAAGTAATCTATATAGCAAAAATGAGGTGATTGCAACTCAAATTATTACTCATTCTTCACAATACCATCACTATTTCGATGAGGAATATTTTTAGTATCATTGGAGTTTCTAAGTCTATTATGAAATTTTTGTTGTAAAAGCATTTTCTTCTTAAATGTGCTTTTGAACATATGTTTTTGTTGTTTTGTTATTTGTCCATCACTATGAAAAACAATAAAAAAAAATCATACATAATTATGATGACCAAAGCAAATAAGGGAATCATGTATAAAATAAGGGATGAAAAAAGAAAAAAAATTATTTAAGCTTTGTACACAACACTTAAGACACAATACATTGTGAAGACAACATTATGTATATGGTTGTAGGGTCTTTTTGATAATTTGGGTATAGATGTTTCAAGACATATTCTTTATTGTGATCGTTAAAGTGCATTGAATTTGGCTAAGAATCTTGTCTGTCATAAAAAAATCAAAGCATATTGATGTCAGGTTAAAATTCACTAAAGATGATATTAAAGACAAGTTGTTCTCCATGGAAAGGATAGCCATTGCAAAAAAATCAATAGATATGTTAAGGCCTTTGCCAACTAAGAAGTTCAAGTATAGTTTGGACTCGGTGAATGTTTGCTTAGCTTGAGATCCTGTAGGATATGATGGCAGGAGAGTTTGTTCTAGGTAACATGGGAAAATTCAAGTCAAGGTGAAGAAATGTTGAGATGTCTTGAATTTTGTTATACTTGTGTCCCGACTTGATATCTCATATCCATAACATGAGATGTGGTCATCAGTCTACTCACACAATAGTCTCAATGCATTATTATCGTCCTAGTCAACAATAATACTTAACTACATATACTTTTAAAATAATGTTTCATTGTTCAATGAATCTCACAATCAAGTCCTACTTAATCTACCATTAAACGAACCACTCTAGGGATGCTATTATGATATAGGCTAAATAACCATTTTGGTCCTTTATCTTATTTATTTTGTTCAAAATAATCATTTATCTTTTAAAAAGTTCACCTTGGTACTTTATTTAAAAAGTTCAAAATGGTCCTTTAACTATTAAAATATATTCAACTTTATCCTTCAAATAACACTTCGACAAAGGACCATTTTGAATATATTTAAATAGTTGAATGACCATTTTGAACCTTTTAAATGAAATAAAGGACTAAAGTGAACTTTTTAAAAGATAAATGACCATTTTGAATAAAATAAATAAGATAAAGGACCAAAATAAACTTTTTAAAAGATAAAGACCAAAATGAATAAAATAAATAAGATAAAGGACCAAAATGATCATTTAACCTATGATATATAATCTCACAATCAAGTCTCATATATATATATATATATATATATCAAAGTCACAATACAAACATTGTCTAAAATAGATTGGCCACTAGGGATCACTCCCACACAACAAACCCATATTTTGCATGGAGTTAAGTTATTAATGCTTTCTCAAAATTTGGATTATATTTAGATAGAGATGTTTATGTTTTTCATTCTATTCATAATTTTTCATCTTCTCCTTTATTAATAGGTGTCACTTCTGTTTATTTCTCTCGTGATTGTTTATCTAATTTTTTTTTTAAGGTTAAGCCCTTCCCTTTCATAAAAAAGGGATATTCAAGGGAGAATTTGTATTATGAATATCCTTATTTTGTAAATGTTGATCATATGTTAGATTTGATTTTATAAAAACATGTGTTGAATATGAGAGAATATTATAAATAATTATATAATCTAATTTTTTTAACTTATATCACGAGACTTTCACCTACTTATATAAAATCCTCTATCTAAATAAATCAATATATTATTTTCTCTACTCTGTATCATCTTTACTCTCTTTATGAATCTATATCTTTTACTTTCAATTTTTCTTATTTCACAATTATTTAAAAACAATATATTTTTATTATAATTGAAATAATGATACATTTGTTTTTGCTTTTAATAAACATGATACAAGTACGTGACTAGAAAAAAAAAAAAAAAGAATAAACTCATACAACATGATAAGTCATGTTACAATCTAGTGTGTGTGTCTATATATATATTTTGATGAAATATTAAATAGATTATAATTATTTAAGAGTATATTTGATGACTAAGATATGATAAGATAGATTAAGATAAACTATGATATTAAAAAAAAAGAATAGGATAAACTATCTTATCGCATTTTAATCAATTATTTAGTGTACCAATAAAATATGATGATTAACTTATTTTATTATTTATCATATCTTGTTAGGTCATGTAATTTTTATCTCATGATAAGAGTTAGGTTCTGAAACAAGTAATAGGATAAGACATATTACATATTATTTAGGCTTAAATACATTTTTAGTCTTTGCAATTTAGTGTTTTTTTATTTTTTGTTCTTGCAATTTTTTGTTTTTGGTTTTAGTCCTTATAAATTATGTTTGTTTTGTTTTTCGTCCTTAAAGCAATTTAGAAAGCACTTTGAACAGTGAAAAAAGCGCTTTGAATAGTGAAAAAAGTGTTATCTAAACCGTTTTAAAGACGAAAAATAAAACAAATCTAATTTGTAAGGACTAAAATAAAAAAAATTGCAAGGATGACAAATAAAAAAATGTTAAATTGCAAGGATTAAAAAAGTATTTAAACCTTTTTTTTACTTAATGGGAAAGAGAAAACAAAGCAAATAGAAAGAGAGGAAAAACTAGGACCTCAAGGATTTGTGATTAAATAGTACAAAAAAAAACTTTATATTGTTAATGTATTTCAATAAAATTTATATTATATTGTAAGCAAAATTACATTAATTACTTAAGACGTGTTATAGTATTTTCCTTTCACCGTATGTGTGTGCTTTTTTGTCACCTTGTACTTTTTTTTTTGTTACAACCTTATACTTTAATTAGATATGTTAATATATATATATATATATATATATATATATATATTATTAAAAAAATGCATATATATTTCTAACAGAATATTATTATTATTATTATTATTATTATTATTATTATTATGGTACCTGAACTTTTTTGAGTTTTTACTTTTAGTCTCTGAACAAAAAATTGACCGGTCTTAGTCCTTGATATTTTTGTCCGTCAATATTTTTAGTCCTTGCCGTTAAATAATGATGTGGTGCTAAATTTTACAGCGATAAATTTTCTGGCTATTAAAAACCTTCAGAAAATACTTGGATGAACAACTTATTATGTATTAAACAATTTCTGACGGTTAAAAGCCGCCACAAATTGTTATACCCCCATGTCACCAAAACGCACACATTCAACAAAGAAACAAAATTCAAACAATTTCAAAATCAAACACAAACGCACAAATTCAACACGGGTGGCAAATCTAGATGCAAGAACACAACTCAGCTTTCTCCACCGTCGTCAACCACCGCCCCTTTTCCACCGACCTCGCCGCCCACCACCACTCCCCATTCACCGGTGTCAAGGGTCGGAGTTAAGGTCGGAAAACCTTGTTCTTTCTTTGAAGGAAACAAAACAGAGGAAGGCAAAATGATGGTCGCGATCCCACCCTTGAATCCCCACCCAGGCTAAAACTTTTATTCGTGTGCTACGAGATCTGGTGGTGGTGAAAGGTGAAGCGGTGACGATTGGAGAAGCTTAGGCAGTGGTGCCCCGTCAGATCTGATTCGAATTGGCATAAAAAAGAGTAAAAAAAAAAAAAAAAAAAGTAAGGATTCAAAATCGAATTCAAAGCTTAGGCAGCGAGCTCCTTCTCTAAAAGCATTGAAGAAAGTATTAGTGTTAGTGGCCACGAAATTCTTGTTGACATGCTGATTGGAGTCACTTTTTCTTGTTTTTTTTTTTATTATTTGACATGAGATTCACGGTTTTAATCCCTTGGTTTTCTTCTACCTTTACTTAACAAAAATTAATTTTTTAGAGAGTGAGAGAGCAAAGACTGTGATTAGTGATTGTATTTGAAATTTCAAATCAAATGCGATTAGGATTTGTGAGAAGATGTAATTGTTCTTTTCATTAAAGCTCTTGCTGAAAACATAAGACGAGGTGGTGGTACCACTAAAAAATAAAAAGTTACGTGAGGTCATGCTTTTGGGAAATTTAATCCTAGTATTCGAAGCTTCCAGGTAGAGTACGAGTCTATTAATGAGTTAATAAAGCCATTAGATTAAATTAAGATAGATGGATAAGATTTGGTGTCAAACTTTAATTTGACACCTTGATGTCAATTAATCCTATCCCTATGTGTATATATTATATATTATCTTATATATATTGAGCATTAGATAGTATATAAAATAAAAACTTATCATAATATTATCATATCTTATTTTTATCTTTTTTTTTTTTAGAGAATATCTTATTTTTATCTAACTCATATATTTTATGTGTTTAATTACTCATTTGATCCCTATAGTTATAAAAACATTCCCTTTTAGTCCTTATACTTAAACAATATTTCATTTTAGTCCTTACACATATAATTTTTAATCTCTTTTACTCCTCGCTGTATGGATTAAAATGATATATGTAGGACTAAAAGGGATTAAAATGATATGTATAAATACTAAAATGAAATTAAGTATAAGGATTAAAATGAAAAGATTTTATAACTAGACGGATTCTAGGGTGGGGGAGCGCCACATATCCCCCACCATGCGAAAGAAATGTGGACCATTAGATTAAAAGGCTTTTTTAGATCAATGTTTGACTTTCATATGCGTATATAGGGTTGAATACAAGCAATGGCTTTAAGTTTAAATATATATTATATTCTATATATCCATGTGGTGTGATAATTGAGTGACTATCAAATGAAGAAAAATTAATATTCAAGCATATTCCACATGGATGGTGTAGATCTCTATGTTGTGATGCCCATATGTAGGGGTAAGCATTAGACGGGTTCGAGCGGGTTCGGGCTCAAAATGGTTCATCCGACGGTATCCGATCGTTGTTTTTTCTAGTCCGAATCCGAGTATATGCTTCTTCGGTTAGGGCGGGTTTTGGACTTCGCGAGTTACGGGTTCATCGGTTTGGTTTAAACGGGTAGAGGTACCAACAACAACCACGAGCAGCGATGCCACGACACCAACACCGTCATGACTAAAATCGAACGAGAGAAGGTGTCGTGCCAGCCAATTTGTGCGTTCTCATCCCATTTTTGGTAACATCGTCTCCACCATTGTTGTTAAAATTGCGATCCTACTCGTAAGATTGTGCGATCTTACGGTCCATAATGGCATCTCCGTGTTGACTCGTGAGTATGATTGTTGAAGTGTTGAATCGCTGTAAAATCGCGATCATACCCGTAGAAGCATGGGATCTACGATCCCTTACGATCTTTGTGGGCGAGCAAAAACTGCGTCGAATCTTCCCCACTATCACACTGTGCACTGCGCTCTTCCGTTCCCAATGGCTTGTGCCTACGCAACCGCTAAAGCACCACTGCATTTGGGTTGCACCATTACTACCACCGAAGGGTCGTCGGCTCATCATTGTCACGTTTGGGGCTTGGGTTCTCACTCACGTTAGGGACTTACGGTTGCTCTTGCATTTTTACAACGACGACACTAGGCTAGACAGAGAAGTTCTCTTACTTTCTTAGGGTATTAGGAGAATTGGGTTTGGGCCAACATACATGACCCTCAGTATTATTTTCACTTTTTCTGTTTTCATTCGTTGGGTCTTAATTTGACCCCAATTTAGTTTCTTTTCTTTTTGCAGTTTTTTATGTAAAAACACAACATGCAATTTAATAAATTAAAGAATAACAGTATTAAAAGTATAACAATATAAAATGTAATAAATTATTTAAATAATAATATATAATAAAATAAATTAAGTGATAATAATAATATACTAAAAAAAATCTTAATATATCATATAATAAATTAAAGATTAATAGTAATAATATATATATATATAAGTATTTTAAATAAGGGGAGGTAGGATCTTACGATCCAAGTTACGATCTCCGAGTTACGAGTTTTCATCTCTCTACCATCCTAGGTAGAATCTCGATTTTAACAACAATGGCAGCAACTGCAATGGAGACCAAAGTGCAATATCCTCCGAGCCTAAACTACTTGTGCTCATGAATTTATTTATTTATTATTCATGTGCTCATGAATCTTTTACTTGTATATCATAATAGGATTAATTTGAGAATCTCAAATAGACATTTAAACAAAACCTTCAAATTATAGCTTTTTACAAAATGTGCATCAAAACGTATGCCACTAAACATGACACTGATACAAACTTACTCTTAAGTGTGACATTTTTCACACCACACTTTGTGAGACACGGGTAAATAAAGAAAAAAGACAATAAAAAGTAATATATTTAATATTCTATTTTGGAGACAACGTAAATGTAATGACAGTGTGACACATTGATTTAATGTACTTACAAGCTTGATTGGAATGCCATACAAAACAATCAAAACACATTTCCCACTACTTTTAATCACAATTTTTTGAATGATAAATTTCATTGATATATGGTGAAATGATGGTCTATCCCCAATGTTTTCTTCCAAAGGTGCACAAAGAATTGCCCCTCCCTTTATTTCTAACCATTTTTCCATTTCCCTAGGACAATTAAGCCCCCCATGGGCTTTAACACTATTTTCAGCTTGTGAACAAAAGAGATATTATTTACAGTCAAAGGCCTGAATTCCAAAGATTATTCCAGTTATTTATATGACTATTTGTCTTTGACCATGTCATTTTTACATTTTTTTTAATCTCAAGACCTTCAAAGTTCTCCATCATCGTGCTTGTGGTTTCGTGTTTCACCATTTCTTGGCATGCTGGTATGTAGTCAAATAACCCTCAAGAATCATTGGTGGTCCTTTTGTAAGTGAGGTCTATGATGAATCTCAAGTTTCTTAGGAGTCATTTTTCTGAGTCAGGAAGACACCATTTTCTAAATTAGTAGTAATGTTGATAAATTGTACCTTCCTTTGAAGTTGAGTCAGATAGGAATCCTTTTGAGATTGAACCTTCCTTTGAAGTTGAGTCTCTTAGACAAGTTGTTACATAGATAGGCTCAGCTCCCCCCACCAAGAAGGATGGTAGTATCTTGTGCTTATGTTTATGTTTGAGAAGACCATGTCACTTGCATTTCCTGTACATGCAAGTTGACAATATTTTAAATGGCATTAGCTTTGATATATATTCACAGTATGCTTGGTTTTAGAAATTACTTTTTTTTGTTTTTATTTCTTGTTTTTGTATATAATTACAAAATTGTTAGTTTACTTTTATTTTGTTTACTATTTTCAAACACAACACCACAAATAATGAAAACATAATTTGTTATTTTCAATTTTCATTCTTCCATGCACAAATCTTTAAAAATAGAATAAATATCTAATTTGGTTCCTTGAAAAAAATCACTTAAATTAATTTGGTTTCCAAAAAAAGTCACCAAATAGTTCCTCAAGATTACAAATATGTAACACTTTAATCCTCGTGTCATTTTCTTTCTATTTTAGCATATAATTTGTTCCTAAAAAGGTAAATATGTGTATCAATTTATTCTTTTAAAAAAATATTAGTGACCCAAATTTATCCTTGAAAATATTAATTATAAAACACATTTGTAATTTTTTTTATCCGTAGGACACGGTACCGGGGGGTTTACAATAACTCACATGCCCTGCTCAACCAACTGAACTAGACCCCCTCAGTACACATTTGTAATTTTAAAATACTATTTAGTGACTTTTTTCTTCAGTATAAAATTAGGTTGAGCGAACTTTTTAAGAATTGAATTGGGTATTCACTCAAGATAGGGAAAAAAAGTGATTTTTTTATAATTATTTGTAAAAATAAAAAATGAAAATAAAAACAAATAGTATATTTTCAAACCAAACCTCAAATTGGATAGCAAGAAGAAACAAATTACCTCCATCACGTATTTTTTAAATTGTAATTTTTTATTTATGAAGTCCAAATGCATTTTTAACCGTTCCTAGATTTGATAGGTGGTTTAAGATTGGATAGGAAAGGGTGAGGTGTGTTATGATTTATTGTGGTCTTGACAATATGGGAGGCGATGAATGCTATGATTTTTGAAAATAAAGGCATATCAGTTACGAAAATAGTAGAAGCAGTTGGGCTTAAGTCTTGGAAGTGGCTTAGATGGTGGAAGAGAGGGTGGTTTATGTTCCTTAGGTTCTTGGATTTTAAATCTGGTGGCATGCTTAGGAGGTACTGGATAACAATTGAAAACGAAAAAGCTTTGAGTCTCAATGGCGGGATGGCATTATACTGGTGATCTTCGTGTAACAAACTTCGTATTAAATATTGCAGTAGGTGGGTTATGCGTGACATTTGGAAAATGCTGGATGCGTGAAGGATACAAGGAAATCTTCATGATCTGGTTGGGGAACACAACATTTGTGTTTTGCTGTGTACAAGGGACATGATTTGATGTGGGTAAAAGGATTTTATTTACTTTCAATGTTACTGACTATTTGGTTTTAATATGCATTATCATATGTATTGTATTTGGTGGGTGGATAAGTGTACAACTTGTACTCTTTTTTCTTATCAATAAAATTCTTCGCTGATTAAAAAAAAATTGGCATTGAGGTTAGCTAAACATGCACCTTAATTAGTAAATTTACTTCACTAACTTGGTCGAAGGCAAATCTTTCGTGCTCGAAATAAGGCTATGTTTGGTGTAGAGGATGGAAATAGAGATGATGGAAATAGAAGGGATAGATTTGATTAAAGTAGAGTGTAGAAGGTGTAGGACCCATCCTAAAAAGGTAAATTTATCTACTTTCTCCCCTCCATTTCTCTCGTAACAAACACAACATAAATGATTCACAAGAATATATACCTTATTATGTGACACTAAATAATTGATATGCCTAATATCGGGAGGCAAGACTTAAATCTAAACCCATATGTCATTCTAACCACACATCACATCCATTTGGACTTGCATAGTCTACATGTCTTTTGAATTGTATTTTCCCATTTGTGTTGTTAACATATGTGAGTTGTCATGAAACCATGTTGGAATATTGTTTAAATTTGGTTTGACGACATTGTGAAGTAGATATTGATTACTTTTAAATTTTAGATAAACATTCAAATTTTATAAATTACAAGTATTTCAATAAGTATTTTGAATTTATCAAATCTGGTTGCTTTAGTAATAGTTAGTCACAAGAATGATGTGCATTATTTATAATGAATGCAATAATGGTTGCTTTTCTATTATAAAAACAAAGGAAAAGTTTCAATGTACACCCAAACAGTGCCACACCTCCAATAGATACCCCTGAATTGGCATTAAAATATAATATTATTTTATTATTTAATATTTTTAATAAAAGAAAAACTAAATAATAAAAAAAGATAATTAAATTAAAGAGGGAAAAGGGTAAAAAATAGAAGAAAAAAAAACCCAAATAAGTTATTCTCCCCGTGCTACGTTGCTTCTCCTTCTCCCCGACCTTGTCATGGTTCTCCTTTTCCCCGTGCCGCTTGTTCTTCTCCTTGCCCTTGCCTTGATTCTCGTTCTCCTTGCGTCGCTTCTCCCGTTTGTTCGACATATCACGTTGGCACTGGTGTGAAAGTGGTTGTTCTCTCTCCGACCCACTGCGAGCACAACTTCTCCTACGCACTAGGTGAACCACTACTTTTATTCTCTACTTTTGTATTCATACAATTTAGCCATATGACAGTATTGTGAAGACAAACCCTAATTTTTATATGAGAAGTATATAACTGTTTGAAGTTGTTAGGGTTGTTGGCTGGGAGGCTATGGGTTTTTTCTTTTCTGAACGCGATTATCGAGTGGTTTATTACTATGGTTACTATATTATACTTTTGTGATTTTGGTGATGTATATATGCTAGCAATTTTTTAGTCTTATGGGGCACTCCTTACATCATGTGTTTCGTAGGGGTGGGGTCTGCGGGATCAATTTTTATGGTGAATATATACAAACTGGTGAGGTTTGTAGGGGTATGCTGTATTTTGTGAAGGATTTTGATGTGTTTGGCATTTTACTATGCATGTTGGCAGTAAGCTTTAGGAATCCTATTGTTTCCTTTTCCTGTTACTTTTTGTTGGTACTTCTGCTACCCTTTAATGAAACTGTTTTTCTTGGCTGATAAAAAAAATGTGGTTATGTTTTGGCTTTCTTCTTTATGACATTGATGTAGTTTTTCATCATAGACAACCAAAGATAAAATAAAAAAAATTATTTTTCATCATAGACAACCAAAGAACGGCTCATATTTTATCATAATATATTATTAGGCAGCATTCACATTGTTAAACATATCATTAAGTAAACATGGGAAATATAGGAAAACTTTAAGTAATCAAATTAGCCATATCATTTCATCTTTTATTATTTCTATTTGGAGATAAAATTGAAAATAGAGAAAAAGAGCTTACCACATACCTAACCAAGGAGTCACCAAAAAATAACCCCATCTATGTTACTTTACAAAATGCGGGGTCCACATAACAATAATCATAATAATCATTCCCTCCCCTGTAGCACCGCTTCTGCTAGCAATTCCCCACAAATGAGCCCACCTTAATTACATTTCCATTGCTTTTGTGTTGTGTCACAACCTTCGATTTTGATACAGCATCAATTGCAATGATGTTATAACAGTTTCCTTTTAAGCTTGAATTCAAGAGAACCATCTGCTTTTCTTTTGATTTTATAAACCCACTTGCTACCAATTGGGATCACACCAGCAAGTTTTTCTACAATCACCCATGTTCCATTAGCTTCTAAGGCTTACAACTCAGCATTCATAGCATCAATCCAATGCTGATGTTGGATGGCTTGGGCATAAGTAAAAGGTTCAATATCAAGGAAGATGGAAAGAGAGTAGGCTTTGTGTTGTGGGGATAAGGAATCATATGAAAGGTAGGAACTAATAGGATAGAGACATTTCGATGGATGGGTGGTGGAATCAAGACAATAAAAATCTTTGAGGTGAAATGGTGGTTGTTTAGGCCGAAAGGACTGTCTAAGGGTAGGTTGAGGTAGAGGAGGGTTTGGTTGGGGAATAATGTGTGGTTGATTATTATCTTGAAGTGCAGTGGGTGAGTTAGTGGTGTTAGAAAAGTCGTGTAAGGAATCTGTGGAATGGTCTAGGTATTGCCAAGGTTGGGAAAAGTCATGTGTCTTGGAACTAGAATTACAAGGAAAAGTTAGTTCATAAGAGACAACATCTTTAGAGAGCAAAATTTCTTTGGTATGAATGTCATAGGCTAAGAAGCCCTTGACACCAGCTTTGTAACCCAAAAAAACACATTTGCATGCTCAAGCATCCAATTTTCCTCTGTGAAAAGCAGAAGTGGGTGTGTAACACAATGAGCCAAACACCCCGAGTAAAGATAAATCAGGCAATATTTATTGTCAAGCACCTGAGTAAGGATTCAATTCATTAAAAACACTGCATGGCTTACTGCATAATTCCATAACTGTTTAGGAAGAGATGATTGCATCATAAGAGCTCTGGCTATGTTAATAGATTGATGCCTTCTTTCAACCCTGCCATTTCGGGCTGGAGTTTCAATACAACTGGTTTGGTGTATATATGATCCTTTTTTCTCTATAAAATGAGGACAAACGGAATTGTGGACCGTTGTCAGTCCTAATCACCTTCACTGCTTTGTTGAACTGCTTTTCAACCATGGAAACAAGGGCTTGCAACTGATTTCCTACCTCATATTTCCCTTTCAACATGACTATCCAAGTGAACCTACTATAGTCATCAACTATAGTAAGAAAATATCTGTAATTGTGCATTGAATTTACAGAACTCAAAGGCTTGAGAAGCTCTACTGTTGCTAATTTTGTTTGAAACTCTCTTCTGCTTTGCAAAGTGACAAATGTCACAAATTTCTTCTTTATTTATATGTATTTGAGGAAAATCACTACACATATGAACTCATCTTTTAGGAGATACATGTCCAAATCGAAAATGCCATAAGGCAGTTTTTAGGATGGCATGAAGAAATGGGATGCTTCAACCATGCCTGATTATTCACAAGTGAAACACCTTTCAACTCCTTATTTATATTGAAAAAGGATAATATTATGCTTTAAAGGTTGATGACATTTGTAATTTTGTAGGTTGAAATTCATGATATGCGTAGACATTTGGTGTTTCACTAGATTTTGCATCTGAAAAATAGGAGCGACAAACAGTGTTGGTTAAAGCAGGACTTCCACATGGCTTGTCATTATGATGAGTTTGTAAACATGGATACATTGTTATTATATATTTATTTCATTCGTATTATCATAACATTGTGTGGGTGACTAGACATTTTTTTTAATGATATTATGTTTCACTATTGTTGTGATGCATTATTTGTTGCAGGTCATTGATTTAGACGAATTTTTTTGATATTTCACATTTTGACACTACTTAGAGGTTGAAGACCAATACTGCACTGACAAAGTATAATGAAAAAAAATCCATGATGCTGCACATAATATTGACAATTTTTTGGACATGTTCATATTAAGTTAAGTAGTGTTGACCAAAATCACTACTATGTTATCAATTTCTAATACAAACTTGCTATATTTTGGAGACACATGATTTAATGGTTTGACAAACTTTATTTAGATAATGATATCAGTAGTTGACAAACATGATTTAATGGCTTTGACTCCTTATCATGAACTGATTTTCATATGAGAAATGCTATAAGCTTCGAAAGCGTTAAGTCAAAAAAACTACCGACCCATTTAAACTGTGACACCTGTCAATCAAATATGAATTAATTTCAACATATGGTTATAGTGTAACATAAGCGGTTCATAAGAAGCTCAAGTTCTTAGCAACAGTGGTTAACTATATGTTAAAATATTGTTAGTTTTGTATGACGAGTGGTTAATAGTATGTTTAAGTTATTAATTTCCTTAATTTGTTAACTACAAATCAAAGTATGTGTCATAAGTGATTAATATAAGTTTGACGTGATTGACTGATAAAGTATGTTAATTACATATAAATATATGGTAAATGATGTCTCAGAAGTGGTTAACAATATATTTAAGCTATTGACTGACACAAGTGGTTAACTATGTTTCAAAATACGGTAAACTATGTCATAGGTGGGTAACATAAGCAAGAGGTAATTTACTAATAAAATTGGTTAAGCACATGTAAGTGTATGACCTACATTGTATCAAAATTGCTTAATAGTATATGAAGTTTTTAACTGGTTCAAATGGGTCACAACGGCTAAAAATATAGTTAAGTCTGTCTCTTAAGTGGTTAACAACAGCATGAGGTGCTTCATTCATAAATGTATATTCAGTAGACTTAGTACAATATGACAATATGTTAACTACATGTATATGTATGACTAATACTATATCTTAATTTGTTAATATATTTTTTAAGTAGAATATAGTCTGTAAATGAATTTGATTTATGGTATTATGGATTTATGGTATTCGAATTACAAATCAAGTGATCAAAAAGACAAATAAACAACATTGTACATAAAAAAATACTTTACACCATTAACGCATTTAGTGTTTGACAATGATTGTTAACTACACTTGTATTGATGGTTAACTTTGACTAAGATGTGATTAACACTGCTATAATGTTATTAATTGTAATACATAGTTAACTACATATAAAATAATGTTAATATTGCATAGAAAGTGGTTATCAATAAATTAAGGTCATTGAATCAATTATCAAGGTTTGATATTGTGTTCAACTTATTGAAATTTGTAACGATGATTAACTTTGTCTCAAAAGTGGATTAGGATTCTATATGAGAACAACTACTTCAACCAAAAAAATATTTTTGAGTACAACAATAAATAAGATTTAGTGTGTTTGACAACAATTGTTAACTACGCTTATATGGATGGTTAACTTTGACTAACATGTAATTAACACTGCTATAATGTTATTAATTGTAATACGTAGTTAACTACATATAAATTTAATGTTAACATTGCATAGAAAGTGGTTATCAATAAATTAAAATCATTGAATCAATTATCAAGGTTTGATATTGTGTTCAATTTGTTGAAATTTGTAACGATGATTAACTTTGTCTCAGAAGTGGATTAGGATTCTATGAGAACAACTACCTCAACAAAAAAAATACTACTGAGCACAATAATAAATAGGATTTAGTGTGTTTTTGACAACTATTGTTAACTACATTTTTATAGATGGTTAACTTTAACTAACATGTGATTAACATTGCTATAATGTTATTAATTATAATATGTGATTAACTACATATAAATTCAATGTTAATATTGCATAGAAAGTGATTATCAATAAATTAAAGTCATTGAATCAATTATCAATGTTTGATATTGTGTTCAACTTTTTAAAATTTGTAACGATGATTAATTTTGTCTCACAAGTGAATTAGGATTCTATATGTGAACAACTACCTCAACCAAAAAAATACTATTGAACACAACAATAAATAAGATTTAGTGTGTTTTGACAATGATTGTTAACTACACTTGTATGGATGGTTAACTTTGACTAACATGTGATTAACACTGCTATAATGTTATTAATTATAATACGTGGTTAACTACATATAAAATTAATGTTAATATTGCATAGAAAGTGGTTATCAATAAATTAAGGTCATTGAATCAATTATTGAGGTTTTATATTGTGTTAAACTTATTGAAATTTGTAACAACGATTAACTTTGTTTCATTGGGTAAAAAAAACTGTCTCAAAAGTGAATTAGGATTCTATATGTGAACAACCACCTCAACCAAAAAAATACTATTGAGCACAACATTGGTTCCCATGTCAACTTTACCCAAATGGATATAAGCAGTGTTTAACATAGTTAATATCATTTCTATCACATGTGTAATGAGTATTCACAAAAGGAAAGTTCTATTGTCAATATTAGCACGTTCTATACCAATTTGTATGTACAATTAACTATTTTTAGAATATAAAGGTTAACCAATTTGTATGTATAGTTAACTATTTTTATATGAAGAATTAACCATTGTAATCTAAAATTGAGTTTTAATTCTCATGTCAAATAAGTTATTCTTTCTAAAAGTTTTAATTAGTAAATTATGCATTTAACTTCATTTTAAATGATGATTCAAGTGTATTAACTAAATCAATCCAAAGTCATGCATATTTTGGACAGCCTTAATGAACCACATGTTGCACATAGTTATCACATATTTACATTAAGTTAACGATGTATGTGAATGAAGACATAAGGTAGTTTGAACACTATATTGTCCTTAATTCACTATATGAAGTTTAACAAATTTGTATATGCAGTTAACAATTTTTTTATAAAGAAATAATCATTGTTTAAAATTAAGTTTTAATTCTCATGTCAAGTAAGTCATTCTTAAATTACGCATTTAACTTTATTTTAAATGATGATTCAAGTGTATCAACTAAATCAATTTAAAGTCACGCATATTTTTGAATGAATCCTTAATTAATCACATGTTGCACATAGTTAACTACATATTTACTTAGTGAATGTTTTAGTATAGAAATTACGCATTTAATTATAAAAATTTATGTCAATAACACCATTAACCAATTCGTGAAAAGATTTAACTCTTTCACAATATATAATTAATTACTAATATTTAGAATTGAGTTTTGTATGTCATGTGATAGGAACTCTTTTTTTTTTAAGCAAAAGGAGAGAAAGCAAGTTTAAAGGTTGAAGTAATCTTAACTATTTTAGTATAAAAATCACTCATTTAATTATGGAAAAATAATGCCTGAAGTTGTGCAAATTTAACATTTAATGAACTTTATTTTTGAAAAATATGTTGTTAACACAATAAACTGATGATTTATTGTAAATAATTAACCATTTATTTGCACTAAATTAACTATATTTATGAATGGCTACTTAAAAGAGACAAAGTGAAAATGAAATAAGGAAGTTGAATTTTGTGTGTCAGCATTTATCCACTAAGGCTTTTGGTCGCATAATTGCTGGAAAAGGATTTGTATCCTTTCATTTTGCTAATATAACAGTTGAAGTTTCAAATAGAAAAAAAAAACTTGTAGGGATTAATGCAAAATAATACATCAAATTTATATAAAAGTATTTTGTATCTTCTCAACCAACTGTGGTAGTTGCAATAAGTTATTTTTCGATATTAGTTAATTTTGACATTAAGTATTAAGTTTTAACTTTAAGCTATTTAGGTTACACATATAGGAATGCAAGCACTGACATGACCAAAGAAAGTTGGCTAAATCCAATAGAGAACCTGCTCATGCAAAAGAAAACTAATAGTAACAATAAATAAATATAAAACTAAGTTGTACATCAATATCACGCCAAATGCTTACTTCTATTTAAATCTATCATTTCAAGGATATATAAAGTAGAAGTACACATTACATCACAATCGTGCTATAAACAAAAACTTCTGTAACATATATCCATCGTCCATGCAGGTGACTCTATCAATAAATTAGAGGAACATGATTCACTCATTCTTGAACAAAAGACTAGCTCCAAAACTCAGTTAAAACTCGGTTAATAATAAATGAAACACCCACATGGTAGTCGTTTCACTGTCTCACTGTCTTACGGTATATAATCTTTATCCAATAGCTAGCATGTTTTTGTGCCTCGCTTTAAGTACCAACTCTAATTAACTTCAGTTGTGATGGGAAATTGCAATTAGATTGCATTATCAGCATGTGAGGAATATAATATGAACTTGCAAGTAAATTCTGAAATCATTAAATGTCATAATTAAGCATAGAAAATTATGATTATTAGAGTAAGATTTACAACAAAAAACATCTGTAAGATTAAAACCAAATTCGAGTGGAACAAAGAAGTTACAATATTATTGTGAGAAGAATTTCCCCAATTAAATCCTTGGAGGAAAATTGGGAAGACAATGCAAGTCGCAAGGATATAAATCATTAATGCATGCATACCTATCCATTCCATAACCATAGTCATGCGACTATATCCACATACATCAACCTGCGAGAGTTGCAGAGTAATTCAAAGTGATTAATCATGTGTGTGTAAGTGGTTAATTGTGGTAAGTGTATGATTAGTACAATATTACTGTTAGTAGGTTAACACTATTAGTTAGAGTGGTTAACTTAGCTATATAATTGGTTAACAAGTTATTTCTGATATGCAACCTGATAACTGACTTGTATATAAATATATGTTACTAGTTATGTCATACAATGAATACATTGAGTGTGTGATCAATAACATTTTTCTCATTCATTCCTTTCATTTTCTCTCTAGAGAGTGTGTGTGTGTGTGTGTGTGTTCTATCTTATCTCCAACAACAAGGAGGGAAAACAAACTAAGAACTCATCTAGATTAAAGTATGATGTTTTCTTAAGTAAATTTCATGAGAACTAAACTTGAATAATTATGAGAAGAAGTTAATTATGTAGCATATAAGTCAATAACCATTGTTTGACATCATGCTTTTATAATACCTATATTGACTATACAATGCTCTAGATTATCTTTTAAGTTAACTCTCACATTGTTGGATCTTCTCACTTGATTGGTATGTTTCCTATGTAGAAAGAAAACAACTCTTCATTCATTTTTCACAAAACTATATTATTGTATTCAAGATTAATTTGTATAATTTGTTTGAACACCAAAGAGATTCTTCATACTCAACATTGACATCTGCAATGGAAAGCCCCATGGCCTCAAACAAGGATTGGACACCAAGGAGTCACTATAAGCCCTCTGGGAGCAGAGTAAACAAACTTTAAACCTATCACATTTCTAGTGAAAATGGTTAACACTGTTAGTGAAAACGGTTAACTATGTTTACTAATGCAACCTAATCATATCTGGTTAGAGAAGGAACAAACCCCATTAGAATTAGAAGGAATAAACCTCAAATCAAATCAGAATACAAATTCATACAACAAATCCTATATCAAATTAGAGAATGAACGCATGTATGAGCCAAAGACAACCTAACCTGAGAGAGATGAACCTCAACCAACGATTCACACAAACGTACGAGAACCTCAACCCCTGTGATACAGAGAAACATATCAATGTGTGTGTGCCAGTGAGACGAACTTGAATACGAAGGTGCGTGCGAAAGAGGGAGAAACTACTTGCTACGGCATCGACGACTTGCAATGGTGAAGAAAATGTCTGAGAATGATAACGACGAAGGGTTGGGAGAACAATGATGATGGCTTGTTTGGAGAATGAAGATGGTACCAGGAGAGAAAGAGAGCGAGAGAAAGAGACGATGCCTTTCCTTTTTCCTTTTCAAGTTCAGATCACAGTTTCCCAATTTGCCCCTTTATTTTATGTTTTTTAATATCTTTTGAAAAATAACAAATAAAGTTTTTTTAATTTTAAAATAAAGATTGATTGATTAAAAAATGCCACTTAGGCGGGTGTCAATTGGGTGGCGCTACTGTGCAGGTGTACGTGTATCACCGTTCAAAAGCAAAACAAAACACTAAACATCAAACAAACACTAGAATTAGAATAATAGTTTTTTCATTATGTGTCATGCACTAGACGACCCATTCATATTTGAATTTTTTTTTTTACTAAGGAAACATTTTTTTAAAAAAAAAAATCTCTCATGAAACTGATTAAAAATTTAATCTCAAAATAAGTTAATTGAACATGCACTTAAATGTTAAGATTATAATTAATAAATCATAATTTGGCTTAACAAAACAATAACTTTTCTTTAGTAACCCAAAATCATTCTTTTTACAGCAAGTAACCCAAAATCATGTCTTTTTTTTATTATTATTCGAACCCAAAATCATGTCTGAAGACAACTCAGCCATAATTCAATCAAAACATATTATTTATTAGTTAGGGTCCTTAGGAAACTTATGAGATGAGAAGTCATGATTATTGTGAGAAATAAAAATAATAAATATAGATTATTAAATCTTATTTGATTAGTCTTTTTTTTTTTTTTGCTGACTTATCTTATTTGATTAGTAAAAGATTAAGAAATAAAATATACATAATTTTAAATATAGACAAGATTATTAATTAACTTTTAAATTTGACTATTTATATATAATATAGTTTAAATTTATAATTTTCACATTTTTAAAATCAGAATCCTTCTCCTTATTAATAAAACTCAATTTATATACCTTTTTTTATCAGTCAATTTATATACCCTAAATACTTATAAAAAAACTATATACCCTAAATATGCAAACTGTTATTCAAACATAATAAACGTCACTTACTGATTTGTCCTATTTCCTTCCTGTGAAAACAAAGGAAAAATTATAAAAAAAACCTCAAGTAAATAAATAAATAAAAAAGAGTATGTTATCTCAGCCATAGCGTGAGTGAATTTGTAGATATTGCATGGGCTTATGATAACATCTGATCAAATAAATGTTACGAAAATGATTATTTAATAATAATTGCCAACATTTTATTTATGTTGCACATTAAGTGTTGCAAAAGAGTATATATGTAAACATATAATAGTAATCCATAAATAAAATAAATACATAAAAAAAATCACTATTTTTTATGTTAGTATTATGTTAAAAAAAATGCACAATATATCAAGTTCAATATTTTACTTAATAAAAGGTTTTTTTTTAAGAAACTTAATAAAAGTAAAAAATCACAACCGTTGCATTTCCACCAGTGTAGTAATAGAAAGTTATACTATTTCATTACTCCATATTGAGTTAGTGAGGTTAGAAGCACGTACCACCAATAAGCAGGCTGATTGAGAGTAATATTAGAAAGAGTAAATTATAGGGACCCTCTTTGATATTTGCTCTTATTACAATTACACTTGATACTCCTCTATTTTTTTATATTACTTTGAGCACTCTTAAGGGGGTAAGTGTAATATTTTTCAAACCTAAGAGGAGGGGTCAGTGTAATGATTTATGTCTAAGAGGGGAATTGGTCTAACAAAAGTCTAAAAATTAGGGGTTTTATTGTAGGGTTCAAAAATGGATGAGTGTCAGGTATAATAAAGGCAAACCTCATAGGGGATATATGTAATTTATTAGAAACAGTAACGGATTCGCAACCAATAAAACCGATCAACCTTGGCCTACATTTGTCTCCCATACACACCCCTGTCTTGTTCCAACTCACCATCACGTTCTCTCTGGGATCTTCCCTCACCACAAACTTCTGCGCCTGTCCGTCCACCACTTTGATGCCGCCAATTCCCACCTTCGTTGCATTCTCCGCCACCACCACGTACCACTGTGCCAGGTCCTCCGAGTAATCCTCCTGCCTCGCGCTGCCTACCACCGCCGCCCTCGCCTCCACCTCCAGAGCCACTCCCGACTTCAGGAACACCGTCGCTGTCAAGTAAGTCCATGGTGCTGGAAACGTGACACGGCATCAGGGAGATTCTAGACAGGAGTTTATGGCTGCCTGGATGGCGACGGTGTCCAAAATTAGTGATGGAAATTGTTAGTGGATATGGAGGGAATGATGTGGCAAACAGTGGTTGGATGAAAAGGAATGAGAATAATACTACCTCAGATCCTATATATAAGAAACGAGTTATAATGTAAAATACATTATAACTCGTTTCTTATAAATAGGACCAGAGGTAGTATTTGGAAGACGGAGAAGAGTGGTGGTGCCATTGGCATGGCGATTATTACTGTGGCTTCGTCAATTGCCTCTCAGTAGACACATTTATTAGCCTTTTTTTGGTTTTTGTTTTTTGGTACATACCGGTTTTATTAGCCAAACTTAACTAACTTCATGCCAAAACGAATCTTTTCATGATAATATTAATATAATTAATTTAGCATCGTGTGATGTTGTAAAAACAAAAAATTGTGTGATGACATTATTATTGTACATTCAAACCTTGTGGAATGAAGACAACAATAATTTGTATAATTTTTTTATGCAATAAAAGCGGGAGGGATTGAGAAAGAAAAGTCAGGTATTGATAAGATAATTGATATGATAGAGAGGGACAAATCTGTCAAACACATGGAATTGAATATGGAAAAAGTTTAGGAAAGTCCTGTTTTTAACTTGACAATTTGGATTAACGTAAACATATATTTATATTTTTTTATGAATAAACATAAATTTATATAACCAAGGGATTCTTTATAACCAAATATAAGTTTCGGGATATGAAATGGATTGTTATAACTTATAAGTCAAAGTTTTCAACGAAAATAAAATAAAATAAAATAAAGGTGTACATCAAATCAAATGTTTGAAAAATGAATGCCGTGGCGTGTGGAAGTGGAATGCTTCTTCCTCCTTCGATGAAGATTTTGTTGAAAATGGTTACACATTTTCTTTCAAATAGCAGAACAACATGTTTTTGTTTATTGGGTGATTTTATGATAACTGAATCAACTGGTGCTGGTGACAATGACAGCAAGTGTTGAAGTCACTTAATTCCATTTCGTAATCAATATTTGTGCCGTGATTGTTTGGATATTCCCTTGAATTATTATAACATCTTTTTGGATCACCCCAACTTAGTCCAATTCATAGTAATTCAAAAAATGTCTATAACTAGTAATTGATGGAATCATAATTAGCAATCATTTGGGTTCATATTTTGAAAACTGAAAGACATTTAATTCCCGAAATCAACGGTAATTTAATGGCTTTACAAAATAAAGATTGCATTCCTATTATCTGCAATCAGAAAAAGAATAAAAGTTTACATATTTTGGTAAAATTAATTTTTCCAAAGATAAATAATTACAACAAAACAGAAGTAGTTTTGCAAGCTCTAGTTGACACGGGATGCACATTCACTTCTATTTGTAAAACTGTTGTACCAAAACAAAACCAGTTTAAACCTGCTATTATTACTCAAAACAGGACCATGACTGGCGAAATAATGATAAATGATCTAGAAACAAGAAATTTTCAAATTCAAGTTTCTACAAATTGTAATCTTTTTGGTAAAAAGATTTTCGTACAAAAAGCAGACGTAATAGACTTACAACCTGCGAAAGAAAAAATGATAATAGGTCTTGATTTTATTATTGGAGATAATAAAACTATGACGATTACAAAAGATTATCTGTTAATTTCAACGGATACACAAATGGCTCTCATTATAGATGAACTCACATCAGAAGTGCGAGCAGACCGTGGTGGGTACCCCCTGCCTAAGTCAACCGAAAATTGTACTTGTACAAACTCATATGAGTGCAAAAATAAAAATTGTAACTTCATACATGAAAATGATGATGTCTGCAATTTGATAAATTTTGATAAAATTACAAAAGAAGATGGTAAAGATCACTATTCTTATTCTTTAATATTTTTAGAACCCGATAGTGATAATGCTTTCATAAAAATAAGTAAAACAATTACTTTTGATAATATCCAACATATTATTGATCGTTTAAATAAATCCAGTATCATAGGAGAAGATCCAACTAGATATTGGGATAAAGACCCAGTTGTTTGCAAACTTGATATCATAAATCCTGATCTTATTATTAAGACAAAAGATATCCAGTATAGCAATTTTGAGCAAGAAGAATGTCGAGCTCATATAAAATCTCTATTAGCGCTAAAGGTAATAGAACCAAGCATAAGTCCACATAGAAGCCCTGCTTTTATTGTGAATAAACACTCAGAACAAAAAAGAGGCAAATCTAGAATGGTTTATAACTACAAAAGGCTCAATGATAATACCCACATTGATGCTTATAATATTCCCTCAAAAGATGTTTTGATAAATAGAATCCAGAAAGCAAAATGGTTTTCTAAATTCGATTTAAAATCAGGTTTCCATCAAGTTAAAATGGATCCCGAATCTATAAAATGGACAGCCTTTTCCTGTTCAGAAGGACTTTTCGAATGGAAGGTTATGCCTTTTGGTTTGAAAAATGCTCCACAAATTTTTCAAAGAAAAATGGACAATATTTTTGGTCCATATAAAGAATTTACTTGTACGTATATTGATGACGTATTAGTGTTTTCAAAAACAAAAGAAGAACACTATCTGCATTTGAAACAGGTTCTTCATCTTTTTGAAACATTTGGTCTTATTATTTCTAAATCCAAAATTGAAATATGTAAGACACACATATCATTCCTAGGAACAGAAATAGGAAATGGTAAAATAAGTTTGCAGCCTCATATAGCTAGCAAAATTTTAGAATTCCCTGATAAAATGGAAGACATTAAAACTCTCAGAGCATTTTTAGGTCTTCTTAATTATGCTAGGAATTTTATAAAAGACTTGGGAAAATACACAGCTCCCTTGTACAATAAAACCTCTCTTACTGGCCAAAGAAATTTCAATTCTGAAGATATAAAATTGGTTAGAAAAATAAAAGAAATGGTAAAACATTTACCCCATCTATCTTTACCTTTAGATACAGACTATTTGGTAATAGAAAGTGATGGATGTGAACAAGGATGGGGAGCAGTCCTCAAGAAAAAGAAAAATAAATATGAGAATATATCTCAAGAGTTGGTATGTAGATACGCATCAGGAAAGTATCATACAACACCCAACATCTACAAAACCTCTACAGACTATGAAGTCAATGCTGTCATAAATGCTCTAGAGACATTTAAGCTATTCTTAGTCAATAAAAAGGAAATTACTATCCGTACAGATTGCGAAGCAATAGTAGCCTATAGTAATTCTCAGATAAATTCTGATAAAAAATCTCACAAGAGGTGGTTATTGTTCAAAGAACACATTTACCACAATGGGATAAAGGTAAACTTTGAACATATAAAAGGAATAAAAAATATTGCTGCTGATATTCTCTCACGTTTTTCAGGAAATGAAGCCCGTGAAGATACAATATCCAAATGTGAAGCAGAAAATGAAGTTTGGGAACCAGGAGCTTCCCATTCTTACAAATGAATTTCTTTTCCCTGGAAGAGAAAATACAAATGATAAATTCAACTGCCTTGCAGACAATATTTGGAATATTCCAAAGACAAATAATACAAATGAAATGTTTGTATGCACTATAAAGAGAGGGATTTTATGTGCCCTCTATAATTTCTGCCATGCAGATAATAAAGGAATTCCAATCCTTAACAAAACCTCTCCTTCGGGAAAAGGATACACAAATTTTGTCCTTTTATCAGGACCATATAAAGGAGTATTTGATGTTTTCAAAGATGTTTGCATTGCAAAAGAAGGCATCAAAAACCCTAGATACAAAGGCTTCTATTCCAAAGCAGAAGCAGATAAAGCCCTTGAACTTGATACTACTGATTTAGAAACTATCAAAAAGGCCCTTGAAAAAGAATCTGAACCAGGAGTATTTGTGATAAATTCGGATCAAGTCCGAAAGACAAAAAAGGATTTCAAAAGTGTGTTAGGTACTGATCTAGACAGACCACAAGACCTCTCCATGAAGAAATTCCTTATCATACAAAAGTTCTTGTTTAAGATCCATTCTTCTAATGAATCTCTACCAGGACTATCAGTAGGAACCCAGTCCTACTTCAACAAAAATCTTGCCTGCCTGAATAGTTCCCCAATATGCAAAGGTATGAAACTGTTAAACTGCCCTTGCAAAATCAAATACCTATTCAGAAAAGCCAGAATAGACATAGAAATCTTTAAACCCATAAAATTTGAAGATTTTCTTATAAATCCAAGCACCCTTTTTTCTTTTGGTTGCTTAGAATTGGTGGTAATTCCTCCATCCGAAAAATTTGGTAGTTTTAGTCCACCCATAAATGATTCAGTAAACCATATCCAAGCATCGATGATGTGTTTCCTGTCTATAAAAATTACAACTTGCCCCATGAACTTTTCATCTGAAAGTCATCCTACACATGTGCTAAAATTAGCCTGTGAAGACAATAAAGATTTCTCAATGCTTCCCCCTGATGGAATCTATGATGATTGGGACGTTCAAGGCAATACACAATACCAATACAATCTTTGGAGAGCCCAAATCCAAGGATATAACTGGTTTTTTACAGAACAAGATGAAATTAATTTCAACTTGATAAAAGAAACATGGGACACTAAACTGTATATCCCAGCCTTCAATGGAAAGTGGTTCATTCCCTTTTCAATTGATCATAATAATAAATTAGTTCAGCATTTCCAGAAAGAAAAGCAGAACAAAGAAATTTATGAAGCCGCTGCAGGATTTGGTCAACAAACTCCTCAAAACTCATTAATGTCAGAAGATGAAGACTCTTCAGAAATTATGAGAACAAACCAAGACCAAGCAGACAACGAGCTATCAGACAAAGAGGAAACTTTGCTTTCCAGAAATTAAGCTCGAGAAACTTCTAGGAAATTTCCTAAAGATTCCCTCGACAAAAAGTGGTCCCCACCAACAAAAATTGTCGGCACTGTAGCACTGTCGGCAAGACACTGTACACTGTAGTTTCTACTTTTTACTGTGCACTTATACTATTTGTACTGTAGTAAATAGTATTTTTTCTTTTCTATATAATGAGGCATCTGCTCTCATTACAAGATATAGAAGGGAGACAGATATAGAGATAGAGAGAGATTGTAAAGAGAGAAACTCAATAATATCTCCGAAGTCTTCAAGTATCCCCCTTCCCTCTTCTTCTTCTCAACCTAAACTGTAAGTGTTTATATTCAGTATGGTTGGCTAAACTTAGAGTAGTCCTCAGTTTGCCAAAGTAATGTTAATCTTACATATGCTGATAAAATTTAGAACTATGAATCTCTTTCTAAAACCTGGGATTTGTAAGCCTACTTTGTAGGTGTGCCCTTGATATCTGCTTTCATTAAGAACAAAGTTTTATGAGAAGAAGTAGGATGCTGGCTTGATGAGTTGAGGCAAAAGTAAGACCTAAAGTGTAGGCTGCCGTAAGACCTCAGAATATCGCCTTAATATGCATAAACTTCTTAAATAAAAATTTGTTCATTTGTAGGGGTATTAAAATCTAAACGGTTTTGTATACCATATTCATGTTGTTCATTTTATCATATATTATGTTAATTAACATTACTTACAGTGCATTCTGAGGAGTACTTTTATCCATTTATTAAGCTTTCCTTACCTGTTTATGCTTCCGCACTTTTATATTCTTGCAGTTTAAATTCTGCAGTTTATATTTTGTTTATATTTTGTTTTTATTTTCTACACTCTGATCTCTTTCCCCCTTTTACTAATAAAAACTGAACCTGATACCATGCAACAGTAAATTAAATGACTAATGAGAATGGAAGAGGGTGTATTGCTATCAAGGAAACAGGCAAAACTTTGGTTTTTGTGGTGATGATGGAGACACTATGCATGAAAGAAGATGCAGCATGTTAAGGTAGTGTTTGACATAATTTATTTTAAATTTCTCTTCTCTATAAAAGAAAAAATTAGACTAAACACATTTCTTGAAAAAAATTTAAAAAGTTAAACAAGTTAATTTTTTATATAAAAAATAAAATATCTTTTAAAAAAAGTTCGGTCAAAGAACTTGAAAAAAAAAAAAAAAAAAAGGAGCCAACTTTCTTATTTCACTCCACTCTCCTCTCTCTATCTTCTCTCATCTCTCCTATCGCTCTCAACTCATTTCTTTTAAACTAAAAGAAATATAAAATACCAAAAAAAAATTTCCTCTTATTTTGAATTTTAACTTTAAAATAGTTTTTAAACTAAAATAGTTTAAAAATTCTGAATAGTTGTACCATACAAGTCTTCAGAAAACAACACAACGAAGCAAAATGGATGCTACGATAATGCTTGACTAGACAAAACCTTATATTGAATGGAGGGAGTGTTAATTATTATAAGATACAAATAAAAATATGAAATAGTATACTATTATCTCTCAGTCTCTTCAGGGGAAGAAACTTACTAGAATATCACTCCTTGTGAAAGGGGAGTGGGGGGAATGCATGTATTGTATTGTAATGCAAACAGGTGAGAACTGATCATTATATAGAATATCTTGCTAGTAACTACTGAATAAGGAGGACAGAATTAATTCTTTTGAAGCAATGAATGGTAAATTTTTGTCTACAATACCACAGTTTTTGCACATCCATTTCCCTTCCCTTTATTATGTGATGCTTCCTTGTCCCTTTCCCAAGTGCTCAGCCAGTTGAGGCATTCACTTAAGAACTGGGATTTGGCTTAGCAGTGCTTTGTCTGACACTGGTTTGAATGTAGCTGGTATGAGCCAAGAAGTTTATTTAAATGCCCTTTTGAACTGTTTTAAACATCTCACCCAAAATCCTGTGTCACTCTACTCAGTCTACCCAATGTCTCATAAATCTCTTCTGCTTCAGGGTGTGATTTATCGCCCGAAACAAATCCGTGGATGCCCCCGGTTACCTCAATGCAACTCCACCCTGGTTTCTTCTTGAGATCCCTTTCACTCATAACTCTCCTCAATTCTTCAACCTCATTCCATCTTCCAACACTTGCTTTTACATTACTCAACAGAGTATAGTATCCAGCATTATCAGGTTCTAGTTCCAAAAGTCTTTGAGCTGCATATTCTGCAAATTTTTTATTTCCATAAACTCTGGAAGCTGCCAGAAGAGAACTCCAAATCCTGCTATCAGGTAGAATTATCATTTTCAATATTATGGCCAAGGCCTCTTTAAGCATCCCACGTCGACCGAAAAGATCCACAATGCAAGTGTGGTGATCCAAAGCAGGTTCAATTCCAAAACCCCATTTCATAGAATGGTAAATATTGCAGCCTTCACTGACAAGACCAGAGTGGCTGCAAGCAGACAGTAAGTTCAAGAAGGTGACTGAGTTTGGCTGCACTTTTTGCTCAATCATTAAATTATAACACTTTAAGGCATCAAAGCCAAAACCATGGGAGCCAAGTCCCTCAATCATTGTTGTCCATGCTACAACATCTTTAACAGGCATCATATCAAAACATGCTTTAGCAGAAGACATGCTACCACGTCTTAGGTACATGTTTAAGATAGAGGTCTCAAGGTGTACTGTATTTTCTATTGGTCCATTAAACAAGTTCTTTATAAGGTAACCATGGATCACTTTGCCCAATTTCAAAGCTCCCAGGTTTGCATATGCATCAAGAAGATTTCTCCAAATTTCAGGGACAATATTATGATCTTCAGCTCGCAATTGTTGGAATAAAACTATGGCCTCCATAAAAGAGCCATTCTGAATGAAACCTGACATCATAGCACCCCAAGTGATGTTACTTTTAGAATGAATTTCACTAAACAGTTGAACTGATGTTTCCAATTTCCCACACTTGGCATAAAAGTCAAGCAGAGATGTTAGCAAAACATCATCAGAAAACCCAGTTTTTATGATTAATCCGTGCACGCCTTCACCCTCAGAAAGACTACCAGACTTTGCAAATGCCGATATAACTAGCGTTAAAGTTTCAATGTTCCACAAATGCAATTCTAGGCTCTGCATTTCTTTGAACAAACCCGCCACTCTCATCGCATCTCCTTCCGAGGAGTAAAAGGAAATCAAAATATTCCAGGAAACCACATCCTTCATATTTACTTCACCAAATAAAAGTTCCACTTCCTCAGCACTTCCTTTACTAGCATACATTCTCAAAACCGAATTTTTCACTGACCAATCCATTAGTAATCCACTCTTCAGTGCATACCCATGAATTTCAGTTCCCTCAATTAATGTTCTGCAAGCACAACATGCCTGCAACATCACAATAAGCGTAACCGCGTTTGGTTCCAATTCCATCCTCATCTTGTTGAACAAATCACAGGCCACACCAACATCTCTCTCAGAACCATATCCAGCAATCATCAAAGTCCACGAAACCACATCTCTCTGAAACGTTTCATCAAACATACGGTGAGCACAACCCATGCACCCACATTTCACATAAACATCAATCATGGTATTACAAAAATACAAATCCCCATCCAAACCCATTTGAGTTGCCACACAGTGGATCATTTTCCCATACATTACATCAACCCTCATGCATGACAAGGCCCGGTTCACTGTTGGAAAAGTAAAACCATCATGGGGAACACCCTTTTGTCTCATCTTTTTGTACACTGACAAAGCTGAATGGAACAGTCCCAAATCAATATGGGACCTCATGATCAAGTTCCACATCACAGTGTTGGGTGCATCATTTGGGGTGGTTCTGAACACCCCAAGGACACTGTCAAGTTTACGAAACTGTGCATACAAAGTGAGGATCTTTGAAGCGTTGGCATTGCACACCAATGAATTGGAGACAATGAGAGAGGCATGTGCTTTTTTCAGCGTTGGAAGATCGTGACACGAGTTTAGCAGAGAAAGGGCATTGTGATGTGGACGTTTCAAGTGATGGGTGTGAAGAAGACGAAGTGGGAAACGAAGGTGTTTGAGAGGGACATGGTAGGGAAGAGGAAAGAAGGGAATTATTTTGAATGGTTAAGGGAGTGCTACTTGACAGTGAAATAAATGGGTTTGATTATTGTGAAGTTGAGGGTTGAGAGTGAGAGTTACAAGACATTGGTGTTCACTGTTATGCTGAATTTAAATGTGATGAGAATGGCCATGTCGTTTTTGTTTTTCAAACAGAATCAAACTTGAGAAGAAAAGCTTTGTTTCTTTACTGCGTGGAGGAGATGAGTTTGTTGGCTAATTGTTAAAATCAAGAGCAACATACTCTATGCTACGGTGGTACGGAGAGGTCTAGTTTGGTTGGTTGAATAAGTGTTTGAGTTATTGTAAACTTTCGATACATGTTTTCGATTCCTACATATAAAAAAAAATGCTCTATCATACTGTTAATGGAAAGAGAAAAGAGAAGTTCTTATCAATTTCTCAAGCAAAATACATTAATGGTATGTTTGGTTATGAAGAGAGAAATAGAGTGATTGGGAATAGAAGAGAGATAATTAGAGAAAAGAGAAATAAAATGAAAATAAAGTAGGATGTTGGATTATTTTGTTTAAGAGAAATAGGTGAAAAATAAAATGAAAATAAAATGGTAAAGATGCAAAAATACTATTATATCCTTGATAATATGCGTGCCAAACTAACACAATAGACACAAGAACAAGAAGGACACACTTATAAATACATATACTCCTCACACTCACCCAAATTAGATGTGGGATCCACTGACCCAAATTAATTTCCCCTTATATCATCTCCACCAAACTTCCAGTACAATTTTTGCCACCGTCTTTCCTTTAGAAATCATTCCTACCAAACTGAACGTAACATTCTATGAGATTTTTTCAAATTAAACACAATATTCCTGTTTATTTAATATTTACAACAACCTTTCTTATAAGGATTATAAGGATGTCGGTGTAATATATAAAGAGTGTCAATATAATATTTTCAAACATTAATATATTAGTGTAATATATAATAGATGTTATTTTTAAACATTAAGGGGATTAATATAGGAATAGAAAAAAGAATAATATTGTATGTAATTTGAAAACAAAAATTAAAAAGTGCGAGTGTAATTTACTTCAATTTCTTCTATCCCATTTGCTCCCAAACCTGCCAAGTGTCTCGTTACTCTCTTATTCCCTTTGTTTCATGGAAGACTAATGAATTGAAAAAAAGACTACATTTTCCTTTGGGATGAAAAATAAGAAACTTTCAATTTGTTAAGAAAAAGATTTGAATCTTCTAATGTTAAGTAATTTGTTTTATTCCATTTTATTGGGGCAAAATATTTATTTATTGACTTTACTTATTATTAATTTCTATCGGAAAATTTGTTTGATTTTTTTTATTGCAAAATTCAATATGGTAAAAGTATTAGAAATGAGATTTGAACCCTTCACCTCTTCCTTCTCCATTGCCACCAAAGTTATTGAGTCATTTGACTTAGTTAGTATTCATATAAAACATATATATACCGTTACTTTGGTGGTTTTGGTGAAAAAAGGATTTAAGGGTTGAAACCCTACCTTAAGGTTTAATTGCATTTTAGAGGCAAAATGTGCACAATTTTAAAATGTAAGTTTAGGATCAAGATGTGTGAGAAAAAAAACTTTAGGTGCAAAGTTTGCAAAATTATAAAAGTTAAACTTTTTTAATTTTCTTTAGAAAAAGCTTTTTTTTCAATTTTAAGGTCCAATTTGATTGACTATTACAGTTTTAAGGACTAAATTGATTGATAATTTACGATTTTAGGGACCAATTCATCATTTTATTTATTTAAGAGACAAGGGTTATAAGGTTGGCTTGGTGGTGAAGGAAGAAGGGAAGGGGGGAGAGGTCTGAGTTCGAATTCTCCACTAACAAAAACTAACAAACTAACAACTAACATTTGTTGATAAAAAAAATATTATTTAAGAGACTGATTTGATCATCTATTGTAATTTCAAAGACTAAATTGATTGATAATGTACAATTTTAAGAACTATTTTGTCACTTTATTAATTTCAAGGACAATTTCTTTTTGGTACAAAGGCCTTTTTTAAGTACAGTTTTGAGGACTAATTTAACTTACCTTTACTATTGTAGAGAATAATATTCAATAGGTTTAAATATCTTTTTAATCCTTGCAATTTAGTATTTTTTTGCTTTTCATCCTTGCAAAAAAAATTGGTTTTAGTCCTTATAAATTATGTTTGTTTTGTTTTTCGTCCTTAAAGCAGTTTACATAGCGCTTTTTTCACTGTTCAAAGCGCTATCTAAACTGCTCTAAAGACGAAAAACAAAATAAACATAATTTGCAAGGACTAAAACAAAAAAAAATTGCAAAGATGAAAAGCAAAAAAAAATGCTAAATTACAATGACTAAAAAAAGTATGTATACCTATTCAATTACGTGAAAGGATCCAAATTGCGGAAAAAATTCCAAATTATGTTTATTTTGTTTTTCGTCCTTAAAGTGGTTTAGATAGCGCTTTTTTCACTGTTCAAAGCGCTATCTAAACTACTTTAAGGATAAAAAATAAAACAAACATAATTTGCAAAGACTAAAAAAAAATTGCAAAGATGAAAAGAAAAAAAAAAAGGCTAAATTATAGTAACTAAAAATAAGTACGTAAGCCTATTCAATTACGTGAAAGGATCCAAATTGCGGAAAAATGACTTGCCAACGAAGAATACTACTTTTTTTTTTTTCTGAGATAAAAATAGACTACTTTTTAATTGTGAATAAAATTAAAATGGCTCAATTTTAGCTTGAAAGTTGACTCTAGCTAAATTCCTTTTGAATTTTATGCCAGTCAATCCAATACAGACTTCTTTTTTTTTGTTTTTTCTCTAAATCTATATCCATGTAAATATATATATATATATATATATATATATATATATATATATATAAGCAGTTGTGAACTATCATGCCAGCTTTTTTTTCTTTCAATAAAGTCTAATCATTCTCGACTTTTTCCAACTTTATCTCACTCCTACCTCATGACATAATAATAGTATTAGCAATTTATCATAATAATTACTTTCTCTTTGAGTCACTTCTCAACTTTCTGTTTACCTTTTTTTTCTTTGAATAATGTAGCTTTTATTTTCTCAACCTTTTTTCCAACTCATTTAATTCTCTAGTGTAATCACATGTTATTCTTTTGAACTCTACATAAATTAAAAGGAGTCCTCTCAATTTATCTTACCCATTGTAATTAATAATCAAGATATACCCACTACCCTGGCAAGATATGGGTTTACATCTAGTTCGTTGTAATTAATAATATTGATCAGGTTGTGAGAAGGTTTATTGGGTTGCATTTGGTTGAATAGGTAAACTTGGTGTTAGAAAAGCTAGGTTGGTGAATACAGCTCTTCTAGGGTTGGAACATTTTGCATGACACATAGAAACTGTGGGTAAAGGTTCTTTCACATAAATTCCTAATTGATTTGGCTGTGCTGCCTGGCAGTGCATGCTCTATAGTTCCTCGCATGGTTTTAAATTGCAATATGCAACTCCACTTAGTTCTTCACAGTCATGTCACGACCTCAATTACAAAAAGTGGCTTCAAGGAGGATGATACGAAGCATAGGTTTGGGGGTTTTGGCACATAATCCCGTACGTGTTTTTGGCACTGTTTGAGAAAAATCGTGCGTAAGGAATATGTATATTATGCTTTGCTTTGAATGGGGAAGCAAGTTCTACTGTGATGATATGCAGACATGCAAGGTTGTCAAGCTCTAATAAGTCTTTAGAGTATATACACCTCCTCCAAAGATTACATCTCTAAAAAGTTAAAACAGAGCTGCCAAATTCATTCATGATTCATCCTCTCATCATGTTCCCGGCCTCCATAATGAGGGTGAACATACATATCGGTTTTGATGAGGCTGCAACAAGTTTCCATTGTCATTTCTAACATACCTATATGCCACCCAAACCTAATTCTTTGAAATTCCTTACACCAACATTCACTTTAAAGTTGTCGATGGAGGGGGAGACCGTTTGCTTACTCTAGAAGGATCCTTGAGATCACAAAAAGGTTTGCTATTACTCCCTTCATTTCAAAATAATAGTCTTTTAAGATTATAACATATTGATTAAGAAACATTCAATTAATATAAATTAAGGCAAAAATTCTCTCAATTTTTCAACTCCTCTTGTCATAAATTATCTCAGTATCTACCAATAACAAATACATTTTGCTATCTACCAACTTATTTTTATAATAAATGTATTTTTTCAATGCAAGTTAATTGATCTTCTTAATTATGTCTAAATGTATTGTTGAAAAAAAAAAGCTTGAAAAAGCTAAAAGGACTATTATTTTGAAAAAAAATAAAAAGCTAAAAAGACTATTATTTTGAAACAGAAGAAGTAATATCTTTATAATATGCCCAGTAGGATTCCGCGGCTGTAACTAAGAATCTTTAACTCAACAATCTGACCATAGATAACATTTTGTATGTGCAACACAAACCATAGCAAAATTGCGCACCACTCTAAAATGGCCTTAGGAAGTTGGAAGGAATCTTTCATGGATCCAGTCTAGCATATTTCCCCATATGATAGTATAGATCATATAGAGACTGCAGCATCTCACAACTCTAGACTCTGGGAACTGAACCTAAGACATGGGTAATGCTTATGAAGAGCGAGTAAAGGAGACAGCATCATGGGAGAATCATCATCTAGTTCCAGTAATGAGGTCTCATTGTTAGAGTAGGATAGCAACATAGAAGATCTTGGGAAACCAGAAAAATTGAAAATACTTCAGCTTGATGTATATACTATATATCATTTGCAAAAGTAAATTTATCATTTAAGAAGTCCAACAAAAGTAATACTATCATTTAAATTTATCATCTGTAATTACTTGCAGCATCTGAAAAGCTTGTGAATGGAACATAAAATATAAGATCCGTATGAAAGTTAATATAGAACACATCATGACACGTTTTCCGTAAGGACCGTAACCTACGGGGACCAAATGAACAGCAGAAATCTAGATAAGCCATTACGTCAGTCCACTAGCTAGCCCAGTCAATTTGTGGCTCGGCCAATATGGTAAAAGACAAAACACAAAATAATTAAGGATCAATATTTATTGCTGCTGTGACGCTGCACTGTTGCCAGGATAACAATATTCATTGCTTTCTGATAAAAATGGGAAAAGATAAAAATGCAAAATAAGTCAAACACTGCCCGCCATTAAAAATTAGAGTAGTTTGTTCAGAAAAATCATGAGAAAGAACCAACCATCTAAGTAGCATTCAATGAACCAAGCAACAAACTTCCATGATAGTTCAGTAACAGTCCGTTCAATGATTTTACAATCTGAATCAATCAATCACTTAATAGATTGAATGACCCCTGTAGTTAGTATACATAGTGATAGTAATAATATATTATATAAAAATAGCATACCAATTCTTCTTCCTTGCTGGCTGAATAAAATCCAGGTTTCCAACTGACTCTGACAAAATAGAGATAGGGAAAACCTGCTGAATGTTGAGGCTGCTCAAATCATGGCTAATTGCTAATACTATATTTGTTATATACACTAATAGGCTAATTGCTACTGGTTGCACCACCTTTGTAGTTGCCCTTCAGAGCTCCATCTTCAACTGATTTGAATGCAGAGATACTGTATCACAATTTAAGTTGTTAAATTCAGATTCAAAAGTAACTTAACAGAACAAGAAAAAAAATCAGATTCAAAATTGCCTAGCACCCTAAAAGTTTAATAACAGCTCTGCAGTTGTATATGGCTATATGCAAATGAATTCCTTTTTTGCAGTTCAAAACTTTTTATAGTAAGTTAAAGTGGCTTCAGTTATTTATGAGTATTCCTCTCAGATTTGTTTATGCTTTTCAGCATCAATATGCTCCATGGGAAAGATAGACAGCTTCAATTCTTGTTTATTTATGAAGCCCAATGCCAAATGAAGTAGGAATATGATGAGATTCAATTAGACAAATTTCTGTGGAATGTGTCTTTTGGGAGGAGACGTGTGCAATAGAAGCTTTGCTCTGATCTACCTGAATTTGCCGATGAGTCATAACTCAAGAGTGAGTTTTCTGGAGTCATGAAATTAGTGTTGTCTTCTTCCCTCCCCCAAAGGGGTTGGTGGAATGCATCGAACTGCCACGGTTGCTGATATTGTCGTCTGTTTCCATTCTGTGGGATTTCTGGCCACATGACAGGTGCAACTGTGGGAGGGTAGTTACAGTCCATTGGAGACACTTCCTACAAGTTACCAACAACATTTCATCAGCAGAAGGAAATTAATATAAAATCTGAACATCAACAGAAAATGCTGAACTGGCTCTATTGCTTCATCCATAAAACACGCACCCTAGAGACTATACCAGGTCCAACTGAACACATCAAAACACATTTTCAAATCCATATACCCCCAGACTTTGATATAAGCATGGAGATGCGAAGACTTCAATTACAATGAGCCAGAGAATTTGTAAAAACTAATTAGGATAAGCAATCAAGTGCTAGCATCTATGTGTTCAAATTGTTCATTCTTGTTCAGTGTCTACAGTTTTCATGGTTGGTGGTTTGTAAGAACATCCTACAGAATGAATGAATGAATGAATGACAGTAACTGACTATGAGCCATCTCTTTCACTGTCCCCATTTTCAAGTTCACTATTTCAGTTTTCGGGCAAGTATATATACAATGCAAAACACAATTACATAGGCCAGCAGTAAAATTTTGATCAACTGTTAATGTAGAAAGTGTTTGAGAGAATAGTCTAAAACTACTTCAAGACTTCTTAATACTGCACAAGTGCCAAGGTCCCAATAAAACTAAACTGAAATTACTCCAGTAGGTGGTGACAAATGTTATTCCTCAAATGTTTTAGAATCAAGCCAGACAAGTTCATTTAATTCGGGAGTGGATCCTCTCATGTCAATAATTGTGTTATCTCTCTCTTGTCTATAGGTGGGATCTATCTAATATTTATTAGGAGAAAGATGCAAGATTTGAACATGACCTATCATGTACATGAGCGGATCCATAACCTATGTACTTCAGATTACTCCCCAGCTAAGACAAGAGTAAAAATTATACTTACTTCGGTAGCCAGTAAGCTGTCGAGGTTGAAATCAATTACTGGGTTAACTGCTGCCAGTTTCATTGATAATATCTGGAATCAGAATGTAAATCAATAAGAACAAGATCATATTGATGAAGATAAGTCATTACAGCATTGTATTCCAGCAGAAAGATTCAGTGAAATCTTCCAATCTTTAGATATCTTCATAATTGGAGTTCACTTGCAAAGCAAACTTACTTTGATAAAATATCATTACAAAGAAAACAATAATATATCATTTTATAACTTCGGAGCATATATAGTATATACATAACCAAGCAATGCACAATTCTAGGAGCATTCATTTTCAAGCCTCAAGTCCACATTAGGCAGATAGGAGTCACCCATTATTAGATGAAATCCAATCCCAAGTTTTTTGAAGAAGGTCAACAGTTTATAATGCCATATAGTGCAAAATAATAGGGCCATGATGGCTTTAACACTTATAGGTAAGCAATGTTTTATTTGTTCTGATGACTGCCATATTCCAGAAACTCACGGTAGCTTTTTACAAGGCTAAATATCAATTTGGAAGGATAAGAAAAAGATAGTGAAGAAAGGAACTCCAGCCACTTCTTATAAAAGTTATCAGATTGCTTCTAACAACTTTATCCTTCTCATTATTTGTCAAAACAATTGCCTAGAATGTCAATGATATGAAAGTCTGACCTCCACTTCATGCTGTAGAGATTGCACATGGTTGATGATTTTATCCAGAACCAATGCCGTTCCTGATATCTGTAGAGCAAACATTGTCATGTCAGGTATCTTTGACTTGCTACTGTTTTCAGAAAAATCAAATACAATCTAAATGAATTAAAAATTCAGAACTGGCTGCGTATTAAGGCTCTAAATGAAACACAAAAAGGCCTATAGTAGCATTGACAAAATTGTGATCATACATGTACATAGTAAATCAGTAATTAAGTCAAAAGCAGGGAGATCAATTCGGGGTGACAGCTTCAACCAGATTATCTTTCCCACGTTGAGAAACACCCACAGCTAAAATTATTCAAGATAACACTGAAATATAATCAGAAAAGGGGCATTCTAATACCGTGTTTGGTTGATTGAGAAAATATTTTATGATTTTCATTTCCTATCTTCATAAAAACTTACAAGAATACCATTTTGTTTTTATTCTATTTTTTATTTTCAATGATTTGTTAAAAACAACTTTTTTTTTGTTGTTTTCGCTGTTTATTGTACAATTTTTTAAAAGAGGAAACAAAGTAAAAACAAGATTATATTCTTGTAATTATTTATTCATAAAAACAAAAATATTTTTTCCAAATCAATCAGGCAGAAATTTCCCATGTAGCTAGCTCAACACAGACAGGTGCAATTGAAGACTCTAGTAGACAAATCTTGAGGTGTGTATCTAGCTTAAGGTTAGGCAACTTTAATTTTGATCATGTAAAATGTTCAAAGCCAGTTAGGTTTATCCATTTGGTAGATGCACTGCAAAAGGAATGCTTTATTTTTTCACCCTGTTTTGGTCATCCCATAAATGATTGATGGATACCAAACTCCTAGAGAAGATGGAAGTGGAACCATCACCGTCACAAGGTGGATCAATATTTCAATTGCTTAGGGGACCCATGCACACTAGTTTCAACTTTCAATACACCCACCTATGTGTCTCCCAATTGTTAAAGGCAGAGTCCAGCTAAAACAACCCCCCCTCCCCTTTCGCCCCACACGCCCACCCTTCTGTCTCTTCACCAAGCCTTTCTGGCTGGAGAAAGGGACGAGGGGGGATTACCTTAATTGTCTTGAACAAACCATGACGCATATTTTTGTTTGTCCTTTTCATTAAACAACGACTAATTTATGGCTAAAAGAAATAAATAAAGAATCTCTATATTACTTTTATGTTACATTCTTGTCTTGATGTCGCTTTTTGTACAGGTCATGAACAGCTTCTTTCACATTGACGTCCAAAATTCAGAGTCAGAAACATGTTACTGGAATGAAACCAGATGAGGATGGGGGAAGGGCTTGCTATTACTTACCTCAAACTCTATGCAACATCACCCGAATATACAAGGTTAATAGTGTGTTTGGATTTCGGTTGATAAACTCTAAATTACGGCTTACCAAAATCATGATTTGGGATTTTCTTTATTGAGAAACCAAACACAAATTTCTCAACATGCACTTAAGAGCCTTAGCATCATAATCTCTAATACACTAACTATCAACTATTTTAACACTATTAAAATTTATTAAAGAAAACTACAAAATCACCCGTGGCTCATTAAATAAAAAATGAGTTCCATGAAATTTTGTAATTTATAATAAATTTCAACCGATAGTATGTTTAAAAAAATATGTTAAAGAGTTTGTTGTTATCATTTCTCATAAACATTTCTTAGAAAAGAAATTAAGAAGATTAAATCAATTAAGTCTCTTCCATAAATTACATAAGCTAAGAAACTCTTTCATTTAACTTCTTCAAAAACCGAATTTAAATTTACATAAGCTAATTTTGACTTTAAAAAAACCTTATTCATTTTACTTTTTCATCTACTTCTGTAATAAATATTTATTAAAAAAATTATCCAAATATTAAAATAGAAGAACAAGATTGGAACGACAAAGGCTTTATTTTTTTTGTGGTGTATTGGAATGACGGAGTTAACCTTGAAACAGTCTTGTTCAGTACGTTACAAGTTGTAACCGATTCAAAAAGCAACACCCGAGAGAGAAAGGGGGTGTAAAGTTACGAAAATGCCATGTTGACACCTCCAGTGGAAGTGAGTGAGCACTTTTCTTGATACAAAAGCGTGCACTTTTTTTAGGTGAAAAGGTGACAATGACACAACCCAGTTTACAAAACCCCATAATCCACGGAATAATTGCACTTTTAGGAGACAAATCAGACAGATAATCATAGCATAATCATGAAATTTGAACAAATCAGAATTAATTAACACTGGTAAGTAACCAATTGTTAAATTAAACCCTTAAAAAGAAGAAAAGGGACCAACCTTGTTGCAACCCGGGACCAGCTCTTGTAAAAGCTTCATCCGAGCATTTATCTTCTCTCTCCTAGCCTACAACACAATTAAACAAAAAAAAATTAAAAAGTAATAATATTTTAAGAAAAATATTCAACTTAACTTTTTGACAAATAATTCAACTTTACTTTTTTTCTTATAAATAACTGTCATTAAAATAATTAATCAGTGGTTAATTAAATAGGTTACCCTTTCTGCTAAGCTATGGCTATCAGTGGCTTGACCTCGACGAACTCGAACGTGAACGTACGGAAGCTTCTCGCCGTCGCCGGAACTCTCGTCGGCGACGGCGACGGCGACGGCGACGCTCTTGCTCTTCTTCGACGACGCTTTAACCTGCGTTTCACAGAATCATTCAATTTCGCCAAAAAAAAAAGAATCGAAACCCTAATTATCGGTCGCGATTGAATTCCGAGGCGTTTACCTTCTTCTCTCGCTCCTTCCTCTTCGCAGTTTTTGGATTCTTGTTCTCCACGGCGGGATCGGAGACGGAGCCGCCGCCGTGAGTGGAGCTCGGGTTGGAATCGGTCTCCGGCAGCTCGCGCTTCACCTCCGGCGAGCTCGAGTTGGAGTTCTCGCCGGCAAAGACGGAGAACCTGGCGGCGCGTTCGATCAGCGCGGCGTTGGAAGGGAAGGTCAGGTTCGCGGCGGCGGTGGAGGCGGAGGCGAACGAGGTCAACGGATAGGGTTTCGGACTGTGGCGCGGCGGTTTTCCGGCGCGCTCCGGCGAGTGGAGGAGCTCGACGGCCTGCGTCGGCGGAAGCTCGAGCAGCGCCGTGAAGGAATTGGCGGTTTCCGGCGCCGGAGCCATGAGGCCTTGGATTTCCTCGTTGAACTGAATGGCTTCGAGCGTGGTTTGCTCCATGATCTCCAATTGAACCGGACCGAATGAGTCAAACCGGACTGGAACTGTAGGAAAAGAGAAACAAAAACCAACACTAAGTCTGGTTGGTTTGGTTTTCAAGTTCTTAAAGAGTATTCTTAAAGAGTATTCAGTGTTGTGATGCTAAAGTGAGAAATTGAGAAATGATGAGAGAAAGGGAAAGGAAAATGGAAAGGGGAAATGAGAGGAATGTGTTTGGGAGTGATATAAAAAGGGAAGTGATTTTTTTTTTTTTACTCTCTCTTTTTTTCTTTGTTTCTCTCTCAGTTCAATTTGGCTGTGTTGTGTGTGTTTCTGTGATTGTGATTGTGTCTGTGAGATTGCTTCTCCGCCATTTCAAGTACTACGAAAGCAACGTCGCTACGCTCCGGTTTTTAGTCTCTAGTCTTCTTTCTAGCCTTTTCTCAATTATATATACGGGTATTTTATTTTGGTACGGTTGTAATGTAACGGTAGTGTTAAATACGGGGTTGTAACTAGTAAGAATCGATCTTTGTTTTGTTCCTTCGTCGATCCGATTTATATAGGGTCGACACGGGTATGGGTCAATTGGATGGATGACTCCATAAATGTGAAACAAATTTGATGGAGAAAATTTAGGTTGGTTCTCATAGTCAAGTTTGGATTTAAAATTATAAATTTAGTGTTAGCAATATTATCTCTACCCTCCTTTTTTTTTCAACACTTTTTATATTATTAGTTTAAATTTATTTAAAAATATAAATTTTTATGGATCTCATTTCTAAATCAGAAGAAATTTATTAAATAAGAAATAAGATATACCAAAATTCGTGATTTTCAATAAATTTCAATAAACAAGATAAAGAAATGTTAGAAGAAAACGATAGAGAAAGTATTGCTAGCATTTCTCAAGTTTAATGATACTAATTCGTTATTGGATTTGCAGTGTGAAATTTGACTCAACAGAAACCTACATTATTTAGAAGTTTTTAAATTTTATATTATGTAATTCTATAACTTTAATAGTGTAATTCTATAGTTTTGACTTTTGAAACTACTTATTAGTTTTCTTTTATTTTATTACAATTACGGTTTTATTATTTTTTTCATTCTTGTATTAATTGACTCAATGACTTAACCTGAAACAATTTAAATATGGATCTAGTTGGATTCTAATTAGGTTGTAAAAAACATTGGAAAGCCCAATTCAACCTAAATCCATTAACATTCGTCAGTTTTATTCCCTAGACTCAACTTGTGTCCACCCTTAAGATTAAACAACGAAAAACAAGAGTAACATGCATGTATTGTAATTTTAGTATGAATGAGAAAACATTTTTGTATGATTCGTAAGGTAGTTATTATAAAGAGTTTAATAGGTATATTTATTTGTGCAAATTTTTTTTCACTATCAACTAATTAAAATATTTTTAATATAATTTTTAAAGTAATTATTATAAGAGACAACAAACTTATCATGCATAGGAGATTTATTTCATTATAAAAGTCAACAAACTTATTATGCATGCCATTTTGTAATTGATTGGCAATATAAAAAGAATAATTCAAAATTATCTTACAATATCACCATACTTCCTTAATGTTTGGCTAAAATACAATTTTGGTCCCCCTATTTTGTCCAATTTGCAATTTTGGTCTCTCCATTTTAAAACAAAGACATTTATTCCCCTAGTTTTCAAAAATTCACAATTTTAGTCCAATCTTCAATTTTACCATTAAGAAATGATTTAGTTAATTAAAATGTAAGAAATAAAAGAAATAAATGTATGCAAAATCGAGGATTGAACTAAAATTGCATATTTTCAAAAATTTAGAGACTATATGTCTCTATTTTAAAATGGAGGGACCGAAATTGAGGATTGAGTAAAATAGGAAAACCAAAGTTGTATTTTAATTTTTTATTTGATACTTTTTTTTATAAACTAGTAAGAAGATCTATAGAAGGATATAATACTATGTGTAAAAAATTACATTATGCATATAGTATTTATTTAAAAAATGTCAAAATTAGTTGGTTTATTTTGATAATTGTTATTTGTAAATATAAAATAAGATTAGCATTATGCCTTCACCCACGATGTTTTTATGATCAAATTGTTAGAAGTTCGACACTTATGAATGTGGTAGATGGTTCAATTGCTAAGAACTCTTAAGACAGAGATGGTGTTATAGATGTACTATAACACTAATTAATGCTATGAATCATAATGGACATTCATGATTGATAAAAATTAGTAACGTTTTCTTATCATCGCAGCCAATTTACATACGCACTTAATTTTGTAATAAAGTAACCTTATAGTTAGATTTCAATTTGATTATAATAGATTTACAATGACACGAAAGAAATTATCATAGCATGTCAAAGTGTCCAAAACATAATTCATAATACAATATTATGCATAACTATGGGTGTATCTCCAAACCAAATATCAAAATTCAAATACATCTTAAAGTTAACTTTATATAAAAGTATAATATCCTTAATGAGACAATATTGTGTAATAATCCATCACTTGACATGTGGAGTTTATATAGACTTGGTTTGTTCTTTATCTCGGTATCTAAAAATTAAAATAAAAAGGAGATGAGTCTCATGACTTAGTAAGAGAATCTCCAAAACACATATATAAACATATAAAAAAAATATGACACTTTGTGGAAAGAATTTACCTTAAGTGATCATATGATGAGTTTGTAATGTGTGTGTGCTTAAGAATGCCTTTGTGGAAAGAATATTATGTTGAGTGAGAATGTAAAGCGTGATATGCCATAGAGTGATACGGCATTGAGAGTAAGAGAATACATTTCTTCTCTCTTGAAATGTTGATGTGGGATTGATTATATAATGAGATTGTGATGTATGTTTGAAAAGCCTATGTGGCATGAGTTTTATGTGGAAGTGATAATATGAAGTGTGATATGATATCAAGATGAAAGGAAGACATTCCCTCTCTCTTGGAATGTTATTGTGATCACTGACACTTAGTATCACAGACAATAACGTGTGCGTTCTATCTCATGTTATGAGATGAAAAGAGGTGAATGAAACTATGAGGAAGCCTTCGTGGTAAGGATGGGGAAACCTTAGTGGCGTGGATAAAAAGGATAGTGAGGAAGGTATGAGTCCATCGAAAGGTGTATTGCTAAAAAGCATAGTGAGGAGAACCAGTCTCGATGAAATGGGAAATTGCCCCAATAATGTAGTGAGGAGAATAGTCCTCGAAGTGATCGATGGATCATGTTTGCCCAAGTGAAAAATGAAAGTACTAAAGACCGATGGGACTTTATTGTATTCATCGAAAAGGAGGAAGGAAACCTTAGGACATGATTCTCGGTGAGGAAGGCGAGGTGTAGTTAAGACTGTGAGGTGGATGTGAATGGGTTGACTACAACGTGGTACATGAAGGGTAGGAGTGTGCAAAAATCGATTCGGGAAAAAAATTGAACCTACCTGGACCGAACCGTTTTAACTGATTCAGTTTTTAAATCCACTTATGCGAATTGTTTTAGTGAATCGGTTCAAAATTGGACTGGTTTTAAAGAACCGGTTCTGAACTGAACTAGTTTTGAACCAGTTTTAAGAACTGAACCGGTTTCGAACTGGTTTGAACCGGTTTCAAACTGCTTTAAAAAAATTGATTTAACTAAGCATGAAAATGACATTTCCAGGTCCAAAAAAGAAATAAGAAAGAGTATTAACCAAGAGAGACATAATAGCATACCAATTCCTTGATAAGTATTCATACTAGCATATCTAGCAGTTCTTATCAAAATCTTGTTCTTTCTGCAAAAGATTAGAAGGAAGTTTAATTCACAGAAAATCATGAAAGTCAATGACTAATTACAAATCAGGTGCATTTCAGGTTCTGTTGCTCTATGTCGGAAACAAAAGTTATGTGCAAATAACAACTCAGTTTTTCTTTTGTCAAGGAATTTAATGGCTACTCCAGTTTCATTACATCACATTTCTAACAAAACCAAATAAGGAACTTAATGAAATTAGCATAAAAAAATATTAAAATGAAGAATGATATTAAATGACTAGCTTTGAGCTTCTTGTGTATCTAACCAAATACCCTGAACTCACTAAACTATTATGCTTGAAAACATGCCTACAGAACACTCAAACAGAAAATGGACACTCAGTTGATTTTCAAATTGAGAAGAGAGGTCAAGTTGGATATTTCATGAAGCACAAGCTGGGTAACAAGTGGTAGAATGACCTATGGCAAGAAAGGCCCCTTCAATTATGATTCAGAAAACTATTTACTCAACATGTAGCACTTTGTCAAGCAAATTCCCTGAGCAAGGATTTAAGAAATCATTGTCATCTATTTAATTTAAGAGAATTACACCTCTCCTAGATGCATGATTTTCATAGCATACTATAAACTGAAAAATGAGAAGATCCTAGTATGAACTGTTTCATGTCTCAGATGTTTTGTGCAGAAACTGTTTGGAATGTGACATCCAAAAATAAACCCCAGCCAGGAATTATGGGTTACTCATTTAAAATTTTGTAACAACACAAAACAACTCATCTATTAAATTTATTTAGTAGCCTATTTAATCAAATAGCAAAACAACATAAATGTTGTCATAGTTGAAAATGCTGCAAATAATTTTAACTTCTAATATGGCTAAATAGACCTTTTTTAGCTAAACAGCTCAGCATTTTGGGTATTACAAATGTAGCTAGAAATGAAAATGAGAAATTAAGGTTTTTATTATCAATATATAACACTTAATTAGTGGACTATCTATCCAGTAAGTGACTGAACAGGAAGCTGTATAATTCTGTCAAAAGAGAATCCCTTAAAATGATTAGTTGAAATAATTACACTAGAAAAAAGGAAGAAAAGTTCTACCAGCAGAAAAAGAAACTTACCTTGGCAAAGATATGTATGTGTGAGAGAACATTGTGACAATGACAATTAACATATCAGGATAACAAATACTGATAGAACATTAGAACACCAATTTTGAAATTGAAATTAAAATAACACTTCAAGATCCAAACTACAAGGTCCAAATCATATAACTGAGTACACAACAATCCTAATAACTAAAAGAAATTAAAAAGAAGTGTTCTTCATTCTTCAAACTTCAGTCATCATCAAGTGTACAGGTCGAGGAGGCTGGATAAGTAATGTCCAATGAAGGAACAATTTCTGCAACATGAAGAAAAACAAACTTTAGTTATCATTCATATTATAATAAGTACATAAAACTACCTAAGAAAAAAATTCTTGTTACTTTCCTCAACTCTCTCAAACTCCAAAAATTTCTTATTTTCATTTGAAGGCAATGGTAATGGTCTTGTTTTGATCCAATCTTATGTGCAAACAAGTGCTTCCACCATCTGTGGTATAAGAGAATTGTGATATGGATCAAGCACTCTTCCTCCGGTACTAAACGCGGACTCAAAGGCCACAGTAGAGACAGGTATAGCAAGCACATCTCTTGCCATGTTTGCAAGAGTCGGGAATCGACCCGAGTTTAGCTTCCACCAATTCAAAACATCCAAAGTTCTTCAACTTTTCTTTTTCACTACTCCAAAGTTTAAGAACATCATGAGCTAGAGTAATGTGTGAGATGACAACAAGAAAAGGTGCTACAATGCTCATAAATTCTTGAAAGGCTTCATGCTCAACCATTTGGAATGAGAGCTCCATTGCCACAAACATTTTAACTAGCGCATTCCAACAAGCCTCTTGGTCAATCTTGGGCAAGGAAGGAGAAGAAATGGCCATTGTGAATGAATCTGATTTTTGCTTCTTGCTCACATTGTCTAGGTTACCCTTGCATCTAGATAAATGAGTATGCATAGCACTTGTTCCACTCCCATATTTGATCAAAACTTCACAATTGTTACATTTGGCTTGTACAAGAGGGTTGGGTGGTGGCAATTTCTCAAAGTGATCCCACACAATGGATTGATTTTTACGCCCTACGGAGCGAGGCAGTAACATATGTTCTATTGTGTCAGAGGCCAATATGTCATCTTGCTCATCCATTTAGTTGTTCTGCATTTGAAAAGAAATTCAATGAAGAATCAATTATGCCATTGTTGTAGAACATTATAACTTACACTAACATCAATCATAAGGAATTCATATTTTTTGCAATCACAAATTCATACTAAAGAATGTTGTATATAATAAATGTAAGGGGAATGTATAGCTCTATTGACTGCATACTAAACAAGTAAATTTCCTTGGTAATATCTGCTTATCTATAAAGATTTGTTGCAGTCACTAACATTTTAATCATAAGGAATTCAAATTTGCTGCATTCACAAATTCATTCAGTCACAAATTCATATTGGTTGCAACAATAATATCATTAAGCAAACCATTGTAGTAACTAAGGATTTTCAATTGCCATAAAAGCTTTCAACAGTTTTAAGAAATATGTGGCATCATACTAAGACTAAAATTACTACAGTGGTCACAATCACAATCTTATGTACATAGTGAAATTTAAAGAAATTTGATCATAGATACCTCTAGATGTGGCTTCACTTTAAAAAGGAATCTAAGTTGTGGGTCTTTGGATCCCTCTGGCAGCACAACCTAAAATTTCAACAAGGGTAAATTAAAAGATTTTGAAATTCTAATCATGTTAATTGTATTGCTATCATGGTAAGCGAGACTATTAATGTAAATTTATAATAGCTAAACTAACAATTCAAATATGAAGTGAAGACAGAATAGGCATTTGAAATGAGAAGGAGCCAAATAAGTAAGTGCCACAAAGGTTAATGACACACGAGTTCTAACTTCTAATGAAGAATGTCAAAGTCACACACACCATAATAAATAAAGCAACTGTCCAAGGTCAAAAAGTTTGTAATTAATTGGTTGGTTCCTAATACTACTACTTCTAATGTGATGTGACTCAATTGAGCAATTTTAATAGTCTTTGTATGTAAATTTCCCCTATCTCTCTCATCTGCATCAATATCCACTATCCAGTATCCACAAGCAAACTAATAGTGTTATGCAAAATTTCTATAATATTCTAAAGTTGTCTATATTTAGTTAGTAATATGTTAGACAGTAGCAAACTTCTTGTATGCTATATATTTGCCTTGCACTCATTCAGTTAGTAATCTGTTAGACACTTAGCAAACTCTTTCCATTGTGTTACTGTGATCTGGTATACAATTTCTTTACAGTTTGCAGCAATTTTTTCTCTTTTATTTTATCTACATATCAACTTTCATTTTCAATAAATAAGAAAACAAGCACAACAGCTAGTCGATAACCACTTTTATTGGTAATGAAACTAGAAATTTAAAAGACTAAAGTTGTTTATGCACAATATACCTTTGATCACTTGACCACTACCAAGCTCAAATTAAATTGGATTATTTCTTTCAAATTAAAAAACAGTTCTATCAGTGAGTTTTTCCTGCAAACACAAGTAAATATATAAATTAAGTGAATACACGATCAACAAAACTAAGTGAATACATGATCCCCTCATCACATGAACAAATAAAATGGGATTTGAAACTAATAATAGTAATTCCTTAGACTCTTAGTAACAGAAACTTCTAATAGATCAACTGGAGGCAAATATAAAAGTATGCATAAGAAGAATTCAGAAAGTGTGGAAAAAGGGATTAAAGAGTACCTCTATACACTTGAACTTCACCTATTTTGCTTATTTCCAACTCTGATAACATGGAGAAGTTTTTGCAATAAACAAACAAATAGAATTAAGAAACCCCATCACGCTCTATGACCATCTATATCATCCAACAATAGAAAAACACAAAATCTCAAGAAGAAATGAAAACGGGGGTCTTCGAAAATTGACTTCTTAGTTCTTATGAAGTGAGTAACTTGGCAGAGACTTACTCGGTCACACGAACTTGGTCAAAACTCGGAGGCAAAATTTGGGATTTAGGGATTGCACAGAGAAGAGTGAATGTGCAAGAGAGTTGAGATTGATTTGCGAATTGTGAGATTGTGAATGTGATTTGCGTTTGTGAGAGACGAGAGAGTCAAGATTGCACTTTGCCTTTGCCTCACACGTAGACACAGAGTGACACGAAGAGAGAAAGAGAATCAATTACGTATTTAAAAAAAAAAAGTTCGGTTGTAAGTGAACCGAACCTATTTTGTAGAAACAATTCGGTTCGAACTAAATATCTTTTTATAACAGTTCAGTTCTTTTTTTCGAAACCAATTCAATTGAAAATCGGTTCGGTTCGGTTCGGTTGCAAATCGATTCGGTTCGAATCAGTTATTTTGCACACCCTTAATTAAGGGTGTCCATAGGCTCAAAAGAGTCCTAGGGGATTAAAATAGATGTCATGTTGTGATACCTCACATGGGCTAAAGGACTCATGTATGTCGACTTGTTGTTCCTAATGAATACAAAGCATCGTTAAGGTTAGTCAAGAGTATCATGTCATGATCTACCAGGATAGGGTATGTACTCCTAATCGTCACCCAAAAATAGTTCGTGTAAGACCTCTGTGAGATGGAATGGTCAAGAGGAATTAAGGGTCCCAAAAGTATGAAGTTGAGAAAAACTTAGATGAGTGTAGGTTACCCTATCAGTGGCGTCTATGCTTAAACCACTACAAAGTGGTTATTAATTGTGTATGGAATCATATGGTTCATATTATATATGACCTATAGGAGAGTGGAAGGAACTTACTCCTATGTTTATTTTTCCTACGGTTGAGGTCGATGGATGGCCATACACGGACGAGGAAGATGGAACATGAATGATACTACAAGTGTCGCAAATACAACAAACATGGCAAAGAAAAAGGAGGATCCTCCCAAGGATGCTTCATGGATTTAGTTTGGGTTTGGGTGTATATATTATTTCATTCAGTTGAGTCATTGGTCTGGGTTTTCTAGGCTTTTCATGTAAATAGGTGAGTAGACTGGGAATTCATATTTTGATGTATTTATTTCATTCAGTTGACTCAATTGTAATAGGCTTATTGTGATGGTCATAAAATGTGTATTTGTAACTATTGTATTTGATTTTATTAACAATTCATTATTTTTATCAATGCAAGTTATGATTTACGTTTTAATAGTTTACTATGAACGTGACATTTAATAAAATGAGTTGTCTTAAATGTTGAACTATATATTGTTAATGGTCATTTTTTAAATAAGTGATTGATGAAAGAGGTATCTGCATTTTGTGTTTCAAGTTTTAAAGTTTTAAAATTTTACCTCCAAGTTATGAAGGGTTATTTTAATAATCAATTAATTTTATTCCACAATTTTGAAATGATAATAAAAATTCTTAATTGTAACAATGAGTGTTATACATCAGATTACAATAACACAAACTCAGTAAGTGTAATGACCATACCACTTACTTAAGAACTATACACAACAAGTTTGTGTTCCACACTTCATAAATCATAGGCATCTTACAATTGACAAGATACTCATCAATGAAAGTAAGTTAACTAACAGTTACAAAATTACACGATAATTTTTACATTGCATAATAGCTAATTATGTTTGTTAACTACAAGATACTCATTAATGAAAGTAGGCTTACTTCAATTCTCATCAACAGTAACATAGGTTGAGCTAATACCACCATCTTGTGGGGAGACCACTTCAGCAAAAAAAAAAAAAAAGAAAGAAGGCATCCTCTTAATATTATTTTTTAAGTCATAATCAAATAAGTAATAACATTATATTAAATATATATGTTTATCTCACCTTGCTCAATTTTGTCAATATCTTATATATCCTCTTTTGATGGCAACGGTGTAGGTGATCCTTTGAGCCAATCTTTTGTGCACACAAGGGCTTCCATTGATTTATGTGATAGGCAACTGCGATATTGATCAAGCATTAGTCATTCGGCACTAAAGGTAGATTCAGATGGCACAGTGGAGGCAAGTATAGCCAACACCTCTGTTGCAATGTTCCCAAGGATTGGAAATCGAGTTGAATTCACCTTCCACCAGTTTAAGATATCAAAGTCAGGGTTTCGACCATTCTCAAAATCTTCGTCCAAGTACTTATTCAACTTAGATTTCGTAGTACTTGACTTGGCACCACTTGATCGCAAAAACTCAGTGAAGAAATAGTTGAGGTTAATACTGTGTTCAACATATTGGGTTGGTTAAGAGTCACCTTGGGAACCTTCCCCCACCCTAAACTCTTCAAAAATGGCAACCAAACACGAATTTAATTTTTCTTTCAAGTCTTTCGCCTCAAATGGGCCAAAATTTTGATTGATGACCCAAGTTGGATACTTTAATTTGTATCTAGCATCCAAAACAAAAACAACTAACATCTTCAAGCTGTTGAGACTTCCCCAATACTTGTCATATTTCGTCTTCATTCTTTTGGCCATTTCCTTTATGCTTGAGTTTACATATGTAGATTGACACATGTTTTGTTATCCTTAACCCAATTGCAAAGACTGCTGCCATGTATATATTACTAGTAACATAAGATGAACTATATATGCACAAAGTGACTTCCTTAAAAATTTCCAAAAATTTTAAGATTTCATATGTTTCTTGTCAATCTAATGGAGTAGGCATACTCTTCCCCCTTCCAAGATCTTCATGGTACTTAGATTTTGTAATCTCAATCTACAAATGCCTTTTCAAGCTTCAATAAGACATTCAATATATCATAGGTGGAATTCCACCTAGTTTCAACATCTAATATAACATCACCTTTGTATTCGATGTTATAACATTCAACACATGAATTTAATTTACATTCCCTCAAAAGGGAACACTTGACATATTTCACTGTAGCAAAAATTCTAAAAATGGAAATACTAATTTCTTTTAGACCCTTCTTCAAAATTAAATTCAAAATAAGTGTACAACAACGCATATGAATGTGATTTCCATTCAAAACTGAACAATTCCAAGACCTTAGCCTCATTTTCAGATTTTTAATCCCACAATCATTTGATGAGGCGTTGTCTACTATCACACTCAAAATACAAGTCAACCCCCAATTAGTCAAGGATTGTGCAACTTTCTTAGTCATAACTTCTCTTGAATGGCCCTTAACTTGAAAAAATTAATAATTTTCTTGTGCAAGGTACAGTTATTGTTTATAAAATGACTGGTTATGCACATGTATATATACATATATATACAACTCTTAGGAAGATAAATATCTTAAACACCTAAGTTGGTCAACATTATACAAAAAGAAAATATAACAACAAAAGAAAAGGGAAGAATCGTGTCTGCACGTCCTTGTGTGCCCATCCACGATGCTTCCAAAAGAAAGGTCCACCTCCTAGTCATCTGCTCCCATAAACACAAAGTTCGAGTTCATCACAGTCACAATCACACATGCCACAACTCAAAGGTAAGTTTACCAAAAAATATTACTTAAAACAATTTAAAACTCAATAAATAACAATGTTTTAAGTAAATCATGTTTTATATAAACTCAATTATCTTTAAATCATGGCATTTGAAAGTAAATAAAATAATAACATTCAACTCACATAAATAGGGCATCTCATTTTCAACCATCATGAATCAACATCATACATCAACCTTCAAATATCATTATCATGAGTTTATCAGTCATCATTACCATGTACACCAATCATAAACACGAAAGACAAATTCTATGGAGATTTTCACCTTTTGAGCGATTAACCTAAGTACATCCCTTAACATAGTCCACTCTCTGACCATTGGGGGAGACCCAAGTTAATCTTGCACATGAAGTGTGATTGTATTGAAGATAGATGAGTATAGGTAGTGGTTTACCTCAATAAGGTATGCATTAACCTTAACCTCCATAGGAGTTTGCTCACCCATATATTCTATAGGCCTATTCAACGTTAACTACCACGAATTCATTCAACACTAGGTTGAGGGTACACCAAACACTTTTAACTTATATGCCTACTCACAGACAACAACAACTAAACACCATACTTGAATTCCCTTATAATCCTAAATATGACACCTTCAAACCTGCCATCTCCAATGGCCTAACTTAAGGATTCAAGCTTCACCACCAACAACCATTCCTTATACATTTAGATGAGTCAACTTAATGTTTATAAAACATTTTCACCACTTTGAAAATTCTATTTGGGAAGATATCCACTAAGTGAGACCCTTAGATCTCTTAGTGGATCAGAATTTTGGTGCCCAATGGAATTCATCTCATCCAAGTAGCCATTTTTAAATCTTTTGAGAATCAAGGTTAACTCATTTAAATGTTTTTAAATAGTTTCCAACATCAAAGATTCATTCACAACAACATATTTGATCACCCAACAATAATTTCATCATATCAACAAGAGTATAATCATTTCAACAATAAAGTAGTTATAGACTAACAAATATAATAATATGTACCATTATAACTTTATAACATTTACGCAGTTGCCGTTTATGGTTGGCATATCATCTCCTAAGTTTTGGGTTACTTTCTCTTTCAATTTCTATTATGCGCCTATGACCTTTGTTTATTGTAAGTATGATATCTAGAGTTATACCAGCTTAGTTAAGTTGATTCTTATCTCATTTGAAAGCTAAGAAAATTATTTACAACTTTTATGTTTACCTCAAGGCCTGGTTTGGAAGTATAATATACCTAAAATTATGAACAATATGAAACTTTTACCAAATCCTGACAACTTGACCTTTGCTTACTAATTTAACCATTTCTATAGTTGTAGACATTATTTTTTAGTGAGACCAAAGCCATTAGTTAGCTAACATCAAGGACTACAACTTTCATGAAGACCACTTTTCAAAAATCAAACTTAAATTAAGTTTTAGCTGTTGTAATCGATTATATGTTGTTGTAATCGATTAAAACAAAACCCAGATCAACCAAACAGCCCCTAAGACTTGAAATAATTGGTTACAAGCCTTTGTAATCGATTATTTTAGTCCCTAAAATGATAAATTTGTCCCAAAGACTTGAAATAATTGGTTACCAAGCCATGTAATCGATTATTACCAAATACTAACCCATAAATCAAATTGTGGAGCTCATTTTAACCATTTACCATATAATGTAATTGATTAAAATGATTCAAAAGACATAATGCACAAGTTTTAAACCTAGATTTCAATTTATTCCACACCTAACACCATTTCACACTATGTGAACATCCCAATAGTGGATAAAATCATCCTTAAGACATTTCCAAATAATAAATTGCAATTAAAACCGCTCAAATAATCAAATCAACACACCCACATCAGAGGCTTCAAGGGTTTCATTCTCAAATCATCATCATTCAAACCATGACAACAAATCAAATCAATACACTCAATCAATATTCATTCTCACAACATAAACACATTAGAAAATAAGAAAAGGGGTGAGTTTCCCTTACTTATGGGTCTTCAAGCTTAGGTTTTAAGGATAGGAAAGAAAGAGGAAACCTTGAGTTCAACAACACCGTCATTCCAAACCCATGAAAACACAGCTCAAAACTAACACAAATGATAATTTGCACAAATGCCCTTTATGGGTCATCTCATGAAATGAGAAAGATGAGAGAAAGAGAGCTCACCATTCCAACATTGGGGTAACAAGGTCAAGGAAAGGGAGGAACAACTTGTTTTGAAGGGATACCAAGTCCCATTCTTGAGAGAGCTCCTTGTGGGTGGTGGAGAATCATGAGAGAATGAGGGAGCTCTTAAGAGAAAAGACAAAGAGATAGCATTTAGGGTTTTAGAAGAGAAATGAGCTCTTGGCACAAGGGTTGCTCTTAAGATAGAAAGGAAAAGGGGATCACTAAGGCTTAGCCCAACTAAAACCCCAAAACAATGTAACCCACGTCTCACAAACAACACAAAATATCATCCACTTGATTTCTATTATATTTTTAACATTATAATAAAATAAATTTAATTATTCTTGCAATTTAATTAAAATTACTTAATCATGCATTAAGAAAATCACAGTGTTACACTCGTTCCATGACTACACTTGAGTGGGCGATGACTATGGTTGCATATAGCCTTCTAAGTCGACTTAGGATATGGCTTGAAGTCATTCCAAACATTAGATTTGTTTTTATGCCTTCTACTACGACTGTGAGGTTGTACCCCATAAGCGGTATTCGAGACAACAGTATGCTCTATTGCCATAGAGTCCATCAGTAAAAAAAAAAAAAAGCAGCAAGTGTAAACAGGTTCTAAGCTCACAACAATATTAAAAGAAAAAATGGGACAAAAATATCAAAAGAAAAAATAGAGCACTTGAACCTAGTTTAGAAGAGGATGATCATTTCTAAGAAAATTTACCAAAAAATCTACTTAGTTCTTTAGGAATAAGAATCCAATTCTTCCCTCCATAGTTCAACAACTCAACAATAATAATTTGACACACTAAGAAGCTTCCTAACTCATTATGTAGTAAATTGACATAAGAAGATGCAATGATGAGTTGATAACATACCATAACTGATAATTGGTCATCTCAATTCAAATAAAATATGCATATAAGGAGAATGTGCAGCAAATGTTTCTATTCTACAACATTAACTTAGATACATACCTTAAGCTAGCTTTTCTTGGTCAATGAACAAACTATGTCAGGGAGTGACTATATCGATGGAAATGGAAATCCTACACCATAATAAGAAATCCATTACATAACAAACAAGAAATCCTACACATGCCTTAAGCTATGCATGAAGCAACATCATGTCTTCCATATGAATCACAATGAATGAGGGTTCATTAGAAGACTAAGGTTGACAACATCAGAATGATGCATAATGTTGAAGTTGAGATAAGTTATTGAAAGATTCTAACAATGAAATTTCATAATGGTGTTATCAAGATTATTCAGAAGCCTTCAACCAAGGACAAACAAGACATCAACAACCTACATAAGCTATCAATGTTGAAGTAAGCTACTTCAGAATGGTTCTTATTGTAAAGAATTGATCAGTATGATGAAGCAAAGCAATCTACAAATGAACATCATGAAGATTTCACCAGAATGAACCTACATTAGAATAAGTTCTTCGTCAATAACATCATAATGAATTTCTGATAGACCTTTAGAAGTTGCTTAGATTTCAACATCAAAATGGATACTTCAAAACAAACCAATGTTGTAAAACTCAGCTCGAACCGGCCGGTTGAACCAGTTGGATCGAAAATCAGTCATATAGTCGGTCCAAGTACCTCAATGGATCGATTGTGTATTTAACCCGATAAAAATTGAAATGATCCAACCGATTTTCTTAGAAATCGGTAACTTGGTCACAAATCAAACTGCCCAGTTGAACCTTTTAATCTCTAAACGTTGTTGCATACACATCTTGGTTTTGCTATAGTGTTGTCCAATACATCACATCATAGGTTTATTACACGCCATCCAATACACGAGAGGTTGAAACTTGAATTGAAACTTGTTCTCCCGCTCTCTGCACACCTGGAAGCTAAAAGCTAAAATATTCCAAATTTTTGTAGTGGTTATGACTAGAACCTAAGACATTGAAGCTCCTAAAATAATTCCAGCCACTGATCCAACGTATACAATTATTACTAATATTACCAATTTAACTTATATATGTTATCTCATATAAATTTATTTTTATTATATATCAATTCATGTTGTTTAATTATTGACCCACTAGCATAGTTTTAAAAATCGAACTGGTGACCGACCCGGTCAAGGTACTGGGTCACTGGGTCAATGGTCAAACCAGTGGGTCACTAATTGAACCGCATGACCCAGTCTTTATTAAAAAATTTAAAAATTTTATACCCTGCCATTTTATTAAATAAATTTGATGGTTTAGTGGTAATTGATGCTCTAAAAGAGCTCAGGGTCGTGGGTTCAAGTCTGAACAGCAATGTTTGTTGTATATTTTTTAAAGTAAGCATTTTAATTTATTCAAAGCTTTGCACACTACACAACACCTTGGGCAGCGCGTGGAGACAGAGCACTTGGGCAGCGTTACATCCTTGAAAAGCGTGAAAAACATTACACAAGTAACAAATTTAAAAATTAAAACTCATTTGGTTCACCCAGACCGGGTTTTACCGGTTTTGACCAGGTTTGACCGAGTTGAAAGCATGTTCGATCCAAAGCTTGGCTCGAACCGGACCTATGCCCGGTTCCCGGTTGGAGCCGGGTTCTAAAACTATGCCCACTAGTTCAACTAGTGACCTATTAACCTAGTACCTTGACTAGGTCACTGACCAGCCTGATTTTAATAACACTAGATCAAACATTTAATCTATCAAGTCAAGTACAACTGGCACATTTTGAACTTCACTTTATGAAGTTGCAGAGCTGAGGGCCCCACTTCCAAGGGTCATATTTGGGTTTTTTAAGACTTGAAGGAATCTTTTGAAAATAACTTGAAACAAGCAAGAAAGAGAAAAATCAAGTTCATCACTTCTATTGAGGATTCTACATAAGTGCCTGCATTCTGCTTCAAGCCTTTCTAATTTAGAGTAACCACTTACTCAAAAAAAATGGTTATACATATTTGTAAAAGAAAGAAGTGTGATATGTAAATTGTCCTAAGTGGAAAACCCCTCTTTTAGGAGAATTTGTGTTATGTGCAGTCAACCACAGAAAACTTTGTTTGTTTGTTGTGAAATCTCCAAGCCAAAACTAGGTGTGGTGTTGTGGTGAGGGAGTAATTGTGTTGTGAACCTTGGGTCAGTGTGGGTGCATTGATCAAGAGGTGTTGTTGTGTCTCCAAGAGCTCGGGTTTAGCTTTGTGGAGTGATGAACCTGTTAAGGTTGCTATTGGAAAGCCAAGGGTGGCTTGTTGTTGTGTTTTAGTGAAAATCTCACTAAAAAGTGAGGACTGGACATAACACAGGGTTAAGGGTGAACTAGTATAAATCTGTGGTGTTCCTTTCCTTCTCTTCTCTTTATTGTTTTTGAGCTACTTGATCTTTCAACTCATTTATCATTTACAAATACTTGTGAAGCAGTAAAATAGACACAAACACAGTTTCAATCAACCTCTTTAACTAAACCAAAAAGTTGAAGTTTTGTTCTAAGCAAATAACAGTTTTCCAGACATAATTAAGTTTTCATTTTGAGCTAAGAACAAATTATTTATTCTGAACATATATTTTCTTAACTAACTTCAAAATAAGTTATCTTTTTCAAAAGGAGCTAAAAGTTTATGAAAACACAATTCAACCCCCTTCTTGTGTTATTATTCACTTCAATATCAACATTCAATCATCTCAAAATTTTCATCATGATCCTAAAATAGACTTAAATTCTAAAAATCAATAATAGCTTATGGAAACTCAATGAAGAATTTATCAATCTATATTCATAAACCTAAAAGCTCTAGACTTGATTTTTTTCCCCCAATTTTTTATTTTGATTCATTAAGCAAAACCTATAATACCATCATTCCTTCTTAAGAATTACTAGCAACATAATCTCAAACACACTATTTCTAACACACTTTTTTTATTGGTTAAATTTTATTAGAATTCACAAATTCATAAGTAGGGTTCATTAAATAAGAAGTGGAACTCACAAAATTTTGTGATTTTCAATATAATAGAGTGTGTTCAAAAGAATTTTCTAAAGAATTTATTGGTAGTATTTCTCTTCTTTCCTAATCATTAATTATGAAGTCATTAGGCTAATAACAAGCTCTAATAAATGACAAAACAAAAGTCTAACTTTAATCTCTCTCTTATTTTCAATAGAGGAACAAACTTGAGATGATAAGTAAGAAGATAATGGTTATGCCTAGCCTAGTAAAATAGTGACACCTAATCACATTAACTACTAAACATATTACTCTTAGCATGTTATTATTATTTACTTAATTGACTTTAATGAATTATATAAGAAATCTTGTAAACTTTTTTTTAATACTTAATTAAAATTTAACCATGCAATTTACTAAATAATTGATTTATTAATTTATAATGCATCACTAAAAAATATAAAATAATACAAAGACATAAAAGATATGTCATGCATACATACATTTTATCCATCATAAAGAGTTATCAGTTACATCCTGTCAAGATAGTAATGTCATAAAAAAAGGTACAACTACTAACTACCATTAGAATATAAACAAATCAAAAGACTCTAACTACCATCAATATATATATATATATATATATATATATATATGCAAAAGGAAAAGGCCTATGTTAAAGTAGTGACTATCTACAATTCCCAACCCATCTTGAGTATGCAAAAGAAAAATCTCTATCAACTAATGGTATCTTTCAAAAAGGTCCTCCTTCATGTTTATCCCCCTTTTCTTTGTATCGTTACCCTCCTCTAAGTCATCACTCCCATCATTAGTCCCATAATAAGACAAATAATGTCTAAGTTCAAGTACACTCGTAAAGGTAATGGTGATAATACCTAGTTTCTCATCAAAATGATATTTAGGATCATCGGGGCATATAATAAGAGGTGATGTATTACTAGGTAAACTTAAGGGTGAACTCACATAAGAAAGAGAACCTTAATGTTGAACTACAAGTACATTTTATACATCCATCATATAAGTGTCAAAAGGAGATATCTAATGTACCCATGAGTAAGTGGCAGTGTCAATATTAGTGGAATAGTAGTCTAATAGGCGATGTCCATACATTAGGATCAATGTAAAGAAACTAGAAAGTTACAAGTTGTTAAGTCATAAGACGAATCAGGACCAACAAATGTTTTGATTTATGCAAAAAAAAAAAAAAAATATATATATATATATATATATATATATTAAGTTTTTACTATAACGTCTTAATGCTTTCAGATGAAGAGCATTTGACTAGTTCTATCTATCATGACAAACAATACCTGTCAAATGCTAGGTCTGCGTGAATGTAATACTTAATGCTCTGATGTTTTGATTTATCTTGCAGAGAATAAATTAACATTCTTCATATGATCATTCAAAAAGTATGAAAGATAAATGAGTCAGCTAAAAAGGTTACTACTCCATCAAAAGGTGTACTAAAAGCAAGGTCCAAAGTACTTGATTGCAACAACATAACACAAGATATGTACTACCCTTAACCACAAGTTACGTAGTACGAGAACAACAAGATAAGAAAGTTGCTTTATCATACCAGTGTGACAAGTTGGTGACTTACATTAAATGATGCATTAAATGCACCAATGGACATTTTCACCAACAGACGAAGAAGATAGCTTCACAATACTCAACGACTACTATTCTACAGCTACCTATAAATACCTGAAGATTTGAAGTTTACAAGATATAGACACACGCGTGAACAAGTTGATATGGCTTTGAAACTCACTTGTAAGTCTCTCTAAGTTAGAAACACAACTCTCGAATCATTTGTATATCCTGAGTATTTCCATCAAGATGTCACAACATTCAACATATACACTTGTACAACTAGATGAAGGCAATTCATTTGGGTTAAATTAAGATAGCACCACCCATAGATGCATTAGTACTTTAACCTTAAAATATGTGAATGAAAGTTTGATTTCATCTCAATGAAGAAAAAAATGCAAGCATATGAAGTGAGAACTCCCATGTTCTTGCATTGAGCTAAGCCTTCAATCAAAATTTTATAGTTCCTTAATGATGTCACCTCTTACTCACCAATCCTAGAAGACATCCTCATCACCTTCCAATCTCTCCATAGTATGAGTTTAAGCTAAAAAATAATGTATTATTATAGGGAAGCCTTCATTACTTTCGCCTTCTCATCATGTTAGTTAGTGAGGTCACTTGTAGAGTAGAACTAGCATTAAAAAATGAGACAGATGGGACCTTTTAAAATCCATTTTTATAAGACAATGACTCCTCAATACCAAAAAAAAAAAAAAAAAAAGACAATGGACTCCTAATCATCTAAGGCTTTCTTATAAAAAAAATTATTTAAATTAATAAATGGCATGAACAGGGCTAGCCCTGGACCTTATCTAGAGGTGTAACCCATAGGGCCCACGGCTAAAAGGGACCCAAAATTTTTAAAAAAATATAGGGTCATGTAATAATTTTTACTTTATTGTTTTATGTTATTTTATAACTAAATTAAAATTATTGTTTTATTTCATATTTCTTTTTTTTTTGTTCAAATTAAGATGTGACATGTGATTAAAAAGTATTATCATGTTGATTGTTAACTTTTTTTATTCATTACCTTCATAAGTCCATATTGAATGAATTTTTAGCTTACTATGGCATAGCAACATGTAATGGATATATGGTAATAGACTTAAAATATTTATTTTTTAACAAAATTAAACACAAACAAAACTCAAATTATAAAGAAAATAAAACTAAATATTAGTATATTAATAAAGAACAAAAATATATGTAAGCTTTAATATTAAATTATATTTTGTCGATGATAAACGATAGCGACCGAACTAGAGCATTTTCTTTGAGAGACAAAATATAAAATTAAAATATAAATATAAAATTAATATTTTAAAAATATATAAGTAAATTAAAATTATAAAAAAAAATGTGATGGGTTCCTCGCAGATTTACTCAAATTCGGTAAAACCCAATTAGGATGAGGATGGGTTTAAAAAATATAAATCTACCTCTTTTAAACTTGAACCTATCCCACCTTCTGAAGGGATGGGGACAGGAAGAGTCAAACATGTCCCCAACCTGTCCCGTTGTCTTGCCTACCTTATATATAGATATTCATGTTATGTAATTTTTTTTGGGAGTAAATTGAATAAAAAAATGTGATATATCTTTTTGAGATTTATTAAAGCTATGTTATTTGATTAATGTAACAAAACATATTATTTTTAATGAAACTACATGTCTATTTTTTATATATAATATATATTTTATATTTTCAAATACTTAAATATAAAAGGGCCCTATTTATTGTTTCGCTCTGAACTCATAAAATCTCATAACCGGCCCTAGACATGAAATGTAATTCAGTAAAAGCCATGTTTCTAGGATGATTATTAACCTATGCAAAAGGTGGAGGACAACACAAATGTTATAAGGTTGTGACATAGTTGAAATCCGATGTTATCCCAAACAACTTAGGAAAATGATAATATATGCTACATGACCTATATACATTAACTTCTCTGTTATAATGCCTCCTAGGTGGATTGGTTACACTCACCACATTTGAAAACCAATGACAATCTTATTGATCGACACAAGTAGCACAATAGCATTTCCCTTGTGTGGTAAAGCACTAAGTTAAAGCTGACTGATATAGATTAATATATAGATTTAGTCCTAATAACCCATTTCATGTCCATATAAGACCTATAAAATGGATTTTTTAATCGTGAATATCTAAGACATTAATGTACTTATGTCTAGAAGATCTCAACACTAACATCAAATTATGGATACCTTGCCTCTACATTAATAGCATGTCCTATCATAATATAGAGATCTTAAATTTTGAGTAAAAAGGAAAACGAGTTTCCTATTCTTTGGCAACTAATATAAAGTAGATTTCCTTCACTTGTCATATTCATAACTAATAATTAATAATGTGTTATTTTGATCGTAATCTGCAAGATGACTTGTTTGGATATCAAATACAAATATTTTTCAAAATGATGGAAATTTTATGAGGTACTTTTTCAAGTAAAATGAATGGATTTTAAATAATACTTTAAAAAAATCCTCTTTTATGGTCTCCATGTGAATTCTTTCACCTTGAAGTAGGGTGATCATTGATAGTGATAAAGTAGACCTTCTTGTCATACTCGGTATATGATGAGTTAGTAAGGTCAATATTTTAATTTTATTATTTTGGGTATTAATTTTAGTATTTGTTCTTTATTTTGTAACAAACATGAGCTTATAGATATTATTCAACTTGATGAACCACAAATCCTAAAAGATCAAATGAAATGCTACCAAAGGAAACTCTACACAAGTTTTCAGCATAGTGTGGTGGTTGACTCTAGTTTGTCAATTTTCTTAATTTCATCTTTAGTGAATTTGTGCAAAATAAAGGCTAACATTACGATGGCTTAGGATTGATGAAAGGATGGAAACTCTCTTTGATGTGGTGTTACAAATGTACTAACTTAGAAGAGGTCAATTTGATCATCTTTTAACTAAGGTTGATTTTCAAATGCTATTTAAGAAAAACTTGGTTCATCAACCAAAGATAGATTAACAATGAGCCCTTAGTGATTACTAATCTCTATTAGAAAACATGATTAGCCTTTAGTAGAGTCTTCTCTCCTAACCACATTTTTTCTAGTTACGCACAACAAGGCTTGAACCCGAGACCTTGCTTAAGGAAAATGAATTCGGTTCCACTCAGACCAATGACATGTTGGTAAATAATATAATAGTAAGTAAAGTTATTTTTATATTTTTTTAAATTTAAAATTGAATCATTTAAATTAATTATCTATATTATAATTTTTAATATTGTACCCTCCGGTCCCAATGGTTAAGAATTTTATGCTTTAGCCTCTTCGTGCTATTGCACTCGAGCCTAGGGGCCTGTGTAGCCTCCGGTCTCCATTGGGCTCGGCCCAATGGTTAAGAACTTTATGCTTTAGCCTCTTCGTGCTATCGCACTCAAGCCTAGGGGGTTGTGTACCATCCGGTCTCCATTAGGCCGAGCCCAATGGACCAAGTCCATTACCTAACCTGACGGGTCAGGTGTCGACCGACTTGACCCGAAGCATAGAGCGTGCCCGACTGCACCATTAGCACCTTATCTTATATCCTGAATCCTAAAGGATCTAATATAATCATATCCTAATTATATCCTAATCATATCTAATCATATCTTACCTGATCATATCTTATCATCAGGAATTATGGAGATAAGATATGATTGGGCCTTACCATAATCAAAGAACTACTATATAATCCACACTTAACCTAAGAGCATGGCAGAATACACTTTTATGCTCTAGATAGGCAGACCCAAACCCTAGGAAAAACCTATACCAGAACAAATATCATCTACATATTTTTACATTAAATCTAAATTTATTATACATATCACATGGATTTAATTTTTTTTCATAAATGTCTTCTATTTTTGTTTTACTTTTTTTAATTTTACCTGACATGAAAATGTCAATATAATATAATATAAATCGAATAAAATTAAAATATCAATGCAATAAAAGTGACAGTCCTACTATATCCATGTAAAAAATTGTATACACTTTTAGACACAACTATTTGATAAATTCATTTAAGAGATTGATATATTGTTAGTACAAAAAAAATTATTAATTTTTTAATAATTATTTTAATATAAAATTGCTGTTCAATTTTGACACAGATAATCTTGATAATATGTAGATACAATTAACGGTTGGATCGATAAAAATCACATTCTATATCAAGTTATTGAATAGTGTAACAATTGGTGTAAGTTACACCGATGTCATTTGATCCCTCTTCTCTCTCTCTCTCTCTCTATATATATATATATATATATATCCAGTGAGATGACTTATCTTATATGAGACTGAGAGGAAAAATATTGACAATTAGATCTTGTTTAAATGGTCAAGATTAAAACACACTAGGTCATGTAAGTTTTTTAAAAAGTCACATGACTTTTTTAAGTAGTTACATAATATTAAATCTTGACTCTCCATGTATGATTATATGATCCAGATTTAACTCTTTCACTTTCATATAAAATGTCTTCCTCTCATAAGATATGTTTTATATATATATATATAAAAAAAAAAAAAAATAGCAACTCAATGGGTTTGTGGTGTGTGCAGTGCAGCGAAATGAAAGTTTGGGCCGTAAACAACTATTTCAGCCTCAAAGGGGGACCAGACCCAAGCAAACCCCGACACATAGAACCCGTCATTGTCTTCCGGTCTTCATTCTATAATATGTTATTTATTTCATTGTTACAGATATGTTTAGGTACAATATTCTTTTCAACTGAAATATATTTTAGTTTTTTAAATTTATAAGTATTATAAATGGTAAATTTATTAATTTTATAATAATTATTTTAAAAGTCGTTCCAAGAATGATTTCTTATTAGTGTACATTGTAAAATATTTTTACACTCACATTACATGAAAATTAAGTTCTATGCGAATAGCTTAATTTAAATGTATGATAATGTAAAGATTTTTTATATTATTATTTAATCATAAATTGTCATGTATGATAAATTTATTGACGATTATAATAATTAATTTAAAAGCTATTCTAAGAATGATTTCTAATGGATTGAAAATGACTTTTATAATAATTATTTTAGATTAATGTGATTTTATAATAACTGAAAGTTAGGGCGTATTTGGATATGTATTTGTAGAATTGATTTTAGATAAACATGATTTTATATAATTGATTTTGAGTCAACTTCAATTTAAAGAAATGTGATTTTTGTTTGAATAACAAATGTTAGAAAATTGATTTTCACAAAATAATGTTTGGAGACTTTGAATTAAAATTGATTTTAGATGTGTAATTATTAAAATAAGTTTTAATATCAATACATAATTCTTTATTTAGATGTCTTTTTTACTATAATTAATTATTTTGATATTGATATATACATTAATAAAGTAAAAATAAATAGATTTGAAGTGATTTTTTTTATATATAAATATAACAAATACATACTAAACAAATAAATAAATAAAATTTTATATACATAATTACAAAAATAAAAGTAACCTAAAATCTAAGAGTAAAAGAAATGTAGAACATAAAAATATATTCACGTGTGAATGCAGTAAGAGTAGGTAGTATCTATAGGCTAGAAGAAAAAAATTCCTTTTTTTTTTTTCTTCTATTTCGCCAATTGTAATGACAATTTGCCACGTGCTTGAATGATTAATTGACATGTCGCAAGTGGCAATAATATATTTTAGAGTAAATATTCTTATATATATAAATGACTAAGAGATTCTCTCTCATCTCATTGCTTCACTTTCCTCACTCTCTCTCACATTTACTCTTATTTGAATACTTTCCTCTCATGGGGTGGTGTAGTTCACTCTCTTAACATGCATCTGGTTTTTCTATTTTTCTTAAATTTTCTCTTATCAATTTTTATAATTACCTCAGATTCACAATATTTCTATAATTACCTTCATTCACTTCTTTATCTGGTGCTATATTTTTTTTAAAATATTTTTTGATCAGTTTTTTTTAACTCTATTTTTTAATTCCAAAGATTTCTCTCTTTCATAAATGATTTCAAATCCTTAATTCAATTTACTTACCAATCAAAGTTAATTTACAAAATTAAAGTTACATCTTCCCTTATCTTTTTTTTTCTTTAAAAAAAATTATAGTTTCTAATTTCTTTTATAATTATCTCTTTTCAAAATTTGTTTAGATGTGCTATATAATTTTTTTTATACTCTATAATCTTTTGGGCTTTTTTTTATATTTCTTTTATCTGATTTTCTAACTCAATTTTTAATTCCGAAGATTTTTCTCTTTTTCAAAATTTCTTTCGATGTGTTATATATATATATATATTTCAAATTTTATACTCTCTAATCTTTTGGGCTTTTTTTAATATTTCTTTTATCTGATTTTCTAACTCTATTTTTTAATTCCGAAGATTTATCTCTTTCATCAATAATTCCAAATTCTTGATTCAATTTACTTTTCAATTTTCAAATTTAATATTAAAAAATTAAAGTTACATCATTACATATTCCTTTTTTTTTCTTTTAAAAAAATTATAGTTTCTAATTTCTTTTATAATTATCTTTTTTTCACAATTTCTTTCGATGTACTATATAATTTTTTTTTTCAAATTTTATACTCTTTCTATTTTTTTAATATTTGTTTTATTGGATTTTCTAACTATTTTTTAATTCCGAAGATTTTTTTCTGTAGTCAATAATTCTAAATCTTTAATTCAATATACTTTTCAATTTTCAAAGTCAATATTAAAAAATTAAAATTACATTGTTACATCTTTCCTTATCTTTTTTTTTAATTTTATAGTTTCTTATTTCTTTTATAATTATCTCTTTTTTAAAATTTCTTTCAATGTGCTATATAATTCTTTATTTTTTTTAAATTTCTTTCTAATGACTATATAAATAAGGTAGTAAAAATTTTAATAAGTCCGTGCAATGTACGGGTTAACACACTAGTTATACTAATCACTCATGAGGTTTTATGAAATTATACAAGCACTTTCTATTTTTTAAATCCTTACATTAACATCCCCTATAGTGGTGTTAGTGTAATATATACATAAAAGGGTGTCAGTAATTTCCCTAAGAGTGGTGTTAGTGTAACATTTGCTCATATTGCTCATTTAGAAGTCATTTGCATTTTACTTTCATCTGCAGCTCATAGTGATATGAAACTTTATCAAATTAAATAAAAACCTATCTCATATTATATTAAGAAAGATCTTTGTTTAATAATTTATATACACAATATTTATTTTCTAATATTATTTGTACAAATAAAATTAAAACATATTAGCAATGAGGTGTATAATAATTATATTGAATTGAATTAAAAGGTATTCGAATAGTTTTTTTTTTTTAAAACTTGTAAGAGTAAGGTTTAAAATTTAAAAAATAAATAAGTAAAATAACAATATTTTAAGGTCCTTTTATTAGTGACTGTTTTTATTTTATTTATTTAATATATATATATATATATATATATATATATATATATAATATTTTTAATTTATTAAAAGTCAATGTACTTTAATTATTATTTATTTTTAAAAATTCAAAAATAAATGTAAACATATTAAATATTAAAAAATTAAAAGGTGAAAAAAAAAACTGTCAAGAAAATATGAAGTATGAAATGAAAATTTAAACAAAAAATAAAATAAAGTTATGATATACTACCAATATCCCAATATATAAGACTATTTTTACTTTATTGTTTGTCCCTTTTTATAAGACTATTTTCTAATTATTTGGTGCATTCATTATTATTTTCCTATGATACCCTTAATTAATTATGGTATTCTTTCTCCAAACATTGATTACTCATAGGTGAAAAATAATTAAGTGGAGAGAGAAATCAATGGTAATTAAGAGGTGTGAATTAGTTGAAAGAGTCTTATATACAGGAACGGAGGTAGTATATATATATATATATATATATAAGAAAATGTCATATGACAATTTTAGTGGATAACATTTTGCATATTATATAGATATAGATTACTTATTTAAAAACTATTTAATGGAAATATATAAAGCAAAAAAACTAAATATCTTTTTATAAATTGTTCAAAAATTTAAGATAAAATTAAAAGAACATATTTGTAAATATTTTTCTCTTCAAATACAATTAATTTTCAAATACTTCTCAAAATTTTATTTTATATTTATAATTTATTTCAAACATTATTTATGTATTTGTCCGTTAATCTTTTGTGCCCATCTTGTTACATTATGTACGTTGTGTAATTTGTTTAGTCCTGTGATGCACATCTTGTGCTATCATTTGGATTTTTTAATAAAATTGTTTTTGCCTATAAAAAAAATCTTGGATAAAATATGTTTTTTGTCCCTCATTTTATCTTGATTTATGTTTTTTGTCCCTCATAATTTTTTTTCTCTGATTTTAGTCCTCATAAATTGTTCTATTATATTTTTAGTCCCTCATAAATTGTTTTGTTTTGTTTTGAAAATTTCCTGATTAAGTTTCTAGTGATTTTTAACTTCTACAAATTTTTTGGCAGTAAAAAATGATTACTTTTGTAACATTTCTTGTGATTGTAGAAAATCTTGTGTTCGAGGTTTTGATTTTTTTTTAATATTTCTGACAGTTTTAGTCTGCTAGAAAATTTATATCCGTTAAAAATTGCTAGAAACTTAAACAGAAAATTTTCAAGCACAATTTATGCTCGCTACGACATAACTTAATAGTTGAAATTAATGTCAGGGAATAAAAACAAAACGAAACAACTTTTGAGGAGACTAAAAAACAGAAAATTTTTATGAGGAACTAAAAATAGTAATCAAGATAAAATGGGGGACCAAAAATATATTTTATCCAAAAATCTTTTGTGCCCATTAATACAGTACTAGTCTGCTGTTATATAATCTGCAATCTAGCTATTGATTTTTTTTTAGGTAAAATAAATATTATTTTGTTATTTAATTTTAATAGATTAATGCTGTAGAAGCGGAACAATTCATCTTGCTTAGCGATCTCTTCTCAATCAATCGACATGGCCAGCTTTAGATACATGGGGCTCGCCGGTGATAACTCAACTCTTCTCCATTCAAATATTAAATATTCTTATACTTAATTAATTTACTTATATTAATTTTTATAGAAAATATATCTGTTTTTCTATAGGGTATCCTCCACAGTATGTTAAAAAACTTACTCGTTATGTAAAAAAAAAAAAAAATCTACTACTTTAGCTCAATAACCATATCAGTTGATGTACGTGCTTGAGAGTGAAAAATATATTTTTTCAATCTCTAAAGTTTGATGTGTCATTATATTTGTGCGGCTTAAATATTAAATTGGTCTCTATAAGTTAGCGTTTTTTTTATTTTTAGTTCCTGTAAGTTCATTTTTTCAATTTTAGTCATGTAAGTTAGCACTTTTTCAATTTTGGTCCATGTCATTTACTTCCGTTAAAAAATAGTTGAGTGACAAACAGAGGGTGACGTGGCACTGCCACACTGGCCAATCATTCCCACGACACCAGTGACATCAAATGGACTAAAAATGAAAAGAATAAAACTTACAGGGACCAAAAATGAAAAAACATAACTTACAGGGACTAAAAATAAAAAAAAACAAACTTATATGGATGAAGAATGAAAAAAAAAACTTACAGGATGAAATTAAAAAAATACATGGACTAAAAGAAAAAAAAAGTGACATATTTGTAGACACAAACAAATATTTAAGTCTTAAGTACCATGTACAAATTTAATTTAAAATTAATATAAATAAAATAAGTAAGAATTAATTAATTAAAAGATTTACGTATGAAGTATCTTTAAAGTTGTGCATGTTCTCAATAGTCAAATACCTCATTCTTGGCCTTGATGTCCCCCGTGGCTAACATCTCTTATCTCTTCACCTGACCCTTTCCAACCCCTCACCTTGACTTGTAGGCATGGAGGTGGAGATGCAACAAAATTTTTGAAACTCAGCCTTGGTCCCTTAATCATGTCTACTGTATGATCTACCTATCTGCAGTAGAATTCTTCTTATTCCATGCATGTATGTCACGTGATTCTAATCATGTGGCAATACTTTGGCTAGTTAGGGTATGTGTTCAAGTGTTTTAAAACAAAGATGTGACTCTTCTCTTGATGTCATCGTACATAAACTTATGAAAGACTCTCTCACAGTGTCTTAGGCTTTCTTGTCTCTTTTTTTTTTGTATTCATACTTCATCCAAACAAAAATCATAGAATTTAATTTGCTAGATTTTTGTTGCTATTATGTTTTGCATTAGTTGTTTTTAATATGACAATTGTCATTTTTTTTTTGCAACACATAAATATTTGAAAACAGGAATATGCACAACTTTAAGTGACATATTTGTAGATACGAACAAATTCTTTTTTTCATTGTTAGTCCCTGTAAATTCATTTTTTTCATTTTTAGTCATTGTAAATTTTGTTTTTTCATTTTTAGTCCCTATAAATTCCTTTTTCTTAGTCCTTGTAAATTCATTTTTTCATTTGTAGTCTCTCTAACGTCACTGCTGACATGACACTGTTGCTAATGTGGCATTGATGATGTGTCATTTTTGCTGACATATTTTGATGATGTGGCATTATGCTAACATGGCATGTAATGACGTCATCATGACATCATCTTTTGCTTATGTGGCACACAATGATGTCAACATGACGTCATCATTAACGGTTTTTGTAATGGTAGTTGACGGTAAGGACCAAAATTGAAAAAGCGCCAACTTATAGGTCTAAATTTGAAAAAATGAACTTACAGGTAGAGTCATCATAATGGGTCAAAACCCATGGGCCAACCGGGTATACCACGGGTTTGGGCCAAGGTGGGTTGAAAAAAAAATAGCCTTTTCCAGTAATAGCAAAAAAATGGCCCAGCCCACTGGGTTGTACCCGTGGTGGGCCGGGTTGGCCCGCGAGTTTGCCTATGTACTAAAAAAATAAGAAACCCACTTTAGTTGCCCTTAGTCCCTCACTCACTTTTTGGGTTCTTTACTTGTGAAATTTTTACATTGTTTTAATTCCCTTAAGAATATATCAATATGCATTTTCAAAAAAATAAAAAATAGAGATAAATGTGTTGGATTTTTTTTTTAAAATAATTTCTTTATTTTTTATTTTAGGTGGGTCAACCCGTTTAACCCACCAACCCGTGGTGGGCCGAGTCGGGCTAGCATTTGACAAACTCACCAAGAAGTGAGTTGAGTTGGGTTGACCCACCTAATAAAGCGAGTTGTGATGGGTTAGGTTGGTCCATTTTGACAACTCTACTTACAGGAATAAAAAATGAATAAACGCAAACTTACATAACTCAAAGGGTTGATGCAATGGTGTAAGATTCCGCTGCGTTCACATGAGGGGGAGCGATCTATTTAGCGGGAGAACCCGTGTGCAAAATTCCCTTAGGCCAGCGGCAGCCACGCATCGTAAGTGGGATTAGTCTCTGACCCAGTGGATTGGGGGATACCTGTGGCCTCTGACCCAGGACCAAAAAAAAAAAGGGCTAACTTACAGGAACCAATTTGATATTTAAGCCATTTGTGCCCTAAAAATTTGTTTGTCAATTTTTTTTTAAACTGATTGTCAAATTACTTTATTAGAGATTCTTTTTATCACAACTTTATTTCTTTGAAAATGGTTATCCATTTAGTCTTTTGTTACAGTATTATTTTAATTCTTAATTAAAACAAATATTATGGCAATCTAAATCTTTTAGAGACTAATTTGATTACATATTAAATCTGTAAAAAAATTAATATAATAATAATAAAAGTTTGAATTACAGGCTGAGTATTCAAGACTCAAATTTAAGATTGATTAAGCTAAAATTACTTCACGATAGTTGATTTATGCTCTTAGTGATAATTATTTAAATGTTTGAAGGTATAATTTGTGATCATTTTTTTTTTAAACTAATCAATGTGACAATACATATGATTTTGAAAGATTAAATAGATTGAGATTTTCTTTTTTCTAATTTTAACAAATCAATAGATTTATATGTACATATCACAAGAAAATGTTATTTTTATTTTGGTTGTATATAAAAGGTCAACGAATTGCTGTTTCAGCCATTTAATGCGTGTAATACATTTAATGGTATGGTACTTTTATTATGCAGCTGGCCACCATGGAATATTATTAAGGCGTGTTAAGGCTGTTTGGACCAAGTGGAAAACAGATAAGGTTAGGATATGTAATATAGCTGTCTCAAGGTAAGAGGAGTATATACTTTGAACCCTTCAAAAAAGTAAAATCCATGATATATAAATATAGTGCTGATTTAAAAAAGAATTTAAATTTAAATATTACGTAAACTTATATAAATTTTTTACAACACCATCAAATAATATAAAAACATTTTTAAAATATTTAGTTTTTACAAAAGTAATTATTATAATAATAAAAAAAAACTTCTTTAATAATTATGCAAAATTCCCTTAAGAAAATGTTAAAATAGTTAAGCATATAGTGGTCGGTGAGCCGGTCATACTATCCTCAAAGAATATTTTCCGTAAATATTATGCAGTATATGTATGTTAAATCAATAAACTAATAATTCATTTGATATTAAAACTATGTCCTATCAAACAGTATATTGCTTTTCTGGATAAGAGCATCTTCAGTGGTAGAATTCATTTTGAGTTCTTAAACTACTTTTTGTGGATCTCATAGTGCCACATATGATACATGAACTCATCTCATTTTTTGCTCCAATGGTAGAACTTACTTTGAGTTCTTAACTTGTTTTTTGTAGGTCACACATTGGACCCCACATTCTTAATAGTTTTATTTAAAAATATTTTTAAATTTAAATTTAAATAATTATTTATATAAATTTTAACTATGAAACAAAAATTAAAAAGTAATATAAAAAATATTAATAATTTAAATTTTTTATTTGTGACTAAATATTAAATTGATGAGAAATACATAACATTGAAGATTAAAAAAAATGCATAACATTGAGATTAAGAAAGAAAAATTAAATTCCATTATTCTCGTGACCGAAACGTTTCCAAATATGCTCCATCAAGTCTGTTTGAAGTTGTTGATGAATTTGTCTTGTGTGCATATAGCGTTTATTTTCCAAGTATTCCTCTTGTTTTGGTCATAATTATTATTTTTTTAATACTTGGAACGGGTTCTTAAGAATTCTTGCAGAAGAACCGTTCTTACATCCAGCCAGCCACGTCAACCCGTTCCAATGGTAAGAACCGGTGGAACGGTTCTTATGATATAAGAATCAGACACAAGAACACCATTGGGGATGGTCTAATATGGATTGTAAGGTAACATTTGGAGTGCAAACACGTTAATCAAAAAGATTAAAAAATACTATTACTCTTAATCTTAATAATAACAATAACAACAACCATCACTGTTTGCCTAATTAGAATATTATAGTATTTATCTATCAGATTAAAGCAACATTTATTATGAACAATCTTAATCATAAAAACACCTTAGCATGTTGATCAATTTTTTATAATAAAAATAGCACTACAACAGTAAAGGTTTTAATCGGTAAATAGGATCGATCCGCTATATCGATCAAACAATTATAATTCTGTTGTGATGAATCATGCTAATAAAAAAAATCATTAAACTTTAAATTCTTTTTAACAGATTTATTTATAGTTTTTTCTTGGTTTTCTTTTACTTTTAAGTAAGATAATTCTCCATTTGATCTTTTTTTTTTTTTTATTGTGATTCCGCTAAAGATCATCACTAGGTCTCTAGATAAAATTAATCATTAACAAAATTAATAAATACTTCATACCTATAACATGATAATCTACAAACTTTTACACATTTCTATTACATGTCCAAAATTACCTCTATCAAGGTCCAACTTCTCTTTTTATCCATTCATTCCTCATCTTATCTTTGAAAAAAAGAAACTAATGTTTTTAGCCACACATTACACAGAATATATATCTTCTTCAAGTAACTAAATTATAAGTAAGAAATAAAAAATGGTGAAAGTTTATATATATTTCAGTTGTTTAACATTCTTATTTTTAAAATAATTATAGAAAAGTAAAAAAGAATAATTTTATCATATAATATGATGTAATTCTGATTTAATTACTATAATCTATTATATTGATGATGGAAATTTGTTTCAAACTTTATATAGTTCGAATTTAAGTCAAATGTCAAAAAGATAACTTTCATTCTAATAAATATATATTTTTATGTGGGTTACTTAGAATCAAACAATCAATTGTGAGTTCCATTTTGTCAAATCAACAATGTTTAACTTTCAATATAGAGTTGAGTCAAAATCTTATTAATTTAGTGAATTTGATTAAGACCTTTTGATTAATTAGTGAGTAAGTTTTAGAATTCAACATGCTAGAATCTAATAATAATTTAAACTTTGTGATTTTGAACAAAGTATTTGAACTTGTCCACAAAACATTTGATTTCACTTTTTCATTGAACGTGAATCAAATTATAGCATACCTTTGGAGGTTTCCAAGTTATGAATTTGCCTTGAATAAATTTTCAAAGAAACTTAGTTGGATTTTTAAATGTAAAGTTATTTCGAATGTAAAGAAATTAATCTAAAATAAAATGAAATTAAGTAAAAGATACTCCGATAAAAATAAATAAATTTAAAAGAAAAGAAGAGAAAATTGTGAATGTACAAGTTAAAAGTAAAAGCAATTTCGAAATTAAAGTGTTAAAATGTAAAGAAAATGCTAAAATCTAAAGTATCTTGAAATGTAAGTATTCAATGAAATAAAGTGACAGAAATTGTACCTCTAAAAAAAAAGTGACAGAAATTGTAAATGATGAAAAATATAAACGGTGATAGGAACAAAATGAAATTAAAAGCAAATTTATTAGAAGTAACTTTAAAGTAAGTAAATTGCAATGAATAGTAAATTAAAGAAGGAAAAAGTAGAAAAGTGCATAAATTAGATAATTGGAAGTAAAGAACTTTAAATGTAAATTGAAAGAATAAGATAAATTGTCAAAAACAACGAACTTGTATTTGAATTTGGTTGGATAAACTAAGGGTCTAGCTTAGTTAGTTGAATAGGATGTGTGAGTTATTATAAATTTCTTGATACCTCTCTTCAATCTCTACATACTAAAAGAAAATTGGTTGGATATATATACTTGATTCTTTGAACCAATAGTCATTTTTGACGTGTGAGACATATGGGTGTTACAAAGTATTTTGTGTATTGTGTTTCAACGATAAAAATTGTTTACAATGAGTCTTATTTATAGATTTCTGACTCTAACGGTTAAAAAATATGATACAACCACATGCCTAAGTGCCTAAAATCAATTATCTATGATCTTGAAATGTGATTCAATATGAAAAACTTTGATAACTACTAATGGTCTTTTTGCTTGGTCTTCTCGAATCCTTGACTTGAAGTCTTTATTTATTTGACACTAATTAGAGTCTGTTTGGGTAAACTTATCTAAAAGGACTTATAGGAGTAGAAAACAAGAAGAAAAAAATGAAATGAGTTTCTCCATAAACTAAAATTAACTTATACACAAGCTAATTTGTAGAAGTTTTCTTATCTTTTAAAGAATTTATATAAGAGAGTTTTTACAAATTAGCTTATGCATAAGCATAAGCTAATTTTTGTTATGAAAAAATTCATTTTTTTTATTTTTATTTTCTTCTCTTAGAAGTCTTTCTGGATAAACTTACCTAAACAAATCCTTAGTCATGTTTTTCATTAGAATTGGCTACTTGCTTAGAACTTGAACTCGAATTGATCATTATTCCAAATCCTTATTACTCAAACAACATATTTAGATCAATTTCAAACTTCAAATGTCATGGCTCTTTGAAAAATTGAAATTTGGCTAGAAAAAATCTAAGTTGACTCAAAAATCAATTTATAAAAAACTAATGTAATTTTATAAAAAAAGAAAAGAAAAGTAGAAATTCAGAGATAGAGAATAGAAAGACATGAAATTTTTAAATGATTGGTTGAAATTTATTATCCTTATACATTAATTTATAACAAACTTATTTATGAACTTTTAAATGAAGGGTTTTGTAAGTCTTTCCCTTATTAGAAAAGTAGAAATCTAGAGATAGAGAATAGAAAGACACATGAGATTTATCTTGATTCACTTTTAAATTATCAAGAGCTACATCTAATTTCTAATACACAAATAAGGAAATTTCACTATATAACCATGGAGATCTCATACTTAAGCTTTTTCTCTAAAGCCTTTCATAATTAGACTTTAAACTAGTATTCTTTCTTGAAAAAGTCTCTTTAGACTCACTCTCACACCCAAATTATTAAAAAAAAAGATGGACCAATTTAATATTATAAAGAGATATATAATAAATATTCAATGATAGTTGAGAATGTGATCTAAACAAAGGGAGAAGACCTTATTCGATTCCCGCATAATACATTTTTAGAGAGGAACAAGAAACTTTAAGTGTGAATAAGCCTTGGACCGATGATTAGTTTCATAGTCGGTCTAAAGAATCGAAGTTTGTGAAATACCTGGAGATCTTACTGGGGAGTTAAAGGTTCTACTTACAATGGTAAAAAAAAAAACAAAGTTCAAGAAAGTATATTCAATAGCTTCTTTATTAGGCAGAAGATCTTTTTTTTCTTCATAAATGACTACTTTATATAGAACTTGGAGAAGAACATTGTGATTTGAGATTCTAAAATTGGTGAATTAATGTTTGGCTTAATTGAAATATTTATCCCCAACTTTTTACTTTTTGGTGAATTTTATCCCAACAAATTAATTCGGCGCATTTTACCCCCAATTTTTTAAAAAACTTGCAAATTTTACCTTCTATTATTGTGTTGATGTGACATGCTGACATAACCATAAAAAGTGGAGGTAAAATTCACCAAAAAGTAAAAAATTTGGGGTAAAATTCGTCAAAAAGTGAAAAGTTAGAGATAAAATTCGTCAAAAAATAAAAAGTTTGGGTTAAAGAGTAAAATTATTTTAACATATCACGTCAGCAAAACAGTAGAAAGTAAAATTTACAAGTTTTTTAAAAAGTTGGGGGTAAAATGCGTCAAATTAATTTGTTGGGATAAAATTCGCCAAAAGATAAAAAGTTGGGGGTACAAATTGCAATTAAACCTTAATGGTTTGAAGTTCATTTAATTCATGGAATTGTTCTGCGGTGAGTATCTTGTTGTATAGTTTTATTATCCACAACAATACTTTTTTGAAATATATTATACTTTGGGTAATTGCTTTTCTTCTTTTCATGTGGTAGTGGTATAACATCATTTAATTATTTTTATTTTGTTTTGTTTTTATAAGCATAATGGACATTGTATAAACTTTAAAATTATTTTAAGTTTGATTTTGAATGAGGTGGTATGAGACAATCTTTATGAGATACATTCATTTGATACTTCAAGCCATCTCGGATTATTATGGACACGGTATGATTCTCCACACAGAAATTTTGGTAATAAATTTATCTAATATATTTAAAGTTATTCAATCATAACAAATTTTCAAGACATATAAACATCAAACGTCCCGAATTCCAACAAATGTTTATATGACACATAGCACATGCATTCCTTAGAAATATTAATAAGTATTATTATAAAATAAAGTTTCATAAAATTCAAAAGATTATACAATACATAGCAAATTCTTCTTAAATGAACTATCGAATCTCAAAGTTTCTTTTAATTCTTAGATTTCCATAAATATATTTAATGTATTTGAGTGATAATTTAATTAGACATTAATTTAATAAACTTTATAAATGAGACTTATTTGTAATCTCAGTAACGAAAGTTAATGAAATAAGCTACTCCCTCCGTTTCTTTTTAAGTATCGTTTAAGGTTGTTATGTAGAAACTAAGAAATGAAATAAATTTTCTTGGTTCTAATAAAATAGTTGTGGAGTTTCCTATTTTACTCTTCTTCTTTTCTATTCCACAATAAATGCATGTGTAAATTAATTAAAGATTAAGAAATAAATAAGGGTATAAAGAATAAAAGTGTAATTAATGTAATCTTGAACTTTGCAAACGACAGATAAATAAAAACAAAAAAAATTCAAAAATGTGATACTTAAAAAGGAACGGAGGGAGTACATATTACTCTCTTAATATATATATATATATATATATATATATATATATATATATATATATATATATATGAGAAGGGATCAAGTTACACTGGTATAACTTAAACAACTATTACACCATTCAATAACTTTCAACTGGATGATGTTTTCTTAAAACCTACCTTTGGATTGAAAGTTTCTTTTACATAGATCATATATACAAAATTTCAAATTAATCCAAAATTATTTGCTACCTCATTCATATAGATTAAAATTGACGTAATATAAACTTTTCAAAATATACTAAAATATGGATCATTTGATTACTTTCTTATTGTTGTTTAATTTTGACAAAATTTGACACAAACAATCTTGATAGTATATAGATATAATTCAATGGTTAAATCAATAAAAATTTCATTCTATATCAAGTTATTAAAATGGTGTAACTCTTTAGAGTTATACTGGTGTAATTTGATCCCTCATATATATATATATATATATATATATATATATATATATATATATATATAATAATCATAAAAAATTGTGTCAAATAATGTTATGTTAAAATAAATATAAAATAAATTATTAAAAATTTAATACTTCAAAAACTAATGTGATAAAAATAATTTTAATAAATAAATTAACATTGAATATAGCTTTCATGAATTTAGTTATAATTTTACTCCATTGTTAATCTTTCGAAGTTATTACCCTAGCCTTGAATGCAATTAAGAGACGAGTGCAGTGCTCTTCAAAGCAAACATATTTCCAATTAAAATATAAGTTAACAAATTTATCATAAATGACGGATTGTGATTAGATGACATTGTAAAATTATTTTACATTGTCAGTGTAGTCATTGTTCTCTTAAAATATTCATGTAATCAATATCTTGAATAAAAATATTCATGCAATAACCTTTAGTTTTTGAATAAAAATAGTACGGGTACGTTCCATAAGTTATCTTGAATTAGTGATAGCTAGCCATGACAAGTAAATTTGAACTTGTCCGATCCTAATCTCATCTTCATGGAGAACACCTAATTTTATTGGAGTTAGGGTTGGTTTCGAGTTTTTCTCAATTTATAAAAATGGGGTCGAATTCAGGATCTGACCCCGAATCACCTTGCTGAATATTTTTTTTATAATATATATATATATATATATATATATATATATATATATATATATATATATTTCATTTTTTAAAATTATCGAAATTATAATTTAATTTTTAAATTTTGTTATTTATTAATTTTTACATATTATTTGAATTAAAATATAATTAATAACTACATTATTTAAAATTATATAAAAAAATTAAAATAGTAGTAACCAAATAAAAAGAAAAGCAACCAAATAAAAAAATTAAAATAGTAGAAAAAGGTGTGGCAGTTCCCCTAGAATCCAATAAAATCCAACAAAACTGGGGTTGGATTAAAAAATTTAAACCTGGCCTTTTTAAACACGAATCCAAACTTGTCCTGCCTTTTATAGAGATGGGGACAGAAAAAGCCAAACCCGCCTCGACTCACTTCGTTGCCATGCTTACTAATAGTGTGATTTTTTAAAAAAGAAAAAACTTTTCTTTTAATGATATAATTTATTTTTAACTGTACAAACTATTTTTAAACACAATAAAAATTTTATATTCAAATAAAAGAGTGAAATCAAATAACTATTTTTATATAGATAACACTTTTTTTTAACAAGTAGTATCTTACTTCAAAGACAATCATGTTTAAGACACGATTGATTAAGAAATGCTGACACTTCTTCCAATAAAGATTATTTGAACTGTAATTCACCATACTGTGAAGAATTATTTTTTTCCTACTAAACACAAGGTATCCTCCAAAAGAAAGTTAGAGACTAATTTCTTAAGGTACTACATCTCTCAACATATCTTATTTCATACATCCGAACTTGGAGATTGCATTTCTAATCACATATTTAATTAAAAAACACAATTATTTATCAACCTTACCACACCATCATCAAGTTGGTATTCGTTTATATAATAGTAAACAAAATCGTCCAAATTACTCAGCTACAATTTATCATTGTTTTAACGTAAATTGTTGGAAATAGCTGAGAGAAATTACTTTGTTTATCAATATTCGAACGTAATTGTTGGATAACACAAAACATGCAAAGAACTACTCATTTATCCAGAAAAAACAATAAATAAATAAATAAATAAATAAATAATGCCAGCTATTTCGACAATTCTTTGTCAAAAATAAAAATTTCTAGCTGTTTAATGCTGAAAGGGCACGCAATAGCACTATCACTAATGGGTGTTGTTCTTGCTCGAAAACGAAGGTATCACAGGTCCACTAAAATATATGCAACAAGTTTACGAGTGCATGACCAGACACATGCAATGCATCTCTCTGACTAAGCTAGCAACACTTCATAGAATGGAACTTTGTGTGGCTCCAAATAGGAGGTATATTTATGGAGCTTACTAGTTTTTTTTTTCTTCTTTATTTTATTTTTTATTTAATGTGAAATATTGGAGCTCCCTAGCTAGCTAGTCAATAGCTACTTATATATTACAGACGAGAGATCAGTGAGATGTGGTCCAAAGGCTTGAAAAAGTTAAAAACATGACAATTTTTATTTATTGCTATGGATTGTTGATAGAAGAGTTGTAGGGTTAGCTCTCTTGCCACTCAGTAACAACTCGTTGTTTTAGTGCTCTGATTATGACCCTACAACCGAACCGTATATGTACCTACGCTATCTTCTTCCGTATACTTCAACTCTGCCAAAAATCTGGCCATGCATACAAATGTGTACAGGGTTTCAGAAAAAAATGGTTGGAATTGGAAGTGATACTCTTCGTTTATTTGAACTTAGATATAATAATAACAATACTTAGGTTGAAGTAGCTAGTATATGTTAGTTACACATCAAAAATCAAGTACTTCTAAAAGTTAGATCTTTTTGGTACCTATAGAGAGACACTTTTACTTTAATTTTAATAACCTATGTTGGTTACGATTATACAATGATAACTATATTTGTGAATTTTGTGCTTTGAATATCTGCATCATGGTTTCAGTTACGATTTTATCGTGATCCTTGACATTACGGAAAAATATGGTTTATGTGACCATAATTACAATCGCTATGGAATTATGACAAGTCAAAAAATCTTTATATTGCGGACTGCAATTTAAAATCATGGGTTGCAAGATTTTTTTTTTTTTTGCCAACAATTGGTGCATGAAATTTAAATAAGAGTGTAATTTTAACATGATATTAATATAAGCCAATAGGAGTTGACACATTTGATGATTGAGTATTCTGCTCACACTAACTGTGACTTGGGTTTGATTTTCAGATTTTTTTTTATTGATAGGCAATATGTAAATTCCATTATAAATCTTTGTTGAGATTGGTAGTCTTCTTCGCCTTACAAGGTGTCTTTCTCCTATCTAAAATTTTTATAACAAAAAAAAAATACTGTTAACATAATTATCAATCAATTAGAAAATATCTTGAGTGGGTTTTATTATAATCATTACAAATATTAGTAATTTTCAATCATATGAGAATATATAATTGGATGACTTATCGGTATATTGTAATTAAATATTTTAAAATAATGTATGGTAGGTTAAGAAAAGAACAAAGGAGAGCTGGTTTGGTTTGGTAGGTATACTATGATGTAATAAGGACGGAAGAGGGACAAGACCCAGACAAATCCTGACAACACCAATTGGGCCTGCTCTATGGTGGGGGTAAGAGCCCATTGAGCTGAGATTTTAATGTTAGTCAGCAAGGGCCTAATCCTAAATGTGGGCCACGGAACTTTGTGAAGTAGCTCTCTGTTCATGCATGACTCATCATCTCTCTCCTCTTCCATCTTGTGATGTAGATTCCTCTGGCTCTTATAGTGTTCACTTGCCCATACCCATGACCCATCTATGTATTGTAACTATTAAGGGCTATTGGCCTCAAAGAGAGAGAAAGAGAGGATGGGGGGGACAAGATTGCAAGAATCTGAGAAAGACATGACTTGGCAGCTTGACCTTTGTCCTTGTACATAGTTTTTTTTTTTTTTTTTTTTCAGGAAAAATTTAAGGAAAAAGAATGGTGTCTCAGTCTAAGATATGAAAAGTCTTTGGATTCAAAAAGCGCTTAAAAAGATACTTACATTAATCTCATCTCAACAAAATAAGTGGGAGTTTGAACTTATGACCTGTTAAATGTGAGACCATATCTTATTCTACTCGACCAATCCTTTGGAGTTTGTCCTCGTACACTGTGATGATGTGATGATGTGGCTTGTTCAATTTTATAGTGAAAATTGAAAAATACCAATTACAAGGGTACCTCTATTTATGGACTTTCCAGCTGGGTAAAGCGACCCTTGGATATTGGGACTTTAACTTGTTTCCACTATATATGAGGGTTAAGTAACAAGGGCACTAGTCTATTCACAATTGGAATGTGTGGGAATCTATCTTGAGATAAATTTGTTGAAATTCATCCGTGGTGAATCCAACTTTTTTGGTGTTTTGTTAGACATGTATGCTGACATTTCATCCAACCACGTCCTATTAGTTGATTTTGTGTTTTTATTCATTTGTTTTCTCATGGGATAGTAAAGGTTCTGATAATAATGTATCACTAACGAGCATGTTACAATGAATTCGCCGGTTTATTGAAAAGAATAATACTTTAATCATGTCAAAAAAAAAAAAAAAAACCCAATTTTATACTGATATAAAGTGATCTTATTAAATATCTAAAGTCAAGTGAATCCTTTTATCCGGGACATGTCCATAATGTGTTTAATTTTCTGTTTAGGGTCTTAGAATTATGGTTTGGGAAAAAGTTATAAACATTCATGGTTTTGTTTGGGTCATGATTTAAGACACAGTAATATATAATTGATAGGTAATCCTTGAACTTACGTGAAAGTTTTATGAAAATTTTCTCTATCCTTGTAGGTAATCCTTGAACTTACGCGATAGTTTCATGAAAATTTCTTTTCTTCTTTTAGGTAATTCTTGAACTTACGCCAAAGTTTCATGAAAATTTCATCTATCCTTGTAGGTAATCTTTGAAGTTATGTAGAAATTTCATGAAATTTTCCTCTATCCAATTTTTAAAGAGTGAATTATTCTGTACAAAAGAAATTAAGACAAATTAGAGTGATCAATATGTTCCTAACACACATCCAACTAATTTGTGACTATATTAATCTAACTAATAATTAAATTAACTAGAATGAAAAGTAATTAATTTCCTCCACTACTATATAAAAACATCAAAATAAAACACGTATACAATTCACCTCTAAAGAAAATTTATACATGATTCTGATTATAATTGATTATAACAATAATCAAATATGCATATAATTCATTATTGAAATAATGTAATTTTTGCATTCATCTAGAAGCCCAATAAAATAAAATATTCAATAATTAATTGTGTGCTATAACATAATATAAAAAAATATTATTGCCAAAAAAAATTATAAATCACAACATTATATCATAATTAGAATAAAATACAAATTATCGCCAAAGCACAAAAACAATCAATTTTTAAAAGAAACTTAAAGTATATTTATAAAAAAAATTGAAAGTTTTAATGTTGTAAAGCATGTTAATTAGATAAAAAACAATAGATTCAAAGTATATCTTCTCATACTTCAATCATATGAAAAAATTGTGAAGAGGAATAAGCATAATTAGATATAAAAAAAAAAAATAGAATGTGCAATACCCTAAAATTTAATAAACTATTAGAAATATGATAAGAAAATTAGCATGTCATTTATTACATATCCGAAGAAAATTACACAAGTATTTAAATTTAAACTCATACTAATCTAAAATATCAAAAGAGTTGATTGAATATGTATGAATCACGTGAACTCGAAAAAACTATAATGGTTAGTTAAGCCATTAGGTATTGAGTCTACTAATATATGTTATGTACGTTCAATTTTAGTATGAAATTGGTCACGCCCGAAAAAAAAAAATCTTTGTTAATTAAAGTTAATTATATGTAAATAAACCAGATAAAAAATTAAGAAAGGAAAAAATAAATAAAATAAAGTTCTTTATAAGTTTATTTTATCATTTCATTTCTTAGTTAATATAATTTTTAAAAATTAGACCAAAATATTGCCCAATCATAATGTCAAATCTTATTTAAATTAAGTAATAACAATTTTAAATCTTCTAAAAAAAATAGCACTTTTAAATACTCACTATTTACCTTCCTTTTTAAAAAATATATATGTCATGATTATATATCATAATTAATTCAAATTAGAATATATATTTAATTATCTTAATTATTATAACTATTTAATCGGGCAGGGACATTAATTTCAGGTGAATTTGAAGAAAAAATTAATTTATCTTCATTTAAAATTTTATTTATAAGAAAAAATCAATGAAAATTTTGGGTCCATTTCAATTAAATAAATTAACATTCCATATTAACAAAACATTTTTCAATATGACCAAACAAAAAAATTATTAGAAAATAACACTTTGGCATAAATTAAAAAGGTTTGTTAATGTAATTTAATAAGTTGTTATTTATTTAAATATTTTTATATTGATCATATTTTGAAAGATAAGATTATGATAATAGTCATAAAAAAATTAAAAAAAAATTGGGCAATAGAAATGAGAATTAACATCATAACTAAAAGCAAATAATATTACCTTAAGATTATGACAAACTCATTAAATCTTATATTGTTCCCTTCCTTTCTTCCTCCCACCTTGAAGAGAAATTGCCAAGCTTGTTGTCATCTCCCTTTTCTACCACCACAAAAAAAAAAAAAATAGTGTCTCAATAAAGAATCAGTCACCAATAACCATGTAGATCCGGTTTGGGCATAAACCAAACTTTTAAACTATCTAATAAAAACAAATTGTAAAACCAAAAATAAAATAAAAAAACTTTACAAACAAAAAATAATTAACAACAATTGTCTCTTTCCTTTCCAAAATATGCAATAGAGTTAATGTCACCACATGGAATCAAAGATCAAAAGATAAACATGAGAAAATAAAAGAAAAACAAAAGCAAGATAGGAATAAGAAAAACAAAAGAAGAACAAAAAGAGAAAACATTAAGAATAAGAAAAAAAAATCCATTATAACACTGCCAAAACAACACCATGTGTCGGTTATCAACGTCACCACCTATAATCGAAGATCAAAAGATAAACATGAGAAAATAAAAGAAAAACAAATACAAGATAGAAATAAGAAAAACAAAAAGAAGAACAAAAAGAGAAAACAATAGAATAAGAAGAAAAATCCACTACAACACTATCAAACCAACACCATGTGTCGGTCATTAACGTCACCGAAATCACAATTGTCTCTTCACAGTACCCACATCATTTGGAAACATGCTTTAGGAGAATGACGATATAAATAGAACACAAACATCATTTGAAATTAAATAAGGAAATGAGACTCTTCAATATGAAAAAAAAAATGAGAAAATAATTATTCAATTTTCACATAATATTTGTTCAATTTGTTGTAATCATACAATCCAAAATTAAATGAGGAAAGAATGACTATTCAATTTTCAATATTCAGTTGATAACATATAGAAAATATAATATAAAATCAAATCAAATATCATGTAATTTTAAAATTACTTTAATTAAAATATTAAAATATATATATTATGAAACGTTCAAAATATAATTTTAAAATTACGTTATTTAAATTTGGAAAGAAAATTAATAATTAATTAATAATTAATAATATATTAAATATTAAATGTCTTACAAATATTAAGATTATGATTATGCTAATCAATAATTAATTAATTGATTAAATTTTTTGAATAAATAAAAATAAAAATATAATATATTAGTCAAAGTCAATTAATCATTATTACTTTTTTATTTGTTAATTTAAATTATTTGAGTAATTTAATCAATATAATTTTAAAATTACCTTTGTTAAAAAATTAAAATGCATACTAAAATATTAAATCTAATTCACGATTACCATATATTATACATATAATTGAAAATAATAAATAATATTTTTAAAATCGAATAAATTAATGTCAATATAATTTAGAATTACGTTAATTAAAAAATTAAAATATATATTAAAATATTAAATATGGAAAGAAAATTAATAATATATTAAATGTCTTACAAATATTAAGATTGTGATTGTACTAATCAATAATTAATTAATTAATTATATATCTATCTATCTATATATATATATATCTATATATGTTATATAAAATACAGTTCACCAGAATGCGGCACATGTACTACCAGTCCCAGTCAGTAATTGTGTTTTATATAATATATAGATAGATGCGTAGAAGCTTGAATTCACACAGAAAACAACTTGTCTACAATTAATCCAAACTATAAACTAATCCAATAAAATTGAAAATTGAGCAAATTGTTATCCGAAAAACTGAAATCTCAATGCGGGTCGGTCTTTGATTCTCATGTTCAAAATTGAACCGAGTCAAATTGGAAGTACTAAATTTATATTAGTTTTTATTTATTTATCTTATCTTCAAATAAAGTTTAACCTTATTATGAATATATATTTGCATTTCTGAATAACTTAAAGATTATTTTAACTAGCAAGAGGGTCTAGCTCAGTTGGTTGAATAGGGTGCGTGAGTGTTATAAATCCTTTGGTACTGTCTTCAATTCTCATGGATAAAAAAAATATTATTTTAACTTGTAGTGTGAAATAAAATAATATTTTTTTGGGATTTGGTGATCCGGTAAAATAAAACGAAGGGTAATTTTTGGGATTTTAAAAATTATAAAATTAAAAGGAGGTGCAGTGTGAAATTATAGGGTGCAGGAAGCTTTAGCCAGGCTATTGTTTAGGTTTGTGGCCTTTTCAAAGGCCCAATAAGCTCGACCTTCTTTGGGGGAATTACTTCCTGCACCCCCAAAAAGACCCAAAGGAACAAAAATACCCTCAACCCTAGCACCTCCTCTTCCCTGTCTGCACCGTCTTCCCTTCCTGCGTCGTCCTTGTCCTCTTCAACCCTAGAACACCTCCCTCCCTCCATCCTCCTCACCATTGCCACCTCCTCAATCTGTTCTCCTTTCAATTCGACCTTTCCTAGGCCCACGCTACCCATGTCATCGTCATCCCACCAACCGCCACCTCCAGTTCATGGTTCAATGAAGGTGTTGTCGCTGCCACCAATTGCCGCCTTCAATTCATGGTGAGCTCATGTGTGTCGTGAGGGCGTGAGTCGATGGTGAGGACCAAACTCATTAGGTGCGCACGCTTGAACCGTGTGTGCGCTTCTGCCCCTCCTCCTAGGTGTGTCGTTTGCGATGAAGAAGAAGAGAGGGATATTTGAGATGCGGCTAATCTACAAAGAAGAAGACAGGGAGAGAAGTGGATTAAAGGTTTGGGGGGGGGGGGGTGGGTACAATTCCCTATTCTGGAATACCTATTTCGGAATACAATTTTTATTTTCTGGAATAGGGAATCTGGAATAGGTTTCCGGATTACTTATTCTTATTCCAGAATAGCTATTCTAGAATACAATTATCATATTCCAGAATGGCTATTCTGGAATAGGAATAAGTAATCCGGAAACCTATTCCAGAATCCCTATTCTAGAATATGAAAATTGTATTCTGGAATAGGTATTCTAGAATAGGGATATGCTTCTGGAATGCTCATTCCCTAATAAAAAGGAGGGTAAAATGTGAATTTTAAAACATTTGGGGTGCAGGAAGTAAAAACGAGGTGCAGGAAGTAATTCTCCTTCTTTGGTCACTGCTATGAGACCTAGACTATGCCCGTGGTCACAGCGCCACACTGGCCCACACAAAATATAATACACCAGCCATTGGATGATAAAGGTTGAGTGTATAATAAATTAAAGAGTAAATTACACGATCCTTCCTGAATTTTACATATATTATATTAATATTTTCTGTCTTTTTAAACCATACAAAAAACCTTCTATTTATTGATTTTAAATTACACGGATCTTCCTGAATTTTATTTATATTACACAGACCCTTCCTGAATTTTACTTATATTACACCGATACTCCTGCTTTTTTGAACTACAGGGGATCAAAAGTAATATTTAAAAAGGTAGGGGATGTCGGTGTAATATATGTAAAACTCAGAGGGGGGTCCGTGTAATTTACTCTAAATTAAAAAGATTTTTATATTTTTTTATTCACCATTGAAGATTAAAAAAAAAAAGTGAATTCTTCGTCAGGTCGTAGGTGCTGCTGCATTTACTTTTAAAAAAATGAATATAGATGTTCTCAAAAAAAAAAAAATGAATATAGATTAAAAGTTGGCATTAAATTTTATTTTTTGACAACAAGTTGGCATTAATAGCGTGGTTGATTGTGTTTTTTGAAATGTAACGTCACAGTCGGGTTTGGTTTATGTTTCTCTTTTTTTGGAGTCCTCATTTTTCATATTATTCGTAGTAGCTTGAAGTCACACAGAAAACAACTTGTCTATTATTTTTACATGTCTTGCTACGCCTCCACTGAGTTATCATTATAATAATTTATAAGTGTTCAGGAATTAATCCAAACTATTAAACTAATCCAATAAAATTGAAAATTGAGCAAATTGTTATCCGAAAATCTGAAATCTCAATGCGGGTCGGTATTTGATTCTCATGTTCAAAATTGAACCGAGTCAAATTGGAACGTACTAAATTTATTTTAGTTTTCTTATTATCTTCAAATAAATTTTAACCTTATTTTGAACATATATTTGCATTTCTGAATAACTTAAAGATTATTTTAACTTGTAGTTTGTAATTTAGATCAAGTAGTGGTTTTATGACGAGATTTAATAGTTTAAAACAATGTTTTTTTTTTTTTTTATATTTATTATGCATTTATTTTTCATTTGATAAATGTTGTCCCTTAAATAAATAAAAAATTAGTTATTAAAGGGATTCATGTAATAATTTGGCACTTTACTCTTATTCTAATTAATGAAATTTCATTTATTTGGTGACTAAACTTATAAAGTTTTATCCCTAAAAAAACCTAGGTAAAAATCAAAATAATTGATCCAGTTCAAATTACAATAAATTAGATTAGTTTGGTTGAAATTTAACATCATTTTTAAATCGATCTAAGTTGAATCACAAGTTCTTTTTATGACAGGATTGGATTGTTTTTATTATTATTATTATTATTATTATTATTATTATTATTATTATTATTATTATAAAACTGATCAAGTTGAATTGCGAACACTCCTAGTTTGTTATAAGGGAAATCATGATATGACTTATGATACATAACATTGTTTAGCTTCGTGAATTGTTTCTTTTCCTGAAAAAACGTTTAGTATGATAGTACAAGGAAAATGTAGTTTTCTTTTTATACTAACAATGCATCAAATGACTGAAAATAACTTTTTTCAAACACGTTAATCAATACAAGATTTTTGTTTAAAAGTACTGTCATTTTATTAAAAAAAAAAAAAAAACTTTTCAGCTGATGATATTCTTTAAAGAGAATGTTAAATCTAAGCAACTTATTACTGAAACCATGTATTTATTTCTTTTTTCACCCTCTCTTTAGAGACAAACAAATGGAATCTTGGTGAAGGAAAATCTGATCATGAATTAAATGATATTTAAAAGGACTATGATATATTAGGCCCCAAAGCAAACAAAGCCGTGATCCATGAAAATGACAATGCCTCATAGAGTGGGCCCAGATTATCTTTCTCGCATCTGACCATACCCAACATACTGTAGTCAGCTTGAGAAGTGCATGCCTTTCTTCCAACTGATAATTGATGCTTGGGCCCATTCTATAGCAACATGTGGGCCTTTTATCCCTCTGCGTGTTGACCCAGTGTTTGGTTCGTGACATGCTGGGTCCTTTTCGGGCCCTGGATTTGACCACGATTGGGTGGCCCTTATGGGCCCATTGGGCCACTGCAGCCTGCTGCCAGTCACTTTCAGTTGTTTTTTCAAATCAATAAAAAAAGGTTGTGGCCAGGGGGAGTGGGGACTGTATGATATGTACTGCTGGAGTTTTACTTTCTATTTTTGAGAAAATCATCAATTTGATGTTGTAAAATTTTGTGATCACAAGTACTTATCTACTTTTTTTAATTTTTTATTATACCTACCTACCAACTTAAAGGTAAGTTTTATCGTAACGTTATTTGTCCAATTAATGTTGGACTTTGAAGTAAGAAAAAAAATGTGGGAATAGTAAAAATGAAAGCGTTAAGATGAATGTGTAATCATATAAGGAAGGATGAGATATTAAATGATTTTATATGAGGAGAAATTGGTGTATGATTGACGAAAATATGACAAAAAATTGGTTAAGATAGTTTGAATACATACAAACAAAGTCATGGGAGACATCAGTGAAAAAAGTAAATTACATGATTTTTAGTCATGTGAAAAAAAGGAGGCTAAGAAAGACAATAGAGGAAGTTGTCAAAAGGGATCTCATAGTTAATAATATCTTTAAAATTTTGGTTTTTAATCAAGCTAAATGGCGTTGTGTAATCCATATAATCAACCTCACCTAATGAGATAAGACTTTATTATTAACTGTAAAAAAAAAAAAGTTTGTAAACAAATTAATCCCTCAAATTTAAGATATCACTATGTTAATCTTCTGAAAATTTATCACCATTTAGTCTTTTAAATATTTACTCGGTCATAATTAATTTCTTAAAAATCTAAAATGTCACCATATTATTCTTTATGGATGACTAAAGTTGTGGAAAAAAAGATATTTTTAGAACATAATCTAGTAACAAATTAAATCTTGAAGCATGGAGCTCATGGTTCTAGCTTTTCTTGGCTTTTTGGGAAAGTTTGACAAACTATCAAGTTCTCCAAGCTAAGAAGAATTTCGTACTCTAGACGAGCAGGAAGCAACTATAAAGTAAAGCGGAATAATTGTGCTAAAATCCTTAACCTTAATTTTCTTACATGATGCCACTGTTCTTGTTTAAAATCTTTAACAAGGTTATACTACTTTTGAAACAAACACTTCATGAACAAGTGAGAGGTCATTTCTGTAAGTGAGTAAACAAATTAAGATTCAATAATTTTTTATCAAATGAAAAATTACTCGTAAGCCATTTTTATTTGTATGTGAGCTTATTTAAAAGCTTGACTTTGAAACTTATTAAAATAAGTTAAAAAAGATTTGGAATCCAAAGCAAGAAATTATTTAGATATGATTTTTCATAAAATTTATTAAAATAAGTTAAAAAAGAACTTGTAAAAAAATCATAAGTCCAAATAAGATCTTTCAAACGTCTCCTTAATGATGAGTGAGAAAAAAATGAAAGAAAATTTAACAACATAGACAGAATGAGAATGAAATAAAATTACTATTCCATTATTTAGATAAGTTTATAAAGAAATGAAAGAAGAAACAATAGTTCTAAGTTCACTTAAGCCTATATTTCACTTATAATTGCATATAGTATATCCAAAATAGATTTGAACTAGTTTGAGATGTGTCTGACTTTAGCTCTGACTAAGACCCAAGATGCTTTAGTAGTGATTCCCTCAAGCATGGTCGAGCTTCGGTGGAGATGGGTTAGGATACTTTGCAAAGATACTCTAATGCTCAAGTCAACAAAAAAATTAGCAAAGTAATCATAAAAGTAACAAATACATACTTAACACTAGACGATTGTCATATTTATAAGGAACTCTCTAAGGTGGGTTAAGGTGGATGATGCAAGCCCTAAGGACCATTGAGGGAGTCTTTTCCTGTTTAAGAGTAACATGCTATCAATTTACTCCAGGTCAAGGTATACTCCCTTGCTCCAAGGTGTATCAAACTTGCCTTGCAAGTGAGTCACATGCAGTGGACTTTAGTCTAGACACTCTTAAGCCTCTTGGGTTATAATGTTTTATATCAAGTTGCCCTAACTAAGTGGTTGGGTCTTAGAAATCCAAGTAGGAATGCAATGTAGGAATGCAATCCGACCTCTATGTACAACAAAATTTCCCCAACCACCATCTTGCAACATCACAACCCTTGATAATCATTACATAGCAATCCAACTATCTTGTTTTTGCTACAGAGAAAATCTTATTGGAGAGGATCCAAACTCATTCAGAACAAGATTGATTGAAGAACTAATAAAATACGGGAATCTTTTTAACCTATTTCTAATTATTCCTCCCCTTTCCCCCCATATATTTTGGTCAATTTTCTTTCCAAAAATACTCATGTATAATGGTTGAATTCAACATTTCAAAAATTAAATTCTAGATGTAAAATGTTCATACTTCTAAAATTTATTTTATGAAAGTATATATGTTTTGGAATCTAATTTCTAGAAGTGTTCTTGCATATTTTTAGAAATTAAATTACAGAAGTGTTAAAAATTTTAACATTTCCTAAAACTAAATTATGGAAATAATAAAATTTCAAGATGTGCCACTCTTGTTCTCTGTTTGTCTTGTTAAAAAGGAAAAATTACACAATTACATACATACTCATAAAAAATTTAAAGGCATACGCCCCATAAGGCCATAACTTTCTTTTTTATGTTTTCACAATTTAATTTCCAAAAATATTAAAATTTTACATACTTTCAAATTTTATTTTTCTAAATGTTGAATCCATATACAAGGACATCTTTAAAATAAAAATTAACAAAAAAAAAAATGCACAAGAGGGGGAGGGGGAGGGGGAGGTTTAAAATGGCCCCTAAAAATCATGTAAAAGAAAGGCTAAAATTTAATTTTGGTCTTCCTATTTTTTTAATCCACAATTTTGGTCACTCAATTTAAAAATAGAGACATTTAGTCTTTCAATTTTTCAAAATAAGTAATTTTAGTTTAATCGTCCAATTTAATGTGTTGACTGTTACCTTTTTTTTTATAGGTTTTTTCAAGTTTTTTTATTAAATATTTATTAAATTAAATTAAATTATCTAATCATCATACTAAATAAAAAAATTATCTAGTCATCAATATATAAATTTAAAAAAAGAAACAAATACTATACTAACACATCACTTAGATAAACTACCAATTATAGTTGTTCTTTAAATTTTATTACCTATTCACTTTAATGTTAGGATCATGAAAACCTAATATGAAATTTTGAACTCTAATTTTATCCAAACAAACCTTAATTTCAAATAGGTTGAATTTTAACTAAAAAATTAAGTGAAACAAATTTGGGTTTTTCCCTTGTAGGTTAGATTTAATGTCAAAATCAAATATTGAGTGAACATTTATTAAAATTTAAAAGTTCTTTTAAATTAATCAAATGTGTAGTGGATCAGTTGGTCACTAGAAGGGGTTGAATAGTGATACGCAAACGGATTAGGATATTTCCTGCACAAAACACTTGCTTCTTATTTTTCCTTCTTATGCTTCTTACTTGGAAATCAGAAGTTCTATGAGGAGCAATGCTTTTCCTTCTTAAGTACTTGGATAAAACAATAATCTAATGTATAAACTCCGAGTTAAAACTTTAATTATTGCTTCAGAAGCTATCTTTAAAATAATAGATTCTATTTTTCAACATATTCTGGTTTTCACTTTTTCTTATACAAGATAGATGTTGCTTCTGAACTTTAAAATTGTTTTCTAAAAACCTTTAGATAAAATATCAGAGTTTTGCTTTTGTAAAACAAGGTTTTTCAAAACTAAAGACAAGTATACAACAACTAAAAGTAAATGAATAATAAAAAAAGATACAACACATAAAGGAATTATAGTGGTTCACCCCAACCTAGGTTACATCTAGTACCTATACATGTAGGCTTTCTCCACTAAGACCAAGCACACAATTATGGTATTCTTTCTTCTGAAGCATTCACAGGCTCCTACACCTAGTATTCTAAACCTTAGCAGGTTGCACTTAGTATTCTTTGCTTGCCTTTACAGGTAAAACCACCCCCAGAATTCTAAACCTCTGTAGGTTCCACTCAATATTCTTTAAGCCTCTGCAAGCTCTTCCAAGTATTCTTTCAAAAAGCCTCTTCAGGCTTCACCGAGTATTATTTCAAAAAGCCTCTTCAGGCTTCACACCCTCAGTAGCAACTAATATTGGAGTCACATAGCACCTGCTATGTTTCACATAACTTTAGAAGCAATAATCCTCTGATTACTCTTCTGAGTTCTTCCTTCTATCCTAGGGGTTGGACATCACACCTTTTGGGATACCTTCTACTGAGGCTCCTTGTATGAAGTGTTTACAAACGCTCTTTTGGATACGTCTCTAACCCATTGTGTTTTGACTAAGGAGGATTTTTTCGATTAAGGTATTTTGGATTGACCCTTTTCTGACCTTACCCTCTCAATTTGGCATTCCTTCCTTGCAATTTGTTCCCTCGAATTTGCATCCTTATATAAAGCTTGGAGCTAGCTGTTTATGGATGTTGGAGGTAGAATTTGAAAATTCAAATGTTGCATGAGTTGTCTAGGTTCATGCACCTCGCAGTTTAGCTCTTTGCTTCTCCTCCAAGTTTTCTATAGCTTTGAACTCTTCTCAAATTGCTTCATTCATCTGTATTCTCTTCTCCACCATTATTGACAACTCGCACATTTCAAATTTGAAATTTATCCGTTGTGTGCTTAACTGTGTGGTCTTAGTGGATCCTCATGACTTCTAGATATGAGTCATGGGAAGTCTTTTGAAGATTGGTTTGCAACATGTCTTTTAGAGATGCTATGCTTACTACAGTGCATTGTGCTTCAATCTTCAATCTTCTGGTTGCTTGTTCTTGGTCAGGACTTATTGTCTTCTTCAAGTTCCTTTCTTCTGAAATTCTTCAAGTATTCTATAGAACTCTCAGCTTTAGAATTAGTGCTTTAATACACTGATGCATGCATTTTAACTTGTAAGCTCTAGTGTGTGCTTCTAAATAGTATAGACGTGTCTTTCTCTCCATTCCCTTAGTCACGAGTAGCTTTTCATATCTACCCCTTGACTAAAGCTATCCCCAGCATCATGCTTCTAATCATATACAACTTTTGATATTTGCACTTTGATCCAAAAAAACATGACTTTCTTTCCAACTTCTGAACAACTCTCCTTCTGGTAGTTCTGCTTATGAATGCATATTTATGTTTGGAAAACTTTCACTATAGGCTAAATGCTTCACACCTTCTCCATACTTCTGAATTTAGTCTTGTTCTTTAAAGCACACTTAAAGCAACCACTAGTAGCTAAGTTTAGATAACTTAAGGTTTGCTTCTTGAAATTTGTCATCATTAAAATTCAAGCTTCTAAAGGGTTTTTGTCTCAACAAAATGTAGGGTCATTTTTTGGTGGGTATACCTCTATCTCTTTTTTTTTTGTGTTAAATTTCAAGCACATGCTCAAATTAATCAGTTTAGGACATTTTAATTCAGTTTTGTTGACCAATACTATCTAACCCTAGCTCAGAGTTAAGTAATATGCTTTAAATTATAGATTCTAACCTTAGAGTCACCATCACACACACACACACAAACACACACACACACACACACACACACACACATATATATATATATATATATATATATATATATATATATATATATATATATGGGTTAACTAAGGTTTTAGTTCCTAAACTTTAGTTTGACTGGTCAAGGTCCCTAAACTTTTTAAAAATTTGATTTTTAGTCCCTAAACTTTAGTTTGACTGGTCAAGGTCCCTAAACTTTTTAAATATTCGATTTTTAGTCCCTAAACTTTTTAAAAATTTGGTTTTTAGTCCTTGAAATCTCATTAATTCAAGGACTAAAAACTGAATTTTTAAAAGTTTAGGGACCTTGACCAGTTAAATTAAAGTTTAAGGACTAAAAACCAAATTTTTAAAAAGTTTAGGGACTAAAAACTTAGTTAACCCTATATATATATATATATATATAACCCTTTAAATTTTACCTAAAAAAATATATAATAAATGACCAATACTATTATATATCCATGGAAAATGGATAGGGATAATGACATTGGTCAAAAGATCATTTTATGATGTTGACTACCTTTTACTTGCTTAGGGTTTAAATCAACTCAATTATAATTTTTTTTTTGAACTTTGTGCTTAACATTTATGGTATGGTTTAAGAAAGAAAATAAAAGGAAAGAAAAAGGAGAAGCAAGTGATATATTTTTTTATGTTGTTTGGTAAAAAAAGAAAAAGATTTTTTTTTCTTTCTTTATAGTTATTTGGTTGTGTAGAAAGTAAAAGAAAAACATTTATATAAGATAATATAAATATCTTAAATAAATAATAAATTGTGATATAAATAGAGGTAATTTTGTAGACATAACTTTAAATTATATTAGATCTCACTTGCAGAACATCTTCTCTCCTCTATTCCCGCTACCAAATGAAGAATAAACAATTCTTTTTAAATTTTAAACTTTTTCTTCCCTTCTCAATTCGTCCCTCCATAATATGTTGTAACAAATGAAACATTAAAAGAAGATATGAATAAAGAATTTGTACTACATATCAAAAATTAAGAATAAAAGTTCTAAACAAAGTACACTAACAATTTCTACTCTTTATGTCTCATAATAATTGTCTTCCTAGTTTTTTTTTTTTTTTTTACAAACCAAGAAAAACTAATAAATAAATGAAAGAGAGTAATAATTTTACAAAACTAACCTTATTGGTAATGTTACATTAAAAAATTAAAATGACACTTATTAAGAATATTAGTGGAAAAATATAATTAGTATTACATTAAAAACTTAAAATGACACTTATTTTAAAACTTTTTTTTTTCTTTTTACATGACACTTATTATGGGATGGAGAGAGTTCCTAATCAAAATACAAAACACGAAATTCATTCTCAGCTTCCATTTGCATTACCTTTACCAAAAACCTTCCATTTGCATTGAATGTATTAGGCAAGGTTAAAACATCAAGTCATTTTCTTTCAACGTTGTTGAAGCTTGTATTTCCAACGTTTCTAAAAAATTTGTGCACCATAAATACCTAGAAATGAAGAATTTCTAAGTAAGTTGTAATAATCTATTTATTATAAATAGAAATCTATTTAATATTATTATGAATAAATTCTGAGTGATTAATGATATAAGAATAATATACTACATATTTTACAAAAAAGCACATCATAAGATTACGAAATCTAGTTTTATTCTGTAAAATGTGGGTTTCTTTATTTATAAAAGTCCTTTGATAATTCCTGTTTGTGATGATAGGAGGAAATGGTATGTGCACACCTAATATTGGCTGGTTCATTTTTATGCTATTTTTCTTTTCATACAAAAAATTAATAAAAAAATAAAATAAACAAAAAGAATAAAAAAAAACTCAAAAAAGTAAAAAAGAAAAAAAATACATAAGTTGATAACAAAATTTATTGATGCGATGACGAGGTTCACTGAACTCTCTTTTTCACCATGTGTTTTTTATAACAAAAAGATAGAATGATTAAGAATTTATTTGACAACCAAATTTATTCGATTTATTTATTCAAGAAAAAATAGACTAATAAAAAAATTTGATTAGTTTGATTGAAACGAAATTCAGCCCAATTATCCCGTTTTTGGGCCAGTATTGTGTGGGCTTAGGTTAGCTTAGGCCCTTAATTTCAATCCTCCTTTTCCATTATTTAGTTACATATATAAATCTACTTATTCACTTATATCATTATTATTAAATTTTTAAAAATTATTTTGCAAGGGTAAGATTAGATGATCATTTTTTCTAAAAGTTAATCAAAAAGTTATTATTTAAAAAAAACCATAATAAACTTAATCAAATGATAGATAATTTTTTAATATTAAATTAATATATTTTTCTTCAAATTATCAGAAGTAACATTTGTACTTAAATTTATTTATACAAAAATTCATAAAATTGAAAAAGTTTTTTAGACCTATTTAAACCAAAGGTAAATATTTACATCAATTATGAATGAAAGTTTTGTATAAAAAATATTAAAATTTAAATAAAATATAATTACAAGCCTAAACATTAATTACGCAATAAAGAGATGAAAACTTTATAGCAAAATATAATAATATGCAAGGATTTTTTGAAAGAATAATCGTAGTCCATACTTTCGCCATCCGATCTTAAAAAAATAAGGAAAATAATATTTAAATTTAAATTACAATGTGAATATTTTCATCATGAGAATGAAAGCTTTATAATAGCAATGACATTTATTAATAAAGTATCACTATAATAAATATATACAAAAACATATTCAAATTAAATTCTAAAATTAATTTAAATATAATTTTATGTATCGTTAATAAATTGGTGAATATAGTTTTATTATAAAGTATTTAAATTGAATCATATTTATCTCACTAATAATATGAAAAATATTTTGAAAATAAGTATAAACGGGAAATACTTTGATATATTTAATAAACCATTTTAAGTGTTTAGTCAATTGTTATTATGTGTTCTTTTTATATGTATCGATAAATGAAGATAATAACTATCTTATTTTAATTAATTTTAAATCAATAATTTATAGGAATAATCAATAATATCAATAATATATAGATTACTCTATCTTACTTCCAAAATTTTCTCGTGCATCACATAATCAATCAATCAATCAATTAATATATTATATAAAACACAGTTGTTGACTAAGATTGTCAATATATGTATCACATTCTCATGACATTTTCCCCCTCTTTTTTTCATTCCTAATTTTACTATTATTAATTAATTAATTATTGTTTAGCACATCACAATTTAATATTTGTAAGATATTTAAATTTGTTTATATTTCTCTTTCCAATTTAAATAACCAAATTTTAAAATAATATATCATGGTCAGCTTTATGTCGTGAGAATCAAAATTTAAAATTATATTTTGAATATTTTATAACCTGTATAATATATATTGATTTTAATTAAAGTAATTTTAAAATTTTATATATTTTATACATACAAAAAATTTATTCCATCCTCAATAAATCCGTGCATAGTACGGATACTATCTAGTTATATGAAAAATGAGGACTCCAAAAAAGGAGAAACATAAACCAACCCCGAGTGTGACGTTACACTTCAAAAAACACAATCAACCACCCTATTAATTTAATGCCAACTTGTTGTCAAAAAATAAAATGTAATGCCAACTCTTAATCTATATTCATTTTTTAAAATTAAATTTCGCACCTATGACCTGACGAAGAATTCCTTTTTTTTTTTAATCTTACATTACTTCAATGGTGAATAAAAAATGTAAAAATCATTTTAATTCATTTTACACTCAACCTTTATCATCCAACGGCTGGTGTATTATATTTTGTGTGGCATTGTGACCACGGGCACAGTCTAGTTCTCATAACAGTGACCAAAGAAGATCGAGCTTATTGGGCCTCTGAAAAGGCTACAAGCCTAAACAGTAGCCTGGCTAAAGCTTCCTATACCCTATAATTTCAAACTGCGCCTCCTTTTAATTTCATAATTTTTAAAATCCCAAAATTACACTTCTTTTTACCGGATCACCAAATTCAGAATGCAAAAAAGGCATGAATTTACAGATTGTATAATCTAGATACGTTTTTCAGAACATTTTTTTTTGTGTAGGAATCTAACAGTACCAGGGATTTACAATAACCCACATATCCTACTCAAACAACTGAGCTTGACCCCTTTTTTGGAACATAATTATTGATTCCAGAAAACAATCCAAAACAATGAATTTCTTGTTCAGGATTACAAAAGTCGTAAGTTAACACCCTTTTATGATACATTCTGAATTAGTTATTTAAGAATGTATTATATTCCAGAATAATAGTTCCGGAATAGATTTTATTACAATTCGGAATGGTTGTCCCGGAATACCAATTCCGGAAATGAAATATGTGTTCCAGATTTAGTACTCCAGAACATTCCCGTGATAGTTGTTTGAGTTGCCCTACACCCTCGCTCTTTACCTCTCACTGTGTCACTACAAGGCCAGTCTCTTTCCCATGTTTTAGTTTTTAATTTCATTTCTACTTTTTTAAAATTATTTTGAGGCCACAGTATCCATTTTCTTTCTTTCCTTTGTTTCGATTCTTACAGAAATTATGTTGCTTATACATCTGATTAGAAAATTAATGATGGAACAAGTGACTCTATTTATACCTGGACTTGCCTTTGCTAACTTCCAATCTCGCATTTTATGTCCATTAGGGTTCCTAAAGAAAGAAGAAGAGGGGGATTAGGGTTCCTAAAGAAAGAAGAGGGGAATAATAGAGGGAGGTGAGGGTATTTTTGGAATATAGCTTTGTTTTAAAATTAAAAGAGGGTGTGGGGTGAGATTAATAAGGTGTAGGAAGAAACACCCTGAAGCCGAATTTATCACGATTAGCAAATGAAGCCCCAAATTGCCACCCACAAGAGACATTGTGGGTATACGAAGTTCTATGAATCAAGTCAAATAGTGACTTTTGATCAGAAAATTACATCAATTTGGTCCCATTAAAGAGTGACTTAGAACCTACTTACATGCCAATGAAGACCAAATTAATGCTCTGGAAATCTTTTGAATACCAAAATAGAGGTTTGGTTATCTATCATTCTATCCCTTGATAACAAGCAAAACCATAACTCTTGATCACCTCAGCACGCACGCTTTGTTGAACATCCAAATAATATGTACCACTGAAATTATCTCTCAACATAAATTAAAATTCGTAGGACAAGCTGTTTCAAGTGAAAATACTTGTATCAAACAATGGGGATACATGAGTTTGCAATCTTTCATTCAAATTAATGACTAACATTTCTATTTCTGTGAACACCTGAATTCTAAGTGTAAACCTAATGGTACAGATCATGTCACAAATTCCCACCAAAAAGGGGACCCTCCCAACAACTAAAAAAAGGGCGCAACTTACCCAGAGTGTCATATTGCACATGTTGTGGGTTACCAAAGGTTTCCTATGTCTTCATCGTCTTCGATGCCTAAATAGTAGACGGCGGTTAATGTAAGCCTGCAAATAGAAAGTTGGTAGAAAAGTTGACCTTCAGGTTCCTTGAGGGAGTTAAAAATATTTAGCCATGGAGAATGAAGCTTGCAAGAATAGTTGTAGAATATTGCATATACCAGAAGCAAAATCGTCCATTTTATTTTCCTAAGGAAAGGACATTTTAAGAAAACGTCATAAGAGCAAAAAGGAGGAAAAATATTCCAATTTTAAAGTCAACAAGGCAAGTGAAAACAAGTTTAAATTTCTTTGGCATAATATTGTCTGGAATGGTTTACAACAAAAAGATATAAGATAGATAGATACAGAAAACCCTAACTTATTTCTTGTGTCAAGGAAATCCTAGAAGTTAAGAAATAGGCGGATACAATAGTCCCAGGAAAATAAACACACACACACACACACACAGAGACAAATATTTATTGTTTTGATTAATTATAAAAAGCTATCTTGCTTTTCCAATATATTAGCAACATGCTTATAACCAAAATACATTTAGGAATTAGGAGAATTCAAGGTTCTCATCTTTTTTTTTTTCCACAGATCAAGGGAGGATCTACAGCAAAGGTAGGTCCTGGGGGTAGTGCACAGGGAGACCCATGAAGGAGAGATGGAAAGGAGTTGGAAAAGAAAGGAGAACACATTGTGAGATTTCAACCTGCATACTGTCATTACAAACCACAACTCTACCAACTGAGCTATCTCACAGGGACCAGAATTTTCATTTAAAACATAAATGCTTGTAGAGACCCACAACAAGAGCCCTTATTAGAGTCTGAGAAATAATCAATTACAGACTCCAAGGTAGGCCTAGGCAAAACAAAAGGATTCATGTCTTATATGCAAAACAGAAGCCAAGAAGTCTCCCAAAATTTCTTAGAAGCAACTAACAGTGATTTGAGGAGTGTATTTTAGGATCGGTGCATGAGTGATCCACCTTGAGGCAAAAGGATTTGGGAAGGATTATATTAAAAAATTGAAGTATTGGTGGCACAAAAGGCTGAGGTGGCCAAAGATTAGCTTCTTGGTTACTTCTTGAGAGGTCCAAGACAAGATCCAAATGACTGAAGTCAACAAATATGGCCAGGGGTATCAAGGAGGAGCTGTGGGGCAACAAAGTATCACCATGGTGGATAAGGAGCTATCAGCTATGTGCAAAAATTGTTGGGTCACGTCACCAATCTCGAGGTCTGGACTCAAGCTTCTGGCATCTATTGGAAAAGGAAATCATCACCAAAAAGTGCTCCATTCATTGTGACAAACCTAATGGATCCAACCAGTTTAGATCAAGGATAGTTGTCAAACGGCAATAAAAGGAGTACAATGGGCAAAAACAACTCATCAGAGAGGAGTTTCCCAGTAGGGTATGGGCCCCCCCAACACAACGAGCATCTGGTTGTTTGTTTCTGTCGGAAACACGGGAACAAAGCAGCTTCCATATCAGGAATATGCTTGACTCAAGTAAGGGCAGTGTTGGCATTGCGGCCAACTGTCTATTCCAATGAACCAATGCCCAGAAAAGAGCTTGCAGGTGACAATTCTAGCAGGGGGTGAACAGTTGGATGATGATGGAGAAGCTGTCAAGGGGGATGAAACATTGAGGGAAAGACATATAGCTGGAATTCACTACATGCCACATGGGCAATATTCTTTCTCTTTCTTTATTCTCTATTTTTGCATCTCTCTCTAAATTCTCATATTTTGTTTCTTGGTTCATGACATACTTGGAATTTATTAACTAACAATGGAAATTGGTTGATTCTTCAATGAGAATCAAATATACAACAATAAAAATGAAGTGGAGTGATGCTCTTCTAATTGGGAAAAGCCATTTTATTAGGTAGAAAAGAGGCATTTACAAACCAGGATACGATAACTTATCTCCAAAACATAAAAACTACAAGTGGAATGATGCCAACCAACAAAAAAGGATGGTACTCCCATGAAATAGAAGTATGATCTTTCCAATTTAATCAGGTAAAAAGAATATGGTGGATCAGAATTATAGAAGTTATTTTTGCAAAAGCAAGTTAATAACTCATAATATCTCAAATAATTATTTTAAAAGAATAAGATTTTTATTAATATGCAACAAATTCATAATCCTTTTTTTCTTAAAAGAAGCAAATTTTTTAACTCGCATAATTACATTTGGTATGTTCTATATTTTTCAAATTTGGAGGACAAAATACTTTGAAGATTTATTTAGGTCACATAATGCATGTAGACAAGGAACTCAAGCATTCTCATATGTGTAAGCTTATGTGTATGTGTATGTGTATGTGTATGTATGACACAAAAACAATTACAATTTCCAAACTTAATATCAATGAATCAAGGTCACTTGACAAAACTTCACTCATTTACATCAATATTGGAGACCAAAAGAATTAGAGAGGAAAAAAAATATAGGGGAGGGACTTGTCAAGAAATTGTAAATACAGGATTCTAAGAGTCTCTAAAACCATGGCATCTGAAATGGTTAATTTCCTAATGAGATAAATACTAATCTACCAAAGAACAGTGTAGATTGTATGTTTCTGGAGGATTACAAAATTTTACTAGAACCCTAGAGGATTCGACCGAATGTCTAATTCTTCAAACTTGGAATTGTAGAATATTACTCTTCCTGCAGCAAGAATCCTAATGGAAGGCCTTAATTAGAAGAAAAAAAAAATAGATACAATGTTAAGCAGTAAGACCATCCAAGCCAAAGCACAGTAGAGAAGCATGTTCTATTGTAAGGGTGTGACAAACCTGAAGATAGTAACAATGAGAACCGTCAAGTATAAAGCAAGTTTGGCTATCCGATATTTCTTCTCAGCATTAAGTACCCTAAACACTTCAGTAACATCAATAAGATGCTCTCTTTTCACATACCTGAATCATGGAAATGGAATAATCATGACAAAATAACATAAAACAAGTTTAAACGATAAGTCCTAAATGAAAGTATAAAACAGGTACAAACATAAACTCATTATACTCAAAATACTGTTGTTGACATTTCCTATCCAATATGTATATCACCCCCCAAAATAATTCAACATTAATTTAGATATACAAGTTGGAAAAGTTTTAAACATGAAAGTAACCCTGTCATGTGGCATGGATCATGGCATCACGCATTCATTTCACTTTACAAAACCAGTAAAAAGGTTAACAAACTAATAGCAACATAAGTTTATTTCACTTACACAACTAGCAAGGTTAACAAATTAATAGCTCAAGAACATAAACTAGAAAACTATACATGCCAAAAAATAAAAATAAACCTCACAAAGCCAAACAGAGAGTTTAAAGAATTCCAACTTATTTGTCTGAAGTATCCAACAGTTAATCAGATGGAATACAGTTTCAATGAACCACCAGATCCAAACAGTATAATGAAAGGATTAACAAATAATTTCATGTTGATTGCCAGCCTACAGTAGGAATACAATATTCAATACTCCCTCCGGTCTCGAATATAAGCAACAAATATTACTTGTTTTTTGGTTTCAAATATAAGCAAATTTCAACTAATTTTGTGTTATTAAATGAAGTTATCTTCAAAATACCCTTCATTTAATAAGGCCAAAGACCTTTTTTTATACTTGATGTCAAGTTCCAATGCAGGGTAATTTAGGAAAAATGTTTACTTTTTAATTGGGATTGACACAATTTAATGCAGTTAACTAACTTTCTTAATAAGTGTGAAATATGTTTTTTTTTTGCTTATAATCGAGACCGGAGGGAATATATTTGTGTCTTTCTCAATGTCTTTGGTGAAAGAATTTTGATAATAAACAGCTAAAATATGCAAGTATTGAAAGAAGTTTACAATGGCTTTATATCAATTTTATGGCGGGTGTTAGGATACTGGGTTTGGGCCTAAGCCCAACAACTAGGCTGAACACAGAATTAGTTAAAATTGTGGATGCGGGGCCAGTTGGTTAGAGGAGGCAACATAGTTATAGCAAGAGGGCATGGCAAGGGGGAAAATTATTCTGTATCTTTTGGTTAGAACCTTAGAGGTTGGGCAGAGAGAGAATCATCTCTTCTCTGAGGAGCTTTGCTCTGGGATTACGGGGGTTTCTCTTCTGTAATCTGTAATAGTTCTTGTTTTCTCAATCAATAATATTGTTTTGTGTTTCTATTGAATCTGGTTCCAATCAATTGATCCAACCTGCCGGTGCCGGATTCTCAAGGGAAAGCCAGTGTTACCAGAGATTGGAGGGCATGCAGGCCAAGAAAGTGGAGCTGCCGGATTTTACAGCGACAGAGCCTGTTGGGTGGATCGCTAGAGCTGAAAGGTTCTTTGAGGAACAAGAAATTCACCTATCTGATAAGTTGCAATGGGCATTCATGAGCACGGAAGGTGTGGCTATGCTTTGGTTTCAGTCTTGGTGCCAGGAGGACCTCGATGATATGAAGTTGAAGCAAGCTGCATTCTCATTTCTCAAAAATGTTGCCAATATCTTCCCTTTCTTTTGCTAACTTTCTATAACTGAGAAAAGGAAAAGCATTTTGCCACACAAATTCTCCTAATATTGTTGGAATGACTACACCAGTTAACATGCAATAAAATTGCATTAAAGATCTTCAGACACCAGATAAGGAGACAAAAAAGTCTGCTCAGGTGGCAGAAACTGAGAGTAGTAAAATTTCTGTGTCAGCGTATCTGCTAATCCATTAAATTTTTTACAGCAACTTTTCCAGCAAGACAGTTTCAGCACCTAACACTGCTTCAGAAAGAAAAACTTCTATCGCCTCCATAGCTAAAACAAGTACAACAGAAATTCTCCAACAAATCAACTTTCATGATGTGCAGTGGATTATTGATTCATGTGCCACAGATCACATGAATAGTGCTCAAGTCTTGAAATTTTCAATACTAGTCGATGATAGATTGGAACATTTTGGTCTCAGTGGTAGATGGAGGGTCATATTAAGCTCAGGGAGAAGGATCCATAAAATTTTAATTTTTTTCCCCTTCATTTTGCTTTAAATGTACCTAAATTAAAACATAATCTATCATCTACACATTGACTGGTCAAGGAATTGAATATTTGAATTGTAGTTTAACAATTCTGCCAACTAATTGTGTTTCAAAGGACCTTGCTTTGGGGAGGACAAGTGGCAGCACTGAAGAAAGGGAAGATCTCTATTATATACTGGTTGTAGTCCTCCTCCTAGGATTAGGTCTGTAGTCCATGCTGTTTCAGTTTTTTCTTTCAAAACAGATTCTGAGGCACTCATATGATACTATTGTCTAGGTCACCCTAGCTTTCCTCAGAACACCTGTAACCTCCTCTTTTTATTAATAAATTTTTTTTATTTTCATGTGAGTAATAAATCCTTGCAAAACAGACAAGAAACTCATATTATGTGAGTAATAACCTTCTAGACCACTTCATCTTGTACCAGTGATATTTGGGGACTGATCTGAATCCTATCATTGACTGGAAAGAAATTGTTCATGCCCATACAAGGGCTCGCGGGGTATTCCTAATGAAAGATAAATTACAAGCCCTCCAAATATTTCAAAATTTTCATTATATGTGCTTAAAGTCTTCTAAACCACAAATCAGATTTTCAAGATTGACAGTGGATAGGAATATCTCTCAAATTTTGTTAACTAGTATTTATCATCTATAGGGATTTTTCACCAAACTTGTAATGCATATACTCCACATGAAAATGTGGTAGCATAAAGAAAAAAACCATCACCTTCTTGAGAATACAAGGACAATGATGTTTTCGAACTCTAGCCCTAATTCATTTTGGGTAGAAACCATTTTTACTGTCTCTGATATACAGATTGCCCTCCAAAGTTCTTGACTTCAGAACCCCCCCAAGCTTACTCATCAAGCATCATCCTATAAAGGAAGATAGGTTTTGTCATTGGAATCCTACACTTACTTACTGCATTGTTACCATCCAGATTCTAAACAGAAATTGTAGATGACATGGCCTCAAAATCTAATCTTCAATTGTCTAAAACTTTTTAATTTGTGTTTTCTCCATCTCCCAACCTTAGACTGAACCTTGAACCTAATCTACTTTGGGAAACTAATCCAGGGGAAGAGACAACTCCTGCAAGATTCTTCCACAAAAAATATGGTAGGAAACTGAAACCACTTCAACAATGCCAAGCATTTGACCCAGAGAGATAATATAACAAATAATTATCTACACTTTGGCAGTGACAGTGAACAATATTGTGTAGAGACAGCAGATCCTCAGATTTATACAGATTTGGAACTCCCCATTATAACCTTCTGAAAGAGAAGAACATGCACACCACAACCCATTTCTAATTATGTTACATATGTGAATCCATATCAGTATTTAATGCAATTGTGACTAATGTGGATAAGATGGAAATTCCTATAATTATACAGCAGGCTATGGGACATCCAAAAGAGAGCTTGTGATGGAGAGCTCTTCAAGAAAATCATACTAGGGATATTGTTCAACCACCTGACAGGAAGAGAGAAGAAATGGACTTTCACAGTCCAATACAAGTCAGATGGCAGCATAGAGAGTTTCAAGTCTAGATTGTTAGCTCAAGCCACAAGGGTTTACACAAACCTATGGCCTAGATTATGAAGAAGCATTTACCCCAATTAAAAATTATGAAACCTTAAAAAAAAAAAAAAACCTTTATCATAAAATCTCTTTCTTTTTAAGAAGAATCTACTACGGTTCCTGATGGTAAAGAAAGACAAGAGAGTTGAACCAAGGGAAATTCATTAAGGATGAAGAGGATAAAGTCTAGTCAGAAAATAAGATATCAAGAAAAGGTGAAAGAGTTACTTTCACAAGCTATTTAATGGATACAACATTATATTGTACTCTGGTACGCTAAACACTAGAGAGGATGACCAAAATTATAACTTCTATCATAGAACTTGGAAATCTGAGGTAATATCACAAGCTATTAATGGACACAACATTATATTGTACTCTGGTAGGCTAAACACTAGAGAGGAGGACCAAAATTATAACTTTTATCGTGGAACTTGGAAATCTGAGGTAAAAGAAGCATTGAAGAGGATGGATAATGGCATCGCAATTGGACTAGATAATATATCTATTGAGATATGGAAGGGCCTACGAGAAAAAAACATAAGATGATTGACAAAGTTGTTGAATACAATTATGACTTGCAAGGTCTGATAACATGTCAGATGAGTGGAGAAGTACTTTAATCCCCATCTATAAGAACAAGGGTGATATTCAAAGCGTCAAATTATTGGGGGATCATGCTCATGAGCCATTCTACAAAAAAGCTACGGGAGAGGGTGAATGAGAGGAAGAATATTTCAAAAGAATCTTTTACAAACTCAAATGTAGACTAGTAAATTAAAAAGCCAAATAACTAAACAAAAAACACCACTGTAGCCAAACAGAGAGTTTAAAGAATTCCATCTACTTTGCCACTTTGTCACAACTCAATGAAATATTCAAGAGCTTATATGACAAAAAGAGGTGTGTGTGGTGGTGGTGGTGGGGGAAGGGAGCAGAGCGAATGCAGTTTCAATCAAAACCTCCATATTCAAACAGTAATAAGGAGAGCAATATTCCATCTACACAAAAATTGGAAGAAACTCACAACTACTATCACATCACATCATATGATATAAGTACTTCACCCCCTTATTCCCCAAGCAAAGTAGACCTGTGCAGTGCAGGCATCTATGTAGGAAAAAAATTAAAAAAAAAATAAAACAAAATGTAAATACAAAAGTTCCCCAAAAAGTGCTTGGTTTTCAGTTCAAACAAACTCTTCAAAAGCAAAAGTCTTAACATTATTAGCACACAGACAGCATCTGCAGCAAAAACATCACACCTAAATAACCCACCAAACACAAAGCCATGCCAACAACACATTGTTCACTTTCATCTGGTCAAAATTTAAAAAAAAAAAAAAAAAAAAAAAAAAAAAAGAACTTGACTTACAATCTGAGATGATAGCAAGTAACAGGAACAGTGAGCAAAAACATGAACCAGTGGCCAGTGAAGAGGCAGAGGGCACACAGGGCTCCCTGCCCAACGAACTCCGGAAGCACGAAGTAGTTAATCCGAGACGACGCGTCAAACGGGTTGATGTAATCAGATTCCAAATCAGACAGGATCAAAACCTTAAACCCAAAAAAAAAGAAAAATCATAATTAAAAAATTAGTTTTATCAAAAAAAAAAAAAAAAAAAACAAGGTTGAAAAGTAAAAGGGAAAATGGAAGAAGACCTGGTAGAAAGTGGAGGCGAGAAGGGCAATGTTGGCAGGGAAACAAATGACGAGCCAGAAGAGGAGATTCCAACCCATTTACTTACTGAGAAGAGAGGGAGCAAAGTAGGGTTTGTGAAGTTGGGAACCGAACCGAACCGATCCGAAATTTTCAAAAGTGGAGATTGTGATTATGTGAGAGTATTGAGTTGGGAAAAGAGTATTAACATAGTAGTGTGGGCGAGTTCAAAGTGCATGAATCTTTTCACAGATTCTCTGTCTGTTCGCCGCCTCGCCTATTGAAAAAGTGAGAGTAAAGTTGCATGCGTCTCACCACGGAAGCGGCTGTGACTGCAGCTGTGACTGCAGCAAAATCTTAGCCACAAAAAATAAAGTATATATATACATTAAATGAAGTTAAAAAAATTGGACCGTTAGATGCTGACTGCAGGATCCTGCAGTTGAATTTTGACTGCAGAGGATCCGGGTCCGTCTCACCACACCCGCATATGTAACCGTGATTTTGAAAAAAAAAAAAAAAAGGTAAAAATCGTGGTAGAAAGTAGAAACTAGAAATGGAGCAACACCCTCGATTTCATGGGTTAACTGGTAATAAGATGGCTGTACCTATGGGAGAAATTAACGTACACTTAATTGAAAGGATGATTACACTGTTTTTTTTTTTTTTTTTTCATCATCAGTTGAATATACTGGATTAAATTGCAACTGCTTAATTGTAGCTATTTAACTATGGGATTTTTTTTTATATATTTCTTTTAAGATGCATGTCAAATGAGATTAACGCTCATCCACAACTAGATGTATAAACGAGTAAAGCCAAACTAAACACTAGAAATTTAAATTTGTCTTAAAAAAAAAAAAGAAAAAGTTGCTTAAACTTGACTCGTTTATTTCAATAGCCTAATTAAAATATTGGGCTTAACTTGTTTAAAAAAACTTAATTGAGTTTGGTTCGTTTAGCTCATTTATAATTAAATTATTTTTTAATTTATGAAAAATTTTCTTAAATCATTTTTTAACTTTATTAATTTAATATTTAATAAAATATTTTAATACAAGATAATAATCTACAAATAAAAAAGTGTGTTAACATATGGTAAGATATATGTGTGTGTTTAGCTCATTTATAACTTAATTATTTTTTAATTTGTGAAAATTTTTCTTAAATTATTTTTTAATTTTATCAATTTAATATTTAATAAAATATTTTAATACTAGATAATAATCTACAAATAAAAAAATGTGTTAAAAATGGTCATCTCTTTCAGCTGCAAAAAGAATTTTCGAAATTCCATTGACCAAAAAACAGGCAAGAACAAACATGGTAAGTTCAATTAACACAATGCATATGCGAAATATTCCGAATTTATATAACAAGTTAGTATGTTTTCACCTTTTATCATAAATTCCTTTGAATTATTATGATCAGAATCTACCAGCCAAATTTGCAAGAGATTTTATTCATGGAAAAAAGGAGTACAGAATTTGGAAATACTGGATGAGTAGGGAAGAACATTTGTATGTTAAATTAGAAAGGAAAGACATGATGAAGAAGCTTATTTGAAAGCAGATTGGACAAAGTTTTGCATGGCAAACAAATTGAAGAACAAAACATAATTGATATTGAAGTTGTCAGCTTAATACCTCTTAGATTAAAAGCAAAGATCATTTCTCTTTGAAAGTCGATTAAACAAAGTTCTGCATGTCACTATATTTTAAATTTTAGTTAAACTTAATTAACTTATTATGACATGTTCAAACAATTTGGGATTCTATTATAATTATGTTTTTTTACCAGCATACCAATAAAGATGATCTATTTTGGCTAAATATTATGTTATTATGTTATTATTTATCCTAAGCTAAATGTTTTATTCTCATTCCAAAATCGTTGATCTATTCTGATATATGATAGGAATAATATGAATATTACAAAATTATATTTGCTTTCCTTATTTTAAATAAATTGAATATTTAAAGAAATATAATGATTTCAATTGCCAAAACAATTAGGCCATTAGTTTATACGCTTAAACTTTCATAAATTTTGACAAAAAAAGACACTTTGAAAATAAGGGGTAATTTATAAAAAAAAAATGAAAAACAAATAAACATAATACTCCATTTGAAGCTATCATAAACAAATAGTCATAGAAGGTATATCTTAACCCTTTAAAATGTCTTTTTCAATTCTTTTTTGCATTTGTCATATATTAAGGTTTTATTAATTTCATTCCACAATTAACATTCAAAGACTCAAATTTCCAATTTAATGGCATCATAAACTTAGAATATCAAGGCATACAATGTGGAAATATATTCAAAGCATTTAAATTTTTTAAAATATCTCTATCATTATCTTTTCTTGAAAGATTAACAGTCTCCAAATATAGTTTTTCAAAACAAAGATTCTATATAAATGGCTGTCATATCTTTTATTTACCCCTAATTAATTTTTCACAACCTAATTTAATAAACCTTCAAATAAGACTTAGAATTCGAAAAGTTTTCCATCAATAAAGGATTAAGGCTTTTCAATTTAACCCTTTTTTTCGAATTTTGGTTTAAATTTAATGTGAATGTGAATATCCCAATATTTGAATCGATTCTTTCAAGAACTCATATTATACATATACATAGCATGCATAGAGAGAAACGTATATCTAACCTTCAGTCTAGCCTCCTGAAATCGTTGTTTGGCTGTACTTGAAGGAAACAAAAGGTATTTTTTCTTTTCTTCTTTTTATACATGTCTAGTTAATGAATTCAATTGAAGTAGTAATTGAATGTTTTTAATCCAAAATTCTATTTCATCTCCTCCAATGATTGTTTTCTCTTCAAACCTCTATTTCTTATTTGTCTTTAGTACATGTTGTATTAACAATTTAACCATTGTTCTCATATATTGTAATTCTCCATTCTTATTTTTTTTCATTACTTTTCATTTATGCATTTCTTCTTTACTTTTGATATTAACTATAGGTCTATGAATGAACTTATTTAAATATATTTATTTGCTATGTTTAACAGGATGGAGACTTCTTATTCCAAAAGGTTCAAAAATTGGTTTCAAACTTCTGTAACAATGTTTTCCCCATTAAGGTGAAATAAAATTGATTTCTATTTAAAATTTAAAATTAAGCATGCTTGATTCTTATTATTAAGTTCTGCTAATATAGTTTTTTAGTTGTTTTGCCCAATTTTATAAAATGAGATTGAATTTGAAAGCAACTTTTTATTCGCATTGGGGAATGAAATTGAAACCTAGGACAATTTATATAAGAGATCCAAATGGAAATTTTTTTACTATTGAACTTTCTGCAAGACATGACTATCCTCATTTTTCTACGAGTGGATTAAAAATTGCGAAATTCTATTACCTGAAAACAGTTCATTTTGTCGCATTGTACTATTTAGGAGATGCTTACTTTGATATGAAAATTTTTAATTTGGATTTGGTTGAAATTGATTATCCAGTTATGCAAAAAAAAAAAAAAAAAAAAAAAAAAAAAAAAACCACCTCTTCGTCTTATTGTTTCAAAGACATGATGAGGTAAATTTCAATTTGAAATTGAGTTTTAGATATCAATGATATGATCAATTATCAATTTGATAGTAATGAATTCATATCTTATACAGGATGCTATACAACTGGATCATGTTTTTAATCTTTTTTAGAAAGAACAGTTGACAACTGATATAGCACAAAGGAAATACAGTTTTCTTATAATTCAGAAAGATGCAAGGGGCATGGCTTTCTTTTCTGAAGGCGTTCGAAAAATTACTGTTTTCTATCGATTAAATGTAGATCATTTTGTTCATCTACATTATGTTCATTCTAATATTTTTGAGATGAAAATATTTTCTCTCAAACACAATGAAATTCATTATCCAAAACCAATGTTGAATAAATAACCTATTCTATCTATTCATCATTATGGAATAAAAAACACTGCTGCATTGGTTGATTATGGGAATGATGAAGCTGCTCATGCACATCTCAAAGATTTTAATCCTGAAAATTTTTACTATCAAATGCAAAAAACTTTGTCCTCTTATGGTGCAAGATCTTCCTCATTGGTAAGAAATACGTGATTACATATGATTTACGATAATTAAATAATTTATCTTACAATCCTTCATATTTGACTCCTTTTTTTTTTACAGTATTTGGATGCTGAATTTTGTTCAAAGGCTTTCCCTACAAAAAAACAAAATATGTGCATTAGAAGATGAAGAAGGTCTCAAGTGGCCATGTTGTTTCAGGTGGATAGGAAGAACAGGGGCATAATATTATCTCACTTGTGGGTGCAAGAAATTTTCAAGGGCCTATTCATTAAAAGAAGGAAGTATAATACGATTTGGAGTTTCTAGAGATGATAGACAAAAATGGCTATTGTCAATGTAAAGTATTAATTAGTTATTAGTTATTTGTTATCAAAACTTTAAATACATTGTTTGAAATTCATGTCAGGGAAACATGTCGTTTAATTATAATTACAATATATTGCTTTTATATATTTTTGGTTTTTAATATTAACATGTCTTTTTAAATAATTCATTATGTTTTCAAGTGTTCTTAAATAAATGTGTGTATTTTTCTTCTTCTACCAGTATCTGAGAAGAGATGTTTGAAAAATATAGATTGCTTATACTTTTATTTGCAGCAAGGATGAATTTTTTTATATGATTAAACTATTATAAACAAATAAAAAAAGGGAAAACTTTGTTACTATAAGGCTTTTAATATAACGCTTTATGCAAATGCTTCCTGTGCGGCGTACAAGCCAACATACTAGTTATAATTATAATGTAGTTCTTGAAACACATGCAACTCGCAACTGCCATTAAAATGCCCTTAAAACTAACAGGGTGAAGTGGCAATATGTCATCCCATTTTTTAAAAAAAAAAATACACATCATTACACACACTCGTTAATGATATGTCCTTTCCTACTTTTTTAGTTGAGCAAGAGATAAAGAATCTCCAAAACGTGATATAATAATGTGCATTATTATCAAATGACCCACGCGTCTCATCATCAAATCATAAAAAAAGTGCATTATTACTCATTTCCCACAACAAGCCTAGAATATGTGCATTATGTCATCTGCATTTAATTATAAAATTGTGTAATCTTCTAAGTGATTAAGGAGACAATTGAAAAAAATGAGCAAACAATATCTATATAAAGCATAAGCCATTGTGGACAAGTTTTAAGGATAAATAGTAAATAGCATTATAAGACATAAGTTTTTAACTAAAACTCACATACTATAATGTAAACCAACTAACTATAGGTCCAGCTACCAAAATATTAAAGTACAATTCAACAAAGATCATTCTCTTCAAATTCTTTGGCTTTCAATTTTTCTTTTACCCTCAAAACAAGTGTTGTCTTCCAAGAATCCTACATAAACAAATGTGCAATATTGATAAGCTACAAATTTAAAATCAAATATATAATTACTTATTATTTTAGCATTCCAAATTAAAACTACTTAAATTTCATTCCTTTAAAATCCTACCAAATGTCTGTCATCCTTTTAACACTTTTTTGTATCATTTCATCAGTCAATGCAAGAGGAAAATGTTTCTTATCCGAAGAGTAAGGAGAGCACTAATGTTATAGAAATTAGAAAGACTAAAAGATGCAGAAATATATCCCTTCACGCCAGAACAATGGCTAAAACAACAACTAAATAGATTATTACAACATTGAGACCACATCGCATCCTACTAGAACAATGGTTAAGTAAATGATTACGACATTGGTTGTCATTTGCATGTCAATTGTGATTGCATCTCCCTTCTAGAATGTGGCATTTATTTCTTTAGCTACCAACTTGTAAATTACATGGCAAAAACTTGAAGAAAAGAAAAAAAATGTTATATAAAAATATTATAGAAAATCCTAATGGAAAAGGGACAAAGGCGAAAAAAAAGTAAGACACGAGTAAGAAAAGAGTGAAAACCAAGAATATCAAAATGATACACATTAACAAATTTTCCTGATCAACAGTAAAAAAATTGCACCGTGGAGAGCAACAAAAGTCCACAGACCACCTAATTGACACCAGTGAGTAAAATCTTCCTGTGCTTCAAGACCCATGCAAAGATGAAATTAAAAAAAAAATCCTTCAAAAGATTGAATAAATTGACTTAGCACAAGTTATGATTTAAAGAAAAATAATCAAATGATCAAACTGCATATATTAAGTACAATTTTACAATACATAATTTAGAATATCATGTATAAGAGATAATAAGAAACAAAAAGAAATCGAACAAACACAGACATAGTAAGAAATCAAAAAGAAATCTACATTATTAAAATTGCTTCATTTTTGGGAAATCATTGTAACTTGTTAGATGAACATAGCATAATAAATAACATTAAAACTAACTATAAACATGTACAAAGCTATATTAAGAAAGAGAAATAATTGTTTGCAGGACTTATTTTTCATTTGATGAATAAGGACCTCCATCAAAGTCTAAACAAATGAATAACTCTTATGATGTTAAATCAGACACAAAACTAATCATCCTTGTGTTTAGGGAATAAGTAGCCATATGTGCAAAGCAATCTCATATAACCACGCTTTCCAAAAAAATTGTAAAAGAATTTCGCAATAGGAAATTTGAGTGGACATGCAAAAAATATAACTAAAGAAAGAAATACTCTATGGTAGTATATAGTAGTAATAGTATCCTTTGATCACCTAGTTAGACACAAAAATATACTAACTTCATTGCCAATTAGAATCATCTCAAATATAAAAGTCTTGCTGGGTTAAAGAATAGGACACATCTTCCAAACACGAATCACCTTAACCTTGAGCCTCCATGTTTATCAGAATAAACATCTATCAGTTTGTTAACCACTGAACACATAATAACAAACAAAAAATGAACACCTACTACTTGATTCTAAAAGAGAACACAAAACTTACATGACCAATAGATGATGAACTCAAACCAACCTACATCTTTTATAGCCAATAACACAATATTATAAGCAAAAGGGATTTTTTTGGCCCTAAGATTCAAAATTCAAATACTCATCAATACCATCAATAGTGATGTTGTATCTTACAAGCGCAACAACCCAATATTTGTTCTCAACACTCCTAACTAAATACTCAGAGGAAACATTCAAACGTTTATTCTATTTATGTTGTTAAAAAAATTAAGCAAACATCACAAACAAATTAAACTCATAATCATAACCAACAAAAAAACCTAGAGAAACACACCTAATAGGTCCAGATTCAAGCACAATGGAAGTTTAGCAAAATGAATATCACGAAGAAGGCATTGTTACTTTTCCATGTTAAAGGCCTCACTACTTGTTAGCTTTTTATAAAGCAATATCGACGAAGAACATAATGCTAGGCAAGAGAAACTTCAAAATTTTAAATTTAAAAACAACGAAACTATCATCACAAATTTGATCATTGACAAAGTGTAATAATAAGGGTTTGAAAACACAACAACAGGAACCTAAATAAGTAAAGAAGGAATAAGACAAATGTAGGACTGCAAAATACACTTCTTCGGTCAAGAATCCTTGGATAGCAAAATTCTAAGATTGCACACAAATATGTATACCTATGACATAGTCAAAATGTGCATCAGTCTGTTACTATACCACACTTACTGTATTGCACTCATAAAATAGTAGTGCATGTAAAGAAAAAAGCAAAGAAACAAAAAACAATCATGACAATCTTGTACTGAAACTTTGGAATGAATACCAACAAAAGAAACAAAAAAATGAAGTTAACAACAAAACATTTAGCATGGTTATACCACTACAAGAAAATTCAGTTTTACCGACCGATGATATCTGTCAGTAACTAAAATTTTTTGTCGATAATCGAGTTTTTTCTGATGGATTTTTGACGAACAAAAATCCATAGGTAAAACAATCATAGCTAACCCTTATCGACATATTTTCAATTCCTTAGGTAACTTCCTATGGATTTTTCCGTAGGTAATTTCTGTAGAAAATACAGACGGATACATCCGTGGGAAATTACTTACTGAACAATCCATCGGTAATTATCCGTCGGTATTTTCTACAGATGTTATCTACGAAAAAATCCATAAAAATCTACCTACGGACTTTTTCGACGGATTTATTTGTAAAAAATTACCTATAGAACATTCTATCGAAAACAACCCACAAGTCATAGGTCAAAATCAAATAATATAAAATAAAATAAAAATAATATATTTTCTATTTAAGAAGCTATATTAAAGATTAAACTAGTAGTGCATATATAACATTAATAAACAACATTCTAAAAATTCAACAATCAACTAGTCATATAATGCATATAACAATAAAAGAAACCGTTCTAGAAATTCAATAATCATAACATAATAAGTTTGGACAAATATTCGAAAAACTAAATGATAAATGATCTCCTAATTAATATCTAGCCCTTATACAATTTAATAATCATTATATCCTAAAGAATCTTCCTATTGCTAATTACCATCTTGTTGTTGTTGTTGCTGGTTGCCATCCTCCTGCTGCTGGTTACCTTGCTGTTGTTGTTGTTGTTGCTGAAAAATGTTTTGTGTCGTTGCTGTTGCTAATGGAGGTAAAAATTGAAGGAAAGAACCCATAAATGTCTGAAACCGATTACTTATCTGACAAAGTTCTTGTCTCAACTGGTTAATCTCCTTCAAATCATGAGAGTGGCTAGAAGATGCCTCCATGAAATTGTTGTTCCCAGTTACAAACCCACTACCTAGGCCTCCAGTACCATAGATGTGTTCCTTATTCGGTCTACCAGTAGCTGCATACCAACATCGGTTCCTAAGTCTCTCCTCCTTAGCAGGGTCTAGGGGTGCACACAAATCCACCAACACAAGATGCAGACTCAACCTAGCTTGAGAAAGTCTAGCCTCAAAATTTTCCTGTTAACACAGATGTTATTTTATAAATATAGTAAACATTAATAAAATTAAAAAAAGAACATACAAGATAAGGGACTCACGTGTGTCCGCCTAGACCTTTCATCAACAAGCTGGCCAGTATCCTTCCGTATATGGGTTTGTTGAAAGACCTCATCGACATGTACAGGCCAACCAAACTCCTCTGACTGCAAACAAAAACATTATAAACAAACATGTGTTTAATGTACATACCATGCGAATGGTGTGCTAATGCACACTGATGGAGCCACCTGTGTGCAAAGTCCCACATTTATCATACACCCGATTTTTCTGGGCTTGTGAACACTTTGAGCGAAAATTAGGTAAATTCCATTGTTCTAATAGTCTATTCCACGCACTATCTCCAATCCAATCTAGCTTATTACCATCTCTTCGAGCTTCCCTGAACATCTCTGAAAGTTTATGAGAGGCTTTTGAGTGAAAAAATTTCATAATTTGATTCTCATGCTCAGGTCTCCATGTCACCTTCCTCTATTTGAAAATGTGGTATTCCAATCAATATTGATATGCAAATTTAAAAAACAAATTAAAAAATTATAAAAATATAACCAAAAGTATTTGAACTTTTGAAGTGTCCAACATGGAACAGTTACCATTTAAAAGTGTCCATACTTCTTAGCAATCAGACAACCATTATCAACCAAGAGAACATAAAATCAAGAATTAGAAGTTCATTCATTTTCACAACAGAGTGCAAATCATTTTAGCAAACCAAGTGGAAAACCAACACAGGTTAATACTTCAATTTCACTTTCACATAAAAGTGGCTTTACTTTTTTCTTTTTCCACATTTACCCCATTTTGTTTGAGGGAAGAAGTAGGGAAGATGTGGATCCCAATATATCCAAAACTTTAAGGCAAGTTTGTAGTTTAATTTCCAGCAATAATTGCCTTGCTATCACCTAGTTTAAGTTATGGTACTTTATAAACTCAGTTGTAATTTAAATCTCTAATCCTATATCTCTGACCCTACTCCCACTAGTTGCCATTTCTATAGAAGTACTATAAACGTTGATATTTCTATAGCAATAACATTAACCAAAAATTTACATTAAATTATCAATAACATTGAACATATGGCATGTGTAAGAGAGATAGTTTGGGTTTAGCATAAGTGATAATTACTATGTGTGGTTGCAAGCAACGTTCATCTTCACACCAAGCACAATATAAAAGCCAAGCCATTGCTAATAGACATAAGGGTTAGATTGTCAGAAACCAATGAAAAACTCCAATATTATGCTTCAACGTATATACTACACACACACACACACATGTATGCATATTCTCAAAAGGTTAATTTTATGTTATACATTTATTCTGTTTCATATAATCATGAAGCAACTGTTAGTTATATTTGTTATCTATTGCTTCAAATTTCAGGGCATTTTGTTTATATCTAGATTTGTTCCACAATCACTAGTTGAGCCATCATTCCCATCAAGGGGTTTATCATGTATCAAACACTTAGTAGACATATTTAGGGGCTAGAAACCTTCATTTATTCAGCTTGTGATAGTTAAAGAATCATTTCTACGTATAGTGCTTGGTGCATGAAAGCTACTTTGCTTTCTTTTTTCAATTTCAGAAGCAGTTCACTAAAATTGCATCAATATTAACATATGTGGTGCCAAAAGCTCAAATGAATCTACCTAAGATTGTGATAGTTAAGAATCACTTCGTATAATGCCTAGTGCCTAAAAGCCACTTTGCTTTCTTTCTTCAATTTCAGAAGCAATTTACTAAAATTGCATCAATATATATCAATATATCTATTACCATCAACCTCAAATTGATCCAGTGCATTTCACTTTGTCAATTATTCACCTAAAGAAGAAAATCAACATTTGTCTAAGATACAGTCATTTCTCAGTCAAGCAAGGCAAGCAGGGTAAGAAAAGTTACTCAACAGTGTAATGCAAGCTCATAATTCAGATTTTTTTTTTAAAAAAAAGGAAGCTACATCTAGACCAAATGTAGGTCAAATATCCCATCATAGGATTCCTATCACAAGTCAAGTGAAATTGGCAACTGCTACATTGTTATCATAGACCTTGCATCAAAATAGCTGAGGAGACATAGTAGTGAAAAATTTAGGAAAAGGTACAAAATACATACTCAAATAAACACTCTAAGAGGGGCAACCGGGAAGGGGGAGGCATGTTCCAAAAATTTCACATAGTTAATGAAGGGGAAAAAGTTTGTTCAGGCTACTAATGGGATTAGGTTAGGAGTAAGTATCAATAATTACATTTTGAGAATACATTAGATTAAATTGCACTGTAGGATGTTGAGCCTAGGAATCTGGTAATTATTATCTGAAATCCCTAAGAAGAGATGTAATCTGAAAGGTCTTAGCTTACATCTCAAACCTAAAACCAAGCATTTGAATGTAAGAACTTTTACTTGAATATTAAACTAGAATTATCAAAAACAATCTTTCTTCTTTCATGGTTTGTCATATGATAACCATTCCTAGGAACAAAAATATGTGTTATGCAATTATCGTGAACACATTTACCCACCCACATGTTGGCTTAAGCTTCAATCCATAAAGAAATAGCAGAGGACATAGCTAAAACAGAAAAAAAAAATCGTATTAAACAACGACTATTAAGCCAACTCACCTAGACTCTCATATTAACAGAACAGTAAAAATGAAATATGAATTTCAAAGTAGAAAATGCAATGATAAACTCACGTGATGACAAGGCAAGTTGATTTAGATTATAATTAGGGCATCCAAAAAAACAAAAACAAAACCAATATTTATGCTAAATTCACCATCTGAAACTGCAGTTTGGTTATATTACAACATTAACGTCGTTTCCATCATCGAAGTCACAACAAAAAATTAACCAAGCTTTTCTTTGAACTCATAGTTTAGTTAGGTAATGGCCAAAGTGAGAAGCAAAAGCTGCCCATATCACTTGGCCAAAGTGAGAAAGGGAAAATTTACAAGTAGTGATTTTAGCTCAAGACAATGTGAGTTTACTTAATAAATCTATAGATTTCAGCTCAAGAAAGGGTGACTTTACTTCCCAGGTAAAATTTACAACCACATAAAATAGTTCAGGTTGGCATAATTGATTGGGAACTAGCTAGATCAAGTGATGGTGAAGTAATGAACTGGTTGAACTAGCTAACTAACTTTTAAAAGAAATAAACTGAACTGAACTTTTAAGAACTAATTGAACTCAACTGAACTGAAATAGATTAAAAATTAGAGAAATAATAAAACTAAATTGAATTGATTTGAACTTTTAAGAACTAAATTGAACTATTAAAGTGGTTTGCCCAAACCAAACTAAACTACAAAACAATGATTGGAATGTATTGAACTAAACTAACAAACTGGTTTTTAAAACTGAACTAACAATCTGGTTTCTTGAAAATTCATAAATAGATTACCAGTGAGAAATAATAAAACCCACTACTCAAATACAGAAGACAACAAGCTTAATAAAAAGTCAACCTTTGCCAGAACCAACACTACTTACAAAACCCATTCTAAATGCAAAACTCTAAAAAGATTCTATTATTCAAAATATGAATTATTTGAAACTAACATGAAGCTAACTAGAAAGCAGGGAAACATAGAAAGTGTAATCTATCCAAGTTGCAATGTAATAAATTAATAAGCTAATAAATTTCATAGTTGATCCAACAATATATTGAACCATTAACAAAGACATGATAACATACATTACAAAAATCAATAGTTTACCTTAAATTGTTGGAAGAAAATGTCTCACTTTCTCTTAGGAATCGCTCCCCATGTAGCCTAAGGTTCCCAAAACTACTGCTTAATAGTCCATGTGATAGCCTTTGAAGCAGTCTTGGATGGATAAAATCTAAATAGAAAAACAAGTTATGAAAAATTAAAAGACAATGCATTGATCTATAAACATATAACGATAATTATTTAAATTCTAATTAATTCTTACCCTCCACTAGTAGGTCGAATCATATCAAGACCACCAACTGGGAGGTCCACCTCGTCAACATGTGACATGTGCTTCCCATCCTGCTGAAGAGTGGTATCATTAACTCCAATGGTTGGGGATGGTGTAGGTGCAATAGTTGGGGATGGCGTGGGTGCAACTATTGGGGAAGGTGTGGATGCAACAACTACTAGGGATGGTGTGGATGCAACAACTGCTGGGGATGACTGTCTGCCTCTATTTGACAATACTTTAATCTCATAACGTTTCTTAAGAGGCGATGGGGGTGGAGGAGGGTCACAACCTCCTAATGACATACCTATATATAGGAAAAAATATTAGCAATAATAAATCAATAAAACTAAACTTAATAGATAACTAAAGGCATATATGATACTAATAATAATCATTATTATTAACTTGTAAAACTCCATAACAAAATTATAATTACCAATAATAAATCAATGAAACTGAACATATTTAAATTAAAATAGACAACTAAAGGCAATAATAATCCATTCCAAATAAATGTCTACAAGTCCATTACAAAAACATAATTCCAATAACATTATTGAATTTGCCTAATCCTATTCAGAAATGGAGATTTCAAAGTCATCTTCTAACTCATCTTCAAATTCCCCCTCTACATTGTCACCTTCTACCAAATCATATGACTCTTCATCCACTTGCTCTTAGGTTGTTGTTACTTCAGACATGTCCACTTCTTTAGGATCAGCTTCTACATATTACAACCCAGAAACATCTTCAACTACAATCACTTCATTGACATGTGTCATTTCATCTACTTGGTAAGGCATATCATCTTTTGTATCATTGGATTCTATGCGACCTCTTGGCTTTGTTTTGATTGCAACACACCAAACACGTTTGTCCTTTCTTGATGTTGGATACGGGACATAGTACATTTGCCTTATATTATGTGCCATGATAAATGGATCAAATCTTCTATATCTTTTATCCATATGAATATCCACAACACCATATTTAGCATTCACTCTTGTACCTCTTCTAGTTGGATCAAACCAATCACAATAAAATAACATTACTCTCTTAGGAGAGCTTGATGTATTGTACTTTAGCTTATATATGTGTTGAATGACCCCATAAAAATCATCTACACCTCATTCTGTAATGCCCTTTACATGAACCCCACTATTTATGATTTTTTTGCCCTTGGTCCATGCATGAGTGGAATTTGCACCCATTGACGAAGAACGTGTGTCATTCTTTAGCGCAAGTCATAGGATGTTGCGATAAATCCCTTAGGTGTTGGTTTCTCACACTTATAGGCTCATTGTGAACCTACAAATGTAAGACGCATGACAAATTATATTTTGTTTAGCATATAATGGAAAACAAATATATATTTTAAGATACATACTTGTTCCTTGAACCACGAAGGAAGATCTGTATGTATACGATTGGAAGCATCTGATTCACTTATTTGTTGGGATTGCAAGAATGAACTGTCCAACAATATAATTTGAAGGGTCAAGGACAATGCCTACTAATAATAATCAAAATAATTCTTCTAAAATGCTTACTCAAGGTATGGTTTAACTTCGGTGCAATTGATCAACACATGAACATGGACCAACTTCAACTCTATTTTGGTTAACCAATGAATCAACTCTTTCCCAGAATGACACCAGGTTGGTCAAAGACCAATAGAGTTGAAGGACTCATTTCACTTTCAATATTCATTTTGTTTCTATTATTCCATGGTGACAACATGAAGTTGTTGAAATAATGAGAACAAAAATGAGTTGTCTCATGGTGCAAGTAAGATGCACAAATTGATCCTTCAACCCTAACCTTATTTTTCACTGATCGTTTGGAATCACCCATGAATCTATAAAATTAAATGATAAGTGGTGATTTTATAATTTTAAAACAAATTAAATTTAAATAAAATACAATAATAATTTTATTACCTTTCAAATGGATACATCCACCTATACTGGACCGGTCCACCAAGTCTTGCTTCATATGTTAAATGAATAGGGAGATGTTCCATTGAATTAAAGAATCCTGGGGAAATATTCTCTTCAACTTGCATAGAATGATTGAAATGTTTTGTTTCATCTTACTTATGTCATTCCCCCTCAACGTTATAGAGCACAAATCTTTGAAGAAATGACTTACTTCAATAAGTGAATTTAAAATATACATCGGTAACAAACTGAATGCAATAGGAAGTAAACATTCCATAAATACATGACAATCATGGCTTTTCATCCCATGCACCCTTCGCTTTTCGACATTGACACATCTTGCCAAGTTGGAAGAATAACCATTAGACATCCTAACTTCTTTCATCCAATGACAAACTAACTTTATTTGCTTGGGAGTTAAAGTGTAATTTGCTTTTTGCTTTAACATCTTCCCATTAGCCCACGGCTTCAACTTCAAGTCTTATCGCTTACAATACAAAGATGTGTCCATCATTGCCTTCTCATTGTTTTTCGTCTTACTAGCTACATTCATCATAGTGTTGAATATGTTGTCAAAGAAAATTTTCTCAATGTGTATAACATTGAGATTGTGTCTCAACAAATTATCTTTCCAGTACGGAAGATCCTAAAAGATACTCCTTTTTGTTCAGTTATGCCATTCCCCATATCTCTCTATTGTGGGCATACCATTTTCTGTGACTTTTGGCAAATTCTCAACTCTATGCCAAACTTGACTAGGTGTCAACCTAGTTGATGGACCATCCATGTCAACTTCCCCTTTTATGAAGGCACCCTTATTTGTCCTAAATGTATGGTTGTTGGGTAAAAACCTACGATGCGATCCAAACCAAGTATTTTCCCCCCATATTGTAATCTAAAAACCCTTGTATCCTCCATGCAATGCAGACATGCCATTCTACCATAAGTTCCCCAACCAGACAACATACCAAAAGAAGGGAAGTCATTAATAGTCCACATCAAAGCTGCCCTCATAAGGAAATTTTGCTTGCTTGAAATATCATAGGTCAAAACACCGCTCCACAACTTCTTCAAGTCGTCAATCAAAAGTTCTAAATAAACATCAATACCAACCTTCGGATTATGTGGGCCTGGTATAAGATAACTCAAAAACATGTAAGGTTTAGACATGCACATTTCTGGAGGAAGATTGTATGGGGTGACAATTATTGGCCAATAGGAATAAGGTGAAGATGACACCTAAATATATGGGTTAAATCCATCAAAGCATAAACCAAGACGCACATTGTGTGGTTTAACGGCAAAATCTAGATGTACCTTATCAAAGTTCTCCCAAACTTTGCCATCAGACGAATGTTGTAACATACTTGAAGTTCTTCTATTCTCATAGTGTCAAGTCATTTTTCCTACCATTTGCATCGAATGCAAACATTCTTTGTAACCTTGGAATTATAGGCAAATAGAACATCGCCTTATTAGGAACTAATTTTTTATTACTTGTTCCTGTATTGTGGTCACGATACCTTGGCATATGACAAATTTTGCATTCAACTAGCGCTCCATCATTTTTGCCATATTCATTGTCATAATAAAGTATGCATCCGTCCACACAACAATCAATCCTCTTAGCCTCAAATTCCAACTTTGATATTAATCTCTTGGCATCATAAGAATTTTTAGGCAAACTGCTTTTTATGGGTGCTACGTCCGAAATCATTTTTGAAATAAACTCCAAGCACTAGTCAGGGACGTTCCAATTGGACTTGCAAGCTAAAAGCCTCACACATATTGATAATTTTGAGTCTAATACCCCTTCATACAATGACTTGTTTGCCTCCACCAACAAATCATAAATTTTTTTAGTTTCTTCATTTGGAGGCTATTCCATGTAATTTGACTCTGGCGCTTCAAATGACTCATGTTGCCTAAGAGCATCACATACCATCTCCTGCATTGACAACAATTGTTCACCTTTGGCCAAATTTACAGCACTACTTGAAACATCCATGAAATCATGATCAACATCTAAATCTCCATGCAACATATTTTCTCCATGATTAGTCCAAATCTGATAATTAGGCTTGAACCCATGTTTGTAAAGGTGAACCTTCACAATTCTATCCTCTAAAATCCTTGTACAATCTCATTTCATGCATAAACATCTAATCCCCTCGTCACTTTGATAATAGTCCTACTGACGTGCTTTCCTTACAAACTCTTCAACTTTTACTACATAAGACTCTTTCAAAGCTCCTCTGCCACTAGAACATCTATCGTACATCCAACCACAATTTGAAGGAAAATAATCCATGTTTTGTATATTCAAAACAGTTTGATATATTAGCCAATTTTTATAGATATATCAATTGGATACCTACTTACTTCAATGGCTACTATAGATTGCAGCTTACAGGAATTAGCTAGTAACTTGAAGAAACATAAAATGCATATGGAAAATGATCATATGCACTTACATAAGAAGTTTTCCATGATGGGGTATTGAATTCACCCTTCAGATTATAATTAACTGAAAAAGATACTGCAGAACTTACAGAGAAGCTAAGGACTTCAATTGAGAAGTCTTTGAAACTGAGTCACATCATATTTGAGGAACTCTCAAATATGATGTCAAAGTTAGATGAAGACAGAATTACGAAAGAACTACAAGTACGCTATGGGATATGTTAAAGAAACTTAAACGTTAACCAAAACATGCATCAAGTAATTAATATGAAGTAAAGAGTGATTGAATATCATGTTTCAAAATATATTAAATAAACTTCAAAGTGACCCAAAAAAGACAAATGGGACACTAAAATTGTATTACCAACTATCTGAATTCAAGTTGACTGACGGATGTACTATATCAGAACTGAAAAATACAATAAATACTGTAGCATATCAAACAAACTGATGTACTTACTGAATATATATAAAATGAACATTGCATATGCTAAAATTTTGGTTATTGAACTGAATATTACAAACCCACAAGGCACGTCCCATACGCGATAATTTATATATGAAACGCAACGAACTAACACAATCATAATGGCTTTTTTGGAAATCTCCTTTAACTCTTGAATTGCAGAATGGTTACCAAGAATTAAAATTAATGTGAGATTGCATAGCATTATCCGAAGAATACTGGTGATTGAACAGTCTAGATTCACTTTTCAAGAGATCCACGAATGTTAAGTTATAGATGTCATAGGAGCAATTGATGGTACACATATTTCATGGTGAACAAGCTAGGTTTATTGGAAGAAATAGTGTTCCAACACAAAATGTAATGATTGTATGTGATTGGAACATATGCTTCACTTTTATATTAGCAAGATAGGAAGGTACTATCCATGATGCTCGTATTTTTTACCATTCTCTCACAAATGCTAACATGAATTTTCCACCTTCTCCTCCAAGTTTGTTCCTTTATATAACTATTCACAATTTACAATTTCAATAAAAAATTCATTTTTATTCACTTTCTTTAATTATTTTATTAGGTAAACATTATCTAGTGGATGTTGACTACCCAACACTAATGGGGTACTTTAGTCCTTACAGATGTGGACACTACCACCTCTCTAATTTTAGATGTAAATATGGATTTGCAAATAATAATGAAGTCTTTTATTTTTACCACTCAAGTTTAAGGTTCACAATAGAAAGAACTTTTGGTACATGGAAGAACATGTTTGCAATTTTGCATCGTACGCCTAAGCACAAATTTGAAACACAAGTTCAAACAGTCTATGCAGATGGATACTAATTTGATCAAAAGGAAAGCTAAAATGGATACTAATTTTAGACTCTATGAAGATGAAAGCATAGTTCTTGATACATATGATAATTGTCATAATGAGACTAGCTTGGACCAATCCCAACTTCTAAATGTAGTTTCTTTAATAGAGATGGATCGTGTTCGAGACTTTATTTGAGATGAAATTATACAATACAAAAAATGGCTAATATAGTACTTATATCTCAAAGTTGTATTGCACTTTATATTATATTTTTTATTTGTACTTTTAAATTTAGATACCTTCGTATTTGAAGCTTATGCTAATTTAATGCTTTTATGATCTATTTCATCCAATTTTAATGCTTTTATAAGGGTTATGGGTTTTATTTCAAAAGTTAATATTATATACATACATACATATGAGGAGGGATCAAATTACACTAGTATAACTCTAAGGGGGCGTTTGGTAGGGGAGAAGTTTTTTCATACCCGAAAATCATGATTACTGGGAAAGTCAATTCCTGGGAATCATGGTTCCTGGGAATGGTTAAAGTATGTTTGGTTAGTCATAGTATGTTTCTTAGGAATTAAAGTTTTCTATGTTTGGTTACAGTAGAACTTTTATGGGTATATAAGAAATTTTTACAAATATACCCTTTATTAAAATAACTTCATTAAATATTTTTCACTCAAATTTCTCCTCTACCAAACACCCCATAAAAGAGTTACACCCATTCTCATCCATCCATTCTATTTTAATCGAACACTTCTAATAATTTCACTTAAGTGTATCACATGACCTTCCTCCCCCTCCTTTTCAATTTGATCCCTCTAATCTCAATTCTATCATGCAAGCCCACACCTCTTGTCCCGTTCCTTAGCTTTCACATACACACCTTAGTATATCACGTCAATTCAACATGCTACACCGTCATTTTCTATCTTCCTATTTTTCAATTTGTTTCTAATTTAAATTTTTGATGATGCAACCTCTTTCTCCACTACTCTATTTTCCGATATCCCTCTAATTTCAATTATATGTTCCACTTATTCGGCTTAAAGCTTCTACTTCGTCAATAATGCAGAAGGTATTAATAATTACTATATCTAAAGTAGACTTGGGAGAAGATAAATAGGAATTTAGGAATTAGGGTGGGTGAGGAATCCACACTCCTGGAAACAGTGTGCCGTGAAGGATGGAGTTGATGATGGAAGAGATGGGCTCGCTTAATAGAATTGAGATTGGAGAGATCAAATTGAAAGAGGGTGGAGGAAGGTCACGTGATGCACTTAAGTGAAATTATTAGAAGCGTTGGGTTAAAAACAGAATAGACATATGAGAATGGGTGTAACTCTTTTAGAGTTACAATGGTGTAATTTGATCCCTCATATATATATATATATATATATATATATATATATATATATATATATATATATATGCATATATATCAAAATAATTAATTATAATGCAAATAAGTATACATGGACATTAAAATTCATTTTGGTAATTGCACACTCAAAATCAATTTTGATTCAAAGTATCGAAATACCTTTTTCTTAAAAAATCACTTTTTTATTATCTATATCCAAACAAAAATTTCGTTACTTTAAAATCAATTTTAACCATAATCAATTATATAACATTACGTTGATATAAATTTAATTCTACCACCGCATATCCAAACACACACTTAAAGTTTGATGATCAACTTCATCAATATAAAATTACAAGAATCTTGACCATATTTGACCAAAAAAAGATATAAGAATTAAAAACACATTTTTTCCTTTTTTAAGAATACTTGCTCATTTTTATTTCATATCTTTGGAATAAGGCTTGTTTATGAAATTCCAGCCCAACCCCAGTGGGTTAAATCCGACCCGTCGAATTGGGCTTGGCCCATATTACCCAATCCAGAAGGAACTAGATGTTGCAGAGAGGAGCTGAACAACACTGACTTCTCTGAATCATCATTTGAAAATCTTGCTTTACCCATTCATCTTCCAACTAATTATTATTCTTTTCTTCAATTCCAGATTGTAGCTTTTCACATCAACAATACTCTTTAGAGCCCCAAACCCATTTACCCATTCTTCATTTCACCGCCTTCAACAGGTTTGCTTTTCCTCACCCTTTTGGTTCTTCTCTGCATTGCCTTCCCCCCCCCCCCCCATTCCCCTTTTTATATTGTATTTGTTATAAATAAATTGTAGTAGTAGGAATCATTGGGAATTTGAATTTGGATTATTATTATTCTTATTTTAAATATTGTATTCTAGTTCCTTAATTCCTGACAGACCCATGTGTGAAAAAACACCATGTTAAATCATGACATGTTTTAATCTGCGGATATTTTTCTAATTGGTGTCATTGTGGTACTTTGGATTGTTGATGATACTAACTGATAGGGGTTCAATTTTATTTTATTTAAAAAAAAAAAAAAAACTGAAATGGGTTCAAGTTGGATTGGAATAAATAGGGAAAATCCATGTGAATAACTTAAAAGCCAAAATGTTAAATTTAGTGAATTTTGTCAATAGTTTAATACAAGCTGGATCCTAAAGCAACCTACCTTTGTAATTTTTTCAAAGTTTCAGGCATTTATTTACCAACTTGGAACAAGCTTGAATAATTAGAACTTCACTTCGTATAAAGATGCACCTTTACTTTGTCTCAGAATGAAGTATCGAAGTTTCTTCACTTTGAATGTTGTTGGTAAAAATAGAGTATAGATTTATTGTATATTTGGTTTAAAAATTTGTATGTAATGGTTAAGTGGACCCTTTTTGAGGAAGCATTCTGGTATGTTCAATATGAGATTTCTGAAGTAACATAATAGAGTCTTGGCTGATAAATAGGAGAAAAGAAGCACCGCGGGGTTTGAACGGATTCTTAACTTAATTGTGTAGATTGCATTTAACCCATTGTCAAAAAGATGGCAAAATGACAAGTCTAAGATGCATTCAAAGATGGGAATCACATGGTTGGTTCCTGTTTTCATTTTTGATTTAGTGCTTATTTGGGAGGTGTTTGGAAGAGTTTCTACGGATCTTATCTAGACTTAATAAAATAGCTTACGACTCCTATAAGCTCTTTCTACCTTGTTTCAATAAGCTTCTCCATATTTCAAAGCTTCTTGGAGAAGCATATCAAAGTTTTTAGCTTATCCTGATAAGTTTCATGTTTCAATTTACGACATAAGCTCTTGTGTGATAAGATCTCATTGAATAAGTACTTAATTAAACAGTTTACCCAAATGCACCCTTAGTCTTGCTTTTCACAGGATATTATTTCCTTGGTGGTTGATACTTAATATTGTATGTAAATGGTGTATTGTGGAGTGATATGGATTGAAGTAAATGCTAAGGAAGTAAATGCTGTACTTTTTTTTTCTTTTAAATTTAAAAATTGTATCATGGGAGTAAGGCAGGCTATTCCCTTCTGTTTGTGGTGTGAAAAACTCAAAAACATCATACATTTTAAAATTTGAGCCTTCCAGATGTCCAGATTGGTCCTTATTTTTATGAAATCTCATGCTTGCCAATGCCATGAGTCCATAACACCCACCCAAGAACTTAATACAATGTAAGTAGTCCTTCAATTGTGTCAAATAGAATAATTGCTGTGTAGTGATATTGAAATTGAATTTTTAACACCAGATATTACCATAAATCAATGGAAAGGACAGATATGAGCGCCTCTAGAATGAGTCATTGAATACAGACATGGACAATGACCCAAAAAGAAAAACATATATGATCATTGCTCATATAAATTTTATCTTATCTTATTCAATGCGATTTTTATCTTAGTGTGATTTTGACTAATCCTGCTGTTGGACTAGCATTTGTTACATTGATCTGGCATTTTGAACTTCAGATGAATTCGTTACTAACCACAATTTAAACAGTTGCATTTATTGTGTTTTTAAAACTATATTGTATACCAGTTTAAAATAATATTTATGCAATTTTATATTAATTTCCAATTGATATAAATTTTATGAACATGATTAACATGATAAGGATTTCCAAATCCAGTGAACTGGTTCTCTTGAGAATTGAGCTAGCAACTGGCATATAATATTGTTGTGTGGGGATATTAATGCCAATATGTATATTCATAAGAATGTTACTTTGGGTAGTTTCTGATGAATATGCTTGGCTTTGATTCAGGCAATGTAAACATGAGTGTTTGCTTTTCTACTAGTCAATCTTCAATAAATGCTGTTGTCCTGAAAGGTCGTACTCCACTGCTGATGAGCAGTAACATTCATGGCCTTTGGTCCCGAGGAATATCCACTTCATTTTCTTCCAGTTTGTCTCCTGGGAAGTCAGAGATAAGTCATGTTGGTCTTTCTATTTGCACAAAATTGTCTTGTTCCACTGTTATGGGCCAAACAATTAGAGGAGGTTTCCTTGGATCATGTTGCTCCAAGCAAAAGGGCAATGCTCGATTCTTTAGTTCTGTAGTACCTCGGAAGAGGTATCATGAAATTTCATTGGCATGCCAAAGTATGAATATGAGGCTTTTGGTACCTAAACAAAAAATGCTGCACAAAGTTAAGTGTAAATTGGGACCAGTAAGTTGGCCGCATGGATGTGCTTCAGTTGGCTTGATTTTTGGATTACTTGTATGTAACTCAAGTTCTGAACCTGCTCATGCTGAGTCACATTCTGAAAATGAAAATAGGAAAGATGACTGCAACGAGTATGAGTCAAATGTTAAATTCTCACATGGGAAGAAAGTTTATACTGACTATTCTGTAATTGGTGAGCTGCACATTCTGCTAAGACTCTAGAGTCTAGATACACACACATATGTAGTCTATTCACATGCTTATGCATTAATAATGTGCAAATTGGTGTAGATAAGAACCTAGGCATTTGTATGTAATCACTGCATTGTTTACTAAACTTATCGAGCTGAGCAGGAATACCAGGGGATGGAAGATGCTTGTTCCGCTCTGTTGCTCGTGGGGCCTGTTTGAGGTCTGGAAAGTCCTCTCCAAGTGAAAGCACTCAGAGAGAGCTGGCAGATGATTTACGAGCCAGAGTATGTTTTATGTATCTCTATGCATCACGCTAACAAGTTTAAAACACCCCTTTCCACCCGACTGCCTTGAAACAAAACTGTTTGGAAAAACACAAAATGGAAGAATTGAAGGCACAGTATTAACAAACAACAACAATTAAAAGTGATTGCTAAGTTTATATTGGTTGCTGATTGCTATTCTTCCATTTCAAACTTTCTTATAGCAACTTACAGATAAAGCTTTTTGAAGTCATCTGGTCATTACTTTACCTCAGTAAATGTTGATTAACATTTTTGTCTGTTTTATTTGTCAGGTTGCTGATGAGTTTATCAAAAGAAGGGACGAGACTGAATGGTGAGTTACAGTATTGGATACCTGTGGCATTCTGGTGAATGCTTGATTGATTTTTTTTTTTTAAATACAGTTCTTTCAAGTTTCAATCTGTTTTTGACTTTTTCCCCCCTCATAACACATACAGTTAAAAAATATAGTAGAATGTTTGAGACATCACAATAACTGTTTCTACTTTTAATGAAACAGCAAGAGTTCATTTTCAATCTTCATGTTTTGACCTCAAGATATGCTTTGGTACAAACAGATTTCCTACTTGGTGTCCGAATTTTCTTTTCTTGAAATTCAAAAGTTATTTTTATTAAAAACTATTAGAAATGAACTGGGCATAACTCAGCTCTAAAGTTTAGCTCAAGGGGGAAGACTTGCCCACCCCTTATGAAGAATAGCTTGGCCATATCTCCAACTAATGTGGGACATCTCAACAGTTAACTCCCTCTCACATCCATGACTAGACATTTGGAGTGTAAAGTTTGTAGGACTGGATATTTGTAGGTAGCCCAATGTAAAATTGATTGGCCTTGATACTATATTATTAGAAGTGAACTATATACTTAACTCAATTCCAAAAGTAAAGTTTGTAGGACTGGATATTTGTAGGTAGCCCAATGTAAAATTGATTGGCCTTGATACTATATTATTAGAAGTGAACTATATACTTAACTCAATTCCAAAAGTAAAGTTTGTAGGACTGGATATTTGTAGGTAGCCCAATGTAAAATTGATTGGCCTTGATACTATATTATTGGAAGTGAACTATATACTTAACTCAATTTCAAAAGGTAGCTTAAGGGGAGAGGTTTCCCAAGCCTTGTAAAGAGTAGTTTTGCCTATATTCCTAACTGATGTGGGACATCTTAAAAACAGTAGGAGAAAATTGTCATTTTAAGTTGATTTCAAACATCGCTTTTATTTATTTTTGTACTTCTACTAGTATAACCCATGCATCACTTTCTGGAGGAATGTATTAAAACTTTAAATCACAATATATGTCAAGTTTGGCTTTTCATGTCTATAGAACAATTATGTTCTTTTTATCTTTATGTATAATGATGAAAATGATAAATGATTATTTACTAATGAACATGGTTGTCTCATGAGTCATGATATCTTCAGGTTTGTTGAAGGTGATTTTGACACATATGTTTCACAAATAAGGAAGGCTCATGTGTGGGGAGGTGAACCAGAATTGTTCATTGCTTCACATGTTTTGCAGTAAGTGCCTCTCTTCCTTTTGGGGCAAGTTAATTGACCCTCCTTTTATGCACTTGTGTACTATACACAGTTGATATTAATCTGGGGCAGGCCCATTCTGCAGGATGCCTATCACAGTATACATGTATGATCGAGATGCTGGTGGCTTGATATCAATTGCTGAGTATGGCCAAGAGTACGGCAAAGAAAACCCAATTAGAGTTCTCTACCATGGGTTTGGTCACTATGATGCATTAGAGATTCCTAAAAGGAAGGGTCCTAAGCCAAGACTGTAGCATTTCATATTTTAAATGTGGAAGAGATTAAAGCCTGTATTGGTTTCCTTTAGTAACATTCATAATGTCATGTATAGGTCCAGTTTCCCAAAAAACCTTATGCCTTTTAGGTCTTGGAGGACATATGGTCCAAGGCCCCAGTGAACAATGATATTCACTTTATTGCTGTGCCATTCACATGGTTGTTTATGTTGTATTTTTTGTTGGTCTGAAGAAAGCAGAGAGCCCTTGACTTCAGGTGGACCTTAAAGGTTCAAACTATCCACTAACTTCTGTGAGCCCTTTCTGTGAAAGGTAGAAATAATGGTATCCCCTTCTGTCTGAGTCCATCACTATTGCTTCCATTGAGAAAATATATGTAATGTCTGAAAAAGCTGAAAGTTGGGCAATTATTGAGAAGTTCATTAATATCAAGTACATGGGGTAAGTTGTGTTTAGGGAATTAGTGTTTAGTTTTTTCATAACCAAACTTCTTTGTTTGCCCTATTTAACTTTTCATCTCTTATGTACTTTCATTTCCCTCACTACTAGTCACTAGCTATTTAGCTTCCCTCATTTCCCTCACTGGGTCTCACCATTTGATTATGTTATGATGCAATGTTACATCTTTCGGTTAGTAACATGGATGGGTATCAAAGCAAGGCTATATAGTAGTTTACTGAACTTGAGCTAATTAAAATTAAGATTTTGTTAACATTAGTTAAGGAAATTGGAGTCTGAATTTACCATCTCTTGTTAACTATTCAAATTTCTCACTAGTAGTTTAGGCCAGGCAATAGAAAGGAAAATTAATCCTCCACTTTTTTTTCTTTCTTTTTTTTTTTTTACCTAAACCCCTCAAATTCTTATTTATCTACTCATTATTTTGAAAATTGAATCAGGTTAATTATTTTAAACTCGTTTTTTACTCAAAGCTCTCTAACTTAAACATTAAATTTTACTCAAAATAAAATATCTCAATTTTTTCTTTTCAAACTTCAATCTCACATCATACAAAAATATTCAAATTTTATAATATTTTCACTGAACTTTTAAATTCTAAAACTTATTTTTACATCTCACATTTATCATAAATCTTCAAATATTTAGATAGAAAATAAAAAAAATAAAAGTTTTGGATAGAAAAAAATAATAATGAAACTAAATTTGCTTGATTTTAAAAGTACAAAAACTTAATTTGCATAAAAAATAGACAAAAATATAATTAAACATTTTAAAATCAATAACTTGCAACTCTTGATAGTTTGACCAAGTAATCATTTCGTAGGTTAAATTAAACAGAAACAAACAAAAGCCTATTTGCTTTACATCACAAATCAATTCTGCACACGTTTTAATACAAGTGTGTATGTTTCAAGTTATACAAAATTATTCTCGGAAATATAAATTTGGAAATGTAACATTTCCATATTTGATACAAGTTATAAAAAAAATATTTGCCGACATCGTTTATTTTCAGGAATTTATATTATATATATTTTCTCCTCTTTATATTCCCATGTAAAATGGTAAGAATCTTATATTTTCATGAAAATGAAAGCTATTTTCTAACATAACTTTCCGCTTCCTCATTATTCTACCTTATTTTATTATTTTTTAAAGTTTTTATTTTTGAATTGAAATAAGTTTAAAAATATTCCAAGAAATGATAAATAGTTACCAAACATATCTGATGGGAATAATATTCCTAGTAAATAGTATTCCCAAGAATATCATTTCTCGAAATAAATTTTAGTTCATCAAACACGACCCCTAAAATTTAGATTAAATTACATTCCTCTCCAATGCAAAATGTCCTCCTCTATTATGTTAAAATATACACTTTAGTCCATTTAACTTAATATCATTATAATAAATTATACTTCCCTTCCATGATTAAAGGCCAAAATTGTACATTTTAAAATAAAAAAAGAAAAAAGAGTGATATTTAAATCTCATGGAAGAGAAGTGCAAAGAATATTTTAGTCATAAATTTTTTTTTTTAAAAACTAAAATTAAAATAAAGTGTAATATAAAGAGATGGAAATGTATATTTTAATAAAAAAAAAAAAGTGGTGTAATACTTGTATTTCTCTTAAGAAGGTAGCATAAAAGATGTTTTGGTAATAGTTTTTTTTTCCTACCAGAAGTTAATGGAGTCCTAACGAAAAATTTAAAAATGAAGTGTGAGGTGTTATATACTTAAATTTGTATGGAGAAATGCATAAAAAAAAATTGCATGGAGAAGAAATTGTATATTTTAATGTAAGATAAAAAAAACAGTGGAGTATCTGATTTCTCAAGAGAAACGAGTGTAATTTATTCCAAAATTTATAATTGAGATTTAATTTGGATTTACATCTCAATTATATTTACAATTTAAAATTAATTTACCAAATTAATACAAACAGTCATAAAGTAATGGATCCAAATAAACACAGCTTTGATCACTAGAAATAGAAAAAGTTATATTATTCGTATAATATTATAGCTTTAATCATCTTATCTCACTTTCCCCCTCGTCTCTCTATTCTTGTACAATTTTTTATATCAACAAATTGTACGAATTTAGTTTCTCGACTGGAAAATAAAACTCAATTAAGATTGCAATTAATTAAATATGGTGAATTCTAGCGTGAAGACGTGGGTCACATGAAGAAGTTATAAAAGTAGGTACTGTATCTTAAAATATTATTAATTGTTTTTTATATTATTTAAATTAAAAATATAAATTGACAAATATGTCCTTATTAAAAATATATGCACAGAGAAGTTCCTCTTTTCGACATTTTCGTTGCTTGGTGTTTGACGAAGAGTTTCCGGTAAACATGTGCCCCCAACCTATCAAATACAAACTCACTTCTACAATCAATTGAAAATGTGCCTCCAACCTATCATGTTTGTAGTAAATTTCCTCAAGTGCCTGGGATGAATAGTTTCGTTGCCAATCCGATTCAAAGTATCAAATTCATGCAATATTAAACAAATTTACTAACACAAACAATTGAGACAACCATAATAACAACTTGATTCAATTCAAAACCTTCATCTAAGACCTTCGCGCGGCGGGATCGTATGCGCAAGATCGAGTAAAAAATGCCAACCACAAAACGCACTCACAATCGGCAACAATTGTGTCCGGGGCGAGAATGTGGGTTTGGAATTAGGTTCGAGCATGCGGGAGCGAGGCGAGGGAGAGGTTTGAAGGCGGGGTTGTCGGGGCTGGAGGGAGGAAAGGCGAAGGAGTAGCACCGCGTGCATGCGTCGGCGTCAACGCCGGCGATGGGATTGAAAAAATTACTTCTGACCTAAGGTTAAAAATGTCTATTCCATTTTTAAAGACATTAAAAAATTATAAAAAATTAACAACCTTTTGGAATACTAGCAATTAATCTTTGACCGTCCATATATTTTAATTTATATCTAACAGTTTTAAATACCTGTACCACTCATGGACCACACTCATGTTTCCTCTAAACAATTAAAAAGGTGATGGTTCACAAATGAACCATATTTCCGCTCCGCTGGTTCACCGTAGAATCTGTCATTACATATGCGTTGACATCAATTCAAAAATATAAAACAAAGGACTTGGACCAGAATTACTTTTTGTTTATGTTTTTTTTATTTAAAGAATTACTTTTTGTTTCGACGAATTCTAGCTTGAACCCGTGTTCAAATGGTTCATGATGGACCGATGCAAAAAAGTAGTACTGTAGTTAGATATCATATGGTTCACAGGTGAGTAAACCAATTTTGACCCTTGAATATCCTTTAAAATAAATCAACGGCAGAGATATACGCAATTTCCTTTTTCCTATTATTAAATAAAAATTATATTATAACAATGAATTGTCATTTTTAACCTTAGGTTCATAAGTCGCTCCGCCTCCATGTCTTTTGTGATACCTTTCTTCCCCAAAGATCATTATCAAATTGTTTCAAAGATACTGGTGCTATAGAGTTGAGCACCATGCCTTCACTAGTCGCAATAGAGATACTGGTCACTGTCAGAACTCCATCGCTCTAAGTCTCGCTTCGGTCACGCCACTGCTAGCATTGTCTCTGAGCTTCGTTGTCACCGCTCTTGCGAGGCCCCATCGCGGAGCGGGCGGTGTGCGGTGGTGTCGCCACTATAGTGATCGGAGAAAGGATGAACGAAAAACATAAAAGAGAAAAAAAGATGATGCTGTCACGGAGGTTATTATTGCGCCTTTTTTTCGTGTCTTTTTGCCTCTATTTTGTTATGTTGATATCTTTTGGATGCTTGATTTTTGGTTTTGTTGCCTAATTTACTGCATATGCACTACTTCCTTTCCCCAAATTTATTGACCTCAAAACCTTCTCCTAAGTTAATTTCGTATCACAAACACCATCCTCTGCATATTAGGTGTGTTGCGGTCAGTAATCACAAGGGAGAAATCAAAGTTAATTGCAACAAATTTAAAAGGTAGGGAGGTGTTTGCTTTTAGGTATTATTAGCGACGGAGTCCATACAACGTGTAACAGCCATGGGTTATCCCTACTGCGGGCTAGCCCATGCATTGCACTCATGGTCTTCCCTGGTGTGTGACAGTTGCCTTCTGCGGGAACCGAACACGCAACCTACACACATTAAGTACAATTGGTAGTGGGAATCTACGAATGTGCGTATTTAAGGTGTGTAGGTCGCGTGTTCGATTCTCGCAAAAGGCAAAAACCCTGTCGCACACCAGGGAAGACCATGAGTGCAGTGCATGGGCCAGCCCGCAGTAGGGATAACCCATGGCTGTTACAAAAAAAGGCCCATTTTTTTGTAACAGTCATGGACTATCTCTATCTTGGCCTACTGTGCCTCAAGAGCTTTCTTATGCACTGCACTCATGGACTTCTCCAAGGTGCGACGGGGTTTCATGTCTTCCGTGGGAATCAAACATGCGACCTACACCCCTTAAGTACGTGCATTCGTGGATTCCCATGCAGCTCAATTGGTAGTGGGAATCCATGAATACGCGTACTTAAAGGGTGTAGGTCGCGTGTTCGATTCCCGCGAAAGGTATGAAACCTCGTCGCACCCTGGGAAAGTCCATGAGTGCAGTGCATGAGAAAGCTCTTGAGGCATAGTAGGCCAAGATAGAGATAGCCCATGGCTGTTACATAACGCACCACCACCATTCTATGGCTTATGACAAATGACTTTTAAGTATTTATTTAAAATTATTTAAAAAAAAAAGGAAATGACAAAAGAAAAGAGATAGAAATCACTCAAACATAAACGCCGGTCACAGTAATAAGAGGAACATTGACAATCTACCACCGTCGTTGTCCTCCTAAAGGTTGCCGCTATCAATTGTTTTATCTCACATACCAATAATATATTTTAAAAAAGGGTTAATTTGTAATTTTACATTTTACAATAAAAATATTTATTTATATTTAGCTACAATACCATTTTTTGCATTGGTCCATCAAGAACCATTTGAGGCACGGGTTCACCCTAGAATTCACCTTTTGTTTCTACCTGTTGGGGTGGTCGAGAAAATTTGATTAAGAATGGAAGGTCGATTAAATAATTTTCTCGATTATCTGTAATGCATGAAACATGAGATGATTCAAAGCTACTCGAGAGTATATTTTCGATTTAGTAGAAGGGGCCTTCTAGAGCATACACATAAAGTGATTCAGAATATGTTTTTGAGTAATGAGAAGCACCTACTGATGGGTGTTCAAAAATGCGTTTTCGAGTATAATAGGATATCTACTGATGGGTGTTTGAAGTTAATCGAAAATAATTTCGATCAGGAAAAGAAGGTCTACTGATGAACGTTCAAGTACGGGTTCGAGCAACATTTGTCAATTAAATTGAGAACTATGTAGCGGTTATAAATGCAGTTTCGAATCTGGTGGGTCTGAACGCTTGAAGACAGGTGTCAAGATCCCGATTAGGCAGTTACTATTAGCAGTTTACCTTTTTCGTTATTTTTACGTTCCTATAAATCGGCGGATCATTGTAATTTTTATTCGATTTTTGAACATGGCACACTTCCTGTGCACCAACTACGCCGCATTCATGGCAACTCGGTTATATGGAAAGCTGTATGTTCTAACCCAATCTTTACTTTCGATTTATTTTCTTGCAATCATCTATCCATGACTCTTTCTTTTATCGATAACTCTTTCTCCTTTCTATAACTCCTTCTGAATTTTTTTCTTCTGTTTGTGATTTGAATTGAGATTATATTTGATGTTTGTCGCGCAAATACTGATACTTGTCAATTTAAACAGATTATATTTGATTTTACGAATTCGATGCTATTTGAGAAATACTTTGGTTAAAACTTGTATAACTATTAATATCGAATTCTAAATTGATATTTTCTCGAATTGAAAATGAACGTTGTTGCTAGTTCGATTAAAGAACCCTAACAACATTTTAGTAAAGTCTCATTTAAAACTCTTATTTGTTGATTTAATCTGTTAAATCTGTTTTTCGAAACCTTTGAACAAAATTCCCTATCAACACTACCCATTAACCCATCTTCCAAACTTGATAGCCAAATTCATATTTGACCTAAATTAATTAACCCATCTTCCAAACTTGATAGCCAAATTCAGATTTGACCTAAATTAATTCATTTTAAAAGTATTAAGCGAAGAACACAATTCTAGAACACAAATAAAATTAAAAAAAAAATAAAAGGATAAATTCTTGCCAATTTGAATACTAGATGATTTAGCTAGCTGTATTTGGGAAGCAGCTTTGTCAGTGGCAACCAAAAAGTGAAAAAGATACATACGAGCGTGGTGTCCTTGTTTAATGATTTTTTCTCGTTTTCTGACACCTGAAAAAGGCAAAAAGTTACGCTAAGTTACAAACTGAGACCATTATCTTATTCAAATGTGGACTACACCCTCAATTCTACTACATTAATGTCTTAACTACCGAACCAAAAGTCTCCATCTGGTCCTCCTAACCCTTTGTTTGTTTCACAAGACAAAGGGGGTTGTTTCACGTGTGTAGTGTAATTTGTTGTTTTTGAAAAATGTTTTGCAAATAATTTTCCATAGTGGAAGGGTGGGAGCATCACGTCTCCCATAGTGGGAATCAATTTTCCATCCTTAAATTTTTTATATTAAAATACAATTTTAATCTTTTTATTTTTTATATATTTAATTATTATGTGAGTCTTTATACTTTTATTAAAATTTTAATTAGATTTCTGATTTTTTTTTATTCGGCCTCTGAATTTTTATTGTTTTTAATTGGTCCTTCCGTCTAATTGTTGTTATAAAAAATTAATCACAGACACCTAATTAGATGTGCAGACAGAGGATTGATACTTCTGGAGTGTGTTGTAAGTATTGAGTCAATTGTGAAACTTTCTGTATAGTTTCAACCTTATATAGAGTCAAACAATTGTGAGAGACTTGTGAAAGAATACTTAAGTTGAATTGATATATATATATATATATATATATATATATATATATATATATATATATATATATATATTTCGTTGGCATTAAAATAGAAGAAAATATGTTATGTATTGACAGTGTAAAATAATTTTACACCGTTATTCAATAGCAATTCATCATGTATGGTAAATTTATTGACTTTTATGATAACTTCTTTAAAAGTCTTGTCAACAATGATTTATAATTGAATAACAATGTAAAACTGCTTTACACTTTCAGTGTAATGTATAATTATTAAACTCTTAAAATAGCCATAATATTATTCAAAACTAATAAAACTAACAAATAGTAGCCAATTGTAATAACTTTTGGTCCAATGTCCACTCACATATAGGGGTAACAATGGGTAGGGTACTATAGTACCCGTCCCCATATCAGCGTTTAAAAAAATACCCGTACCCATCCCCATACCCGCTTGGATAGCAATTTTAATTTCCATCCACATATCCGCTGGGTACCTATATACCCATACTCGTACCCACTACCCACACTTTACCTATGTATAAAGTCAATAAATTAATAAAAAAAAAGTATTAATTAAAAAATTACTACAAGTAAATTGAAAATTCACTCTTAAATCATCAAAACATAACATTAAAAACAACCAAATATAAACTTGTCATTCAAACATTAGTTACAACTAAACAACATTATAAACATAATATTTTGACATAATATTCATTCTTAAATTTAATGTTCTAATAATCAAAACATGAAAAAATGTCGAACAATGTACATTCTTTTGTCAAATATTCTACTGTATATTTGCTTCTACCAATTTTATTTTTATAAATTCATCTATTAAATTATTAATTCAACCATTAATAATTAATTATTTGAATTAGATATATACATATTCACAAATTAATAATAAATAAAAAAACCATAACATCTTTTAATACATTCATACACTATATTTCAAGAATTCATTACACAAGTACGTGCTTTTGAGTTCAAAACATATACATAATCATGATAAGTTCATAAGCACAACCCACAAGTTGGAGACACAAGTAAATAACTAAGAGTTACATCTCAAGCTCACAATTAGTAGATACATAGATATAGTACATAATACAATCTAGCCAAAGGAATAAAGTATCAAATTTGACCATTTTTTTTCCTTTTGTGAAATAAATCTAAAGGATCAATAATTGCTTTAAGTTTGAATTAAACGATGTTTTGGAAGAGTCACAAAACAAAGAGAAAAAAGTAAAATCAAACAAAAAAGTAGAAATATTTAGGAAAATAATAAATCCATTATTATGTTTAGATTTATGTTACTGTGTTATAGTTATTATATAATTATTTCTTTATGTAAGATATTATATTATGTTATATATATATATATATATATATATATATAGAGAGAGAGAGAGAGAGAGAGAGAGAGAGAGAGAGAGAGAGAGAGAGGATCCACTTACTCTACGAGTAAGTATAAGAGACTTACTCTTAATATAGGGATCCATTTACTCCAAGAGTAAGTATAAGATACTTATTCTTCGTCCTCACCATTCATTTTCTTGATATCTAATGGTTAAGATTAGTTAGTCATTACAACCATTGGGTAGGGTCCTATAGTACCCGTCCCTATACCCGTTTTTAAAAAAAATACCCATACCCGTGCGGGTAGTAACTTTAATCCCCATTCCAATACCCGCTGGGTACCTATACCCGCACCCGCTACCAGCACTTTACTTATGTATAAAGTTAACAAATCAATAAAAAAATAGACTTAAATGTAATTTTGGTCCTCCTATTTTGCACAATCCACAATTTTAGTCATCCTATTTTAAAATAGAGACATTTAGTCCTCCTATTTTGCACAATCTGCAATCTTGGTCCCTCTATTTTAAAATAGAGACATTTAGTCCCCAATTTTATAAAATCCGTAATTTTGGTCCTTCCATCAAATTGAAAGCATTGACAGTTAAGAGATTAACGTTCGTGACCCAAATATACTGACGTGACACGAGATTATTTAATGGTTGGGGTAGTCGTGAGTCCTAATATAGAAATCACATGTCTTAATCATTTATTTTAAATTAGTTCTACATTGTTGAAGCACATGACATGTCGTAATCAAATAAATGATATTACTTTTTTTAAAATATATTTTTCATCAATTATTCTACTCAATATTTAAAATAATTAAAAACTAAATAATATCGTGTCAAGTCACTATATTTAGGTCATGTTAAGGTTAACGTTAATCTCCTAACGGTCAATGCTTTCAATTTGATGGAATGACCAAAATTACATAGTTTACAAAATTGGGAGACTAAATGTCTCTATTTTAAAATAGGGGAACCAAAATTGTGGATTGTACAAAATAAGGGACTAAATGTCTTTATTTTAAAATATGAGGACTAAAATTGCGGATTGTGCAAAATAGAGGGACCAAAATTGCATTTAAGCCATAAAAATATTAATTAATAAAATTACTACAAATAAATTGAAAATTCATGCTTAAATAATTCAAACATAACATTAAAAGCATCCACACATAACATTAAAAATATAAAATATAAAATGATTGTAAGTTATAACATAAATCTTTTACTATTAGTGTTAGTTTATGAAAAATATAAAATTATTTTTTTTACAGAAAAATATATATATAACATAATTATTTATTTAAATAAGTTATTTTAATTATATATATATGGTAGTGTGAGACGGGTATTATAGTACCTGTACCCGTATCCGCAAAAAATTACGAGTAAATATCTGGCCTCAATCTCAGTATTTACTCTACTCGTTTACAGATATTTTTGCAGTACCCGTATAATCTGGATACACTTTGTCATCCCTATGCACAAAATGCCTCTTTTTCCCTTAGTAGTGATAGTGGTTTTTAATATTTGTCCTATCTTTAAAAAAATGAATGGATACAAAAGAGAAACATATAATAAAAACTAAAAAATAGTACTATAAAGTAGCGTAAAATATGAAGTGGTGGGTCGCTAATAAATACAAGAATAATGTTTTATAGACACATCAAATCCTAATTTGCATCTAGAAAGAGAAAAAAAAAAAGATAAAAAAAATATAAAATGTCGATGAAATGTAAAAAAAAGTGAATTATTAAGATATAACTACTTTGAATACAAAGGTACTGTAGTGGTGAGACAAATTTCAAACTGAACTACTACGTCGACTCGTAAAGCAGCACACATCCCACTGAACTTCAAACTTCAAAACACACCGCCACCTTCTCCAATCTCCACTTCTCCACCTTCTCCTTCCATTTCGCTTCAACAGTTCAACTCCACAAGTACACTACACCACTCTCTCCTCTCTCCGCAATTGCCAAATGCTGATGAAATGCCTCACTAACATACACTGAACCAACCATGCCACGTCATCATCATCATCATCTCCACCTCCATCTTTCTGTGTTCTTCTTCATTCTTCTCCCCCTCACACTCTCCCTGAACTCCGACGGGCTCTCCCTGCTGGCCTTCAAAGCCGCGATATCAGCGGACCCCACGGGAGCCCTAGCCTCCTGGAAAGACACCTCCCCGACCCCCTGCAACTGGACAGGAGTCACATGCAAGCACAACCGCGTGACCCAAATAAGCCTCACTTCAAAGGCCCTAACGGGCTACCTCCCTTCCGAGCTGGGCTTCTTGGCCCACTTAAAGCGCCTCGTCCTTCCCCATAACAACCTCTCCCACGCAATCCCCACCGCCCTCTTCAACAACGCCACCAGCCTCCTCGTCCTAGACCTCTCCCACAACGCCCTCGCGGGCCCACTCCCCGCGACTCTCTCCTCTCTCAAGCGCCTCGTCCACCTCGACCTCTCCTCGAACCTCCTCTCCGGTCCCCTCCCGGTCACCCTCTCCTCCCTCCCCTCCCTCGGGGGAACGCTCAACCTCTCCCACAACCAGTTCACCGGCAAAATCCCGTCCTCCCTAGGTTCACTCCCGGTCACTGTCAGCCTCGACCTCCGCTACAACAACTTAACCGGACAAATCCCTCAGGTCGGATCATTACTCAATCAAGGCCCCACCGCTTTCTCCAACAATCCTTTCCTCTGCGGCTTCCCCTTGCAAAACACGTGCCCCGAGAATCCGAAAATCCCAACCATAAAACAAAACCCGAACCCGAACCCGAGCCTCCAGACCGGGGAACAGAACCGTGGCGGGCTTTTTGTGTGTGTGGTTGCGATGGTGGTGATATCCGGAGTGGTTCTATGTTTTGCGGTGGTTTTTCTGCTTCTGCGGCGAGGGAGGGGTGAGGAGGGGCAATTTGGGAAAGTGGAGGTGGGTGGAAATGAGGTGTATGGGGACGATGATGTGAAGGGGAGGTTTGTGGTGGTGGAGGAGGAGGGAGGGGTGATGGGAGGGATGGAGTTGGAGGATTTGTTGAGAGGTTCAGCTTACGTGGTGGGGAAGAGTAGGAGTGGGATTGTGTACAAGGTTGTCGGGGTTGGGAAAGCTGGTGGTGCGGCGGCGGCGGCGGCGACGGTGGTGGCGGTGAGGAGGCTCGGCGAGGGGAGTGCCACGTGGCGGTTGAAGGAGTTCGAGGCGGAGGTGGAGGGTGTGGCTAGGGTGAGGCACCCCAATGTGGTGGCTCTGAGAGCGTATTACTATGCCAGGGAGGAGAGGCTGCTCGTCACGGATTTCGTCCGCAACGGGAACTTGCACACCGCATTGCATGGTATGGGTATCGTTTCTCACCCTGTGTTTCTGGATTGTGTTACTCGGCATTTTTTTAGTGTGATAATAACTCGGAAATCTTTTTATAATGTTTTAATAGTAATAATCTTCTTAAATACAAGTAGTATTATTTTAGATTTCTAAGTATAAAATACGTGTATTTTATAACGAGTGTGACTTAGTTATCAACAAATCTTAACTCATCGGAAAATACCTGACTTCAATTCTCTCAAAACATAGTCTTGGAGAGGAATAATGAGTTTTAGTGTAATCAAGTACCAAACTAAAAATTATTTATGTAACCAGTCCAAAATACCAAAACTTACAAGAATATCTCAGGTCCTACCAAGAAATTTGAGTTGATTAGAAATTTAGAATTTATCGTAGATATTAGTATAATTTTTTAGGTAATTATTATATAAGTCAACAATTTTGAATTATATATAAATTTATGATTAGACAATAATGTAAAAAATCTTATTCTCTTAATATATTTCATTTTTTTTTTAAAAAAACTGAACCAAATTAAATACTTGATAATTTCTTAGGATATATTTTTTTATTTAAAGTTACCTCACAAAATTAATAAAAGCAATTACTTTTTAAAAATAAGTTGAATTAAATATGTGTGGTTTGTTTTAGCTTAATTATAGAGAAATGATTTTTTTTTTCTTTTAAAGTTTTGAGAAAGCTGTAAAAATGGTTATTTGCTTAAAATAAGATGAATATGTAACGATGAAAATCTAGTGTACTATAATAAGTCAAGACAGCAAAAACATGACAAGTTCTTATGCGAGTACATAATGTTGGATTCGAATCTCAATATACGCTTTGCATGCCTAAGTCAACATAATCAGAGAATCTCTTTTCATTTTTTGTTGCATTTGAAAATAGATCAAGTTTCCTGTATTTTCTAGATTTTCTGCATTGGCATGAGACTAGGACTTGGTCTGTTTATATACTATAGGTTTGATTTCAGTAATTGACAAACACATACCACTTATTATGAGTGCACGTTGTTGATGGCCACTGTGTGATTGAGTTCAAATTCTAGTTATTACTTGAGAGCTATTAATGTCACCATGTGATTGTCGCCATGATGGTATTGTACGTATAAATGGCAAAACTTTTAACCATTTGTAATTGTAACTATTTTGGGGGGCCACGGGCCATCGTGTCCTCTAGTGAATTGTGTTCATGCACTTGAGAATTGGAACCACTTTTTAATGGCTTTTGTCCGTGATCACATAGTTATATATAACTTTATGAAGGTACATTTTTGGTATCTTTGTTATTGTTTGTGGCATTTCTAATGAACATTCAATCAAATTCATCTAAAGTGTATCATCTGTGGTCCTGCTTTTGTCCATAAGGCATAAAGTGATAAATCCAAAAAATTAACTGCATTGAGTTGACCCCATTTGAGTGACTGAAAATCTTTTGGTTTTCTAATGCGTCATTCCCTAGTGATATATCTCGTTAGATAATGGTCCAATGGTGATCATTGCCTATATTGATTCTGGGTGTGTCCGCAGTCGTTCTTAATGCCATGCTCGTGGAGTGTGGTGTGGTGTGGTGGTCCTCAAATTCTGGTATGTGTTGAACATTCTAACTCTATAGTTGAGATTTTGTAAGGCTATGTTTGGTTTTCAGTTTGAAGGCTTCCAACGCACGTTCAAAATGTAAAACAGGAAAAAGCTTCCTGCTTGGTTTTCAGTTGAGTCTGATTGTAAATTGAGTTTTGCCTCAATTTTGTCTTGAAACTCGGTTTGAAATGAAAGTAAAGGGAGAGTTGTTTTTGCAAACTTGATTTGTAAAATTAAATTAATTCAAACTTAAGTTTACAAATTTTAATCCAAACATGCACTAATAGAGTGTTTAGTAGAGTGGAATGAAATGAAATGAAAGTAAATTGAGATAAAAATTTTGAATTAAAATAGAGTCTAAAAGTGTGACCTCACGTCATTTTACGGTTCATTTCACTCTTTTTCAGCTCTCTTTCTTGCAAACAAACAGAGGATAACTCTATAGCACACATAATGTTGTGGTTGATGTGTGAGATCATTGTCATATTCTCTGTAACATGCAAGAAAATTAATGTTTGCCTTTTCACTTTTTGCTCTCTAAAACACTACCAATGGTGGTTGTGAGGTCATTTTCAGTTTCCACTTTCCATTTAAAGGGGCTAATTGAATCATTCTTCTGCAATGTGTTTGGTGTTTTCTTGGTTTCAGGTGGGCCTGCCAATTCATTTTCACCATTAACATGGGCAGCAAGGTTAAAAATTGCTCAAGGAGCAGCAAGAGGCTTAACCCACATACACGAGTTCAGTGGTAGAAAATATGTCCATGGAAACCTCAAATCAACAAAAATCCTTCTAGATGAGGATCTGCATCCTTACATATCCGGTTTTGGACTTACCCGTCTGAGTATAGGTACCTCAAACTCAAAGTCTCCCACATTATTAGCACCAAAACGGTTTAGTTCAAACCATTCTATGGCAGCATCAGCAATTGGTTCAAATGTTTCAGCTTCCTCTAACATCTACTTGGCACCTGAGGTGCGCATAGCCGGTGGAAAGTTCACTCAGAAATGTGATGTGTATTCTTTTGGTATAGTGCTGTTAGAACTTTTGACAGGTAGGCTTCCAGATTTAGGAGGTGAAAATGATGGCATCATGGACCTAGAGAGTTTTGTGAGGAAAGCATTCAGGGAGGAGCAACCCTTGTCAGAGATTATAGACCCTGCACTTCTGCCTGAGGTTTATGCTAAAAAACAAGTTATTGCAGTGTTCCATGTTGCACTCAACTGCACAGAACTTGATCCAGAATTGCGACCAAGAATGAGAACCGTGTCTGAGACCCTTGATCGAATCAAAATACAGTGAAAAATGACATAGAACCTTGTAAATTTTTTGTTATGTGGGTAGCATTTTTTTTCCTCTTTGGTGGTTTGAGTGGTGTTGGTTTTTTAAGATTATTTTGGATGTATGGGAACTAGATGCAGCTTGTTTGATGTATTGACATAAGCTAATGCAATGGATTTTCAAACTCATCCTTCTTTAATAGTTTTTATTAGATCAAATGTTTACGATGTGGCCAAAACTTATAGCAGATAATAAGGATATAACTAAGATTTAAAATTTAGTCACGGTGCAAAGAACAAGCAAAGAGAGTGACATAATTGTTGGAGTAATAGACACAGGAGTTTGGCCATAGTCCAAGAGCTTCACTGACAAAAAAAAAAAAAAACTTCACAACCGACAAATGTTATGTATACAGAAGTAGCAGATTTTGGACAAATTTAATATATGTATAAGAAAATTTATTAAAATAGAATATATAAAATATAATACATGGAGTTGAACATTTTTTTATATATAAAACCAAGTAAAGAAATTTACACTTTATTCATGGAGATAAATAATTTACATATAATTACATTAAATCTAAATTATTGTAGTGAAATTATAACTTTTTTTAACTCATTGTTATAATAATTTTAATATAATTTTTTCATGCTTTCTCTTTTTTTCCTACTTAACTAATTATTGAATATTTTATTTATTTAACATAGAAAATATGAATAAAATATAATAAAAATAAACAGATATGAATAGTTCCTCTATTAGACATTAGACATGATATATATTTCAGGATTCACATAAATGTTGACCATTTTTGTTATTGTGATGAATAGTTCCTATACATTTTACTTATTAAAATAGAAATTATATATAAAGGATGTTTTTATTAATTCATGATCGTTATCTATAAATTACTATACTTCCAACTTTTGACAAAAGCACTACAAACTTTATGCTTTTAATTTCAAATAAAAGCTTCTATAATCATAAAATTGGTATTTGCAAAATTATTAATAATAGATCGATATTGCCCGTACGTTGCAAGGGTAAAATTCCGGTTATGACAAAAAACTGAAGGATCGAAAGGACAGAGGGCACAATTCTGTTTGGGTAGGAACAAAAAACTTTATAAAGTTATATATATATATATATCTTAATATGTATATCTACCTATATCTATAAACAATACAATTCAGGATATTATTTTTACTATTTATTGTAAAGATTGTAGATAAAATTATTATATTAATATTTGTTGAGAGAATATTAGGTGAAGAGTATGTGAGGTTATAAAAGTAATATTACTTTTTGAATGGAAAAATATGTTGGTACAAACATAAATAATATATATATATATATATATATATATATAATTGAAATTAAAAAATTCAAACACATAAAATAATTTTTTGAGATACAATAAGGAAAAAAAACAACAAACTAAAAAAATGAGAGGAGAATCACGTGTTAATTCCTCCAAAGCATTTGAAGTGTTTTTTTAATTTATTTCTTATAATGAATATTATAAATAATATGATATATTTCTATAATATAAAAGTAAATATTAAATCTTTTTATATATATATATATACATATATATAAATAAGTAGTTGTTTTGGGATCTAAAAAAGGAAATAACTTTTTGTCCAAAATAGGGGCATTTTTATACTTTTTGTTCGGATCTCAAATAGGAAATATTTTCCAGCCAACATAAGGGCATTTTTGTATTTTATTTTGTTGGAATCTCAAAAAAGAAATATTTTCTCGCTCAAAACAGGAGCATTTTTTTTATTTTTTATGTCAATTACATTAAAAAATATTCATTATTCACATTTTAGATATACACGAAATTCAAAGTTATATTCACCGCAAGTAAATTAGATTTGATATAAAAATAATATTTACACTTATAATAAAAGTAGTTGTTTTGGAATCTCAAAAAGGAAATAATTTTCTGCAAAACAAGGATATTTTTGTATTTTTTTGTTTGGATCTCAAATAGGAAATGTTTTCCGGGCAAACATAAGGGCATTTTTGTATTTTTTTGTTGGAATCTCAAAAGGAAAATATTTTTTCGCTCAAAGTAAGGAGCATTTTTGTATTTTTTTTATGTCAATTACATTAAAAAGCATTCATTATTCGCGTTTTAAATATACACGAAATTTAAAGAAATATTCACTGTAAGTAAATTAGATTTGGTATAAAAATAATATTTGCACTTATAATATGTTTTTACTAAATATTTTTGTCAAATCAAAATTAAAATTTCATTTACATAATTAATACATATTTAATTACATAACAAAAATCAAATTAAAATCATCATAATCAATATTATTTTCTCCACGAAAAATTATTGTCTAAAATTAAATTTTAAGCAAATTATTATTTATTTTTTATTTATTATCTTCTCAATTAAATAAATTATTCAATATTTTCTTTTACTTGGACAAATTTTAATTTTCTTTTATACATTGATAAGCATATGCAAATATATTAAAATGAAAGATATGTATAAACAAAAACACATAGGGATGAATATTTTTTTATAAAAGCAAGTAGAAAATTTTAACTTAATTTACGAAATGAACAATTTACCTGAAATTACATTAATATCTAAATTATTATGGTGAAATTATATTTTTTATGTTCAACTTTTATGGTTATTATTATTATATTAATATCTACAATAGTATTTAAGATTTGAATAAAATTAAACTAAAAATCAATATATACTAAATTGTAATATCTAAATTTTAAATACCTATAATAGTATTTAAGATTTGAATAAATTTAAATTAAAAACAAAGTATACTAAATTATAACATCTAAATTATATCACAAAAATTGTAAAAACATAAATTTATTTAAAATATTATCATAAAAATAATATAGATATGTGCATAAATTATATAATAAAGAGCCTTAATATGAGTCATTTAATCCTTCATTAATGTTAAATTTAAACAAATCAAATCAATGACCGTTAATGTGAAGTTAAAAATTTGATCAATGGTTATAAATTCTTCAAGTGAAGTTGAATTTATTTTAAGCAAATACAACTCAGAATTTCTCTATTTGAAATACAATTTTTTTATATTATTTTATAATTTCTTAATTTTCATCTATTGATATATCACAAAAGATTTAAAGAAGAGGTTTTACAAAAAAAGATATGTTGAAATTAATATAGGCATTAACCATTAATATTTTTACTTGATTTTATTTAACCCTGTTGATATTTTTTTTCAAATTTTTAATTGTTTTTTTTTATAGATTTTAAGATTTTAATTTGTAAATATAATTTTAAATATTTTAAATTAATTTTAAAAAAATCTGGAAAATAAAATTTACTCCATAAAATCTTATTGACTAAAATAAAAAATATTATTATTCATATTTGAAACTAAGATAATTTTATATTATATTATATTATTTTATACTATGATTTTAAAATGTTTTACTTTAAAATTTATTTTATTTTTATATCATATTAAAATTTGTGATATTTATACGAGGGGTCAAAAACTTCTTTAGTTTTAAAATGTGTTTAGTATTACATGATCGAGTTTTTCATATTTAAAAGAAATCAATTATATATTGAATCTGTTTGTTTAAACTTAATTTTAAAAAGTATTTTTTAATAAAATAAATATTTTTTTGCTTTTTTATGTGTTTATCTAAATTGATTTTTTTTAAAAAAGAAAAGGACAAAAAATGTTTTTTTAATAAATAAATCCTATCTGGTTTTTAAAAATTCAGTTTTTTAAAAAACACTTTTTTAAAAGTATTATTTTAAGTTTAAACAAATTGATCACTACTTATGCATTTATTAATAAAAAACATTATTTTTTAATAATTATATTACTAATATATTTTTAAACATAAACAACTTTAAAATTCGTGTATTGCACGGGAGAAAACCTAGTTAACGTACAATTGAAGAATAACTAAAAGACAAAAGACACTATTGCAAGGGCAGTGCATTTCCAATTTTAGCCTTTTGTCTGTGTTTATGTTATGGGGAGTTACATGCTTTTTTTTTTTTTTGGTGCATGTGCATGCTTGCCTTTTGTGTTACAGACGGTTTTTTTTTTTTAATGGGTGGATGTGCATCCTTTTATATATATATATATATATATATATATATATATATATATATATATATATATTATATATATATATATTTTGTATAGATTAAACAATGGCATTTTTAAATTTATATATATTTTTTATTTTATATATACATTTATATTGTGGCGATTTATATAAATTTCTTAGGAGAAACCTTTTTTTTTTTGAGGAATAAAGACTAAACAATAAAATCTATGTCATTTGGGTGATAACTGTTTTGTAAAATTAAGAGATATGATTATAAAATAAAAACAATAAAATAATTTTTTTATCTAGAATTCCAATGCATGCTTTAATATGTTTTTTTAGTGTAGCAATATTGTAATTGTATTTTTATTTTTTTGCTGATTAAAAAAATATAAAATTTGTGTCTTTTAGGTGACAATTGTTTTGTAACTTTTTTTTTGAGGAATAAAGACTAAAAAAATATAAATCTGTGTCATTGGGTGATAAGTGTTTTGTAAAATTAAGAGATTTATGCATGACTATTTAGTAGAAAGTTTGTAAATTTGTAACTATCACGAGTTAAGGAAAAATAATTAGCAGCTAAACTTAAAATCACTATTTTTAATTTTTTTTATTCCTGGTTTAAACTAGAATTGTCTTTTTAAGAGGATTATAAAATAAAAATAATAAAATTAAAAGTTTTTTTTAAAATCAATTTTATCCAGGTCTATTTCATCACTAAATTAAACGGGACTATATCTAATTTTTATTAAAAAATAATTTTAGTTTAAAATATAGAAAATATTAAATATGTGATAAAAAAGAAAAAAATAAATAAAATATAATTTTTAAATATTAATTAAGCGAGTTATATGAATTTTAATTTTATACTTTTTTTAAAAAAAATTTACCGCCTATTTTTTATTTAGGTTATAGTGACTCACAATGTAAAAAGTAAGACTATAATTATAATCTCATGCACAAATTATGGAATTGTGTACACAATTTTTAAAATTTATCTAGAAATATAAACTTGATAGATGGGTGACAGAAAAAGAAATGGCTTTTTTATTTAATTTTCTCATTAAATTCAAGTTAACAAACTAGAATAAATAATTAGAATAAATTGAAAATAAGATGTTTAATTTAAATTAAAAAGTACCAAAAAAAGCATTTTTATTTTATTAATTATAAATTTATTTGCAGATTTATTATAAATTCAAAATGATTTTTAATTTATAATAAATTTGTAATAATTTGATTAAATGAAATTACTAATTTTTTGATAACCATTTTCAAAAAATCACAAACAAATCTCCAATGATTAAATTCAAGATAACAAACTAGAAGAAATAATTAGAATAAATTTAAAATAAGAAGGTTTAATTAAAAAATAAGAAGGTTTAATTAAAATTATTTTTATAGTTTATGCACCAAAATAAGGATGTTTAATTTAAAATAAACGTGTATTTATTTTATTAAGTACAAGGGTTTTAACTACTACGGAACTTCAACTAGGGTTGGCAAAACGGGCCAGCCCGGCCCGTTTTGGCCCGGCCCGCCTGTGGCCCGCCGAAAACGGGCCGGGCCGGGCTGGCCCGCCTAGCTGCGGCGGGCTGCTGGTCCTGGCCCGCCAGTTTTTTTTTTTTTAATTATTGTAAATAAGATATAAATAAAATGATCTTGTATCACTTATATCATAAGAGGACAATAGAGAGTATTTTTGTTACTGTGAAGTGTGAACACAATTAAAAATAATTGCAATATTGTTTCATTTTCTTCAATAAATCACAAACTAATAGTTTTTTAACACCACAAGTTCAATATCATCATGAATAACATCAAAAAGGCTTACCACAAACTAATAGTCTTTTAAAAATACATCACAAAATATTAATAGTCCCTAATAACTTATATTATTTTATATATATTAATTAAAAAAAAAAAAAAAAGGCTGGCGGGCTGGCGGGCCGGCCCGCCCCACCTGTGGCCCGGCGGGTTGGCGGGCCAGGCGGGCCGGGCCAAAGCGGGCCGGCGGGCTGCAAACCCCACCCCGCCCCGCCAAAGTGACAGTGGGCCGGCCCGCCTGGCCCGGCCCGCTTTGCCATCCCTAACTTCAACACCCAAAAAACTACTTAAAATTACTAATGTTTTTATAACCATTTTAAGCAAATCACAAATCAATTTCCAATCATTAAATTCAAAGTTAAAAAACTAAAATAAATTAAATATTAAAGTCATACTTACCAAATTAATTATTTATTTTTCTTAAGAAACTTCCCGTAAGTTTTATTTTTAGAAGAAAAGAAAATTAAACCTCTAACAAATAAACCATAGTAGTATCAAGGGGGTCTAGCTCAGTTGGTTGAGCAAGGTGTATCAGTGTTGTAAACTTCCTGGTACTGTCTTCCATTCCTACGGATAAAAAAAATAAACCATAGTAGATGGGTGACAGAAAAGAAAAAAGCTTTTCTATTTAATTTTCTCATTAAATTCGAGTTAACAAACTAGAATAAATAATTAGAATAAATTTAAAATAAGATGGTTTAATTTAAATTAAATTAATTTTGTATGACAAAATTAATTTCATTTTTTTATCTACTTTTGTTATTCTTTTTCATGAATCTAATTTTCAATTTCCTTATGGAAGGACATTTTAAATAATTTGAATAAATTTTTGCAAACAATTAAAAATAATCTTAAAAAGAAAAATTACTCAATAAAATCTAATTAAGTTAAATAAAAAATATTATCACTGAAAAAAGATTAAGAGTTAAACTTAAGATCGCTATTTTTAATTTAGGTTATAGTGACTCACAATGTAAAAAGTAAGCTTAATTGTAATTTTTACCCCAAACTTTTTAATTTTTGGCGAATTTTACCCCCAACAAATTAATTTGGCGTATTTTACCACCAACTTTTTACTTTTTGGCGGATTTTACCCCCAACAAATTAATGTGGCGCATTTTACCCCCAACTTTTCAAAATTTGCAACTTTTGAAAAGTTGGGGGTAAAATGTGCCAAATTAATTTGTTGGAGGTAAAATCTGCCAAAAATTAAAAAGTTGGGGGTAAAATGCGCCACATTAATTTGTTGGGGGTAAAATCCGCCAAAAAGTAAAAAGTTGGTGGTAAAATGCGCCAAATTAATTTGTTGGGGGTAAAATTCGCCAAAAATTAAAAAGTTGGGGGTAAAAATTACAATTAAGCCTAAAAAATAAGATTAATTTACTAAATAATAACACAAGACATATATAATTATACAAGATAATAATATTATTTCTATTCACTTGAGTATTCTTATGACCAAATTTGTTTAGAAAATGAATAAATTATATGTAAGTTATTAAATTAAATTAATATTTTATAACCAAATTAATTTCATTTTTTTATCTATTTTTGTTATTCTTTTTCATGAATCTAATTTTCAATTTTCTTATGGAAAGACATTTTAAATAATTTGATTCAATTGGTAAATACTGTAAATAATTAAAAAAAATCTTGAAAAGAGAAATTACTCAATAAAATCTAATTAACTTAAATTTAAAATATTATTAATATTTTGGATTAATTGGTAAATATGATAAATAATTAAAAGTAATTTTAAAAAGAGAATTTACTCAATAAAATCTATTTAACTTAAATATAAAATATTATTATCTAGATAATATTGTTGGTGATAGTTGTTTTGAGTATTTGATTTCTTAGTGTGAAAGTGTAAATAAAATTAGTGTTTTATGGGAAATATATATATATATATATATATATGCAATTTGATTAAAACCTATGTTGATGGGTAAAGGTTTTTCATAAGAGTAAAATAAATTAAAAGTGGGGAGGTTTAATTTATTTATTTTTTACTTAATTTCACTATTTTATTTTATTGTTATTCTTAGAATAAAAAGTATGTACCATTTGATTTGACTGATAACTGAATGTGAAAGTGTAAATAAAATTAGTGTTTTATGGAAAATATATATGCAATAATGGTCGACCCAGCATAAGAGGAACAGTGTCGGCGCTGCAACCCAGTTTGTTCTAGTTTGCGTTGTCTCTGAGGTTGCTATATTAGATCCTGTTCTTGATTCTTGATTCTTGATACTGTTTAACCACCCAATTGTTTTAGTCTTTTTTGTATCTCCGTTCTTGCCACCACATTGTATAAAGATTTGATTTTTGATTTGATTTTCTTCATTTTTTCCCAATTTCATTTGGGGTTTCAGAAATATCACCGACTATGCTATTGTGTTTGACGATGAAAGGGTGGAGAAGAAGTTGGATGGAAGCAGTGACGTGTCGAGATCTTGAGTGAAACAACATTTTTGCCTTCCTTTTTATTTTAATAAGCATCTTTCCTCCCTGCAAAAATGTTTTGAAGAAATGGACCAAGCATATGAATGGGGAAGAAGGGCAAGTCTGGATTTGGCTGACAGGTCTCTATTGCTCTGCAATGTTAAGGCAAATCTGTGTGCTTAAATAGAATTGTTTCATTTGATATGAGAAAATTTTGAGTTCTATGTTGACTTTGATTTTCTTGCTGTTAGCTATTTCAATGCAGTATTGGTGCATTCTTCCCATTTTTTAACTAATCGGAGATGCTATGCAGGGTAATAGCCTCGTGAGGATTCTCTATGTCGCAGCTCATTGATTTCTTCTCAAGTGAAATTGAATGTGCCAGACAGTTCCAAACCATTTTTATGTACGTAAGTTTACGATACAACCTTTCACTTCCTCATTCTCTCCTTAAATCCGGTTCACTGTCTATTTAAAGGAGTCTCTAACTTATTCAGCAAGTGTCCATTAACTCTCTTACTTCTTCACACTTTATTTTTGAAATTGAAAGCCAATTGTGCTCTGCAATACTGAATTGTGTGAAGATGGAAGATCCATAGAGCATTTTGAGGAAGAAAGCGAAGGCCCTTATCCACACCGTTAACATGAACGATGAGGTAGTTTGATTTATCAATTATTATTGTGTCATTTTTCTCTGAAATTAAATTTAACAGTTGGGGTATCATTCCATGCTGGATTATTAGCATGTGGAAAGAGTTGCAGACTCAGGTGGACCCTGAGGCCAGACTTAAACAGAGGCATCTATCAAAAGGGGAAATTCGAGATAATGAAAGGGTTCATAGATTTGGGGTTGCATTTTACGGAAGGGCAGATTGTTGTGTGCCAGTAATTGCTGGGTTATCTACTAGATTGGTAAACATATTTATCCATTAGCCATTTTTAGTAGTGTTCCTGAACAAACAAATTTGGTATTGCATGTGTTAGCCATTTTTTTTGTTGGTGTATTCAAGTGAAAACTTGGAACATATTCACTTAATACAATGATTTTAATTGTTTTGATTTGATGCTAAACTTAGCAATTAGTTTATGTTGGTGGAATGGATCTGGAAGCAATGCATTGTTGCATGAGTCTTGAATTTTCAATAAGAATTCACAGTTTGTTATTGGACAGTTTACGAATTGTGGCTCTTTTTTTTTTATTATTATTTTTTTTTATTTTTTTTTATCATCAAACTAATCAAGCGAACACCTCTTAGACTCCAAATGAAAATTTATGGAATGTCTCTGGTCAAAGACTTAAGAAGTGAAGAAGTATTTAGGGAGGAGTCAAAAAGACCTTTACAATGTAATGGGATCTGGTTTCTGACTAGTATTTGACTATATGTTTTTGTTATCTATTTTGGATTAATAAATGCAGCGAGGTTTGAATCAAGGTATTCAAAAGCAATGCAATCAAATGAAAAAAGATATTGAGGTTGTGGATTTGTAAGAGGAAGATGAAGAGGACCGTGGAGAGACTGTGTGGGGGCATGTGCAGAGAACTATATTGTTGATGAGTTTTGGATTTGTTCTGATGTATAAGAGAGATTGTTCTATGGAAAGTGCGTGAAGATTACCCCTACAAGGGTTGAGCATGTCAAACAGTACAAATGTCCATCTTGCAGCAACAGGAGAGCGTGCTCCACCCTGACAATGGTTAGGATAGTGACTACTAATTTGTTTAGTAGGTCAAGTTTGTTAGTCTTGATGTCAATTTCAGGTATATTGTTTTAGATGTTACATTAGGTATATGAGTTGTTGAATTATCTACAATTAGGATTTGGTATGTATTTCACAATTGTACTTTAATATTGTTTTGATATGTGCTTCCTTAAATTTAATGTAGTTGGCTTTAACTGTGTGTTTGTCATGACTTATTGAAGTTCATATTATCCCTTGTGATGACATTCTTTTCTATTTTTTTTTTACAATAATTATTTTCTAATTCAAGTTCTAACATTGTCTAGGGAAAGATTCTAACATTGGCTTTAACTGGTCTGTCTGTTATTGATATCAGTCCTAGATTGTCTACAAAATGTCATTTATTAATTGATTGGTTAGAAACATGATGTCATAATGAAAGATAATTAATTGATGGCTTAAATATGTTTCGGATTCTTGAAATATTAGCGAATTTTGCATTGGTCCCTATTAAATTTTTGCTTTCTTTTGGGTCCCTATTAAATTTTTGCTTTCTTTTGGGTCCCCATTAAATTTTTTATTTTGTTTTTGGTCCCTAAAGTATTATCTAAACCACTTTTTAAAGCAATTTAAAGTGCTATCTAAAATATTTAGGGACCAAAAACAAACAAAAAAATTTATTGGAGACTCAAAAGAAAGCAAAAATTTAATAGGGATTCAATGCAAAATTCGCTAATATTTCAGGACCCAAAACATATTTAAGCCTTAACTGATTGGTTAGAAACATGAAAAAGTTATCTTTATTGAGGATTTTGGAATATTAATGCAGATTTTTGAAAATTTTAAGCCGCAAAATGGAAAATAAAGAATTTATTATTACTTTGATAAGAAGAATACTTTTGAGTTTCTCAACTGATGTCCTAGCACGTATTAATTAGTTTTAAAAAACAAACAAAAAAATTTATTGGAAACTCAAAAAAAAGCAAAAATTTAATAGGGATTCAATGCAAATTTCGCTAATATTTCAGGACCCAAAACATATTTAAGCCTTAACTGATTGGTTAGAAACATGAAAAAGTTATCTTTATTGAGGATTTTGGAATATTAATGCAGATTTTTGAAAATTTTAAGCCGCAAAATGGAAAATAAAGAATTTATTATTACTTTGATAAGAAGAATACTTTTGAGTTTCTCAACTGATGTCCTAGCACGTATTAATTAGTTTTATGGAATAATGTTTAGTTTTTCTACAATAGTATCACTAATTTGAATATTAAATTCTTAATTTAATTTTTATGTATTGATAGTTTAAAAGCTTTTACACTATTAATTAATTAGTAATTAGAAATTATTTTCAATATTTTTTTAAAGAATCATTATGACACTCAACGAATTTACTATTAATGTCAATATGTAATTAAATGATAATATTAAAAACATAGATAAAAAAATATTAATAATATATATTTGTTTTTTTTTTGACAGCATAATATATATTTGTTAAAAAAACTTAGACCTTTTAAAAATAATATAGGATCTTAGATTAGGTTGTGACAACTCGATCATATTCATCTTCAAAATACACCGAACCTAATTTTTAAAATCCAAACCCATCCAAATCAACTTCGGATTTGGTTGGATCTTAATCACTCCTAATAACATCTTTGAAGTGAATTAAAATTGAGAGAAAAAAACTTACTGACAAAAACTTTTTTGAAAAAGATGTTTGGTAAAATAATCAAAAGTGAAAAAAATTATTAGAATTCTTTATTATAGAAATTTTTAATATATAATTAAAAGTTTAAATATAAAACCAACTAGCACATAGACACGTGCGTGCACATACATATATATAATTTTACTATAAAAAAACATTTTTCTATACAATCTAAAAGAATAATTAGATTATTTTAAAATTGATTTTCACTTATGTATGTTCCATCTATTTTTCATGTAATTAGGAAAGGGATCAAGGATACAGGGAGTTGAGATTCAGGGACAGAATTACACTCATCTTAATTTTGTTCTACAATTCTAATAATTCATGAATGATAAAGGTATGGGCTGGGAAAAATATATTTGTCCAATGGAACATGAATTCAAACATAGGAGTAACTGATGTTTAAATTCAGATAAAAAGACTACTAGCTATTGATAAATAAAATTTGGACTGGGAACAATATATTTCTCCAATGGACTAGGAATAATATATTTCTTATTGGTCCCTTATTTAATTTTCAAAATTTCTAATTGTCTTTCATATGCAACAGAGCTACTGAGGGATCTAGCTCAGTTGGTCGAGTATGGTAGGGTGCGTGAGTTATTTGTAAACTCCTCGGTATCGTGTTCGATTCTTCTTACGGATAAAAAAAAAATGCAACAGCTGCTTGCTAGAGGCAGTGAATTACTCAAACCCAACTGTAAAGGTAACATCAAATGCAAATGTCTTAAAAAGAGATTTTCACTTCTTTCCTTTTGTAACTTTGATGTTATTAGGATAAATTGATTTTTTTTTTCATACTTTCCTTTCTATGTTAGTTTCCCTATTTCCTTATTCCCTATTTTAAATAGAAGTTTTGAGGTGAGAAGTGCTTTCAAGCAAGACGGGTTCTAGCGTGCACAAGTAATGAAAGTTAGGCACGATGCTCAAGTTTTTTTAAGCCATGCGATATACACTTATTTTATTCAAAGGCTGAGATTAGGAACCACGGGAACCGGATGGAAAGATTTTAAGGTGAAATATTTGTTTTAAAATATTTCCAACTCAAGTCCACGTGTTCATTGTAGCGGGCACTTTGGGTGGTCCCCGTCAGTTGGAGTTTGTGTTTTGACTTGGTCGTGTGTCCCCCATCTCGTTCAACAGTTTTGCCTTCCTTTTTCGGCGACTCATATCGGAGCATAGAGACACCATTTTTTAGCGAGGTAGCTTTGATCGAGTACTCTTCTTGTTGTGTATTATTCTTCTGAGGGCTGAACTGGTTCTTTAATAGAAGTTTGAACAACATTTAACAGCGGCTGGTTGGATTTGTGGTGTTGGTTTGTGTCCTAACTTTGTCTGAGTATCCAACTGCAAGGAGATATCACCTGCAAAAGGTACTGGTTTTGTAATGGTTTAATTTTCCTTGGGTGGATTTGTGTGGTTGGTTGTTATTAGACTGTAACTGTGTCGGAAGTATCTAACTGTGTGAAGCCATCAGCCTTTGGTGGTAATCGTTGTGAAATAGAAATTGTAAGACCGTTTAATGTTCCTTGCGTGGATTTGTGGCGTTTGTTTTTGTCGAACCAAATCTAATCGGAGGTATCTGTACATAACAGGACTAACTTGACGGTTAGTGAACGACAGAAAAATCTGAAATGCCAAGACTTTAACGACAACGGCGGTACAAATAGTGCGCCCACAAATCTGATCTGTTACACAAACTGCAAAATGGCCAATCGAAAATAATCTCCCGCGTTAATCTGCTACTACCACTGAGGTCAGATGTAGCTCACACTCATTATCAACATTCTAAACGAGAAAGGGGACATTACAACCAGATTTCATTTACAATCCACGCTAGAAATAACTTTCATAAAATTTTATTTAGATTTCATTTACAAACCACCTGGAATAATTTTTACAAAAAATAAAAATAAAAATAAATCTTATTTTAGCTTCCTATCCGGTTTCATGGTTCTTAATCACAACCCTTGAATAAAATAAGTTTATATCAGATGACTGAAAAAAACTCGTGCACGGTGCCCGACTTGCATGACTTGTGCATGCTAGAATCCGTCTTCAAGCAATCTATACTTGGTTCATCCAGCCAGTCAGAACTGAAACAAGTAGACAATAGAATTGAAAACATCATGGGATGATTTACTAATTTAAGAGTGTGTCAGTGCTGGTACTTTTTTTGCTTCCCCTGTCTTTTCTTCTTGAATCCACCTAAACTTTGGTATCATAGACTTGCTTCCCCATTAGGTGACTCTAAATGCTGCTGCCTTTTTCTCTTTGCAGGTTCATTTGGGACAGTGTACAGTGCTCAGTGGCATGGATCAGTAGGTGTTACTACACACTTCTTTTTACCATGTTGAATTTTATGTAGGGTATTCCTATTTTATCATATTTAGTTTGATTCCTACTAATAGACGTGGGACTTCTGCAAGGAATAGTTTTCACTTATTTCCTTTTAAGCATCAAAGCTGTGAAAACTCATGCTTCTACTTATTCAAAATCTCAATTTCTTACTATTCCTCTAACTTTTGTTTATTAACTAATTATCTCATTATGTTATTTTCTTTATTTTCTGTCAATATCTAAGACTGATAATTTTTATATTTGTTTCTTGCTGACAGACGCCTATTCTGTGTTCGGTCAAGTAGGCAAGGTTAGTTTCTGAGTTGCAAAACCAGGTAAAATTCTGAGTTTTTTCTGTGTCTAAAAGTTATTAATATTACTGTTTAATATTTTTTTATTGGTCATAGTGAGATCTGAATCCTTTTGCAAATTGTTTTTTCCCTATCTGTTCGGTTAACTTTCGAGTTGAATTTTAACGTATATAAAATTGTTTGTTTAGTGTGTTTTCTTCCTTTTAAGCATTAAAGCTTTGAAAACCAATGCTTCTACTTATTCAAAATCTCAATCTCTCAATATTCCTCTAACTTTTTCTTATTAACTAATTATCTCTATATTACCCTGCACAGTAAGCCTAACTTAGCTTAATAAATTCTGTTTTAAGAATGAATCTTTGTATTTATGTTGGCAATTTACAAATGTTTTTTTTTTGAAGAAGTTTGCAAATGGTTAATTATTTTTTTTTATATGTGGGAATCTTTATTCACGTGGAAGATGGTTATAAATTTATTATTCATCATTGGGTAAAATATGTTTTTGGTCCCTGTACTTTCAACAAAACTTGGTTTTAGTCTCTGTACTTTTGAATCAACCATTTTAGGCATCAAATTTTGAAAAACACTTGCTTTTAGTTTCTCATCTAATGGTGTTAATACTGTTAACGGAAATACAATTTTTGACGACTATAAATCACAACAAAATACACATTCCTCATATATTTGAACTTAATATCATTGGCAGCTAAACACCACTACAAAGATTATTAAAAAAAAAATATTCAAACTCAACGAGAAGCTCGTCTCTTCCATTACAGTCTATTTTTTTAATAATCTTTGTGGCGGTTTATAGCCGCTGAAAACTGTATTTCCGTTAACAGTATTAACACCATTAGAGGAGAGGGACTAAAAACAAGTGTTTTTCAAAGTTTGAGAACTAAAATGGTTGATTCGAACAGGAACTAAAATCAAGTTTTTCTGAAAATACAGGAACTAAAGACATATTTTACCCCTATCTTCTCACTTAATGCTTCATTACAGGGGGAATCTTTAACAATCTAATATTCATAGATATCTTATTCTGCCTTTGAAAAATTTTCAGGTTTTGGTTCATTCTCTGCTTAATGCAATTGACTATTGTAAAGGTAATGGGAGTGGAGGGATAAAGCTGTTCAGCCTAATAATTAAACTACGGGGTTGATTGGTTTCATCATTTATAGGTAGTTTCAAATTTTTTAATAGATGATAATACTTTTTATGTTTTATTGATAGATAAATGTATCGTATATCTAGCAAGTTTATGATTATTTGAATTAGTTTGTGGGCTTTACTCAAAAGATGGGTTGTTAGTGAGAAGGTAACAAGAACAATTAGACCCTGTTTAAGCACATTTAGCTATCAAAATGAGATCTAATTAAATGGATTTATATTAAAATTTAATATAAAATTGCTAAAATTGTTAAAATTATTTACAGGCAGCAGTGTAAGGACCAATACAAAGTGTGTACAAAAAGCCAAGAGTAGAGCACTTGCCATTCGGAAAAGGTGCCCGAGAGCTCAAAGGGAAAGGGAACTGCACTTTTCAAGGTTGAGGCCTAGATTTTGACAAATCCTTATTAGTAGAGTCACAATGACACCTGAGTTTTATGCCAGTAAATAAATTGGTTTGTCTGTTTGAATATGTTTTTATTGACCTTTATGTATGTGCGTTTGGTTGTCTGTGTGAGTGTTCTATTTAATCTTTTGCCTTTGGAGTGAGTTGTTAGTGAATGGTTTAGACCTCAAAATGGTATGTATTGAATGGTTTATCAGCCATACAATTGGCTTCCCCATAGATGTGCTGGATGTGGACTTGCCTAGATCGATTTTTCCATCGAAGGATTCTATCAACCATGTTGCTATAAGGATTGTGTTCTTTAAAATATATAATATAGATTAAATAGAAGCCATCGTAATTCAAAGGTTATATTAAATTTTTATACTCTAATCAATAGTTATGAATTAGTTATTTATAGAAACTGATATTAGGAAGTGTGTTCAGTTGATACAAGCTAATATACGCATTAAGCATGTATAAAGTTTTTTATTTATTTATTTATTTATTTATTTTTTTTTTTTTTACGGTAAGCATGTATAAAGTTAATATACTATTGATTGAGATAAATAAAAGCACCAAAAATTTATTATTAATCAAATTTGAAAATGAATAAAATATTATATCATTGATTTTTTAAAAAATATATAATTTTATTTTGAATTAGAAAAATCATTTTAAAATTTAATTTCACTTTATATCATGTTAAAGATAAAGACAAAAATAACTCCAACATTGCATCTTGATCATTATTACTTTCATCATTTAACTAATTTGGATTAAATTGGGTACAAAATTATTTGAAAATAAAAACAATTTAAAAAATTTCTTGAATACAAAGGAAGTTATTTTTATTTTAATTGAATCTAACATTATGTGATCTTGCGTATACTTTTTGGCCGCATACCCAGAGACTAAATAGGTAGGCAAGGATTGGAAACATTAACTATAATTTTTTTTTTACTTAACATTAAATATAATCTTAAAAATAATTACTTAATAAAACTCGATTGACTTAAATCTAAAATATTAAATATTAAGATGATTTTATATTATATCGTTGTTTTCTTTAAAATATAAATTTAGCTGTGATTTAAAATATTTTACTATAAAATTTAATTTTAGTTTGTTTCATGTTAATTTTGATTTGTGATAACCAAAATCAAATGAGTTTTTATTGAATTATATACGATACAAATAATAACTAAAATTTTATATACAATACAATAGTTTAGTTACTATATAATTTTAGTTTTTTTTTCTATTTTTAATGATAAATTTGTATTTAACATATGTGAAATTGAATTATATTAATGAAATTTTGAAATAAACTATTTAATTGTAATTATTTTAAAGATGAATTTAGAAATGAACAAGTTTCGTTTAACAATCTGCATAATAATATTTTATTATTCATTACAAATCTTTTTATATATATATATATATATAGATATAACGAAGCTTATTATTCGTTTAACAATCTACATAATGAATTATATTTTATTAAAAAAATTTATAATATAATTCAGTTTTTGTCAATTAATATTATTTGATTCAAAACCACTGCAAATGATCCGTGCATCGCACGGGATTCGGACTAGTATCCTACATTGTGCAATTTTTGTTCCTACCTAAGGTGAAGACTGAAAACAAATAATGAACAAAGAAAATGTCAACTAATCTATTTGTGTGCATGTTACTCATTGAGATTTTTAGTTTTCAATTATTATCTAAATCCTGCCAAATAAATAAATTAAATAATATGTAAGCAGCAAAATCTTCTATATCACGTAAATAAAATATCTAAAGATAGAGACAAAGAGTATCGAGGGCAAATAACCATTGCTTTTAACCGAAATTGAAATATCCATTACTAACAATCGAATATTGAGGGCCCATGTTAAGGAAAGAATAGAGATTAGTCAAGTAATTGGAGCTCATAAACAAAGAAATCTATAATGCATAAAAAACGTAACCTAATAAAATTGTCATATACTTAAGATAAACAATTTGAGTTAATAAAATCATTGATGTCTAGCATAACATATTCAATTGTTAAAAAAAAGTTCATCAAAACATATGAATTACCTACGCTGAATTCTTCAATAGGTGACATAATTATGGTCTTCCATATCCTACTTCAACATCCAAATTGCACGCTTCAAAGTCTTCTACTGCTTGCACCAAGTCTCTTCTTGCTATTTTAAGTTCTACCTCTATTTCTTTCATCTTTGCCTTCAAAGTCTCTGCTTTCATCTCTAAAGCAGTCACATTCTCCTCCCTCTTCCTTTTCAACTGAACAACTCTCTCAACATGTTGTTTCATACGCAAGGCAGCTTGAACATGGGGTTCCAACCAGGTCAAATCAAATCTAAATGGCTGAAGTTCATCCCATAAGATTTGGAGATGATTACAAGCATCACCATCCATATCTTTTATCTTTTTGTTCTTAAGAAAATGCAAGACTCGACCCAAAGCTCTGAATGCGTATTCAATAAACATACTAGTTCCTTTCCGCTGACTATCAATTAGTGAGGAATGCTGTGAGCATACTTCTTCTAGTAATGGAACAAAAGTTTTTTCTATTTTCCCTAAACCTCTGAAATCCACTAACTCATCAAGTGAGGTTGTGACCATTTCCTTGGGTAAAGGATCAGCAGTGTGTTCAATATGCTTGTCATCAATTTTGCTAACTGGTTGCTCTACTTCATTCAGATTCAAATGTTCTGACTTGCTGACCAAATTCTCAACTTCAATTATACAAGTATCATTCACAATAAACCCATTGCAAGGATCACACAGTTCATCTAAAGGTATGAATGATTTGAAACCCCAATAAAACTCCTTTGTATTGAACTCGTGCCTAATTTCTAGCAAATTCATATAGCAAGAGTTAGTCGTGTTTTGGATTAAAATTCAAATGACATGATTATCAAATGGATATAATTACAATTCACAAGTAATCAATCATTATATGGGAAGGATCCATGTTCATCTCATTGCAACATAAACATCACGCCTAAGGGTGTTCAATTCAAACTGCACTGAATTGAATTGTGATAAACTGTTTTGAATTGTAAATGTAGTTCGTCCGAACTGAACTAAATTGTCAAACAATTCAGATGAACTGAACCAAATTATTTTAGAGATGCATTGAACTAAACTAAACCATTTGAACTGAGTTGCTCTCCAAACTGTTTTGAACTGCTTTTAAGGGATATTTGTTTTGAGAAAATAATTTTTATTTTCACTTTCTTTTTTTATTTTCACTTTTAAGAATGATTTGATTGAATATTATTGTCCATTTTTTTTAAAGAAAAAGGTTAATATCATTGACGTTCTTTCAGTACTTGAAATAAGAATTAGTTAAACTTGTGAGTTAAATGCTTGTAAAATTTTCTACATTTTTCATACAAGAATTGAGATGGAAAAAAAAAATCATTGAACAAATGAAATTGCAGAGAGATAAATAAACATAATATTGTGGTGATGAACAATGATTATTTTATAGAGAAAGACCAACTTGTCTACTCGTAATAATGAAATTCAACAATGGCATAAAACTGATAGATACAAGTTCTATGCAACATACGCTCTGTTCAATTCAATTCTTTTTAGCATCCCGTGTAGAAGTTCACCGAACTAAGTTTGTAAGTTCACCAAATTGCTCTTTTTAGCAGTTTAGTTTTTTTAAATTGAACTCTTAGACAGTGTAGTGCAATTTTTACTTAAAACAGGTCAGTTTTTATGAGACAGTTCAGGACAGTTCAGTATCAGTTCAGGGCAGTTCAATTTATTTTGAACAGCCCTAACACGCCTATGCATTCATGTAAGATATAACTTCATGTTTATAGATGATATAGAACTCGTAGTGTGAGTGGAGAGTAGAATTACTCTTGCAGCAGCTTTATCCAATCTATTAGAATCTAGTAATATTCTTATCATCATATGACTTCTATATGCAAATGATTTTGATCTACACATTTCTAACAAACATTTTTAAATAATAATGCATACCAATCAGAGTCACAAACAGAAATTAATTGAAATTGAATGTAATTAGGCTAACCACACTTGCTAGGAAAGATGAAATCTGAAAAAGATAAGGAATAGCTAAAGGATAAAAAAATTAGAGAAGAGACCATTAGTTGCTACTTGCTAGCTAACATAGTTCTTCTACCAATCATGTGTGACCCAACCAAAGCATAGTCTTTATGAAATTGCTAAGAAACGCAAGTTCTATCTATGAATGAAATAATATAGCCAAAAGCTCAATTTGTAAGGAGAGAAATGTGAAATATACCTTTTATCACAGTCATCTTGTTGTTGACCTGATTAACTAAAGCCAACTTGAAATTTGCAAATTTGGTCCAGCTAAAACGATAACAATAAGTAAAAGCATCGAAATAAATTGACAAGTAGTCCACGTTGTTCCCCTTTGGATAGATAACAATCCTCCTAGAAACAAGTTACAAAATATATTAGAAAATAAATAAAAATCGTGCGAAAGAGCAATGTATACAGTACATGCACTACAATTCAATCAATCACCATCTGTGGTCATCCATGTAGAAAGATTCCCAGTACTGTTGCTCGGAGTTGAATTTAGAGAAGTTCCTAATCGTGCACGTAAACTTCTCAAACATTTTATCTCCTGTGCTATGATTCTCCATTTAACAAAACCTGAGCATCAAAAAAACAATTATTAATTTTCACATTAAAACTAATGATTTTTTTTTTTGAATTAGCCAAAGATCATTAATATATAAAGAAAGAGTGGTACAAGGAATATCACTACCAATACAAAGTTAACACCAATAAAACGAGAGTCACCCATGAGGGGAACAACAGCAAATTCAGGAATATAATTAAAAACTATGTCTATGCTATTGGATGAAAGACCAAAATTTGTAAAGGAATCCGCTAACGTATTAACTGAAAAAATTCAAAGTCAGCTGCTCTCCAAAGAATCTCTTCAACCAGCTGAAAACACGGATGACTCGCTTTGTTTTTATCGGCGGATGACTCGCTTGAATAGAATCATTCACCAATTCAACTGCCGTTACTGAGTCAGTTTCCACGATCAACCTAGAAAAACCAAAACTGGCAGCCAATCTCATCCCATGCACGATAGCCCATATTTCCGCCGCCATGACCAAAGAACAAACTCTGAGTGTCTTAGCATATCCAACCATGAACCTGCCATGTTCATCCTTAACTACCCCACCACAAGCAGCTCTTGTGTTGGTATTTTTATAGCAGCATCACAATTAAGTTTCAGTGTTCCTGAATGAGGAGCGCGAGAATTCCAGCTTTTTTTAAAAAAAAAAAAAAAAAAAAACACGAGAATTAGCCGGGAGTAACTTACCTTCCAATTAATACGAGTAATAGAGAGGTTGTGACAACGTCAGAGTGGGAGGTATATATACAAAGTCCACGGGAGTTAGTTACTTATTCAAGGAAGAAGAAAGAAAGAAAGAACGCCAATGACGGTGTAGACATTAGGGTTGGCTTTGTAAATGTAGTGCAGTCCTTGCGACATGTTTCGTACTCCCTCGGTGCTATTATAATTGTCGTCTTAGGTTATATAGACCAATAAAAATTAATAAATAGATGAAAGAATAAAATAATTTTATGAAGGAAGTAATTATTTTCAATAGTTTTTAAAAACTAGTATTTTTATATATAAAAAACTAGTGTGTGTTCCCGAACGATGCACGGGGCAAATTATTTATAGGAAAGTAATATTTTTTTATTTCAAAAAATAAATTTAAAACTTGAAAAGAATAAATTTATAAAAAGTAATATAACATAACAATATAAATCTATTTTAACTTGTCATAGTCAAGTAACTTCTAAGTTATCATTTCATCCAGAAATTTGACAAAATTCTTAAATTGAACATGTTTAAGAGATTGTCTTTATTTTGTCATCACAAAAGGAATAGTAATTGAAAATTGTTTACGCTAAAATTTAAAAGGAATTCTAATATCATAATGTCTCATTAGTAACCTTAGAATAAACTCTTAAATATTATTCACCAAAAAAAATAAACTCTTAAATATTTTAACAATATTTAAATATTTTCAGTAAAAAATACAAATTTATAATCAACTTATTAGATATAAAATAAGTTAATATCATTACTTGAATTTTTTATAACCATTATTAATTTTAAATCGAAGTAAATAATTAATTGTAATTGTAGAAACAAAATACCAATATATATAAAGTTGATGATTATAGTTATTGCTACTTTGTTTCTATAATATAAAGGGTAATTTAACATCTTAAGATATGAAATCATCTTATGATGAGTCAATATAAATATCTTATTAATTTGGTGAGTCATATTAATTTTCTATTCTCCGAATAAAAAAAATATTAATTTTTTATTCTCTGTCATTATTATGAAACACCCATTAAGTAGGTTTCTGAACCATTTGAAAAAAATTTAATGAATTTTTAAACTATTTTCTTTAATTGTGTCTCTAAATTAAAAAGTGGGTCATTCAGGTTAGTTTTTAATGACTTGAAAGACAAAATATTATTTATTTAGGTCGAAAAGGAAAAATATGTTTGTAATAAGACACATAATTTACTATATTATTCATCAACTTCAATTTTTATCAATAATTAATAATAATAATAATAATAATAATTTCTAAAAATTAAAATAATGAAAGCAATAATAATGATATCAATTACAATGTTTTTAATGATTGTTAAATAGTTAGGAAACTTTGTTGGTCAATTACTAAAGAAATAAGTAATAATAATGATAAATAATAACATTTAAACATTGTTTTTCTTATATTTCAGGCCTTGTTTTAATTTAAATTATATTATATACAGAAAAATAGAGTGACAATAATTTTAGGCTACTCCTTTGCTCCCTTTTCTAATTTAAATTAATAATTTGATCATTCTTTTTTTAAAATAGAAAAATATAAATTGTAAAGACACTAAAAAATAAAATAAAAAACAGTTAATATCATTGTAAAATCAATTTCTTTGTAATAAGACTCATAGTTTTTTTTTCAAGACTAATAATTGTTTGTTGCAATTTCAATTAAGACTTCACATAGAAGTTTGAGAATTCTACAACTCCAAATATTGTTTATAAAGAAATTAACCACAATTTAATCTAAGTAACTTGCTAATCATTTTTTAGCTACTATTGCTTATATTTATACAAATATTATGTTAGACTTGTTGTTAGACTTATTATATTGTAGTTAGCATCGAAGAGTAAGGTGAAAAAAATTATCTAGGTACATTATCAAATGCTTTATTAATTTTTACTATTAAAAATATTACTTAAATGAATATCACTTTCACACTCATATTCAGATTCCCCCTTTATTAATTTTGACTAATGTAAATTTTGGTCCATAAAACAACAATTGAATTATTGTCCTTAATAAAATCAATTTTTAACTTGAATAATTGCCCTAGAATTCAAATTGGATTTTACTATGACAATAATTTGATTGTAGTTTAATGGATCAAAATTTATTTAGGGAATTAAATTTTTATCACATTTATTTTGGTCCATGAAACTACCATTAAATTATTACCCTAAATAAAATATGTTTTAAACATGAATCCTATTGCCCTAAAGAATTTATTTACAAAAATTAACATGAAATTTATTTTTACAAAAATAATTTATTTTTAAGAAATTTATTTTATGGCTGTAAAAATAATAATTTATTTACAAAAATTAATTAACATGTAATTTATTTTTAGAAATAATTTAATTTAAATGCATAATCATAATGAAATAAATTAATAGCAATTACATGGAAAAAATAAATTTCAAAAAATAATATTTTAAATTAGATTTTTTAGGACAATAATTCATTTGTCCCAAAGAAGGCAAGGTTAGGTGATTTCACGAGTGTTGCAATGCCTTTATTATAGGGGTTCTCTCTCTATATATATACTTAATTAACTTTAAGGAAATTCAATTATTATTAAAAAAAAATATAAAGGTTTCTCTTTATACTTTAAAGAAATTCAATTGTAATTACTAAAAAAGATATAAGGGTTTCTCTCAATACTTTAAGAAAATTCACTTATTATTAGTTAGCTACTTTGTCAATCTGATTCTAAATTTAACATATAAACATGAGCTACCTACTAAACTTTTTCTCCCTCATTAGTTCATGTGCTCTTATATATACTCTTCTTCATTATTGAATGAGGAAATGTCTGATGATTTTTTCTTATATTTTTTCTATCAATTATTTTTCTAATTAATTCTTAAATACAAAATATTTGATATTGGAACTGTAGAAGAAAGATGATTTCGTACACCTCATATTTATAATGATTGTTGTAAATATGAGCAAGCAAACAACTAATTAGAAAAAAATAAAAATAAAAGAACTGCATGAAAGACCTTCTAAATTTTTTTTATCACTAATTCAAAAATAATTAGAAAATAATTGATAGAAAAAAAAAAGCAATAAAACAAAATGAAAAACTTTGGTAAAAAATAAAAACAGAATGAAAAACATATGAAAAAGTTGATTTCAAATTGAAAATCAACAAAAAAAGAACAATGAGAGTAAATTAAAATAAACGCACCGCATGTTTTTGTATTCAGCGTTTTAAGGAAATAAAAAAAAAGTGATGATAGGAAAAAAAATTTGTCTACAAAAAAATAATTTTTAAAACAAAAAATAAATTTTAAAAATTGAAAAACATAGGGAGGAAGAGAAAGAACGAAAAAGAAAAAAAAAATTGCAGATGAAGGGAATAGAAAAAAAAATACTTTCTGCATACCTAATTATGTTTCGCAAAAGCTAGCTAACTATTGAAGCTTCAATGTGATGCACGTGAAGGTTGGCTAAACAAATTGTTAAACCAAAAAAGAAGAATCATCGATTTTTTTTTTAGTTCAATATAACAAACATAATCATGTGGAGAAAGAAAGTAAAAAAAATAAAAGTTATATAAGAACATAATAGAAAAAGAAAAAACCTTTGTACATACCTGGTTCCAAGTCTAATCTGTAAAAAAATACCGAAGCTAACTATTAAAACACATAAGCTAATCTGTAACTGTTGAAACAGAAAGAAAGACAAAAAAAAGAAAAAGAAAAAAAATGCAGAATAAGAATCAGGAAAAGGAAAGAAAAAAGATGGGAGAAAAGAAGAAAAAAAAAAAAACACTGAAGAAGAGAATAGAAAAAAGAAAAAACCTTGATCCAATCGGTGGTAGCATGAAGGGAGAAAAATGAATATATAGGCGACAGAGGAGTGGAAGATGTTCACTTGGAATATTCAATTAGAATTTTAAATGGGAATTCAAAATTCAAATTAAAACTAATCAATTACATACACTATTTCAATCAAACATTTATTTCCATTTTAAAGGTCCAGTTTTAATTGAAGCATGAATTATTCCGTAAATTTGAGGATGTATTTCAAATTTTCAGTTATTCTATTTTAATTTCTATGGGGGGGGGGGGGGGGGGGGGTTTATGTATACTCCTTTAAGTAATGAAGGATTAGTATTTTAGTATGTGCTTTATAAAGAACAAATATTTATTTTGCACAATTAATTTTTAATAAATAAACTTTTTTAAATATACAAATTATATTTTAAATTATATGATAAATTTTTAAAAATTTGTACATTAAATATTTTAGTACTCCCTCCGTGCTATTATAAATTTATATCAACATTAAATATTTTAGTCCTTTCAACATGTTTAGTACTCCCTCCGTGCTATAATAAATATTTTTGAACATATAAATTATATTTTATATTTATGATAAATATTTTACGATAAAATATGTTTTTAGTCCCTATACTTTTATTGAATCTTATTTTTAGTCCTCGAACTTTCCTATCATGTAATTTAGTCACTGAACTTTATACAAAATGTGTGTGTGTGTTTTTTGTTTTTTCTGAACTTACTTCATTTTCTGCATGTTTTTGAACTTTAAGTTGTAAAGAGGGACTAAAAATACAGTTTTTATAAAATTCAGGACTAAATTATACGATATGAAAATTCGAAAACTAAAAATAAGATAACAAAAATATAGGAACTAAAAACATATTTGACCCAATATTTTATATCAATATATTGTTATTTTTAATTACGAAACAATAATATCAGTTACGTTGATTCACGTCCAGAATCTGCACACGTAATTTATAATATTGTTGAATAATTTGTTTCCATTTTAAAAAAAATTGTATTTATTAATTGGTTAAAGACGTACAATTTTGTATGTCCTCAATTACTGAATGTCCTCATAAATGTCTTTCTCTCTAAATTTCTCCCACAATTTAAACCTCTCATAGCTGTGACGATTAATTTTTCTTTTTATAAAATAAAATATTTTTAAGTCAAAGTATTGAATACTGTGTACATATAGTATAATGCAATGTCACAATCAAAAAACATTATTCTAAATAAAAGTTTATCAAAAGCATATAATCGCACAATGTAAGCAGTACTATCGGATATTTCTCATTTACCATTAATCATAATGGGAGAAAAGGAATGTTTTATTACTCAAATTAATATACTTTAAGGATTTTTTCCCTCCTAAAAATCCGTCCAAATTCAGGTATTTTAGTCAATTAAATCACGTTAAACTTAAATCACTTTTAAAAATAATATCAACCGATTTCAAATATTTTAGACATTAATTATCTACTTAAATTCAAATTTCAAATATTTTGGGTATTAACTAGCTGACTAAATTCAAATTTGAAACATAGTTAATATTCAAATTTTAGTCAATTAAATTCTTCTATTTTTCCTAAAATTTCTCTTATCAATTTTTGTAACTAACTACTCACATTCACAATATTTTTATAAGTACCTCCATTCAGTTTTTCTAAGTCTATTTTTTAATTTCGAAGATTTTTCTTTTTCATCAATAATTTCAAATTCTTAATTTAATTTAATTCTCAATTTTCAAAGTTAATATTTCCTTTTTTTTTTTTTTAAAAAAAATTACAGTCTTAAATTTCTTAAAGATGAATTGTTTCTTTTTTCAATTTTCTTTCAATGTGTTGTATAAATCCTTTGTTTTTTTTTTCTTTTCAAATTTCTTTCTATTGGTTATGTAAATAAGGGTAGTGAAAATTTGAATAAGTCCGTGCATTGACTAAAACACTAGTTAAATTATTTTTTTTTAAAAATCTTTATTTTTACACAGATAACCATTGCATTAAATGGAATTAAATTAGTAAATTCAATTTTACTAATTTTATAATTTTAAAGATTAATTTAATGACATTTTTTAGGATATTTTAATGGAATTTCTGAAACTCATTATTGTGAACTTTTTAGCATGCTATCACTTCAAATTTTTTTCCTTATTTACATAAAGCCCAAACGCACCGCTGCAAATACCAATCGATCACTCCAATTTAGTTTTGTAAAATTCAAATCTTTCACTTTCACATATCCTTCTTGCTATTTATCTGCAACCAAGTAATTATCTAATCTATTCTTATTTTTTTTATTCCTTTGCAAGGTTGTTTATTTTGTGCTAGTGCTTGTATCCCGTACGATGCACGGGATGATTTGTTTTTTTGAGTGGCAGAATATTTTTTTTAAAATTATATGTAAAAATATATATACAAATTTATATACTTAGTTTAAAAATATTTGATATATAAATCATATTTTAAGAAATTATTTGTTAATAATAGGATTTTATAATTATTAATTTAACTTCAACTATTTCTAGTTTCAAAATGTACTTATAATAATTTTAAAGTTTAAAATTTTAAGAAATCAGTTATAAAAAAAATTTAAATAATTAAAATTAATAAATATGAATTTAATTATTTAATTCCAACCATTATTAGTTTCAAAAAAATAATTTATAACATTTTTTAAAAGTTTAAAGTTTCAAAAAGCATTTTAAAAAATTTTAAATTTTAAATAACTAAAATTAATAATTTGAAATTACTTAATTATCCCCAAATTCCTTAGTTTATAAAAAATATTTATAAATTTTTTTAAAAGTTTAAAATTTCAAAAGAATTTTAAAATTGACAAATTGGATTTTAATTGTCTTAATTTTTTTTTCAAAACTATTCCTATGAACAAACTAACAAATATCAACTGACTTTAATGAAGAGCATATTTTGTGAGAAGTAATTTATGCAAGGGCATTTTAGATTGGACATTATACCAACTGAGGTTGGCGTGAGTGGTTAAGGCCTCTCGTCCCTTAACCAAGGTCTCGGGTTCGAGCCTTGGGTATGGAAAAAATCTCAGCTGGGAGGGATGCCACCCATCAAGGTGCCTAACAAACTCTCGCGGGAGACTAGTCCCCGTCTCGTGCAGGCGGTGAAAAACTCCTCGTCGTAGGATCAAAAAGATTGGACATTATAAGAATGATCAAGTCACACTTTTAACTTGGACCTTATCATAAGAACAGGAAATGATATCATTTTTTATTAAATTAACTTCATAATTTATGAATATTATATATGATATTTTGCTAATCTCCTTATATATATATATATATATATATATATATATATATAAATGACTAAAAGATTTTATCCTCTCCTTACTTCATTCTCCACACTCTCTTTCACATTCACTCTTATTTGAATACTCTCCCCTCATAGAGTGGTGTAGTTCACTTTCCTAACATGCATATGATTTTTCTACTTTTCCTAAAATTTCTCTTATCAATTTTTGTAACAACTCCACATGCACAATATTTCTATAACTACCTCTATTCACTTTTTTATCTGATACTATATTTATTTTTAAATATTTTTTATCAGTTTTTTTAACTCTATTTTTTAATTCCGAAGATTTCTCTCTTTCATAAATAATTTCAAATCATTAATTCAATTTACTTCTCAATTTTCAAAGTTAATTTAAAAAATTAAAGTTACATCTTCCCTTATGTTTTTTTCTTTTAAAAAATTATAGTTTCTAATTTCTTTTATAATTATCTCTTTTTCAAAATTTTGCTATATAATTATTTTTTTTTTCAAATTTTATACTATCTAATCTTTTAGGCTTTTTTTTTAATATTTCTTTTATCTGATTTTCTAACTCTATTTTGTAATTCCGAAGATTTCTCTCTTTCATCAATAGTTACAAATCCTTTATTCAATTTTCAAATTTAATATTAAAAAAATTAAAGTTACATCATTACATATTCCCTTATTATTTTTCTTTTAAAAAAAATATAGTTTCTAATTTATTTTATAATTATCTTTTTTTCAAAATTTCTTTCGATGTACTATATAATTTTATTTCAAATTTTATACTCTCTAATCTATTGTTTTTTAATATTTATTTTATTGGATTTTCTAACTCTATTTTTTAATTCCGAAGATTTCTATCTTTAGTCAATAATTCTAAATCCTTAATTCAATATACTTTTCAATTTTCAAAGTTAATATTAAAAAAAATTAAAGTTACATTGTTACATCTTCCCTTATCTTTTTTTTTTTTTTAATTTTACAGTTTCTAATTTCTTTTATAATTATTATTTTTTAAAATTTCTTTCAATGTTCTATATAATTCTGTTTTTTTTTCAAATTTCTTTCTATTGACTATATGAATAAGGTAGTGAAAATTTTAATAAGCCCGTGCGTACACTAGTTATAATTAAATGATGGACGAATTCTAATAAAAATTTATTCAAATTTTACTTAACGTTTCTTTATTTTATGGATTTCTTTTTTCACAATTTATTTTCTTATATTGATAATATTTTTTTAAGTTAATGTGTAATCTTTTTTTAAATCACCAACTTTGTGTCTTTATATTTTTAAAAATCAATTCAACATGCAAGATTAAAATATATATAGAATCATTAAAAAATTGACCTATTTTTTATTTTAAAAAAAATTCAAATTTCTGCAAAATCGTAATATATAGAATCAAAATCCATTTAAGGTTTAATGATTAAATTGATTGATTTAATCAAAATATATACTCGTGATAATCACCTTATGATTTAATTAATTTTCTATTTTTTATGAATAATTAGAAAATAGGTCAGAGAGATGATAGAGGTACACACACAAAAAATTTTATAGAGGACAACAATAATTTAAAAAAACTAACATCTAATATAAGGGGTTTGTTAACTTACACCCACTTATTTTTTAAAAAGAGTAAGTTAGCAAATGATAACATCAAATTTTCTTAAAACACACCCAGGTGTAACTTGCTAATTTACTTCTTCTAAAAAATAAGTGGGTGTATGTAAGCAAATGCGTATAAGATTTGCTAACTTGCATCCACTTATTTTTTTAGAAGGAGTAAGTTAACAAGCTATAATTACAAAATTTTAAAAATACACCTAAGGTGTAACTTCTTAACTTACTCATTCTAAAAAACAAGTGGGTGTAAGTTAGCAAATCCCATTAGGTAATAATCAAAATTTATAATAAATAAATATTTTTGAACATATAAATAATATTTTAGATTTATGATAAATATTTTATATCGATATATTGTTTTTTTTAATTATTGAAATTTAAAAAAAATATTGAAATTCAAGTTAGAACTAAAGTTATTAAAAATGATAGATTGAATGATATAAAAAGTTAAGTTAAATCGTTTAATTGATATTAAAAGTATAAGATGATATATCATATGTATGTTAGGAACCTATTTAAATTTTGAAGAAAAAATATGTATGAATTGATTTTTGATATTCAATTATAGTTTGTTAAACCATTTAGTTGATATTAAAATTTAAAAGCATAAGATGCATGTTAGAAAATGAAGTTCACAGGAGTATATTCAAATGAAAGTGAATGTGAGTGGGGAGAGCAAAGACATGAGAAAAATATAGTTTTATATGTATAGGAGGTTAGGGGAATAATATAGAGGAATCATAAATTAGAATAACTATTTTGAATGAGAGCCTTTGTAAGAGTTTTTATTCAACGAAAGCATTTTTAGAAACTTTTTCAATCCATATTTTTCATGTTTATTTCTAAATTGAATTTCAATATTTTTAAAATAAATTAACTATGGCTAAATATATAACTTTATATCACAATATAAATTACTTATCATAAATATAAAATATAATTTATATGTTCAAAATATTTATTTATTACGAATTTTAATTATAACATATATTCCAAAATTTTTATGTATTATAAATTTAAGTTATATATAAAATGAATATTTATCATATGTATTATACAAGCTAAAATAGTAGTAGATAAATATTTTTTAATATATAAAATGAATATTTATCATATGTATTATACAAGCAAAAATAGTAGTAGATAAATATTTTTTAATATATAAATTATATTGTAATTAATTTGTAATAAATAAATATTTTTGAACTATTATAAATTATATCTTATATTTATGACAAACCATTTATATTGCGATACAAGATTATTTTTAGCTATGAATAATTTTTAAAAAAAATATTAAAATTTAATTTAAAATAAAGATGAAAATGATAGATTGATAAAAAGAGATTAAAAAAAAATTCAAAAAGGTTCTCGTTGAAGGCTGTCATTGATAATTGATAATAACTTATAAAAACACTTTCATTCAAGATAATTAATTATTTTAATTTATATATAGTGGATTTGTCATTAAAAAAATATGTGATAATATTTTAATTTGTCATGGTCAGATCACTAATATTCAACTTACTATTATATAGTTTCAATATTTTTAAATATCATTACGAATTATTTTTTTAGTGACGAAAAAATTATCATCAATAAAAATAAATCATCACTAATGGATATGATAAATTTAGGCTAAAATGTTTTTCGTCCTTATAAAATTGGAAAAATTCGATTTTCCTCCCTATGATAAATCATCACTAATTATAATATAATAATTAGAATAATTACATTAATATTATTATAATAATTTATTTCAATATATGGTATGATAGTTTTTTTATTATATTATAATAATTGGTATTGATATTTATTTATTATCTATTTTATAATATATTGTTTTGTCTGTTTTATAACAATTGGTATGGAAATTAAATTACTTTATCATTATCATTTTATAAATGTGAATATTATAATATCTATTTTTAGTGTAAAACTGGTGCCTTGTTTTTTTGGATTAGTCTGTTTTTTCCTTTTTTGAATTGGAATTAAATTCACTAGAAGTGTTACGGAGTGTTAAACTTCAAGCACTCGGAGACGTGAAGCAACGTATATATGCATTCAAAGTGAGATTCGTTCATTTGCGGATCCAGACAAGAGAAAAATAAAGGATGGAAAAATTGTTTGATTTTGTCACCTACGACCGGAATTGCTGGAATTGTAAGGGTTTTTCACTTTTCCCTCCTTCATATTATTCCTCTTTATTCAAATTATGAGATTGTATTGTTTGGGCATAATTCTGTCAAAATTTTCTGCCTATCTAGTGTTGTTGTTCTTTTTTCTTTCTCCTTACATGTTCTTAAATTATCTTTGATGCTTCAATTTTTGTTGTTTTAATTACTTTGAAGCTATGAAAATGCATGTTTTCAGTTTTCAGTTGTAAGTGCTGTTGCTGCCTCTTGCTATACTTTAGTAGTTTGGTTCACTTTGGTGTAAGACATTCTACAAACTTCCTATAAAGTAAGTTCTCTGTCATGTATTGAATCTCTTATAGTTGTTCTCATTTACTTCCTTGGTTGTTTACTTTTAGTTTTGATAAATTTGAAGTTTGAATGTCTCTTGATAATTTGATTAATATGTCTTATTCAAAATTATGTATAACTAATGATGAAATGCTATGATTCAATTTTAATCAGCAAACATTGTCAGTATAAAATCTTTCACCAAAATGCATTTTGCAATTGGCAAAGACTAACTAGAACCTTAAGTTATTAGATGAAATTTAATAACAGCTTGCCAAGTTCATATGCTGTTAACCAGGTAAGTGCAGAGTCTTTGGTGGAATGAGAATTCCAAATGTTGGTGGTACTTAGTTTCCTTTTCAGGCTCATGGGCTGATACATATCACATAGACTTGATGATTGCAGTTATTTTTGACTTGTTGATGTGAATTCATTGTTTCCTAGCAGTTACTTTTTCAGACACTATTTAGATCATCTTTAACGGCAACTTTGGAAGCACCCGAACTTGGGAAGCACCGTTGCTTCTCTGGCACATCCCATTGCACAAGCGTACAGACAATTGTTAAGCAAGCACCGGTTGCTTGAGGAAGCACCGGTGCTTTAGCAAATATTAAAAGAAAAAAAAAATATTAAAACATTATTTCCCTATTGTGGAGACCAAAGCTGCTATCCATTGTTTTCCAAAGCTTAAAAAATGAACGTTAATTTTTTTACCGTGCTATTTGTGTGAGGGTAGCTATTTTTATTCTTTTAAATAAAATATAATTTTCTATAAAAAAAATAAAAAATAAAATACAATTTAATTATGTTTTATTTTTTTATAACAAAATATTTTACATAATAATAGTCTAAAAAATTTCTTAATTTTAAAAATTTAATTAATTTATAAATAAGATAATCATAGCTCAAAAAAATAAGTTAAGTTATTAATAAAATGTAATAATGTAAGTGTTTTGGCAAGACCTATTGAAAGCATCCAAGGAGAGTTACTACATAGGAGAGAATGAGTGGTTAGAGGTGCTTATATTGGAATGAGTAAAAATGAGTAATGTGTATAAATGAGCCCCATTAAAAACACTCAAGGAGAGTTGTTCCATTAAAGATGTTTTTACTATGTATTTTTCTATGTACGAAGGTTGCTTTTCTTTTGGTTTGACCAATATCTTTGTTTTAAAAAAAAAAAACTATGTATTGCAAGAAAATGTATCTGGCTTGACTTCAGATCAAAACAAAGAGGATCCTGGTAATTCAGAAACTGGAAAGGGTGAGTACCAAAGTTGATGGTAGTAATCATGTGCATATTATGGTTTGTTGCCATTACTTTCGATTAGGATGCCTCAGCCATTGTTGCCTTCTAGCTCATGATCTCTTTATTCAACAAATGTGGGAGGCCAAGTTGAACAGAGTTCCCAGAGTAAGCATGTTGCTACTAAGCCAGAAAATCAAGAGGGTAAGCTTGAAAAATTGAAGAAATATGTCTGTTGTTTATATTGGGGGTAATGTGTTTCTCTGATAATGGTAGTTATTTTATTACTCAAAGGAAGTGATTACTTTTTAGTTTTGGAATTAGTTAGTTGATGAGTTTAGTTTAGAGAAATTGACTTGATTTAAATAAGATAGTTTCTCTGATGTTTGGAGATTCTTAAAGTGTTTGCTGTTGTTCCTACAGGAGGTGATCTCAACCTCACCAAATGTGTAGGGCTGGAGTTAAATTCCCCAGTCCCCCCCAACTCTTTCCTTAATTTAGGCATGTCTACCAGGTAATATACTGACATCTAATTAAAAAAATGCTGCTATCATTCTTAACTGCTACTCATTTTAAATTCTTACATAAAATACTCTAGTGATAAATGTTTGGTTGCATTTCTTAGTTGGTAACTAACTTCATTTTTTTCACTCCTCTGATTCTCGAAAACAGAAATAGCTACTATTATTGAGCCGGTGAGACCCCTCTGAACAACCTCCATAATTCTTTTTCACTCTGACTGAGAACTTGTTGTCTCAAGATTCTAATTGGAATGGTGCTTTAAGATTTGAATTCTGATTAAACACTGTATCATGGGCAGTCTGATTTAGTTGATGCTCGTGCTGCTTCATGACATATACAAGTCAAAAATTGTGAAAGCAGATTATAATCCTTTGCTAAATATAACTAAACTTAATTTGACTTTGACTTGTTTCACTAAAAGTGCTGTTGTTATGATTTCTCAGTTTGCCAACCTGATAATAATCATAATCATATTATCCATTGGAATATGTGCTTTCTTCAGATCATAGAACAACGTATGCTTGAAATCTGTTACTTGTTTTTACCCCCATCCAAGAACTCTAGATTTTGTTTGTCCATATCATGTATGGTTTAAGTGTTTGCATTTTATTTTATGGCTGTTTTTAGTATTTCCTGATTTTTTTTAGTTTTTCATTATTCAATACTGCATTCTAGTTTAAATGCTTCATTATCATTTAATATCATATCCTTTTTCTTTGTATAATCAAAAGCTTTTTATGCGCTGTTATTATTTAATAATGACTTATTTTGACCTTATGCTCTGCTCTAGACGAACTTGGAACTTTTTTCTTGTTTTGCTTTCTTGCGGACATTGACTGCCAAAGACCCAAAACCGAAAAACTCTCCCACCGTGGGAAACCTGACCGCCTTTCACGGCTTTTAATTTTTTGTTTTAACGCCGCACTTGATTAACATATCGTGTAACCATTTTAACCTAAATCTAGCGCTCGCTACGATTACGCGTAGAAACTGGTGCATACACTTTCCAGATAGTTTTCATCAACCTAGTAAAAAATAACATGACTTCATTTTTCAATATGTTCCGAATCAAATAATTGACTATAGGAAAATGTGAATAGGAAAAAAAGAAAATGTGCACATGACCCATCCATTTTTTAACTAGAAAAAATGTTAATAGACAAAAATTTGCAGTACTAGGAGACAAAAAAAGGAAATGCAATCGTTCACCTCGGAGATCTTCATCTTCCATTTCTTTGATTTTCTTGGTTGCAAGAAAATGCAACAGCTTTCCCAGAACCCTAAAAGCATTGGAGCTGACAATTCCAGTTTGACTGATATGCACGGTTAACAGGTGGGGATGAGCCCCACAAGCTTTCTCAAGGTGGGGCAGGTAAATGCTTTCCACCATACCCCTCCCCTTGAAGTCTACGAAGGTGGGACTGACGTTGGAGGTGATGACTCATTTTTCTTGAGAAAGTGCTGCAGAAAAAGTTTTCTAAATAGAACTCGAATAAACAATTTCTCAAGAAAATATATATTAGAGCAATTTCTGATTGAAAGAGAAAAGACAAGTGAACCTGAAGTGAGGTTAAGCTTTTTCTTCTGCGTTTACTTCTCCAAGAAAATTCTACCAATTATAGAATTTGAATAAACAATTTCAAGAAAATATTGAGAAGAAAAAATATAGCAACTTCAGAAAATAGTTAAGAGATCAGATTGAAAGATAGAAGATACGGGAACCTGAAGTGTGAAGCTGAGCGTTTTGTTTTCGCACAACTTAGCAAGAAGAGAGCTTGTGACTCTAACTCTTTTTTTTGCTTGGGTATTGTGACTCTAACTGCTTCTGCGTTTATGAACTCATATAGCAATTTTTTTCGTTTATATATTTCAGCTGAGTATTTTGTACCGTTAAAATAAATAACGGAAGTTTCAACGCCCACAATAATTATTTGGACTTCCTAGCACCCCACAAACTATTTTTATCTATCTATCTATCAATATCTATCTAATATATTGATTGATTGATTGATATTTCATTTTTAATTTTAGTATCATTAATTAATTATTGATTAGCACAATCACAATCTTAATATTTATAAGACATTTAATATATTTATAATTTTTTCCATATTTAAATAACGAAAATTTAAAATTATATTTTGATTAATATTTTAATTAAAGTAATTTTAAATTATTATTATTATTATTGTTTTATCTATCAATCTATCTATCTATCTATTTATCTATCTATATCTATATTTATATCTATCTATATATTAAATAAAATACAGTTGCTGACTAGGACTGGTTGTCCATGTGTCACATTTTGGTGACATTTTATATAATACATTGATATTTATTGATTAAATAGTTGATATTTCATTCTTAATTTAGTATTATTAATTAATTAATTAATTATTGATCAACACAATCACAATCTTAATATTTGTAAGACATTTAATATATTTATAATTTTCTTTCCATATTTAAATAACAAAATTTAAAATTATATTTTGATTAATATTTTAATTAAAGTAATTTTAAAATTTTACTGATATTAATTTAATCAATTTAAAAAGTATTATTATTATTAGTATTATTATTATTATAATTGATTTTATCTATCTATCTATCTATCTATATCTATTTATCTATCTATCTATATCTATATCTATATATTAAATAAAACACAATTGCTGACTATGATTGGTTGTCCATGTGTCACATTCTGGTGACATTTTATATAATACATTGATATTGATTGATTAATTGGTTGATATTTCATTCTTAATTTAGTTTTATTAATCAATTAATTAATTATTGAATAGCACAATCACAATCTTAATATTTGTAAGACATTTAATATATTTATAATTTTCTTTCCATATTTAAATAAAAAAATTTAAAATTATATTTTGATTCATATTTTATTTAAAGTAATTTTAAAAATTTATTGATATTAATTTATTTGATTTTAAAAATATTATTATTATTATTATTATTATTTGATTTGATTTTATATTATATATTCAGTTCAATTATATGTGCAATATAGTGTAAAACATATAAACAATTATATATTAAATAAAGTAATTTTTATAGGAGCGTCATAATTTTTTAGTAATATTGATAATTGATTAAGATATTTTTAATTAGGGTATTTTGATTAATTTTAATTAACTAGGGTGATTACAATGGAGTATATATATTATTCATCTTCTTTTCCAACCTTGCATGTTTACTCTTCTGTGTTTTTTATCCTTATTATTAGCTCTTCTATAAAAGTTCACCATTAATGACGAAAATAAAAAAGACATTATGAGTAAGTTGACATTTTTTTTTTCATTATTTTTTCGTCTCATGTTTATTTTTCTTATTAGATACTTTACTTTTTGTTTTTTTCAACTACACCTTACATGTCCCATTGTTTTAATTTTTATTATCGCATATTTTTCGTGTGTTTAGCATAGATGAAACATTGATAGTAAACATGGGGAAAATTGTGTAATATTCATGCTACTTACTAATTTTTAAAATTCTTCATGCTTTTCCCCTATAAATAGTGTTATACTAATCCATTATTTATATGTAACTTCATATACATTTTTATTGGTTTTTTCTCTGTGTAGATTTTTTACATTTTTGAATTTTTATTTGTGTTTTGGTTGACTTATTATATTCTTTTTTTATTTAATAGGTATTGACATCTCTAAATATTTGGAAGACGTGTGGTCATATTTGCTTCCTAATTATTTTTATTTGCTTTATATGTTTTTTTATTCAATTTTTTTAATTATGTAGTAAAAATGTATTAATTATCAAGTAATGAAATTGTATAATGTGAATGACAATATAGTGGATGATGAAAGTGAACCTTCTACTTTCATATATGAGATGAAAGAGAATGAAATGAATAATAAGATTAAACGTTCAAACTAGAGTACAATGTCAAAAGTATTTAGAAAATATTGATATAACATAATAATATATGTTTATTTTTTATTTCTTTAATTCTAATTTTCCTTAAATTGTAAAATTTTACTCAATTAATTTGATCTTTGACCAACATAGTGATACAAATGTGTCAAATATTCAATATGATAATAAAAAAATAATGATACGAACACTTTTATCAACCTATCACACCCAAATAATTTGAAACAACTTTAAAATAATTAATGACAAATTTGAAAAGTTAAAATATTTATTATAGCAAAAAATTATGAAAAATGTAACACTGATTTTTCGTAATATATGATAAGAGATTTAATTAAAATGTAAGAGAAATTAAATTTAAATTATGTTACTTAATGAGCTAATCAATAAAATCGAATGAATTGTTATGTGTTGTTGGATGTTTGGTGGGTTTCACTAACTTTTAAATCTTAAATATGTAAGCTTTTAGTTATGTAAGGGGGGTGTAGTTAGAGGAAGCATAGGTACAATTAGCAAAAGTTAAAACCTTCTCCTTCTTTCATTCATTTCTTCACCCTTTCTTCTTCCCTTTGAAGAGCTTGAGGCTTAGCTCAAGGGTTCCATCTTCCTCATCTTCCTTAGGATTTCTTCATTGCTCCTTAGAGTGGTAAGTTCATTTTCTCTCTCACCTTGTTCCATCTCCCTTTTCATTCTCTTGGAGCACCCATGGTGGTTCCATGAGAATCTTAGGTTTTGGGTATGCTATATGAGTTTGAGATTGTTTGTGTGTTTTTAGTGCTATAGAGGGTGGGCTATTAGTGGAGAGGTGAATGACTCCTCTGATTCAATGCTTCTTTCTTTCTCCCTTCTCTCTTCACAAAGTTATCTCTTTTAGGTTGAATAGGTAAGGGAAGCTTCCTTGTGAATTCTATTTTCAGTTTAAGTGTGGTTGAGAGTTAGGGGACTCAATTGCATACAACATGTATGCCCCTCTTGTTGTTCATGTTGTGTTGTTTGGTGTTTGAACTTGAAATATTGATGGAATGGGTTGGAATTTGCATGTACTGTCTTTGGATTGTTTTAATCTTTGAAATTGATTGGGAAGACTCCTAAAACAAAGGAGACCATGTCCAAATTTTCTTGAAATTATTTGGTAAGCTTTGCATGTGAAAATCAAACCACAAAATAAAATGGCAGTGGCTGTTTGGTTCATCCAGCTTTGGACAGTCCCCACGGTTTTCTGATTTTCGGAAGATCTAACCGTTGGTTTTTCGTGAAATTTGATTTGAATAAAAATAGACAAAAAATGGAACAACTTTTATTTTGATACTTTATCGAGATAACTTCGTTTTGAGGTTTATCCGTGACTCACAAAGTGGTTGCTCTGTTTTCGAGTTCCACTGGAGCAGGTCTCAGTTTTTCTCAAGTTTTACACTTGTGCACTTGTCTTTTCTTTTTCTAGTTTGTACCATTAAAAACTAGACAAATCAAGATTTTTAACCATATAATTTACAAAAATTATCATGTCCAACTTCTAAATTAACTTTTTGAAAAGAAACAGGACAAGGGTTTGGAGCTCTGTTTGGAGTCCGAAATTTAGGCTGTTAGAGAAAATTTTACTGGGAATAAATGGGAATGAATTTGAGGACATGGGATATTATTTTTGAAATACCAATGTGTTACCTTTGTCCTGTAAAAATCTCAGCTCAAAACAAGTTTGGGAAGTGTTATAAAATTTAATTTCTTTGAACCATGTTCACTGGAAAATAAAATTCAGTATTGTCAACTTGTAGGAATTTTAGAAAATTCTCTAGATGTCTATTTTACAATTGGGATACCATTTTGAAAAATAGGATTCAAGAGCTTTAATTCTATATAAAAAAATTTTTGATTCCGAGGTCATTTACTACAATCAATGAGAGCTCACATTCAGTACTGCCAAAGAGAAATCGACCTTATTTGGTCAATTTGGTTAATATGATAGAATTATTTGAATGATGATGTTTGTTTATTGATGTGTGAATTTTTGTAAGGAAGTTGATAGGTAATATCCATTGACCTGTTCTATTTCATTTTAAGTTCCAAGGATGTGAATCTTGAGTATTTAATATTTGAAATATGTTTGGTGTGATATAGTCTTTTGACTGTAGGATGGATCTTATAATCATGTTGTTTATCTCTATGATGTGCTCACAAGTAAGTTTATCTATGAGAAAATGACTTTGTTGTTGGGGGTTAGTATATTATGATTAATGGGATAATTTGTTGAGATTATTATATTGTTGATTGAGGTGCTTAAAATTTTGTTGAGAACATTATTTATTATTGAGGTGTATGTGTTCTGTTGAAAAATTGAAATGGAATGTTGATGAGATGATGATATATGTGAACTATGTGTTGGAACTATCTTTATATGTTAAAAATGAGTTAGCTATGTCCTTTGGAAAGATTTTTATAGAAAAATGGTATACTTGGGAGGGTGAGTTTCACGTCAGAACTCCGGCCCACTAAAGCGACCCAGGGGTCTCGCCTAGTGGGAGTGTATAGTGGATGGATTGTTGTCGTGATTTAGGATTTTGGATTGTTGAGATGTATTTGGACACTTAAGGTAGGCCATTAGAGATGGCGGGTACGGAGGTGTCGTATCTCAGACTATAAGGGACTCCAAATATGTTTTGCCGCTGAAATACGGGGGTGCACACAGTTGGTGCACAAAAATATTTCGAATGTTGTATTTGCACAGTTGGTGCGTAGGTGTGCACAGTTGGTGTACAGACATATGGGTAGACACGTAAGTTGAAGGTGCTAGGTAGGCTTTCAACCTAGTGCTGAGGATTTTCGTGGTGGCTAACGGTGGGCCTATATAATAGATGAGTCTGCGAATCCCTATAGATGTAAGGTCTTGCAAACCTACATAGGTAAGCCACTATAGCACTTGTCTATTTTCGATAAAATCACACTTTTCCCGTAGGGTCATCTCAAGGGACTCCCTGAATGGTCAGAATGTATAGACTATAGTAGGGGATGGGGCCTATGAAGGACCACTCATATGATGTTGAAACTCCATGGAGTAGAGTTAGTCTTGTTGACTAGGGTTGTCTAGTGGTTTATGTTGTACATCACCTTGTGATGATGGTTGTTTGTGGTTGTATTATGTTGAGATTGTGACTTTTGTTGAATGGATATAATCCATTAGATTTGATGATTCATGGTAGTAATTGGTAATAGACCTATGTTGTTATTGATTATGTTGAGGATTTATGGTATAACTCTGTTGTATGAATTAGTTGAGATGCTTGAAACATGATGATGTTGCTTATTGGTGTTTATTAATGAACTAAGTTTTGTGTAGAGTTTTCAATTATTATGTATAGTATTATATTGGAGTATACAAAGTTTGGTTCTCTTTCTATTCCTTAATACTTTGAAAATTTACTTATGTACTTATATGCATAGTTTTGTTTGCACTTGTGGTTTGTGTCTGTGATGATTTCGGACGTTGTGTTCGGGAGAGCAGATGGCTTTCCAGGTGAACTTTTCCTCTTTGAGGTTTAGTAGATGGAGTAAGCATGAAATTGAAGATGCAATCTCTTCCTTCTTTCCTTTGTTTAGTCTTATGTATAGAATTGACCAGCATAGGGCTTTTATGTAGTTACCTTGTAAGAGAAGTATGTATAGGTGGTTTATGTTTTAAGTTTTAAAATTGTATTTTATGTTGACTTTGAAATTGAGAAAAGTTTATACAGTATTTTCATAATTAAACTAGTGAAAGTTTGATTTTTTTTAAAATTGAATAAAAAAAAAATGAAATCCCTTGTTGTTAGTTATGTAACGAAGGCGGATTGTTACAAAAAAATTATTATTATAGGAAGAAAATTGAAAACGGAAGCAATTTCAAAATTGTGAGACAATTACAGCAAGAAATTATAATAACAAGAAATTTGCAATTTTTTAACTACAAAATTACATTCAATTAATCATCTTGCAAACTTGATGATGCATATCTGTCAAATATTCAACTTAGTAATAAAATAAAAGTATGGTGAATATTATTTCTAATTAAAATCACACTCAATTAAATTAAAAAATGATTATAATTTTTTATTGCAATAAATTTTGGTAAGGAAAACATTATTATTGCAAGAAATTTGAAAAGGAAACCAATTTGAAAATTTTCAAACAAATTTGGCAAAATATTAATATAGGTAAGAGTATCTTATTTTGTTAATTTTCATTTTTCTAAAATTCTTAAATTACACTCAATTACAAATACAACAATATAATTTTATGGTGTTTAATATAAATGAATGTGATATATGACATTGCGTTTATATGTAATCATTTAATGTTTCATTCATTCGCTTAATTTTGTTTTCAATATTTTTACAGGATGTTAAATTAATGAATTTCATAAAAAAAAATTAATGGAACAATATGTTAAGTTCTTTTAGTTAAAATTAATTTTCTTATTATTTTCATCTTATTTTTGTTATATAGTTTTATTTGTCTATATATAGAAATTTTTTTACTTCAAGAAAACAGCATTGTGAAATTTAAATTTATAGTTGTATTATAATTTTTTTGAAATGAGTTGTATTATAAAATAAACACATCTAATTATCTTTTATTATTTTTATTAATGAATAAGTTCCTTATTGTGAAAATTTGAATTAGTTTTATATTTTTTTAAGTAATATAATAAATTAACAACATTGTCAACATATTTTATACATACAAAAAATTAATTCTCTCCTTAATAAACCCGTGCATCGCACTGGTTGTCCACGTGTCACATTCTGGTGATATTTTATATAATATATTGATTGATTGGTTGATTAATTGATTGATATTTCATTCTTAATTTTAGTATCATTAATATTATTATTATTGTTATTATTATTTAATATTTTATTTGATTTTATATTATATATTCAATTCAATTATATGTGCAATATAGTGTAAAACTTTATTTTCCTGACATATCTATCTATCTATCTATCTATCTATCTATCTATCTATCCATCTATATATTATTATTATTATTATATTTGAATTTTTTATATTTGATTTTATATTATATTCTATTATATAGTATAGTATTATATAATATACGGTAATTAGATTTCATTTCTTGACGTAGTTTATTAATACCCTTTACCTTATCAATTATAAATTGCAATTAATTTTGTTTTATATAATATAATTGATAGAATTGGTCAAATTAAATGGTCTTGATTGCAATTAATAATAATATAATATAATTGATTGTAATTAAATGGTAATCAAAATTTTGTAAAAAAAATATTTCCTTAATATTATGATTATGTTTATATTTCATAACTGATAAATAAATATTGTTATTAACTTATTTATATAATTGAGTTAGTATTATAATTATATCAAATATCAATATGATTATATGATTACTTTTCATAATTAATTAATATGGTTATAAAAGCAGAGTGAGACTAGGAGTTGATGATGGTTGATTTTCTGCGATGGGTCATGGGATACTTGCAGAGATAATTGTTTCAAGTGGCGTTCATGATAGAGCCATGGTAGTTGTTTGATGGAGTTGCAATATTTTTTTTTAATTATTATTATGTTTTCTCCTTTATTTTTCTTCTCTTTTTTTATTCCTATTTCTCTCTTTTTTTAGGCTTACCGTTTGATATTTGGTTGTAAGTGTTGACATTAACCTTATTGCGGACCTTTTGTTGTGTTCATAAGCCATGGTGGTGGTTTGATGGTGTGGTGGTGGTTTGATGGCGTTTAATAATAATAATAATAATAATAATAATAATAATAATAATAATAAAGAGACAAACTTGGGAGGGAAAAAAGTTGCCTAAAATTTGACATGTGTCCAAGTAGGAAATTCTTTTATTAAGAGTAATAAATAAAGATATATCTTTATCTTTTTATATATAAAAGTAATAGTTTTTCATCTAAAAAATGAAATATTTTCCCGCCTAAAAGGGAGACTTTTTGTATTTTTATGTTATGTCATATCAAAAAGGAAATATTTTTCCGCTCATAATAGGGGCGTTTTTGCATTTTTAATTTATGTTACTCTAAAAAAAGGAAATATTTTTCTACCCAAAAAGGGAAGTTTTTGTATTTTTAATTTTATGTCAAATTTTCAATTACATTAAAACATTAAGATAATTTAAATTAAATATTAACTTGTGATAACATATAATTAAATTAAAAATATAATTCAAATTAGAAAAAAAAAGTAAAAATAAATAATTAACTTATGACTAATATATTATTTTATTATATGATTAAGATATTTCTCATTTATATTAATTTAATATAATTAATTATTAAGTTAATTATCTTTATATCTTTATAAAAGTAGTAGAGTTGGAGTCTAAAAAAAGGAAAGTTTTTCCCACCCAAAATACATTTATTTATAGTAATTAAGGTGTATATGTTAAGTATATATTCTGACTACATTAATGAATAACCCATTAAATCTTAAACGAACTTCGATTCTATCATAATAAATAAATAAAAGGCTTAAATGCAATTTTGGTCCTTCTATTTTACACAATTTACAATTTTAGTCCCCTATTTTAAAATAAAGATATTTAGTCCCCTATTTTATATAATCCGTAATTTTGGTTTCCTATTTTAAAATAGAGATATTTAGTCCTCTAATCTTGTAAAATCCGTAATTTTGGTCTCCTATTTTAAAATAGAGATGTTTAATCCTCCAATATTGTAAAATCCGTAATTTTGGTCATTCCATCAAATTAAAAGCATTGATGTTGACCTTGATGTGATCCAAATAGTGACGTGTCATGAGATTATTTATTTATTTTTATTTTAAATACCGAGTAAAATAATTGATGAAAAATGTATTTAAAAAGGAGTTTGCTAACTTACACCCACTTATTTTTTAGAAGGAGTAAGTTAGCAAGCTATAACTACAAAATTTTAAAAATACATCTAAGGTGTAACTTGCTAACTTACTCATTCTAAAAAATAAGTGGGTGTAAGTTAACAAACTCTATACGCATTTGCTAACATACACCCAGTTATTTTTTAGATTGAGTAAGTTAGCAAGTTACACTTGGGTGTATTTTAAGAAAATTTGTAGTTGTAATTTGCTAACTTACTCTTTCTAAAAAATAAGTGGGTGTAAATTAGCAAACCCCAATTAAAAAAGGGCAAAATAATTTATTTTAATAATTGGGGCTAGTTGTGAGTCCTAATATGAAAATCACGAGTCTTAATAATTTATTAATTTCTTAACAATTAGTGCTTAATGAAATTAAATTGTAGATATGTATATTCTTATATGATTTCATACTAGATTCATTCGTATTTAATGTATATTATTATAGAAAATATAGATAGATAGATAGACGTAGATAGATAATTGAGTATTGATGATTGATAATTGATCATTATTCAATTATATAGATTTTGGTTTAATACAACATGGTAACACACACCTGTGTGTGTATATATATATAATATAATATAATTGATGAGTTGAAGAGGTAAACGCAGCCACAAAAAGAAAAGAGAAGCAGAGTTAATTTGGTAGCAAAGAGAAATAAAGAAACAACTCTCCTTCAAGACTTCAGGTTCGTTTGTCTTATTCGCTCACTCTTTATAGCATGATTACTCTATTTTTCTTCCCATTACACTGGTATCTTCTTGTCAGAACTGAATGCATTAGATCTTAATTCTTCTCAATATATCTTGTGGTCCTAGCTACAGCGCTTTCTCATAAAGTTTTTTCTTTTCTTTTCCAGAAAGAAGATGAGTTCTGAGAATGGTGAGATAGATATCAATATCAATCTTGTCGCGTCGGATCAAGAAAACGTAGACTTTAGAGGATTGGGCATAATGGAAAAGGATATAGTGCACCATCTTGAGAAAGCTTGCGCCGCATATCCCTCTCTTCTAGATGTTCAACACAATAGAAGCGAGGTTTATGCCTTTAACGCATTTAGAGCCCTGGGGCGGGTCTTACATTTCCTTCATTCCACTAATCTGTGTGAAATGGACAAGGAGGAAGAGCGAAACAAACTCCGCCATATGTGGTCTGAAGTTGTTGGATTTAGGTTTAATCTCAAGTGGCTGAATCCATACGTGCAGCGGGCTCTGACTTATCAAGAATACAAGATAAAGAAGGACTCTGTTGATTTCCGGAGAAGTGAACTCCAGTCCCTGGAAGCCGAACGCAAAACAATCAAGAAAAAGTTGGTTACAGTTAGAATGAAGATTGAAAGGTGCAACGCAAAGCTGAGGAGGGTCGAACAACAGGAAATCTTAACTGTTGACCCAGAATCAATGATTGGGCATGGGATTGAGTAGTTCTCAGTTTTGTTCTTTTAGCCAAGTCTTGAATTTTGGTACGTGGTAAAGGAAACACCTTCTGTTATTTTTTGTTTGAATTTTTTTCTTTTTTGATTCTTGATCATTGTTAATAAAGGTTTTACCTTATGTGTATATATGTATGCATCATGAAGATTGTTAATATAAAGAAGAATAACAGTATTATCTTACTGAATGCTATACAATGAAATCTCTAGAGTGACAAATTCTTGGAGACATAAAAAAAATCCCCAGTTGCGGAATTGATTAAGTCTTAATAGATACGGTTAACTAAGTTTTTAGTCTGTAAACTTTTTCAAATTTCGATTTTCAGTCCCTAAACTTTTGTCTGGTCAAGATCCCTAAACTTTTTTAAAATTCGGTTTTTAGTCTCTAAACTTTAGTTTGACCGGTTAAGGTCCCTAAACTTTTTAAATATTCAGTTTTTAGTCCCTAAACTTTTTAAAAACTTAGATTTTAGTCCCTAAAATCTCATTAATTCAGGGACTAAAATCTGAATTTTTAAAAAGTTTAGGGACTAAAAACCGAATATTTAAAAAGTTTAGGGACCTTGATCAGTCAAACAAAAGTTTAAGGACTAAAATCCGAAATTTGAAAAAGTTTAGGAACCTTGACCAGTCAAACAAAAGTTTAGGGATTAAAACCCGAAATTTGAAAAAGTTTAAGGATTAAAAACTTAGTTAACCCTAATAGATATAACAGTAAACTTTTTTTTTTTTTTTGTGATGAGCATGGGATCAGGCCTTGAAAGTTGACACAACATGGAAATCATAAAGAATATTCATGTTGAGGATATGCAGCATATTGAAATGAGAAGGTGGCAGAAACATATAAAAAAAATTAAAATAAGATCTTACCAACTTGCACAAAACGCATTTGAGAAGCTAGATTCTTTATAATAAGATGGAATGTTTATATACTACCAAATTTACTTGTGTTTTATTCTAATTGCCTTTATAATTGATGCATTTTTAATACATTGAGATTGAGATACCCAACTGTGTCTGGAAACCACAAATGGTTGGACTAAAATTTGAAGGCAGACATAAAAAGAGTTGCACTACAAATTAATTTAAAACATAGACATTGCAAAATTTGACTTAGTTGCTTGTTTGGTATCTTCTTGTATTTTAACCAACACAAACAACGGAGACTTGAAGATCATTCTTAAACTATCCACACTTCAGACCAAACCCTTCAGTAATCAAACTCAAGAAATAGGTGTCTTAGTATCAACTGTCACGTGAAAATTGAATTAAACGAAATTTAACCTCAACCGTTGAAAAAGTATAGTCCACATATCATTATCAGGATCAATGAAATTGAAATTTCCATTTCCTTTACAAACTCCTCTGGTAGAGTCTCTCATTTGTGTTCCTTCTCTCTTCATGGGTTTAAAAATATTTTACAAAAAATCATTAATGTGCTCCCATTATTACTTAATAGCATATTTTTAATAAAACAATTACCTAATAATATTTTAACAAATAGAGAGTATTTTAGAAAGATCTAAATATTATTTTATTTTACTTTATTTTCATTTTAAATTATATAAAAGATGTAAAAATAAATTAACTTTTTCATCTATTGTTAGAATAAAAATTCCAAAGTTTTTATATAGAGGGAACAAGCTCCATTAATGACAACGTATTAAGATTATCCGATAAAGGTGTAACTGAAATGACAATGTAGGGATCGTATTGTAGATTGTGTAATATTCTTACTTTTAGTTACTAGAACTGTTTATTTAACTACTCTGTATTTTACTATAAAAAAAAATAAAAAAAACTACTCTGTATTTTATTTTGAAGATCCACATGAGAATCTTTAAAATTATGATTCCCGCAATTACATTCATATTAATAATATTTATCTAGTTTAGATTTTTAATATTTTATTCGAATTCTTGTTTTGTCGAATGACATGGTATGATTCATGTAGTCGACCTTATCTAGGGATAAGATTTTATTGTTGTTGTTTAATTTAGCCTTTATGATTTTTTTTTCTTTTTTTTCTTATCCTTCTAAACTTTGAAATTATTATTTTTAGTTCTTATAAAATAAGAAAATTTTAATTTTGGCCCTTGAAAAATATTTTTCTTTGATTTTCATCCCTCCAATATCCAAAATCACTATTTTTCCCTTAGGGGACGTTTGGTAGAGAGAATTTTTTTGTGCCTCCTAAATTCCTTTCTAAGGTAGAAAAATAACATTTATTTTAGAAATCTATAAATTGTTTTGGAGGTATCACATGCAGGCATTGTACCATTGTACTAATAGGCTATCGGATCGAGCATGCAATGCCACGATTTGAACTTGCGACCTGCAACAGGGAGAAGCACAAAACGTGTTTTACCACTGAGCTGGACACTATTTAGTGATATATTATTACCAAGTGTAATATTTATATTATATATACATATTTAATCAAATTCAATATTAACAAAAATACACCTAGCATGAATCAAACTCAGGACTTACAATAGACACAAACAAACTTTACCACTAAACTAGAGACTATTAATTAATATAATATTAACAAATATAATATTTATAATATATATACTATATAAATTATATATAATTATTTATAACACTATAATACCGGGTCATGTAGTCCAATTAGTGACCTACTAATTCGACCATTAATCCAATAATTCAATACCTTGACCGAATTGATCACTAGTTCGATTTTTAAAACTATACACTTGACACATAAGCGTTTAACAAGTTCCAGATAATAGTAGGGAGAAAAAACAAAAAAAATCATCTTTTTGAAGCATGAAGCCCAAAGAAATTTTTTATAAGGATTAAAAAAACCATTAATTTTATGGGTACTAAAAACATATTTAGGTCTATGTATAATTTAATAGATGTCCATGTTCGAACATGATCTACATGTTAAACATATGGCCCAAAATGTATTTAACAAGTTGATGGACCAAAACATCTATGGAGCTGCTATTCGCACCACATATTGCTCTTCATCCTGCTCTCCAGTTTTCTTTATTTTCTTATAAAATATCTTTCATGAAAATAATTTTTGTTGTGTATTTTAATATAATGGAAACTAATTTTTGTGAATGGTATTTTTGTTAAAAATAATTATCGTGTAGCACGTAGAGCAAAATGGTACGTGCGAATAGCATGTCCCAACATTGTTCTCTTCTTTCATTCTCGCTCCTTTGGGCCAGTCACTGTGATTTTCCTTCCAAATTACTTTTGCTATATCCACTCCGTTTTTTTGCTAAGTACATTCCTATGTTTTTTTCTTCTAATTTTTATTATCATATATATACCCTTTATACCCATAACGTTGATACATAACCATTATTCCAGAATGTACTTTCTAGAACAATGTTTTATTTTTAACATTTTGGAAAGTATTTTTTGAAATATTATTTTTGTGTGTAGAAAAGTACTTTTTGGAATATTAAAAAAAAGATCTAGAAAGATTCAAGCAGAACACTAAGACCATTAAAAACCCTATATAATGGAAAAATTGTTCAATAGTGAAACAATTGAAGTGGAGAAAGCATGTGTTCCAGAAAGTCCTGTCTGGAATATTGTTTTGTGTTTTGAAAAGTACTTTTTGGAATATTAAAAAAATATCTGAAAAATTCAAGTAGAACACTAGGACCATTAAAAACCCTATATAATGAAAAAATTGTACAATAGTGAAGCAATTGAAGTGGAGAAAGCATATAATTGATATCGGTCCTTTAATCTAGACGACTCTAAGAGACACTCTACTATAGTAACTTGGACAAATTTAAGATCTAGCCATACGTTGTTGCATATATAAAATGAGACATTAATGGTGTTGAGTGAGTGGACAAAAATAAAACAAGACAGAAAAGTAGTTGGGAGTGTAAACATACTACATTGGAGTTTAGAGGATGAAAAAATCCTAATACTAGAGCAAGAGACCGAGCAAGATAGGAATAAAAGGAGATCGAAGGGGGATGAAGGGAGTGTAAGAGAGGAGGGAGTGTGATGAAAGAAAGGGATGATGTGTTGTTGCTATGAAAGAGGGAGTGTGCAAGAGATAGAAAAAGATTTGAAAGGGAAATGTTATTTAAGTAATTTGATTTTAAAAAAGAGAAGGAGAGTGTATTTAACACAAAAGAGAGTGGATATAGCAATAGCCATGGTGGATTTGCACAAGCTCTTGGGCGCTTCTGTAACTTCTTTTGACCGGCCCATCTTATGCTTATTTTTCAATATAAATAAATAAATAAAATTGGGTGGTTCTTATATACTATATTGTATTATTTATAGTATATGACCAGTTTGTTGAACGTTCTATTAGGCTTTGAGATGGAATGCTTATTATAGGTTGTGTTATTTATATATTGTCAATTAAGAGGTTTTTATTCTCATATGGTGTCTCCAATTATTTTTTTAGATAAATAGTTTTGCATATAAGGAGAGCAACTCACTTTCAATATCAATTATTAGTATAATTTTTTTTTATGGTACGAAATATATATGGACTCTCTCTCTCTCTCTCTCTCTCTCTCTCTCTCTCTCTCTCTCTCTCTCTCTCTCTATATATATATATATATATATATATATATTATAAATACTTATAAGAGAAAAAAAAAGTTTTTCTTACAAGTTAAAATTATCTTATATATAAATTAAAATTAACTTTTGAAAAAATTAATATGAGAAAGTTTCTATAAATTAGTTTATACATAAGCTTATTTTTAACTTATGAGAAAAGTTTATTTAATTCTTTCTTCTTATTTTCTTCTTTCATAAGTGGTTATGAAAAAGTTTAATTATTAAAATACGGCCATATTTGTGATCTCAATTCTCTATGAACTTAAGCAATAAAATAGAATCAAATCCTCCTTCCCCTTGGCATTGTAAGTGTCGGCCAGAACAAGGTAGCCAATGGGTGACTTTTGTTAGAAATTTTGCTATTTATTTGGATGCAAGGAAAAAGAGTTTGATTATGTAAGTTATTTTATCTAATTATGTTGGTGCAAATTTTAAATTAATCAAAATTAATGTACCTAATGATCTAATTAGGATACTAATTCTCATAAAAAAAAAATAGGATACTAATGAAATAAGAAGGATAAATTAGTCATTTATCATGTATGGTGGGTGATTTTGGGTGTATCTCTTCCATAATTGCTCATCATAAAATGTGCATTAATACCGAACAAATAATAATATTTTAATTTAAAGTGTCAAAATTAACTCAAGATTTTATAAATAATTGATTATGGTTAATAATGACTAATCATACTAATTTTTATAAATTATTTAATTGTTTGCTCACATAAATTAGTAGAAGCTTTTATTATCTAATTCATAACATAATCTAAGTTTTAGTTAAATTAACAGTTAAAAGTAACACAGAAATTGTACTTAATTAAATTTTATATTTTGAATTATGTTTTCATTTATAAATTATATCAAGTTAATAAGTGATTAATACAAATACAAGTGTTACAAGTAATGCCATCTACTGGATGGACTAAACACCTTCTCAGTCCACCATATCAACCATATCTCTATTTTTATGGATATTCAAGCATAATTATGACATGAGTAATGTGCAATTTACTCTCGATCTTCATTTTTAACCATCAGTTAGCAAGTATTGATTCATTCCTAAAATTTAAGGGGTACTTATATACTTGCTCCTTATTTTGTAAAAAAAAATAATAATAATAATACTTGCTCCTTATCCTCCTACTTCTAAAAAAAAGTTTTTTTTTTTTAATCTCTTCTTCTTCAATGACAGAATATTTTAAGCTCAATATGAACACCTCAAGGCTTATAATGTAGAAAACATATCCTTCAAATCATGGTTTGAACTTAAATACATTAACTAAGCTTTTTGACTAATGTTCTTCTCAATTAACGCTCTTTAACTACTAAGCTTTTAGACTAACATGCTCCTTCCTCATACCATCAATTGACAATTAGCAACCATCTTGATTGGCATGTCTGCTAGCTATTGAGCTTCTTGACTGGAGGTTCTATCAATTAAACAATCACTTTATTAAATTAGGTCCATAATGCATTAATAGCTTCTAAGTTCATAGCAAATTTATTTAGTTAATTCTTCGTGAGCTAGTTTGCTCTTGGCTATTTCAACTCAACAACCACTTCTTAACTATGAGCTCATTACTTATCTAGCTTAGAATTTTTTATTTTTATTTTTTATTAAAATTTAAGAAGTGAGTATAATTTACCTTAAACTTCGTGTTTGTGTAACTTGTTTAAGGTAAACAAGAAAAACTACTTTATTTTCACATCTACTAACAAATACTACTTTATTTATTAACTTAATATTAATGTTTCTGTTATTAAGAAAATGATATTTATATTCGCTTAATAAATAAACAATGTTTAGTAAAAAAAATATTTTAATGCATTATTGGTATGAATTTTTTTATACTACTAAACAAGTATGCATTATTATTAATTAATTACATCATTAAAAGTAGGTTTAAATACCTTTTTAGTTATTGCAATTTAAGACTTTTTTGCTTTTCGTGCTTGCAAAATATTTTTTTTGGTTTTGGTCCTTGCAAATTATGTTTGTTTTATTTTTCGTTCTTAAAGTGGTTTAGATAGCGCTTTTTTTACTGTTCAAAACGCTATCTAAACTGCTTTAGGGACGAAAAACAAAACAAACATAATTTGCAAGGACTAAAATTAATTTTTTTTGCAAGGACGAAAAGCAAAAAAACACTAAATTGCAAGGACTAAAAACATATTTAAACCTTAAAAGTATTATCTTGAAATAATTGTCGTAAAAATTAAAATTTTCTAATAATGTAATAATATTCTTTTAGATTGGGTTTAAAGCCTAACTTGTATAATGAGCGGCTAAGTCCAAACATTAAACAACTTAGAGTGTGTTTGTTTCATGGACTAAAAACTTATTTCCAAGAATATGGACTTGGGAATGTAGTATTCCCATGTTTGTTTGGAGTTTTAAAAAAAATATTCCTAAGTATGTTCATTCTCGGAAAAATGGTTACAACATGATTTGCTTCATTTTTATTCCCACGGGAGGGGTAGGTAAGTTGAATTCTCATGAGAATGTGGGAAGTTATTTTTTAACCCACTTATAACTTCCATTTTAACTCATTTTTTATTTCAATTATTTTAAATTTCAAAAATATTCTCAGGAATGTTAAAATCTAACCAAACAAATTTTTAAATATTCCATGGAATAACATTCCCACTAACAATATTTCTGGGAATATGATTCCTAGGAATACAGTGTCATACATTGAAACAAACGCTCCCTTATATTAGTATCCAAGAGTAAGATTTCTAATATGAAATCATGAATAGAGAGGATTACACCTCAAACATGAGTAAAGTCACTCTATTGCTACACCAAGTTAGGAGAACATTGTCCTTAAAAGGCCTTGAACTCAATACCATGGAGTCTAGCCTATTCTAGGCTCCTAAAACTACAATGAATATCATTGTATGACGTAGACATTTATTATATATTGTCGCTCTGGTTGAATATTTACTGACCTGAGTGTCATAGTTCCTTTTGTAGGTATCTATCTATTCTTCACGGAGTTTCACCTCTCGCCATAGAGTTCACCGTCACTAAGAGACCTCATACCTCGATAGAAGACCTTGAACCTTAGTTAGGAGATCTCAAACTTTGATCCATGAGGTGAGCACTTGATCAACATTATCCATCTCTATTTTATCTTAGACACATCAACTTGATCCATCTCAAACTAGACCATTGATCTATCTCAACTATATCAACTTAATCATCTTCAACAAACTATTGATCTACCTCAAATACATCAGTTTAGTCTACCTCAAATGCAATGAAAACATGCTCAAATTCATTTTTGTCAAATTAGTTATTTAAAATCTTTTGACATTAATTTGACAATAATGTAAAAACCATTAATTCAAGAACTAAATTGATGCTTAAATATACATCAAAAGACTAAATCAATGTCTAAAATCAGACCTAAAATCTCATATATCTTTGATTGATAATTTAAATACTCTCCATAATTTACCTATAGTATATAGTTTTACATTACATTAAAAGGAAGAAAAGAACTGGCAGAGAAGCAACGGCATAGAAGTAAGTTCAGTCTCACGTGTGTGTGTTTGGTTCCATACAAACAGTACCTTTTCACTTTAATTGTCTTGTACCTTTCAGGTCTCAACTTTTTCCCCCATTTTATTTACACTTTCTGGCTAACTTTTTCTTTACATATATCATCAAACATGCACAGACCACGGGACCCCTATTCTCCTGTATTTATAACGTTACTAATAAAATCACACAAACTCTATAGAGAAAGAATATATGAATTCGAAAGAGAAAAGAAAAAAAATAATTGTTTTGTATAGAATAAGAGGTCACATTTTAATGTGAGAAAGTTTATATAAATTTAAAATGCCTTGAAAGATGGGATTAGATTCTATCCAAAGTCACCTTTCTGGGCCTATAATGAGATAATTATCAAAATCCTTTACTCTTTTCTTTTTCGAATCAAACGATCTTAATTTTACGTCATATGGGAATCAAAGAGAAATGTTGCATACTTCTGTTCTATAATATTCTTAGTACTCTTAGACCGATTTTGTTCCATAATTGACACCACTGTACAATTATATATCATCATCAATATTCATGATCAGGCTGAGACAGATAGAGATTGAATTGAATCTATGCATTATGCGATGTTTCCTCTTTGTAACCAAAAGAAAAGAAAACAAAAGAAAAGAAAAGGAATATAAAAAGGGATTTTTTTTCTCTTACACAATAAGAAAAATGTCTTAATATTATCCACATATATTTGTCAAAATATATATTTACTTGGACCTTTAAAACATGATATTGTTAACGTTATTATTATTTTTTTTTGAAAGGTTGTTAACGTTATTTAAATGTAATATTCTGTGTGATGCTGCTAGTTATGCTATTCGATAGATTATTGCATATGGGTCTCGTTGACATTATGCTATCTATACGAGCAATAAAAAGAAAAGATAATGTCAATACGGAGTTTCATAAAATTTTGATGGTATTAGAATAAGATGTTCAATATTATATGAATATATTATTGTTCAAGCATCACGCATATTATTTATCCACCTCTGTAATAGTTTAAAATTTTTTTTGTGAATGTTTTAGTTTATATATTAAACTCTTTTATCTATGTAAATACCATTTAATTTTTAATTTTGATCTTCTTTCTTGAGATTTGAAAGTGAATTAATATCTTATGCTATACTGTTTATTTAGCTGCCATATCTCTCATTTTTCTTCAAATACATTTTTTTATAGTTAAATTAATATTTAAGTTCCTGAACAATTTTATAATGTTTAATTAAATCTATGAACTATTTTTTTCTTCCAATTAAGTCTTTGAACTTGTATTTATTTTTTAATTGGATTATTCTGTCTAATTATCATTACAGAAAATTAATTAAAATGACCTAATTAGTATCTGAATACAATGTTATTACCTCTACAGGTCTACACTGAGTATTCTCACACATCTTCAGACCAGCATTCTTACCTCTTCATGTTTTGAACCCAGTATTTTCAACCGGATTCTTCTATCCAATTAAAAAACAAATATAAGTTCAAGGACCAAATTAAAAAAAAATCATGAACCTAATTAAAAATTATCAAATAGTTCACGAACATACGAATATTTTTTTGTCGAGTAGTATTTTAGTCTGTGTTATAAATATTTATTCTTGTATAGCTAAAATTTCTAATAAATAAATATTTTTGGATATGTAAATTATATTTTGGATTTACAAATTATATAAATTATATTATAATTAAAATTCATAATAAATAAATATCTTTGAATATATAAGTTATATTTTGGATTTACATTAAATAATTTAAATTATAATATGAAGTTATTTTAACTATTGACAAATTCTTCTAAAAATATTAAAATTCAATTTATAAGAGATAGAAATAAAAGAGAATAGATTGAAATGAATATGTGACTAAGAAGATCAAGTATACAAATAAAAAAAAAAAAGGTATTTTAAGATGGTTAGCAAGAATTTTTTTTGGCTAGTTATAGGAGTAACATATGAAGTGTATCTCCAAAGAAGAGAAAAGAAAGAATATTGCAAATATCTAAATAAATGGTGAAAACCATCAAAATCTCATTGATCTCAAAGTTTGTGTATTTTATTTATAATATAGGAATAAATCTATGATTTAACATCATTAACTATATATACTATTTTATTTTTAATAATATTTGTATCTTTTCAAATTATATGAATCTTATTTATAATAAATAAAAAATTAATAAATATGGTAAAATGATTAAATATATTTTAAACTTCAAATTCTTACTTTAAATATTTAAACATTTACAATATATACATAAGAATTAAAAATTAATGATATACTATAATATATTTAGAATTTCTAAAAACATAGATTATTCAAGTTCTTTCTTAAAAATTATCATTTATACAATATTATAATAGTTGAGGAAATTTTAAAAAGACTTGAAGAAGGCATACCATGATTTAATAAAAGTTGAGGCATGCATTGAGACATTTATGGTGCTAAGAACTTTAATCCTCAAAGAAGGCATGTCAAATGCTAATTGAATAAAGGATGATGACGTGCATAAAAAAATAGTTGGGAGGTGTTGGTGTGAAATTTGATTAGCCGTAGTATCAGTTAACACTAGTCAATTCCCTCTTGGCGATTGACTCAAGGAAGAGATTATGTTTCTTGATTGGGTCCTTGGTCCACTTTCCAGCGATAGTGTTTTTGAGGTTTCTATACTAATCTACTCCTATGAAAATTATGGTAAAGGAAAGCAATAAAGAAAAGGTTGTAAACACCTAAAATGAAGTGCAAAGAAACAAAGGAAAGCAATTTAAAAGGCAATAAAAACAGTAAAAAGAATATAAACTGAGCAAGAAAGATATGACTTTTTAATTTCTAAGGCTGTGTTCGTTTGTGAGGAATGAAATGTGATGAAAGTGTGAGGAATGAAAATGGTTGAAAGAGAGATGAAAGTGTGATGAAAGAGAGTGGAAAGTGGGGTTGTTTGGTAGAGATGAAAGAGAGTTGAAAAAGGTGAAAGATTTAAATTAAAGTGATGTTGTAGGAAAAAAGATAAAAAAACAAAAGTTAATTATTTATATTTTTCCCGTTTTGCCCCTGTTGTTGTTGTGTGATTTTTTTGTACGAAAGGTTTTTTTTTTTTTAATTTAACATGTATATAATCAAATATGCTTTGGCATATTCGATTATATGCATGCGTCGTGTCTTATTTTTTAAAATAGGACCCATATTCAATTATGGCAAACCATAATTGATTAGGCCTTATACAAAAATCCCTATTTGGCATATTATATTATTTGCTGACACATTGACAGAAGAGTAGAGATAGTTTTGGCATAGAGTTTAGGTTGCATTTTACTGTACACTTTCACCTCAGTTTTGAGGTGAAAATTTTTTGTGTGGATCCCACTTATTTTGATGCACTTTCATTGCCCTTTCATTCCTACTGAATAAGAGGAAATGACACTTTCACTTGTGGCTGCAATTCACTACTTTGAAATATTTGGTCCTTTCTACATTGAAATAAGCCCTATTTATAGGGATAAAAGCAGTTATACAATCTTATTCGGCTCCTAACAACTCCCTAAAATCTAGGAGATCATGGTTTGGTGCTCTTCAACTGCCTTTTCCATTCCTAAACGTTGCTTCCCACGTCTCAAGGCTGTTACACTTTTCAACTAACAAATCTGATCACCAAGAATCATGTCAATTTTACCCCTCTCATCATCATCGACTAATTTAGCCGTTGCCTCATCATCTAATCCTGTCAGTCGTTTACTATCGGCTGTCAAGCTATCATCTACTAATTATTTTGGTGCCAACAGGAGGTGTTAAATCTGATTTTAGATTGGTCAGTTGCTTTCACTATTGAATGACATTGTGGGCTATTTGATTTTAAAATTAAGTCTAAGCTCATCACAACCACCCTCATTAAAGAATGTAGGTTCGGTTGAATGTAGACCAAGTTCAACTACGTTGGGATTCAAAGGAGCAAAGCAATAGCGAGAAGGTAGAATGAGTTAGAATTGATTAAGATCTCTACTACTTTGTTGATATTCCATGCATCAATGGCAAGAAACTAAAGGACCAACTAGCCCATCCAATCAAGAATACAAAATCTTGATGTTCAATTAATATTTTGTATTGGAGAACAAAGATGAAAAGGATGGTGACAATGCTTCAAAGGAAGTTTAGTGATTTGAAAAGAGTTCAAGGGCAAAGAAGGCCAAAAGAAAAGTTCATGCAAAGAAAATATCGAGCCACACAACTTTATATCCCCTTTTTCTTTTAAAGTTTTTTTATTATAATTTAAAAGGTTTTCTAAGGTAAACGAGTGTTATGATGTAAAGGGTTTTTAGTTATTGGCAAAGTAAGAAATCGAAGTAGAAGTTAAAAATAATAAAATTCTATACCCTGGTCAAATTGCAAGTGATAGTTTTCAATGACAAATGTAAATCAATAGGGATTGTAAAGACTCAAGCAAAACATTAAGATTATTGAAGTCTTAAGTCATGTTATTCGAGACCCTTCTTTAGGTGGGCTATCGCTAACATCAACAATCAAAAAGCTCAGAGTAAAACAAAGAGTTAATAATAATTGCATGTAGATCTACAAGTTACTACTTTTTCTTGTAACTTATGTATACGTGTAATCTTCTTGTAATTTATATGGTTAAGGGTAATCTCGTAACTCAGTCTACAAATAGAAGGTTCACCTAAGAATAAAGGGTTGGAAACTTTGTACTCAAATTCGAAAAAGCATACACATTTGCTCTCTTAAGATAACCTGACATCTAAAGGGGAAGATGTATAACCTTTTATCAAGAAAATAAAGTTTGTTTATTTTACTTTTGTTTCATTTTGTTCTTATGTTTCAATCTTATTTTTATTATTCGTCCATGTTACTTTTACATGCTTCTACTATATTGTCATACTCTTCTTTTGTAATTGTTATTCATTATTATCACCTCACAATTTACTAAGCATTTTTAACTAGAAAATAGGCTATGAATTGACAATGTAAAATAGTTTTATATCGTTATTCAATTACAACTCACCATGTATGGTAATTAAGTTTGTTGACTTTTATGATAACTACCCTAGAAATCATATCAATGGTGATTTGTGATTGAATGATAGTATAAAACTACTTTACACTGTCAATGCATGACCATTAAACTATTTTTTAACACCATAAATCTATCAACTAAATTAATTCACATAAGAATTTCATTCGAGTCTTAAATTGGTTATTGAATCAAAGGAGGATTACAAAATCTCATGTAAACAATAATAGAGAATGAATTGAGCCTAATTAAATTCTAGCTAAAAAAAATTAGTTTAAAGAAAAATAATTGACCACATGTATAGTTGATGTGAGATATTAACATAAACTTCTTCATCTAGGGTGCTGTGCTGTATCTATATTTAACCAATTTTGTCTCCTTCGTTTATTATAAAACTCTGATGTGAGCTGTGGATCATCCCTATCCGGGGTGGACTCACTTGAAGGGCCATACAGGGCCCAATTAGCCCAAAAAACTTAAAAAGTCTCCGAGGCAGACGAATCATCTTTTAAATCGAAAACCTTATTTGGAATTGGTAGCAATCATGACTACACAATTGCCGAAAAATTTCAAGCGTCCGATGATTGAACTGTGCGACGGGACTGCTGATCTTCAAAAGCACCTGATCATGCGCAAGCGCAATTATTATAATTTGTGAAAGTTTTTTTCTTCTTTTTTTTCTATAATAATAATAATAATAATAATAATTTAATGATTATGCACTGACCGTGTTATCCAATTATAAATTATCGTTTGTATAACTTTTGATATAGTTATTGTAAAAGTCAACAAACTTAATATATATAGTGAGTTGTGATTGGATGACCGTAAAATTATTTTACACTGATATAGTCCTTTTTCTCTAATAATAATATTTGTCATCACTTATTTTATTTTTGGTTATATGTGTGTGTGTTACTGTAACACAAGTTTTTTAATATATTCTCTGTTATTAATTGAAAGAGAAAATAAGTGATGCACTACTGTCATTCAATCATAACCTATCATGTATGATAAATTTGTTGACTTTTATACTAATCATCTTAAAAATTATATCAACAGTGATTTATGATTGGTTGATAGTGTACAATAGTTTTACACTATCAGTGTATTACCATTAAACTCTAATTGAAATTTATTAAGAATAATATAATTAAAAATAAAAAATTGTATACATGTGTTTCACAAAATGCATTGAAAATCTTGAAAGAATTCATGTAAAGGTTCAATCAGGTGGCAATATAGATTAACGATAAATTGTCATTACGGAAGTTTATCTACCGAAATACATATTATAAATAATGAGTATATTTTAGAGCATAAAATAGAGTTATAATTATTATTTATAAATTAAAAATTTATTAATTGGTATTGTAATAAAATTTATTTATACAATATAACATACTATGAAGTTATGAAAACACTCAACTGCTAATTATTTTAATCAATAATTATAAATTTATACTTTATTTTTTTAAAGTGTCTTATTTTATTTTAGAAGAAACAAATTCATCCTTAATTTATTTTCTTTAATTTTTAAATTCAAATTTATTTGATTTAGTATGAATATTTTTCTATATTTTTAAATATTTTCTTATTTAATCTATTCTTTTTAGATTTTACCTGAATTAATTATGCGCTTCTCATTTATATTTATAAATATTTTTTCCTAAATAATCTTTCTCTTTTAATTATTATTATTTATTTTGTCTTAATATAGAAACAAATGTGTATGAACAAAATACTTATTAGTTTGCTCAATTTTATTCAATTTAAACAGGATTATCTTCCATAAAAAAGTATATGCAGTCTCTTTAAAAAATATTTACTAGTTAGATGTGATGTTATACTTATATAACACTAACTGATGCCATGTTAACATAAATATGCTCCCATAAGATCATGAAGACAAAATCACGATAGAATTCTTCGATTCACCCTGCAAACAAACAAAAACACATGGGCATCATGTCCGGGTGAAAGAACTAATATACTTTTAATGTATGAAAAAAATGCTTCCGTACAAGCAACAATCCTTTTCATGACATATCTCTAAAATTAATATCCTCTTTAAGAATAAACGAGGTCTTATATATTACGAAATCATCATGAACATCTAACCCCATTATCTCTAAAAATAGTACACATTCGATTAGTAAAAGCTATTTCCATATGTACCATTTAATTCGAATTTTTCAACGGCTCTAAGAACGGATTCTGTCAAGGAAGAAGTTCCATTCCCCCCTTTGCTTTTGAGGAGACTAAAAGGAGGCTTTGTTTTGTTCTATTTTTATTTATTTATTTATTTATTTTCTGGCAGTGAAGTAGCAATTTTGGTTGCTTGAAATTTGTAGAAGTCAGACCCAAAAAATTAACTAACTTCTAATTTTAAGTGAGAATTATGTTGTTAAAAATATTATTATTATTATTATTATTATTATTATTATTATTATTATTATAAAACTACAAACTATTTATGTGTTCTGTTTTATTTCCTCACATTTTTACTCTTACAATACTATTTTAATTTTTTTGTCTGACTTAAAATTAGTAGTGAATATAATTTATGTTTGATGGTAATCATACATAGATAAAAGTGAAAAAAAAAATCTATAAAAAAGTGTTGTAAATATATATTATATGAATTATATAACTCAAATTTTAACATGAGTTAAGTACAAAAGTTAAAGTATTATAAGCACTATAAGATGGTAAAATACATCAAGCTTCTCTCATAAGTTAAAATTAATTTATGTACCTTAATTTTTAAAGAAATTAAATGAGTGTTTTTATAAAAGTTAAGTACAGAAGTGAATTTCAACTTATTAGAAGCTCAATGCATTTTTCTTATTTTTTTCCTATAAATATTTATGGAAAAAGTCATTCAAATATGGCCTACGAATTAGATGCAAAAGAGGAAGACAATAGGTGAATGAATTGAAAATGGCAAAATTTATAAATAAGAAGAATGTAAGGTTGTAAATATGGAAACTTGTTTTTGGCAAAGACGGCGCTTGCAAATGTAGTGTGTGTTTGGAAACCACTTAAAAATTTCGTTTCACACTTTCCAAAGCATTTTTCCACTTTCCTAGACACCAAATGTGACTGATCAAAATTTTTACTTCTCCGTTGAACATAACAGAACACTTACACAAACACAGCCATAATCTTCATAGAGGAAGTGAAAAGGACGAGGCATTGGCAAGGCACTCACGTAGCAAAATCAGATACGAACTAAATATTTTGGATAAATTACCTTTTTAGTCCTTGAGAGTGTAATCACCATCACTTAGGTATCTGAAAGTATGAAACTGTCAATTAGGTCCTGAAAATGCAATTTTTTTGTCACTTTAGTCTGGCCGTTAAAAGACTTTCATTAAAGTTAACATTTTGTGCATATATTACACGTTATCTACCTACGTGACAATTGATGATGCAACATGAATAACATGTCATGTAGGCAAATAACGTGTCATGTAGGCACAAATGTTAATTTTAAAAAAAGTTTTTAACGAAAGGACTAAAGTCACAAACAAATTACACTTTCAAGAATTTAAAGTGACAGTGAATTACACTTTCTGAGACCAAAGTGACAGTTCTTTCAAAAATTTTCTGTTTGACTGTCTCTATAATGTTATTTTTCTTTTTTTGGATAAAATCTTGTTAAATAAAACTTTGGAATACTTTCTAATTAGAATTAGAATATTATTTTGTAAAATATATTATTTAAGACACACTGAATTAGAATCTTGTCATAGCATGTTCGTTTAAGATTCTAAGCTCGACAATGACTTCTGTAGTAAAAGGCTACTGCAAGTTGGTATAATGTTATGTTTCGTTCAGATTATTATTATTTAAAAAAAAAAAACTAAATCTAAAAATTCATTTTGTTGAATGTTGTCTGAAGTTATGTAGCCCCCATAGATATATGAACATAGTTAGTTTTCTGGCAGGATTGTTTAGATTTATTTATTTTAATAATTAAAAATAAATAATATAAAAATAACTTTAACAAGTGTGGTTTGTTTATTTATTTTATCTATGACTTAATCAACATTTTGGTCCATGTAAAATATATGTTTTTTTTATGCTTTTAGTTTGTATAATTTTTTATTTGATTTAGTTCATGTAATATTATATTTTTTTTCGTTTTGTTATATGTTATTATATATCTTTTATTAAGTGTTGACGTGACTCATAGAATGTCATGTCAATATGCAATGTAAGTTACACGTCACTAACAACATTGCTACGTCAAGAACCAAAATGAATATGAGGAGTGCTAATAATATACTTTTTAACACACTTTTTACTATTGGTTGAAATTTATTGAAAAATACAAAATCATGAAAGAGGTCACTTTGTTAACAAAAACAATCCTTAATTAAAATCAATTCTCTTGATTTAATAATTAGTTGGTAGAATACGTTAATTATAGGCTCTTTAAAGTAAATATATGTTTAGAGGAACATGGGAGGATGGAGTCTAAGGAGGGTTCCACTAGGGTTTCTGAGGGAGATACAGAGCAAGGGGTAGATCGATCTCTAGTAGAGGAGTCGAAAAAAAAAAGCAAAAGGAAGGTTGATGGTAAGGACTTAGAGGATGATGGGTCTGTTAGTTATTTCAGGGTGAATCAAGGAACTAATTCTTATATGGAAAAACTTTTAAAGGGCGACACTCCTTTTAGTAGTTGTGAAGGCCTATGTGATGATGAAAACTGATCTAAACAATTCGCATAAGCTACTCCTATGGTATCAGAAGAGGATAAGGCAAAGTATCCTAAGATACAGGTATCTGATGATGAGTTTTTGGGATGGTTTACAAGCCATGGAAAGGCGTTTTGATGGTGAATGTTCTCGACAAAAGAGTTGAGTTTTGAGTCATTGAAAATAAACTCAATCGTGAATGGGCGATCACTAGCAGAATCAAAATTGTTGATTTGCCCAAAGATTTCTATTTGGTGCAATTTGATAATATTGATTATTACAAACATGCAATCTTCGAAGCTCTTGGAAGATAGCTAATTACTATTTATTAGTGTAGAGATGGAGACCAGGTTTTATGGCAAATGCAGATAGAGAAGGGTAGCGACATGAATATGTACCCTAGATTTGTGTTGAAGTAGAACTCCTTTTGAAGCTTAAGTTTTAATGACAACAAAACTTTTGCAACACCCCTTTTTTTTAAGAAAAATATATTTATAAAAGTATAGGCTTAAATATGTTTTAGGTCCCTAATAAATTAGCGAATTTTGTTTTGAGTTCCTAATAAATTTTGTCTTTGAGTCGAGTTCCTGATAAAACAAAAAAATTGTTTTGGGTTCTTGTTATTTTGTCTTGGTCCTTCTCTATTTTTTTGTTTGAGTCCCTAAAATATGTAGGTAATTTGTTATTAGTCCCTATCAAATATTTTTCAAAGGGACTAATACAAAATAAACAAAATATTATAAGGACTTAAATGAAAAAATAGATATATTAGAAGGACTAAGACAAAATAACAAGGACTCAAAATAAATTTTTTGTTTTATTAAGGACTCAACACAAAGAAAAAATTTATTAGGAACCCAAAACAAAATTCGCTAATTTATGAAAGGCCTAAAACATATTTAAGCCTAAAAGTATATTAGTTATTATTAAATATTTTATGTTATTCATTTTAATTAAGAATAATTATGTTAGGCTAAATGCTTTTGGGCCTTTAGTCTTGGGAAGCCTAATTCGACTCTAAAAGTTGTCAGGTTCTTTAAAACCTAGTCTTCTCTCATGTTGTCTCTTTTTGCTTTCTTTGGAAACTGTACCTTCAGAACCACGGATAGAGGAGTGAAAGAGAAATAGCATAGAACCATCGTTGCCTGCACACTTGTTGTGGAACCGCATCTTTCAAAGTAAAGAGGAGTGAGATTGTCTCGGTTATGGGTATGATCATGGTCAAGGGTAGTGGGGTTGGCCCTAGACCCTAATTATAGTTGTGTATGTTTATGTTTTATTCGAATTTTATGTTTTAAATTCAATTGGATGGATTATGAATACCACAAAGCATTTGTATTGTTGTTGTGATTTTGTATTTTCCTCTCTTTGTACCATTTAGGGTTCTTGATAAAAGAATTTGGGATTAATAAATTATTTTGGACAATATTTGAACTTGCATGTGTATTGGGTATAATTTCTAAAGGATTGAACTTGTTTGTTTGAGTACAATATTAGGTTCTGCAATAAATTTTGTTTTCCAGACATATTGTAAATTCTTTTTGTGATGATGTTTTGTTGCTACTTGTACACGTCGTGTAATTTGTTGGAGTGCATTTATTTGTAGTATTGTTGTATGAGCATAATATGTTTAAAGAAAAAAGAAAGTCAGTCACGGTTGAAATGTGCAAGATGTCAATAACGGTTGAGAAGAACAAAGATGAAGAAAGCAACTCAAGAAGAGTTGTAGAAAACTTGCAGGATGAACAATGTGCAGAATGGCTAGCAATTTGATGTTTGAATTCAACCTCCAACTGTTGGAGTTTCACGACCTATAATTTCAAAATTATTAAAGAGACCAAGAGTGGAAAGAACCCCATTCCATGGACCATGCATTACACAATAATCACTAAGGTTCAGAGGTTACTTTTGTAGTGTGCTTTCAACCTAAGAAGAGTTCCCTCTTGATCACCAAGCGTCGAACATGCAACGCCTTTACTCAGATTGAAGCGGGGTCTCAGTGCTAGCCGACGGTCAGGGATTTAGAGAGAGCTCACAAAATATTGTGTTTTTCTCACGTTTCATGTTTTGAGGTATGCACCTCTCTTATATAGAAAACATGAGCTTACATATCAAAAAAAGAAATGAGAAGAGAGTATTCAAATGAGAGTGAATGTGAGGAAGAGTGGGGAGAGTGGAACAATGAAAGCACAAATACACTTATACGTTTATATATATATATATATATATATATATATATATATATATATATATATATATATATATATATTTAAGGAGATAAAGAGATATGTTATATTCCCATTTTATAGGTTTCATGTTGAAAATAATGACATTCTTTCTTTTTTTAAGATAAATATTTTATTTCTTTTTCATAGTCTTTATTGCGAAGATAATTGTATTCTTTCTTTTTTTTTTAGACTAAATATTTAAATATTATTAATCTTTCTTTTTAATAGTCTTTTTTCTTTTATCATCTAGTATTGTTATTTTAAAAGTTATAAATAATTACACTTACAATCAAATAATTTTATTAGTCTTTCCTTTATATTGACTTGATTATAGATTTGGGAATCAAATACTATCGACTAGCTTTTGGCTGGAGTCAAGCTTACGAACTCTATATAAAAGATTAACTATTTTTGTTTTGAGACACAACAATAACTATTCTTTGTTCCTATATTTGTATACCAATTTTTATTATAAATTAAAAAAAGTTTTTTGTGGCATATGAAACTAATAATTAATTAACATTTTTAATCTTTTTTTTAAGAGAAACATTTGTAATATTGAGTCTTAAAAAATGTTTAATTTATCTTTTCTTTAAATATATTTTTTATTAACACTTTGCTAGATGACTACTAATGTAATTAACATTTTAAAATATATAATTATAAACATTTTGCATAAAAATTGGTACACATATTTATTAGATACCTATAATTTTTGTAGTCAGCCACTTTATCAATAAAGTGGGGCTTCATCCCTAGTTACTGTAAAATATGTTTTATAAAAGTAATAATTAAAAATAAAGATATTTTAAATATACAAAGGATTTCAAAATAATTCATCAATTGTAAAGGCAAAAATCACAAGGGGGGTTGAATTGTGATTTAAGAAATTTTTGCAAACTTTTCGCAAAGATCTATCGTCTATTAGAAAGGTAAAACAAGGTTTTTAATAAAAACAAAGACATATGGTGTTTAACACATAGAGCAGACGAAACCTTTTTCAAACAGAATAAATCACAACACAAGGTCAGTTCAAACAATTAAGAAAAGGAGAGCAAAGAAGAAAACACAGAGATTTATACTGGTTCGTCTCACCCCGAGACTATGTCTAGTTCTTGGCAACCCACCAAGTCCCACTAACTTCACAAAGTTACAAGTATTGTTCACTGTCACTTCTGGCTCAACCCAAGTAGTTTTTACACTAGCCTCTCCAAGCTAAAAACCCAAGTATTTTTTTTCTTACCAAGCTAATTTTGGCTCTAAAACAAATCAGAAGATTTGTTTGTGAAAGGTGCACATAGACTAAGGTATCGTCTTACAGACAGATATACAAGTTAAGCACAAAGTCTTTCTCTCTCAGGATACTCAAGGTTTTTTTAGAGCTTTACAACTTAGAGAAATTTACAAGAGAAAGAAATGAAGGCTTGAAAGAATGCTTGCAAAAGTTTGAATTGAATTCCGTAACTTTAGCACTTCAAAACTTCTAGTATATATATATATAGACTTGCTGAGGAAGTAACCGTTGTCTCTAAACGACCTTCTTTCTTCACGTGAGACCTTCATCTGAAGCATGTGTCCATTGGAGCATTTAATGCGAGCATTAATTTCTTTTCACCAACTTGTCACTTAGAACTGATAAAACACTTTGCTTATCTTCCTTGAGGGGCACTCCATAGCTTCTGCTTCAGTAGTAACTCATAGCGCGTCTTTTGAGGCGAGGGAAACTCTTGAAACTTTGACTCTTCTTTATGTTCTTTTTGCACTTTGACAGATCCTAGGAAGGATGTTCTTCAAATCATCATCATCATCATCATCATCATCATTATTAAATGTTTGAATTTTTTTTCTAGTTTTTTTTACCGGTGTTTGATTTTTGTTTTTGTTTTTTTTAATATATAATTTATAAACTTTTTTAAAATTTTAAGTAATTAACAAAATTGTTTTATGCTAGAAAAGAAAAGTCAATTTATTTATATATTTATATGAAACTTTCTTGAATAACATTAAATACTATAAAAAAATTTCCTGAAATTTAATTTAATTAAACATTTAACAATTTCTATAAATTATATTAATATCTATTTGACTATTTATTTTAGAAATTATATTTTATAAACTAATTTTTATAAAATATTAATTAAATACCAAAAAGTGTCATAATATATATGAAAAATCTATTTATTTTATATCTATATAAATATTATACTAATAATATTAAATATTATATCAATATTTCTTTGCAGGTATAATTTAATATATAAATTATCAATTTATATATTTCAAAGTCAATATATTATGTTAATATACATTTAATTTTTTATTTTCTTAAATCATGTTTTATAAAGTTGCAATTAAATAACAAAATTGCTTCATATTTTTATAGTAAAAAAAATATTTATTTTTGACTTCTATTAGAAGTTACACATGCATTTATGTCAAATCTTACTTTGATTTTTTTTTTCAAATGCTCTAGTCAATATTCCCAAGAAGCTTATAAAAAGCCTTGTTCCTCACTTGAGTGATACAGTGTCAGTGTCCGAGGCATAGAGAAAAAGATACGATAAAAACAATGTTGAAATATTTGCACCACTGTGTCACTACTGCATCTGTGAAGATGGAGCAACATTTGGTTGAGCAAGTGGAGAAAATGATAGGCTACACATTCTCAAAGAAGTGGCTTCTCCTACAAGCCCTCAATCATTCCTCCTTCATGGAGGGTGTCTCCTATGAGTGTCTCGAGTTCCTTGGAGACTTCATTCTTGGTGTTGTCATTACCAGCCACCTCTTCCTCAATTACCCTGATCTCCAGCTTGGCCAACTCTCTCTTCTACGTGTTGCCAACACCAACACCTAGAAGCTTGCCACAGTTGTTGTCCATTGTGGCCTCCACCGCTACGTCTGCCACAACACCCTTCCCCTCATCCAACAAGTGCAACACTTTGTTGATGCCATCGCCCTAGAGAATCACCCTGTCGCACACGGTGGATCAGTCAAGGTGCTGAAGGTCCACATCGACATTGTCGAGTTTATCATTGGTGTTGTCTACAAGGACCTCAAACTCGATAGTAAAAAATTATGGATGGTGCATATGTTTTACCAATTCATCACGGTGATAATGAATGATATCTATTATAGACAATTATTAAATTTCATTGCAATCAATTCATCACCATGATAATAATGAATAAATTATTATTAGATAAGGTTTTAAATTTCTTTTTCAATTATGATTATGGTAGGTAATTAGGCATGTTTTGGAGCCAATGATTACACCGGATGATTTGGAGCAACAACTTCAACCATTGATGACATTGTTCAAGATGTGCCAAAAGAGGGGAATGCACATTGATACATAACAGTGGAGGAACAGAGACGTAAGTATTGCTAATGTCTTTATAGACGGACAACTTGTTGCCTCCGCCTCCTCTGCTCAAAAGTATCTTGCAAAGCTAGAAGCCTTCTAGATTGCCTTGCATAAACTTGGATGTCCAACCTCCTCTAATATGAAGTCTCCCACTAACATGAACCTAAGCTTCTATACCAACAAGGATGGTACCTGAGTTGTTGAAAAAGCCAAACTTAAACTTCATGAGCTTTGTCAGACTAAAAGATGGCCTAAACCAGAGTACTTGTACGTACCTATTCTTTAAGATGATATATTGTATGAATATCATTGATTTTCTTTCATTTCAGTTGCATTTGTGAAACTTTTGATCTTCCTTGTTGACTAACTTGTTGCTCCTCTGCAATGGCTCACAACACTGGGAAGGATTCAGGTCCTTTTCATCAAAAGAGATATGTCCATGTCGTTAAGATAACAATTGAAGATGGTATCTTTCAAATGTCAGGATATAAAAAAATCTTGCATGAAAGATGCAGAGAACTATGCCGCCCCCTTAATGTTTCTGGCCTTAAAGGAGCGTAATTATTTGTGAATGAGAATGATGTTGTAATTTATTAGTGTGTCTCCCATCTCATGTTGTAACTTCTTGGTTTATGAAATCAAAGAGCCTGTTTAATTACTTTGATAACGTGTTTGTGAAATTGAGATAGCTCATCTTGTATGTAAAATGGATTAGAATATCAAAAAATAATTAATAAAAGAGATTTCAAACTTACTTCAATCCTACTTCCATTTGTTACAAGCAAATGAGTCCGCCTAGACCTTAAAAGCATATATAAAATTTATTGGAAAACATCTCTTGATATTAAGTAAAATATGTTGACATGTAATCCATATGGAGAAACTCATATAAAAGTTTCATTTATAAGTATATAACAATGTAAATTATCAATTAGACCAATTTGGATGGATAAATTTAAGTATTTTGTAATATTCGATTTATAGTCAAAAGCTAGGTTGAAGGGGGATATAATTGACATGAACTTGGTCAAAAGAGAATGATATAAGAATTCAGGAATTATTATTTAATTATAAGACAATTTTATCATACATGTATTCAAGAATTTGTGCACAATCAAACATCAAAGTATCTCCCACACATTTTTCCTCATCATAGTAACTATAAACTCCTATTACATATGTAATCCAACTGTTTAAGTAGACCAAATCTACAAAATATCATATTAAAAATATCATATTAAAAGAATTTTCTTATCTCAAAAACTCAACCTTGCATCAAAGAACTAATGCTTATGGGCAAGAGAAATGTCTAACACATGCAAGCAATAGCCTTAGGTTCTTGTTTATATTCTTTTCTTTTTAAAAAAAATTAAAAGTGTTTTTCCTTAGCTGGGAATAATTGTCTTAGCATATTTAGTCAATTAATTTGCATATAAGTTGTTTTATGTCTAGCCTAAGGAACATTAATTATTATGTGAGATAAACCATCATCAATTTGATTATTCTTACTATGATACATCAATAAATATTTTACTTTCTTGATTTTCTAAGAGAAATGAGATATAATTTATCATTATTGGTTTAGGCAAGAAGGCCTATACTTTGATTATGGGAAGACTAAAACCTGCTAAACTTACTAGTTCACTACAAATCTAAAATTGTAAGTGCTTGAAATATTATCTTAAAGGCTTGATTCCATTTTTTAATCTTGCCAAATTTGATATCTGTTTCTGTAATTCAACCAAATTTGGACAAGTAAACTTTTTGCAAAATTAGGCCAAGCATTTGCCATAATATGGAATTTACGTATATTTCATATAATGTGAATAGATGTGTTTTTTTTATGTTAAGATGGTATAAATTTCTACAACGATTGGGTGAAAATATGTACATATAATTTGTTGAAAATATAAATATAAATTAAGAGAAGGTAAAATGTCATTTTTAAAAATTAATAAGGATAAAATTAGAAAAAAAATGTATTTTCTAACATATAAATCATGTGCTATTTCTATTAACTTATAAAATTAGTAATTTTTTCTTTAGAAAAGCCCTCAAACTAAACTTCTCTAATAATTTGTTTTTAGTCAAATAAGCTGGTTAACTAATTTACAGGTATAAACAATATCATCATCTTGCTAAATATATATATGATTGATTTTACAATTTTCTGATGTCTAACATAAAGGTATTAATTAAGATAATAAATATTTTTTTAGGAATACATTTACATTAAAACATAGTGGGGAGAGTTTTGTAATCATATAGTAGTGTTCTATTTAACTAATATCTAAACAATGTGAGTTGAATATAAAAAAGTGAGTTTTTCTTCAATATTCTTTTAAAATTAGTTTTTTTTTCTTTCATATTTCATGTGTACTTACAAAAGAAAAATATTCAATGAATAGAAAATAAAATAAAAATATCCAATTAATAATTCACAAAATACATTAAATGAAAGTTGTTTGCATAATCAAATCTTAGATTAATGAAGCATATCAATTAAATTTGCAAAATATTACATTAGATCAAATTATAATTATCAACATCTATATTAGATTATCTATACAATATTACATTAGATCAAAATATACCAACGGGATATGATTAGATAGAGTGTATATATAGGGGTCAAGGAGAATAATAAAAGATAATCAAAGAAAAGAATGAAGGAAACCTTCTCTAATCTACAATAGTGCAACATAAGGCAATGGCAAAAAAGAGTTCAAGTGGAGGTGGACAAAAAGAATTTGGGAATGGAGAAAATTTGGCTTCGATCATATTACGGATGTCTGTTGCTAAGTTTCTTGCAAAGGAAAAACAACTAGATTCTAAATATTTATCATTTCTTTCCATGGATGATTGCACGTCCATGGCAAGGCGTGAGAAGAACCTCAAAAGAAAAGCCAAGAAAGAACAAACTAATTATAACCCATCAAAGAAGGTTAAGAATGAAGAGAGTTATAATGGTGATGACCTACATGAGTTGAGTTTAGCAAAATAAGCTAGTCCCCCACAATATGGTGAATCAAGGTTCGACTATCTACTTGTACCCATATTTAGTGCCTATGATTAGGATTGCCTAAAAAAAAAGATACATGTGAGAATGTGTGTGATCAGCGAGAGCAACCTCATGAACCTAATGAATTGCCAAGGAAATTTAAAGAAAAGATCCAAGAATTGTATGAATGTGAGGTGAAGTTTGTGATGCAGAAGAAACTCTTTAAGATAGACTTGAACCCAAGGCATGCCCGCTTCTCTATCCCACCTAAAAAGTTTACCGAGAATTTTCTAATGCTAACAAAAAATTCCTCCTTGGATGAACGTCTAGAGAAAAACAAAAGGCTTGTTGTATGTCCGTCTTTGTGTTGGATCCTTGTATGAGAGAGTGGAACATGTGCTTCTAGAGTAGGAAACGGAGAGGATCTACATCTACAACTTCACCAAGGGATGGAACTAGATTGTGCGTCCCAATGATCTCAAACTCGATGAAACATTTCAACTTTTGTTCTTCAGAATCTCCTTTTAGCTCTATTATATGCACTTGTCAAGCTTTGACAAATTAACAACTATATATGAGTGAAGATATTGTGCACGTGATGATCCATAACACTCTTCTACACCGAGACATATACACTCGTAATATATTTAAAAATACATACGCTGCGGAATTACATAAAAGGATATATAATCTTCAAAAGCTTCTTTCGCAGTAAAAGAACATTACATATCATATTTTCATAAACCTTTTTTAAAAAATAACTAAGTAAATAATGTAATCCAAAATTAAATAAATCTTGGCATTCTAAAGGCCATACAAAAACCATGTAAAATCTAATATAAAACATACTACTTATAAACTTAAACATAGTCTAAGGACTAAAAACCCGTGCTTCGATGTTACATTGTCTTAGAGCATACATAACCATAAAACCGAAAATGAAAAAGTGGAGGCCTAAGTCTTTCCTCTAGCATCATCATCATCATCTTGTAAAGACTCACCTATAAGGGAAGTGTTCAGCCCAAACACAAATAAGACAAACAATTGGGGAGTGAGATACATCTCACAAATATATTTAAGGCATTAGAAAGAAACATAAAGTAAATATAATGCATTTATATACAAATACGTCAGACCAACACATCACATCCAAATCAAATGTTCCATATACATAGGCACTCATGCAGCCCTGGAGTCATTTTCAAAAACACTTTGTGATGTACATTTAAGTAGGCCTGGGTATACGGACCGGTCCGGCCCATTTAAGGCCCGGCCTGCGAAGCCTGCTTTTTTGATGGGCCGAACTAGCCCACGTTGCAATTTAAATGGACTTAATTTTTCAGGTCTGCGTTCGGTCCACAAAGCCCGCTGTTAAACGGGCCGCCCTGCGGACCCAATAACAATATTGAAAATATTCATTTTTTTTAAAAAATAAAAAATAAAATTATCAAATAATGAGATTTTCTTTTATCTTTTCCTTTCATTTTTTAAGTTAAGGAACAAGATATAAAAGATAAGAATACATGATATATAAATAATTTATATATTAAACATTCAATTATTTATAAAGTAAGCATTCAATTAAATATTTAAGCATTCTAAAATAGAAATGTACGAGATTAAATAAAATATCAAACATTTTTAATAAAATATCAAAGTCTTAACATATCAAGGCTTCCACATTCTAACTAAAACATCATAGTCTTAATGTCTTGACAATTTCAAGTCCAAATAAACCAATCAAATATTAAAGTCTTAATGTCTTGACAACAAAACATGAAAAATTCTTAAGTCCAAATACACCAAAAAAATTCTTAGTTAAAAGGAAAAAAATTAATTGCAACATATAAGGTAAAGTAATATTTACCTTGCACATCAAATCATAACTTCTAATTTTTAGTCTTTGCGGGCTTCGCGGGTAGTCCACAGGCTTTGCGGATTTAGACCGTTCAGTTCGCGGACTTAACGGGCCTGGCTCAAAATCCAGAACAATTAGACGGTGCAAAAATTTTTTAGGCTCATTATCCGTGCGGTCCGCAGGCTTAACGGACTGGTTTGCAGACCCGGGTTCATATACTCACCCCTACATTTAACTTATAGACTCGTATGCATGTGGTGCCATTTTCGAAAACACTTTGTGAATGTAGCCCTAGAGTCCATGTAGTTGACGAATTGCCATACCACGGGCAATTCGACACTATAACTCTCATTGAGATGACACCGTCGACGGTGTGTCAGGATGTTTCGTCATCGCAAGGATACTCCAAGCCATGGTATCAACATGAGCTTAAAGGATATTCCAAACCGTTGCACCCCTAAGGTCAGAGTCATACACCAACTAATTCATGACCTCCCCGGTTAGGTTCATAAACGTCCTTCACTTCAAAACACATATGCACGACATTATGCATGATTCACGGACAATATGCACATGGTTTATTTTTGCAACACATACCATGACATGTTGCATTCACACACACACACACACACACACACACACACACACACACACACACACACACACACATATATATATATATATAGGCATCATGCATTCGATCACAGTATTAATCATAATCACTATTCACATAGAAATTTCATGGTATCACTTCATTCACACGTTATAAGTATAAACGTAATGTATTATACCATCATTCATTAAGATTTTCCATAACACATAGTCACGTTTTCACATAGCTATTACAACCTTCATAAAGTATAAATATAATATCCAGGGTTGCACTAATCCTATCAAGTTGATTATCTTCTCATTAGAAAGCTAAGGCAATCATCTACAACTTTTATGTTTGCCTCAAGATCCAGTTTTATCATCTATTACATCTAAAACTAATAATAACATGAAATTATTTCCAAATTCTGATAGCTTGAATTTAGCCCACTAATTTGATTATATCTTAAGTTAAAGACCTTATTTTTAGCTGATTCCAAAGTTATTAGTTAGTTAACATTTGGATTTACATTTCACATGAATACCACTAAGCCTAATTCAATTCATAGAGCCCTCTACTAGAAGGATTCCTTATTAATTATAAGATTCCTAAATAGGATGGATAACGCCCGTGATCCATGGATCTCGTTCGTGAGTGGTGACAAATTCACATTTGAATAATTTAGAGAGAATGGATCACAGTCGTGATCCGTGGACCACGCCCGTGAACGGTGATAAACTTATATTTCAAATTTCTTGGACAAAATGAGTAACAACCATGATCTGTGGATCACATTCGTCTCGCATGTCATACATGGAATTAAGAACTTTTTCCTTTTAACATGAAAACCATGAATTCCTAAAACTCCAAAACACATTGCTTAAAGATAATAATAAGACACACCAGCAACAAAATCCCTAACTCATCCAACTTCAAAGGTACAAAAGGGCAAGAACCCTACAACATCTAAACACTCAATACGAAAATCAAAGACAAAAATTAAAAGAGCTTTGGTGTGTTCATAACCCATCCAAAATAAATGGAAGCACAGACATATAATTAATTAGGAATCAAGAGCAATTCCTCTACCCAACATGCAACAAGAGATGTCCCATTCTCCCTTACCTTGAAAAGATGTATTTCTTGAGCAAGGTGCAAGGGGGGAGTAGGGACAATCCTCTCGATCTCTTCTCACTCCTCCGTTTGGGGTTTCGACGACACACCTTTTCCAAGAGGCACAAAAGAAAGATATGAAGAGGGAAAAGTTAGGTTTCTAACAAAATCTAAGGTGGCTCTCCTTAAAACCAAGTTGGGCTCATCCGAACTAGGCATAACATGACTCTTCTTAAAACTTGAGGTCCTTGTACAACACACACACACACACGTCACAGAATATTTATATAAATATGTTAAAATATATTTTTCTATTTATAATATTAGTTATTGTAGTATGAAATATTATTTACAATTAAATTTAATAATATTCTAAATATTATATTTTATAAGATAATATATTTTCTCTTGTTAGTTAAAATATGTTGAAAAACATCAAAATTTGTGGATCTCATATTATATTTAAGAATATCTCTCATGATTTTGTAATTTTCACTTTTCAATAAATTTTAAATAATAAAAGAAAATGTGTTAGAAGGATTTTGTAGTTTCTAATAAATTTCAACCAAGAAAAGAGAACATATTAAGAAGAGTGGGTTAAAAGAGTGTGTTCTTAACGTTTCTCTATAAATTACTACTCACGCCCCTATTTATAAGACGTTGATTAATTCACGCATATTAAGAAAATTGATTAATTTAAGTATTATCATTAAATTTGTCTGTATATATAATATTTTTTTAAATTTGCCCTTAACATTATTGGAAACCTATTCATTTTCTCCAATATTCATACGAGAAAGAAAAAAATAATTAGAGTAACATTTAATTATGGATTAAAATAAATAGGAATATTTAGTCAAAAAATAAATAATGTAAAAGATAGTTGAATTAAAATTATATCTTATAAAGAGAAACAAAGGTAATATTATATTATTATTCATATTTTTTTTCTTTTATTTTTAACCAAATATATCATTAATCTTTAGACATAACTCCTGTACTAACCAGCTAAGCTTAGACTCTAATAATTAGAGTGAGAGAGGGCACTTGATCAGGACACTGATTGATGGGTTCTGTACTTTCTCATTGGCCCAATTTAGCACCACATTCAAGGTAAATATTGCCTTCCTCAGTTTAGTTCCTCTCTCTCTCTCTCCTCATTCATTAGATCTTCCTAGCTTTCACTGCTTTCAAAAGCAAATCTGAAATAAGCTGCACTTGCACACAGCACACCCTTTTTATTTATCCCTATCTACACACACACCTCTCTCTCACCCAGTCCTTTTCACTGGATCTCATCTCTCTGCTCCTTCTACACACACCCCCTCTTCCCTCGAACTGTGTGCAAACCAAACCCGGTTCTTCAGTTGCTTCTCCTACAAGATCTTATCCCACCCCAGCTTAGTCCCTAAGCTGAAAAAAAACACAAAAACACATCAAGGAACAAAAAAATTCTCATTCTCACTTGGATAAAAAGCGACCAGTCTTTTCAACAATGATTCCCCAGCTTCTCATTCCTTCGTGACTTTACCTTTTTTTTTTTTTTTTATTTATCTTTTTACGGTGAAATCTTATTATATAATAATTGTGCAACAATGGATTCCCATACCCATCATCATCAGAGTTACCAACTTCAACAACACCAACACCAACAGAACCAACCCTCTTCTGGGTTGCTTCGTTTTCGCTCTGCTCCAAGCTCGCTTCTTTCAAATCTCACACCTTTTGTGAGTGAAGAAGACGCTGTTGCTGTTGGTTCTAGTAGCTTCCAAGACTTGGAAGGAAACAACAACAACAACAACAAGGGTTGTTCTAAGGATTTGAGTTCGATGAATTCGCATAAGGGGTTGTATGGTGGGGGGTTGCCACCTCACTATCCGAGGCATGGTTCTTCTGCTGCTACTTCAAGCTCTGCTATGGAAGGGTCTTATGGGTTGGTGGGTTCAATGGGGATGGATCATGAAGCGCCCCATAAGGGGTTTGGGTCAAGTCTTTTCAGGCAGAGTAGCTCCCCTGCTGGCCTTTTCTCCAACAACAACATTTCTTTTCAAAATGGTATTCATTTTATTTATGGAACAACATTAGATGTGGTTGCTTACGTGTTTTTGGCATTGTTTTTTAATTAGAATTGAAGTTTTGTCTCGATAACCTATGTTGATGTCTGATGCAAACTTTTTGTTGTTACCGAGGTTGAACTCCAATTCTGATGGGACAACAAGAGCAAAAGCACCTACTAATTAATGGTTTTTTTTTTTTTTTTGTATGTTGGCCACTCTTGAAATTTGAATGTTTTAATAGGATTTATAGTCGTGAATAGAGCAGAGAGTTTGTAATATGATTTTAATGAGTATTAGCTACTAGCTAGTATAGCTAGTATGTTGAACTGAATGGCAATCACCATTTAGAAGCCTAGAAAGAGTGATTTTGTTGGGACATTTTATATGATTCGATTTTTTGGTTGGCCACTCTTTTGGAAATTTTAATGTTGATATTCATGTTTCTGGAAATAGAATTAGTTTCTAATTGTGTATACAGCAGAGATCATAATCTGAATCTATGCAGTTTTAAGAGGAATAAAGTAATGATTATTAGCTATTAAATTTAGCTGTGCTGAGTTGTAGTCAGAACTTTGAAGGGTAGATATTCTGGTGTATGAAAATAGAAAGTAATGATTCTGGGGTAGACATTTTGTACAATTTATGTTTGTTTAGAATCTGATGTTCCAAATTGTCTATACCTGGGAGGGAGATGATGTTCCCTGTATTCAAACTCTTCCCAAAGTGAAATTTACCTATGCTTGGCATTTATTGTATTGAGCTCAGCTCTCTTACGCTTTACCTTTTGTCACTTGTAATTAGAGCTCAAGATTGGAAATTTAAGCTTGTGTTTTATACTTACAGTTCTAGTAACTTCAATTTGATGGCCTAGATTCTAGAATGCTATGACAGAACATGATATACTGTGTGTTTGGGTTACCGTTTGAGAAAACGTAACCAACGTTTTTTTAAAAGCAACAAGTGTGTTGCTTCTGGGTTGGTGTCTTGGAAAGTGTGTTTTCCCGTTGTACATGGGTTCAAATGGGTATACAAACACACTGATATTCTCCTACCCTGCATCTTATTTTGTGAAGACAATTTTATTTTTGAGGGGTACAATGTTATTAAGATGAATTAATCCACTCTTGATAGCTACTGAGAAGTTATGGATTTGTAAATGGCAGGGTTTGCCACCATGAAAGGTGTTGGAAACTATGGTGGGGTGAATGACAGTAATGGTGAACTTAGTCCATGCATTAACAGATTGAAGAATCAGGTTAGCTTCTCACCAAGAAATGCTTCTTCCTTGGGAATGTTGTCGCATATCACCGAAATAGGGAGTGAAGACATTGAGGCAACTAGTCCTGATGATGATAGAAGGCATGGAGGTGATGATACTCAACATTATGGCCCTGGATTCCCCTATGGTTCTTGGAATGAGACTCCACAACTCTCGGAAAATCTCAGTGGCTTGAAAAGAGGTAGAAGTGGCAATGAAAAGATGTTTTCTGATGTTCAGGTATGTGTAGGATGCTTAGTTGCTCAATTTTCTTATTTTTCTTTGTTCCACACTTCCACTTTCATTTCATATTTCTAATACAAATAAATTGGTGTACTCAGAATGGAGAGCTAGGACACCAAGTTAATATGTTATCACATCACTTGAGTTTACCAAAAACTTCAGCAGAGATGATTACCATGGAGAAGTTGCTTCAGTTCCCTGATTCTGTTCCTTGTAAGATCAGAGCAAAGCGAGGCTGTGCTACTCATCCTCGAAGCATTGCTGAAAGGGTAGGATTTTATCTTTAGAATTTAATTTAATTAGAATAAATTGACAGTGTAAAAGTTTTTTTACACACTCTATTATGAGTTGCCATATATGGTAAGATTATTGATTTTTATAATAAATGCTTTAAAAGTTATATCTAGGGTGATTTCTAACTGGTTGAGAGTGTAAAAATCTTCGTAGTGTATCAAAATTTAACTCATTGGAAGGAAGTAATTTTATTGTTTTTGATAGATGGAATGTAGTAATTATCAGTCCCTTCCTTTACCAAAACAATAAATTAAGAAGATATTATTTAGACTATGTTGAATTCATGAAGTAATTTGTGAAAGATGATTCTGATATGTAATGTCTTTTTTCAGGTGAGAAGAACTCGGATCAGTGAAAGAATGAGAAAATTGCAAGAGCTTGTACCAAACATGGACAAGGTAAGACACGTAAGCATGCTTGACTGTGGAATATGTAAATTATATGTTACATATGGTGTAGTTGTATTGGAAATTTAACATTCTTGATGCTCTTTGCAGCAAACCAACACAGCAGACATGTTGGACTTGGCTGTTGAATACATTAAAGATCTTCAGAAACAATTCAAGGTTGGCTATTGAATACATAAGAAAAAAAAAAATGCATTACAAATTCAAAAGCATACATCATTCATTATTGTTGACTCATTTATTTTTTGCACTCATTTTTCATTCACATGCAGACTCTAAGTGAAAAAAGGGCAAACTGCAAGTGTATAAGCATGCAGAGGGCAGATACAAATCAAATTGCTTGACTACCTTTCTTTATGAGCAATACATAGCAAAGATGGCTTGGATCGGGTGCTTTTAATTTTGATGCTGAACAACAAGTAGAAAGGAAGATGCTAATATAGGATGCTATTACTAGAAATAGGATGATGAGTAGAGTAGAAATAAGGTGAGGAAGATGTGTTATTTGAATTGATAGAAGTAGGAGAGAAAGAAGCAGAGAAAGTTCTCTTTACATGTTTGGATGAGTGGTAAAGAAAAGTGGAAAGAAATAATCAGATAGTGTAAAGAAACTTTTTATAACAATAATAAAAATTTAAACTTTTTACTATAAAAAAATTTCATAATAAAAAATTGTTTTAAATTTTACTTTTTATATTATATAATATTATTTAACATTAAAATGAATGGTAGATCCTGTGGTGCCAACATAGTTGGGATTATGGATTTCTATTGTGATGCCTAAGCAAATCTTTTTGTTTAAAAAAATTAAAAAGCATTAAAATGAAAAAATTCCCCCACATTTGGATAAGTATTTTTTTTTTAAGTTAACCTTTTCCTTTGATTTTTTTTCTTTTTATTTCCACTCAAAAAGAATTTCTCCTTTCTAATTTTCTCCCCGCAATCCCCCTCCCCTAATAAACAATTAGTGACACCAAATCCAATCATTTAGCACTTCACCACAATATCTAGGTTCTTTAAGCTATTCTATTTCAATTTCGGAGTCAATAAATCAAGTAGCATATTTGTAACTTCATACACTAGAGTTCGAATAAATGCTTTCCTATTAAAGTAAATGTACTTCATTTTCTAATTTTTCTAGAAATGTGAAAGTGTAGAATCTATAGACAGGATATAGATAAGGTGTCGCTTCTCATGATTGAATTGTTGGAGCAAATAAACAAGAATGATTGATTGTACATGGCCATGGATGATGGAGAACATTTCAATTGTTTTATTTGCTCTTAATAGAACAGTTGCATATTGCGACCTGTAAAGTAGTATCATTGATGATATGATGTAGACCCAAGAGACTTGTCCAAGAGGAAAAGGTTGAACGCACGCCTTCATTTATGACCCAACTGCAACTACCTGCATAGACCCATTCTATGATTTTCTTCTATCCTTGTATGCAACCTTATCCTATCCCCACCACCACAACAGTTTCCTCGTCACTGATGAAAAAAAGGAAAAAAAAAGAAGGAATAAAATCATGGACCGGTGTGTATGGTCGTGCTTGGCCTATTTTTCTCTGTTTTTTTCCTTAAAATATCCAAGACAGTTTGGACCTACTCGACAAAATCTTGCCGTCTCATGTCGTTTTGGATTTCGCAAAAAAATAAAAATAAATAAATAAATAGATGGGATTGAAATAATTGTATTAGAGACATCAATGGGATGGGAACCAACAAATTGATTGTATGAATAAAACTAAATTCGGTCTTCTTAATCAAGGTTCAAGTTTGAGGCTTGTGGATAGAAAAAAAAATAATTAGAACGAGAGACTCCACTAAAGATAATTAGTTAGGTTCTCGACGGAGATTAGTTCCCAGTAAAACCAATAAATACTGTGATCTAATGTCATATTCCGTTCTAATTAATATCAATTGTTCACAAATGAAAAATAATTCACGGGATGATTGAAAAAGTAAGCCACAAACTACAAATTTTTGGCTAGACTCTAGCGGCTCGTGAACCGTGCGGTCATGAATCCTCATGTAATTTCAACATGAGTTGATTGGAATTCTTATTACTTATTTCAACATGAGTATGTTACTACTATTATTTTAGAATTGTTAAAATATTCTGAGGAATTTCATATTAAATTATGGAATTAATTTAAAGGCAGATGCTATCATGCTAATCAATGTCTTAGTTTAAAATAGAATTTTTTTTATTAAAAAGTATTATTAATTTATTTTTGTTCGGTGGAGGTCATGGATCTACGCTCCGATGTAACAGATATGATTTTAACAGTGTTCACGACAGAGTTAACAGTGGCTCCTTGGCAGAGGGTTCCTGCAACCACTCTGACACTTAATGCTCAGTTTTGAAATTTTTAAAAATCAGAACCAGTTTTCAGCTTTTAATTTTTAATTTCAATTTTTTTGGTTTTCAGTTTTAAAAAATTGTGGTTAAATTAGGTCCTGTTTGGTGTGATTTTTCGTTTTTAGTTTTGCAATTTCTAAAAATAAAAAATAATTTTAGTTTTGAGTTTTTAGTTTCAGCTCTTTTTTATTTTTAATTTTTAAAAAATTGTTGCAAATTTAAAATGAATAAATAAGTTAACTGTTTTATCTTATCTCGCTCCACTATGAAATAATACATTATAAAAAAAATATCAACACAAAAATAATTAAAAATAAAAAATAATTAAACCCATGGAAGTAGTGGCAGTGGCGGTGATTGTGGTGGTGGTGGTAGTGAGAATATTTTTTAAAACTAAAAACTAAATTCACAAAACTTTTTTTTTCTTGGTTTTCAAAACGAATGTAAAAGTGTTTTGAAATTAAGTTAAAAATCATTTCAACTCTTTTTTTGCTGAACGCGTTTTGTTTTGAAAATTGCATTTGAAAACAAAAAACAAAAAACTTGCAACCACTCCAACAGGCCCTTAGTTTTTTTATCCTTTAATTTATTTTTTAGATTCGATTTGGTCCTCTAATTTTTTTCAAACACAATTAGGCTCTCTAATTTTTAAAACCTCTTCAATTTGATCCTACAGTCTAAATTGAACTAACGGTGTTAAGAAGCGTCACGCTGACATCATCTCATTAAATTTTTCTAATATCGTTAGTTCAATTTAGACGACAGGACCAAATTAAAACTATTTTAAAAATTAGATAACCTAATTGAATCCAAAAAAACTAGAGGACCAAATCGAATCTAAAAATAAATTAAAGGACCGAGAAACTAATTTAACCAAAAATTGTTCTCAAATTTATAATTTTTTACAACAACAACAATTCTTTTAGAATATTGTTTAGTCCATCTACTTTCCCTAGCATTAGAAGTTGATGCTGCTGACATGATTTGCACTTATCTTCTCCAAAATTTCAAGCTTCTTATGTGTTTCTCCAAAATTTGTCAAAGCATGGGGAAAAAAATAGTGATCAATGCATGAAAAAAATGACAAACTTAAAAATATTAAAAAGAAGCAATAACATAAGGCAACGTGGGAAAAGTCAGGATAATATATCATTACTATAAATTGCAATACCATATAATTAGTCATGCATAGGTATGGAATGCTATAGGAACACTTTTATCATCTAAGGCTCCTTTTTTATTTCCTTGGTACCTTTTTGGCTTTGATTCTACATGCAAACACTTTTAACAATAACCAACCAAGTTTACGCTACACCTATCACTATGAGCATGTGTATATCTTTCTTTTTAATATGCCAAAATAAGATAAAATTACAGACACGTAATATTCTATCCCGCACACAATAACTTGCCCACCCCAAATACATGCCAGTATCCAACTATTGTTCCAGTAAAAGGCTTCGTGCCTTTTCCAGCTATATGTAAACAAAAAACTCACAGTTCAAACATGCACAAGCTCGGATAAGCATACCATTGTGTGAAGGAAACAGAGATTGGGTCTCCTTATTCAACAAGTGGAATAAGACAAGAAGTTAGGGCTCGATGGAGCTTGGAGAGAGTAAACAAAGGAGAGCAGGTATCGACGATTCTCAAAACGCAACACAGAATCGAGAAACTATTTTTTGTTTGTTGGTGAAAAGTAAGCTAAAATGGTTTTGAAAATTATTTTAAAACTATTTCAACCCCTTTTTACTGAGATGGCAACGGGGCGGGTCGGAGACAGGTTTGGCTCTCCCCATCCCCATCTCGGCAAAAGGCGGGACGGGTACGAGTTCAGGTATAAAAGGTACAGGTTTAAGATTTTAATACCCATCCCCATCCCCGTCGGGTTTTATCGGATTTGGGTATACTTGAAGGTAACCCACTACACTATTTTTTATAATTTAATTTACTTATATATTTTTAAATAAATTATATATTAAGTTATTAATTATGTTTTAATTCAAATAATATATATAAAAAATGAATAGCAAAGGAATTAAAGGCAAATAGTTAAGAATTAAATTATATTTTTAGTTAAATGTATACTTTTAAGTTTGTTATTTAACTATTATTATAATTTAAGTTATTTAACTATTAAGCTATTTAATTTATATTTTTAAAAATTATAATGTATATATATGTTGTGACAAAAAAATTATAAAAAAAATATAATGGTGGCAGGTGCAGACAGGGACGGATTTAGAAACTTATGGAAGGGGGGCAAAATTGTTCTTTTGTTACATTATTTAAATATGTAACTTCTAATAAATAATGACTTTTTCAAAATTATTTACTGATTTTACACACAAAATTAAAACCGATTTTTATTTCAAACAATAAAGATAAGAAAAGATAATAAAAATTTCTATTTCAAATGATAAAAAATTCTATAATTCATAGGATAAAAATTATTACAAAAAGAACTTGTCTCTAACAAATTATTGCTAATAAACATAAATATATTTATAATATAGTAATATTAGTGTGTATATGAGCATGTAATATTGATCATACTTCTCTTTAGTTTTCTCATTACATCAATTTTGTAATTTTTGTTGTTTTATATATATAGCTCTTAGTATTTGTGTGTCCAATTATAATGCAAACAAAACATGCATTGTATAACTATAACCCCGCCACGGCCCATCTCCAACACATACCAACGTGCACAATGATAGGTAGCTTGCCAATTATTAGTTATTAATAAAGTTAATAATAGTTTTCTTTATAGGTTGCAAAGAAAAAAAGTTAAGGTTGGCAAAGTTTTAACTTCTAACTACTTTTCTTTTTCAGTTATTTCATACCAGAATTAGTTTTGATACTTTTAAGTAAAGCACATTGCCTAATTTGTAATAATTCATAGTTGCTAATAGGATGACTCCGTACTTTTCGTGATAACAAAATGTTTTTGCACAAAAACTATCCTAAATATATAAGGGTATCATGAGAGGAGGGGGGGCTAAAGCCCACGCTCGCCCCCCCTTGCATCCGTCTTTGGGTACATGTATAGTTTGATATTCATTTCCATTTAAAAAAATCAGATAATACCCATACCCGTACTCGGTCAAAGTGGGTATTCTCCGTCAAAGTCGGGATGGGTTCGGGGCGGTACCTATGCGTACGGATTTATTTGACATGCCTACTTTTTGCCCAAACAGGTTTTGTTTTCAAATTTCATTTTGAAAACTAAAAACTTGCAACTAGCAACCACCCCAAACAACGCCTAAGTTACTATGGATTCAAGGTGAGTTTCTGTGTTAGAATGGAATTAGAACTTACTTGGTTGTGAAGTTTGGTTTATATAGGGATCACTTTAGGCGGGAACATCTGTTAGGTGATTATATGACCAAGAGGATGGCACTGGCAGTCACATTTTTATTACCTCAGTCACGTTGTAAGTACTTTGTTGTCTAGGCACGAATCCCCATATGTCAGAAGAGAGCTCGAGATATCTGGTAGGATGGTATATCGGAATATTCAATGCCAAAATGTGTTCCACAACAATTTTTACTGTAATTTTCAATGCTTTCCGAATGTGAATTCCAATAGAGACTCGTTTGGTGGTTAAGATACGATAAGATATGAGAGCAGGATGATCTTTAATCCTATCCAATATCTGGTACATACCAAATAACAAACCCAATCATGGTAGAATATAATATAAATTATATTATTGACATACTATTTCATTAAAATTATATATAATTTTTCTAAAAATTACCTTTTAATTTTTTTTTAATAATTATGAAAATTATAAAAAATTATAATTTAAACTAAATTATACAAAATTATATCAGATTTTTAAAATTATAATTATTATTCAAATATTTTTATTTAAAAAATTGAATAATGATTATTTAATTTTTAATAATTTAATTAATAATATAATTTAAATTTATGTGTAAAAATTTTATACTCGCATAGAGAGAGAAAGCTTATCCTATCCTATTGTTTTCTAACTCAGTTTTCCTTTCAGGATAAAAAATACACCCAACAAGATACATAATCTAAGAATGTAGATAATTGTCTTCCGAAGTAGTCTTTAAACATATCTAAGCATCTTCACTTATTGTATCATGTTTTGTGCTTCTGGAACATAGTTATAACTACTTTTACAACTTTTGTTCAAAGTTAAAACTTCAGACATACTTCCTTCGGCTTCGAATATAAGGAAAAAAAAGACTTGGGTCTTAGATTTAAATATAAGTAAATCTCAATTAATTTTAGTTCATTTAATAGGGGCTTTAATTCCAATGCCTCCTTTTTATTCTTGATATTAACTTCCCATGAATGACGGTTTAGGAAAATAACTTATTTTTTTAATTAAGATTAGTGCAATTAAATGTTGTTAATCAACTTTCTTAATTAGCTTGAAATATATATATATATATATATATATATATATATATATATATATATATATATATATATATATTGCTTATATTTAGATCCGGAGTATGCAACTTCTACTTATGCTTGATGCTTAATTAATTAACTTTGATCTTCTAGAAACTTGTATTTATGTATGCATGCTTCTAGAAGTTGCCCATTGTATGAGTGACAAATTCTTTTTCTAGAAGGAGCACACTTCACACCGTGTGCTGTAGAATACTTGCATATAGGGGAATGACGCATCTTGAGTTTGAATCATATTCTAAGGAAAAAGGGATATGATATATTTTTTTAATCATATTTTATTATATTTTAGCCACCAAATAGATCCTAAAAATCTTCTATTTTAATTTTTTTAACTAGTACCCTTAGAGCATTAATTATTAGTAAAACCCTAATTTAAATATACCAGTACCATAAAGGTTTTTTTATATCATCTAATTATAAATTATCATAAGATTGTTGACGTTAATATTAACTGATTTACAAGTTATATTCATGATATTTTTTTTACTGCATATTCATGATAATTTTTAATTGATTAACAATGTAATTTTTTTTTTGCATTATAATACATATAAATTAAACTCTTAAAATATTATTTTTAAAAAATAATGGCTAAATTGTGATTTTAGTCCCTCTAGTTTCCCAAATCCACGATTTTGATCCCCCTAATTTTTAATTGTAACATTTGATCGCCATAATTTTACAAATTGACGATTTTGGTTCATCTGTTTAGATTATTAACTAATAATAATTGTGATTAGTAGAGTTATTAAGTTAATTATAAATTAATTAAAAATCATTAATTATTAAAAAAAACTTTAATCAAACATTTATAATTAAAAATATTATTTTTAAAAAATAATTGTATGCATAGAAACAATTAAGAGTAGTACTCATTTATTTTTTAAAAATAGTATATTAATAAATTACAGACTAAATTTGTTAAAGATATATCTTTTTTTTTTGAAGTATTGTTAAAGACATTTCTAAAATTATACTGTAACTTATTGATATATTTCTCTAAGAATACGCATAAGAGTATGTTAATTAGTAACTTATTATATAAGACATGAATGGATTGTATCTCTTATAGTAGATTAGTCCTCCTCGGTGGTGCGTGCAAGCAACGTTGATCAAGGATGTTTATCTTTATCATTACAAAGGTTCTCTAATACTAAAGTTAGTAAAAGCTTCAATAAAATAATAGGGTGAAAGTATGTGTATCTGACTTGATTAAAGATCTCTTATTTATAGTTAGGGGTAGGTGAATCACTATTAGGAGACAAGCCAATCTTCGTAGTCATTTTCATCCACTCGAGGAATGTGGAAAAGCCTTGGTAGAGAGATCTTTTGGTAGGGTGAGAAAATATTTTCTAATCTCTAAGCAAATTTGGCTTAGAGTGAGCATTGGTGAATAAGTTGTATTAATCCAGCCCGTTCCAATGAAGTTTGGATCTCTCATTGACAACTGATTTGGCCCAAATTGTAAATTTGGTTTGGGCTCCTAAGGTGGCCTAGAATACACACACGCACGTGGTTAACATGCAATAAACATGTAATGAAATATTTGAACAAAGAGTCGGCAAGCTTTATTTAAACAAATTTGTTGGTAGAGTTATTTTAGTATATTAGTTTTATTTTAAATATTAAAAAAGCAAAATTTCCTCTCCTTTCTTTATTCTCCCCAAATTTTCCTCTATATAAGAAAATTAATTCATTTCTGTTTCAAAAAATTTGACTATTTTCAATTCTTCCCTTTTATCCAATGCTGGAGGAAGTGCCTGGGGGAAGTGGTGGTGCTAATATAAATTAGGGATGACAACGGGGCGAAACAGACACAGGTAGTAATTAATTACCAGTTATCCACTCCGTGTCCACTTCATACCCGCGTGGGTACCCGTTTAATACCTAAGGGTATATGCATATGGGTATTTGCAGATATCCATAGATATTTACTAAAAAATAAAAAATAATTTAAAATAATTAAAAGTATTTTAAAATGTAATTTAACTACAATTTTTATTTATTCTAATAGTTTTTTGAACAATTTTTTTATAAGCTAATAATATTATTAATGTATTTCTGAAAATGATTACGATATTAAATTATACTTGGACACCTTAAATGTTATCTAACACCTAGTGAGAGAGAACAAAAAATAGGTATGATAAGTGATATGATGTGATAGAAGGAGAGATAAAGAGAAATAAAAAGTGTTGATGGAGTGTTTAAAATAATGAGATATCAAAATATCATTGCCTCTTCCATTAGCATATTATGCAGCTAGCTAGCATTGGAGGAGAAGCACATCTATTGATGGGCTATCCAAAGTTTAGCAGTAACTTAAGTCAGAACTCTTTGTCAGGAAGATGTATGCAATTCTTTTAAATAAAATACTTAAGATATACCACATTGTTATTAGACCTTAAAAAATAAAGCCTGTTGCCAAATTGATGTTTTTATCCATAATGTGCATAAGATGGGAAAATCCATGAAGCATATATACCTATCAACGCTTTCACAGAATACAAGTCATCTAAGTTCAAGAGAAACTAAGTTCAACAGGCTTGTGGTGTAACTTCAATATAACCATTGTGCTTCTTTGATGAGGCAGTGATGTCTGCCAACAAGTGGTCTCCAGGATCAAACAAACGGATTTGGTACTGGTACAAATAGAGACAAAAAAAGATATGCAAATATATATATAGCAGGATGATGGCATAAGCGCAAATGAATTAGTTAAATATATATATTATATATTATTTTTTAGATTGCATGTTGATAGGCCAGATATGATGACACCACAAAATTGGATTGCATCATTTATGGAACCTGTAGAAGTACCTAATTATATATGTTCATGATTTTTATTTAGAAAACAAATTTAGGTTGGCAAACTCCTGTGTGTGAAAATAATGATTTTTTAAATTTTCAATGACTGTCTTATATCCTTTTCTGTGTCGGAATAAGTTAGGTGGCGTTTACTTGCAATTTTGTTTTTTGTTTTCATTTTCTGAGATTGTATATTCTAAACAAGGTGATAGTTTTGTAATTAAAAACTAAACAAGGTGGTAGTTTTGTAATTAAAAACTAAAAACAGAAAAGGAATATATAAGATATCGTATTGTATAAGTATTTTTTTTGACAGAATATATAAGTATTTTTGAATCCTGTAAAAAAGTATTTTTTGAATCCTGTAAAAAAGTATTTTTTGAATTAAAAATTAATCTAACAATATTATATATTGTATGAGTATTTTTTAATTAAAATTAAACTAAAAACAGTTTTAAAAGACATTTAATCTAATTAATTAAAAATTAGTAAATTAATCATTTAAAACAAAACAGCTTTAAATATATAAATATTAATTTAATTATTTCAAAAATTTAAACTCTAATTTGTATCTTTTTGTTTTTTGCAAACTATCTCCTGTGACTTTTAAAAAAATTGAAAATAAATAAATAAGTGTATCATATATATTTTAGGCTAAATTACAATTTTGGTCCTCCTAGTTTGATAAATTCGCAATTTTGGTCCCCTGAAATTTAATTGAGACATTTGGTTCCTCTGGTTTTGAAAATTGGTTATTTTGGTTACTCCGTTAAATTGCATCCTTTGACCATTAGTGTTTAATCGTTGACCAAGTGGTTGCTTACATGACACACTTGAGTTGTGTTTATTAATTATTAATTGTAAAGTTATAAAATTAATTTTGAGTTTTGTGGAAAAAAAAAAACAAAAAAAAAACTTACTGAGTACAATCTCATTCCGTAGGTCTTAGTATGAAACATCCAAATATCCTTGAGATGTGAAAGTATAGATCCATTCCCTCAACATTATCATATAAAGCATTTACTGGAAGAACATATACTAAAAGACGACGATGACTACGTGCAGAGTCTTGAAATCCTTGAGATACCCATTCACTTGATGGTTTCGAAGATGATAATCAAGCTACAATTTAACTGGATATTAAGTTAATTATAAATTTATTAAAAACCAAAAATTATATTCTTCCTCTTCCTGTAACCCCAAATTAACACCCCTCATTCTCTTCCTCACATTCAGATCCAAACAACACAAAAATCCAAAAAAAAAAATAAAAATGAAGAACTCCAGCACCAAAACATTATGAAACTCAAATCTGATGGCAAATTCGTCAGATCCAACAACCAAGCACGTTCAACTATAAACTCCACCAATCACACAAAACTTCCAATGTAATCAAAATTAAACCAAAAGTATCAACATTTAATCTCAACATAACATTATAAATCAGCAATTAACAACAAAAAGGCGACATTGAAAAAATGTTCGAAAGCAAAATCGCCCACGTAAAGCTGTCAAATAAAGCTAGCGTCCAGGATGGCGAGCTCGGCGACGTGACATCATAGGAGAGCTTTATGTGGGAGAAGAACACCGTGTAGTGACGGTCGTCGGAGAATTGTTGAGAGACAAGCTTCAGTACAGTGAAGTTGGAAAGGTTAGGGGAAGTCACGAGGTTAAGGGAAGATGAATCTGATGTTAGGGTTCTATAATCTCTTAAACACATAAAGTTTTTTTTTTAATAATTTTTAACCTTTAATAAATTTATAATTAAGTTAATTATTCGTTAATAAACACAAATTAAGTGTGCCACGTAAGCAATCACTTGGTCGATGTTTACACACTAACCGTCACATCGGATGCAATTTGACAGAATAACCAAAATCGCCGATTTTTAAAACCAAGGGGACCAAATGTCTTAATTAAATTTTAGAGGGACTAAAATTGCGAATTTATCAAACTAGGGGAACCAAAATTGTAATTTACCCTATATTTTATAAGTATTTTTTAATTAAAAAGTTGGAATTAAAAACAGTTTTAAAAATTCATTTAATTAATAAATAGATTTATTACAAGTTTGTGTATTTTTTATGCATTTAATTTCATTCACAATTAATTGTAAATAAATTGTGAAAAGAATTATGTAATACCAAAAAAAAAAAAGAAACAATGATAAACTAATAAAGTAAACATAATTAATAAATATTACCTCATGTTTATCAACATGTTTTTCGTATTGCCATGGATATCATAATTAGATTAATAAAAATTGTGTAGCACCAAAAAATAAGAATAACAAAACAAAAAGTTAAATATAATTGATAAATATGAACCAATTTTTATAATTAATAAAGGAATCAATGATATTGTTTTGTATAAAGTTTTTGTTACCTAAAAGAATATTTGGATTAAAGTATAAATACTATATTAAACAGGATTATAATATATAAAGGACCCGTGCATATAGCATGGGCTACCAACTAGCACATGTTTGGATTGCCGACCTACGTTTTGATATGTAAGACCATTAATGCTTCTATGGTGAAGGAGAAAGGCTTCATGTTGTCGTAAGTGCACCGCAAAAACAAACATGCACTTAATTAGTGTCAAAGTCGACGCTAATTTTTTTACTCTAGTTTAATTTTTTCTTGCAGTGTGGTGTATAAAAAGTTGAAAACAGCCAGCCAATTTTAAAAACATTATTTATTAGTTACTTGCACTTCTTCAACTTTGATAAGGTTCATTTTTTGGTCAAAACCTTCATTAAGAAACATTAATTCCCAGACAAATAATACAGGCTGCGTTGGGCAAGATATATTCGCTAGGGACTGAAAAGCAATTAATTGATTAATTAACTAAAATATAGTATCATTTTATAACTTAATCTTCCCTTCCCCACTAATGGTCCAGGAATCTCTGGACCACCATAAAGAGGTACCACCTCCAATAATCCAATAATATACAATATTTTAAAAGGTTACAAAATATTAATATATTTTTATTGACATAATTTGTTTTAACTTATATATTGTAAAATACTCTTTAATGAAGTAGTTTTCCATCTATAAAATTGTATTCCTTAATTATGTATTTTATTTGAAATCATATGCATACTTTGTCAAAATATGATGTTAATTATCTGGTCCCAATTTGATATTGTTGTTAGGAAATGGTCACATTGGGTACATTACATATTATAAAAGTCCGTATCAAAATTCATATCAATTAATATAGTGTTCTCTTTAGCCAGCAGAACCAATAATTAAGAGAGATAAACATCAATCATATCAATGGGTTCTGAAGGAAAGCCTATGCTTCCAGTTCTAGATTTCACCATAGAAGATTTGAAGCCAGGGACCAATTCATGGTTATCAACATGCAAAAGTGTGCACAAAGCATTTGAAGAGCATGGTTGCTTTGTAGCTGTGTATGATAAATTAGCTTCTGATGATGAGCTACAAAATGGTGTATTCGGGTCCATGAAGGAGCTGTTCGATCTCCCAACAGAGACCAAACGAAGAAACATATATGAGGGCATGCCCTTGAAAAGCTACGTTAAACACCCCAAGCTTCCCCTCCACGAAAGCATGGGCATAGATGAGGGAACAACACTAGAGGGGATTCAAAGTTTTGTCCAGAAAATGTGGCCTAACGGAAATGATCAATTTTGGTACGTACCCCATATAATTTCTTGCTTCTGAATCAATTATTTTACTTCATCATGCAATATTCATGATTTTATTAGTAAGGCTTAAATATATTTTCGGCCACGAAAAAGTTGTTGGTCCGACTGAAACTATGCTTGGTTCCCTTAAGTAATGTCTTAGGTTCAAGCTTTATAGATAGAAAAAACGTAATTGGAGTGAGAGATCCCACTAAACTTGGTTAGTCAAGTTTCTCGATAGAAATTAATAATCGACAAAGTTGGTGAATACTTCACACCAATAACATGATTAACAAAAAAATATATATATATATTTTTGGTCCTTTAAATTAGGATCATAGTTGTTTTTGATCTCCTGAATTTAAATTTGTTTTTTAGTCCTTCAATTTTGAAAAATGTTTATTTTAGTCCCTTCTTATTGATTTTTGACAGTTTGCATACATGATTTGTGGTAGTTTTTTAGCGCAAAGGGACTAAAAAGAACATTTTAGTGAGAGAGCTTATTTTAAATAAGAGTAAGAGAAATAAATACACACACATATGAATTATATCTAGTGAGAGAGCTTGTTTTATATAAGAGTAAGAGAAATAAATATTGACCACTAGATATTATCTTGAATGATCAAAATTAAAACACACTAAGTCATACGAGTTTTTTTAAAAGTTATGACTTGTAGTCACATGACATTAACTTGATCCTCAATGTATGATTATATGGTCCAGATTTAATTCTCTCACACTCATGTAAAAAGAGTCCCCTCACAATATATGTTCTCATATATATTTTGAAAAGTAAAAGTTAGTAATTAATATTTTATGTTAATGAGGATATTCGAACTCATCACATCTTTATCACTTCAACCCTTATGTCCCTCTTCCCAATTACCGGACCACCTTATGACTCCTTAAGCCTATTATATATCAATTACTAAAATGTTTTTATTACCCTCTCTTTTTTTGTTGTGGATTTATCTAGTAAATATATATTTGAGTATGCAAAGCTAGCTGAAGCACTGAATCGGATAGTGGTGAGAATGATATTTGAAACTTATGGTCTTTTGGAGCACTATGACACATTCATAGGGTCTACAAATAATCTCCTTAGGCTTTTGGCACACAAAGCACCAGAACAGGTTGAGCCTCAACTGGCTTTTGTGGCTCACACCGACAAGAGCTTCACGACAATTCTTCATCAAAACCATGTCAATGCTCTCATGGTGGAGACAAGGAACGGTGACTGGATTGGTGTTGATTTCTCTTCACCTACTTCCTTTGTCGTCATGGCTGGTGATGCACTCATGGTGAGAACAAATTTCGACTACTTAATTTGATGCTTGATTTTCGGGATATGTAAGCTTTTTAATTATTTTTGTCTTGTTTGTGAAGATCGTGTATATAGAAATGTTTATTTTAACTAGAGCAATATTATTATCATATTACTTTTTTCATAACTCATATTTTTATTAATATTTCTCATTATCACGTTACTTATTTGATGTTATATATTTGTCTTTGTTCTCGTCTCATTTGCCTCGTTTTTGAAAAATATATTATTACAAAAAGTACTTATTTTAACCAAATTTATTTTCATATTTTAATTATAAATCTTTATAAATAAAAAGGGAGAAAGTATGATGTAAGGTTGTTCCAACTTAACCAGTACTCTTGAGTTCGAGTCTTATATATTTAGTTACATTAAAAACTTGAAGGATCGATGAGTTTTGTCGCTTATAGCAAATCTTGTTTAACTTGAGTAAGATTGTCTCTTAAAAAAATATACTTGTGGTCTTTACCAAAAAATAAACAAAAAGGAGTGGTGGGGATACTTAGATAGTCATTCCCCCAAAGTTAAAATTCAAGAGTTTATGCCTTTAACAAATTACATTTTACATTCTTAAATTTTGCTTGTGAGTGACTATAAAACTCAGATGTTCTAAAATTGTTGATGAATTGATTGTCCTGTTTGGTTTATATACACAGGCTTGGAGCAACGACAGAATAAAGTCCCCTAATCATAAGGTTTTGATGAATGGGAATGAAACAAGGTACTCTCTTGGCCTCTTTGCCTTCTACAAAGGAATTCTGAAAGTACCTGAAGAGCTAATTGATGAAGAACACCCATTGCAATATAAGCCGTTTGATCATCTTGCATTGCTGAACTTCACTTACAGTGCTAATATGAAAGCCTATTGTGGCGTGTGAAAAGCTTGCCAAGGTTAAACATTCAGCAAATTGTGTGATATGTATTTCATATAGTTATTTCTTTGGAAATAGCTACACTAGACTTTGGTTGTGATGTGAGATTTTATTATTTGGTCTGTTATGTATTCTAGATTTGGCTTGTACTATAAGTGCTTTTCAAATAAATTGTTGAATGGTTATCATCGAATGCATGTTGTTCTCTTAAAACCTTGTATATATTGGTTTGGCTAAATTGTAATTTTAGTCTTTTTTAATTTTTTTATTCGTGATTTTGTTTTTTTGTTTTTATTTTTTTCCCATGATTTCAGTTCCTAAATTATAGAAAATCTGTAATTTTGGTCTAATATTTAATTTTGCATATGTTTATATTTCTTTTATTTTTTATATTTTAATTAATTAAATTATTTCTTGATGGTACTTTAAATGAATATATTAGATTTAGGGTTCAATTGGACAAAAAATGCATATTTTCTAAAATGTTGGGACTAAAATTGCAAAAAATAAAAAAATAGGAAGACTAAAATTGCAGATTAAGAATTAAAGGGGACCAAAATTGTAATTTTGTCTATTAGTTTTTAATGGAAGTGAATCGATATTTAGATTCAACAGGGGATAGAAAAATTGAGAACCGAAAAATAAAGATAACATATCATTATCAAAATTTCAATATAGACATAATTAGATGTACCATATATATTCCTTGAAATTATAATTAAGTAATTTTTTCGATAAATTTAAATTTGGCTTAAATATCTTTTAAGTATTTGTGACTTTTTGACGAAGCTGGATAAAAAAAACTATTTACATAAATAGTGTAGTATGGAAATTATTTACATGATAGGTTTTTTTTTTTTTTGCCATGTAGGATGTAGGAGGCGCTACTCTGAGTGGCATTTTCTGCGCTCCATTTGTCATATAGCAAGAGGCGCCACCTTGAGTAGGGAAACAGGAGGTGTCATTCTGAGTGTCTTCTCCTGCGCGTCTCGTAAGCAATTAGTTGCTTTATGACTTGCCCCATCGATAGTTAAGTTCTGAGATGATCTAGCAAAGGAGGGTTAACTCTTACATATGCATTTTCAAGTGATTTGCTGCACAACAATGTTGGTAATGATGGGTATAACAAGTGAAGTAAGCAAAAGTCCATGTGTTTAATTTTATGTAAAATCATAATTGTTTTTGCTTAATTATTTCTTAAATACAAGACCAGTTTTTTAAACTTAAAAAAAATAAAAAAATGTTTTTTGTTTTTTAAAAAAGTTTTTTTAAGAAGCAAATAGAATTTGCTTCTTAAAAAAAGCAAAAAAACATTTTTTTAAGTAAAAACGGTTTAAACAAACACATCAAAAAAGTAAAAAATTGCTTATATATTAAAAAAGTACTTTTTTAAAAAATAAGTTTAAATAAAAGGGTCCATAGACCATAATTCATTCATCTTATGTGGTTTTTTTTTTTTTTTTGTTAACCTGAAAGCTAACAAAAGCAACAAAAACTGAAATAAAAAGATCTAGTGTCTTACGAAAGACACATTCATCTTATGTGATTTATGTACACTGTTAGATTCCATAGATTATTAGTCTAATCATATTTTTTAATTATTGCATTTTTACCCCAATTTTACCCTCAACAAATTAATTTGATACATTTTATCCCCCAACTTTTTAAAAAACTTGCAAATTTTACCTTTTATTATTGTGCTGACGTGGCATGTTAACATAAACATAAAAAATAGGGGTAAAATTTGTCAAAAAGTAAAAAGTTAAGGATAAAATTGACCAAAAAGTAAAAAGTTGAGGGTAAAAATTTTGGAATGACAAAAAATAAACATTTCCAATTTTATAGGGACGAAAAACATATTTTAGTCTATTAATAATAATTGGTGCAACAAGTAAGCAGGGCCGGCCCTAAGATTTTTGGTGTCTTGGGCGAATCGAGAGAGAAAATTTAAGGCCTTTGTTTACTTGTTTATCGAATTACATTAAAGCCGATAGAAGTGGAAGGAGATAATATATCACACTATTCTCTTTGCATTTAGTATTGTGCATAAATTGTTGATTCACTTTTTCAAACTTATGGATAGATTTTTGTTAAGAAATATAAACATTACTCATTAGTTGACTTACTAGTAATTGTTTCCTAAAAATTATTGGTAATCATCTAATTTTTTATATAATTTTCAAATTATATAAAATTTCATTTTAATATTTATAAACTAAATAGAGAAAAACTGGTGTCCCCTCTAAAAATGGGACCCTAGACGGTCGTCCCTCTTGACCGTGCTCAGGGCCACACCACTGAATGTAAGAAAAAAGTGTATTTTCTAATTTAATGTAAAATCATAATTGCTTTTTTCTTAATTATTTCTTACATATAATTCATTTATCTTATGTGATTTGTGTACACTTATAATGAACATGTTACCTTTCATAGATTATTCATCAAATCGTTTTTTTTTCCATTAAAATCATATAGATAAACTATTTTGGCCCCAACACACGCACGCATTCAGAAACACATATAGTTTTTTTTTTTTTTTTTTTTTTTATACTGACACATATAGTTAGTGAATGGTACATAAATGATCAAACTAAGTATAACATAATGAATAGGGGTGTTCACGGGTACCAGTAACCCGTGAACTCAATCCGATCCAATTAGTTTGGTTCGGATTTTTTTTAGGGTTTGAGTCAAATTCGACCCAATCCGTTCAAACCTGTCAGTGTACAGGTTGGGTAACGGGCTCTGCATTTTGAATCTGTGACCCAATCCGACCCGACCCGTAACATGAAATTAAATTTATTATATATATTATTAAATTAAGGAATACATTAAGAAATACATAAAATCATAGTTTTTTGCTAATTTTTAACCACACATGAATTATATTTCTTTTTTTAATTGTTATTTTTATTTTTTGTCTTAATTTTGTTTATGTTTTCTCATGCTAATATAATAGTTTATTTCTATCTAAAATAAAATATTGTATTAACATTGAAACCATTTATTTTATTAATAAAATATTGTCACAATTTGATCTCTTTGGAGGGTATGTAGTTGTTATATATTTACAAAGCTCTAGGCAAAAATAAATTGTTGTTCTAAAAAATTTTAATTTTTACAAAATAAAAAATATTTTTAAAAATTCAGACTCGATTAACCCAACCTGACCCAACCCATTTGTGAATGGGTTGATTTGGTTCGAATTTTACAATAAAATTGCACAAATCCGACCCAATTCAACCAAGAAATTTTTGACCGGGTTGGGTAACGTAGCCAAACCCGGCCTAACCCAACCCGTAAACACCCCTAATAATGAATATTCTCAAAACACATGAAAATGGTTGCGCTATAAATTGACATTGATAGAGTCTTTTATATAAACTAAGCCCGTCATTTTATGGGGCTGTTTACCTTGTATTGCCATATTGGCATATTATATTATATACTCTAATCTAATTAAATTCAACTCTTTCTTTTTCTTATTTTATTTTCTAAAAAAGATAAAATATCGAGTTAATTTTCATCCGCGCAATGGGGGAAGAAAATTTAAGGCCTTTGTTTACTTGTTTATCTAATTACGTTAAAGCCGATAGAAGTGAAAGGAGATAATATATCACATTATCCTTTTTGCATTTAGTATTGTGCATAAATTGTTGATTCACTTTTTCAAACTTATGGATAGATTTTTGTTGAGAAATATAAACATTACCCATTAGTTGACTTACTAGTAATTGTTTCCTAAAAATTATTGGTAATCATTTCATTTTTTTATATAATTTTCAAATTATATAAAATTTCATTTTAATATTTATAAACTAAATAGAGAAAAATTGGTGTTCCCTCTAAAAATGGGACCCTGGGCGGTCGTCCCTCTCGATCGTGCTCAGGACCACATCACTGCATGTAAGAAAAACGTCTCTGTTCTAATTTCATGTAAAATCATAATTGCTTTTTTGGTTAATTATTTCTTACATATAATTCATTTATCTTATGTGATTTGTGTACACTTATAATGAACATGTTACCTTTCATAGATTATTCATCAAATAGTTTTTTTTTTTCCATTAAAATCATATAGATAAACTATTTTGGCCCCAACACACGCACGCATTCAGAAACACACATATAGTTTTTTTTTTATTTTTTATTCCGACACATATAGTTAGTGAATGGTACATAAATGATCAAACTTTTTTTTTTTTTTTTTGGTGAAAACATACATGATCAAACTAAGTATAACATAATGAATATTCTCAAAACACATGAAAATGATTGCGCTATAAATTGACATTGATAGAGTCTTTTATATAAACTAACCCTGTCATTTTATGGGGCTGTTTACCTTGTATTACCGTATTGGCATATTATATTATATACTCTAATCTAATTAAATTCAACTCTTTATTTTTCTTATTTTATTTATTTTCTAAAAAAAATAAAATATTGAGTTAATTTTCATCCGCGCGACAGGGGAAGAAAGAAGCATACCTCTGAACGAAGAAGTGGTCCATCCCAATTCCCAACCGAAACCGCCACTTCCCTTTTCCTTCCTCCTCACGCCTCGTTCTTTCGTCAACCCAACCAAAACGACCGTCGTTTTCGTCTTCTTTCTTTCTTTCTTACTTTCCTCAACGTTGAACGAATATCAAAAGAAGGGGATGGTTCATCAAAACGACGACGTCGACGGCAGCACCTTCCACCATCTCGCGTAGCGATATAACCGATTCAATTTCGCGGGATGTCGAATCTGTACGGCGAATACAACCAGAAGATCGATTACGTGTTCAAAGTGGTGCTGATCGGAGACTCCGCCGTGGGCAAGACCCAGCTCCTCGCGCGCTTCGCCAGGAACCAATTCAGCGTCGATTCCAAAGCCACCATCGGCGTTGAGTTTCAGACCAAAACGCTCATCATCGACAACAAGACCGTCAAGGCCCAAATATGGGACACCGCCGGCCAAGAAAGGTACTCTTCTTCCGCGTTTCGCTTTCATTCACTTGTCGTTTTGTCCTTCTCGTTAATTCAATCAATTCCCTTAATATAATAATAATAATAATAATACCCGGCTCGAACAAGATTGCCTCTCCTCAGGTGGAAAATACGTGTGGTCTAGACCAAAAAAGAAGAAGAAGAGACCTTTGAAACGCATAGTATATTATTTAAAATTAATTGAGAAATTATTGCGTGTCGTGTTGGTTGGTGGAATATTGTTTTCAATTTTTTTTTTTTGTGTTATTTATTGATTTAATAACATGTTTCTTGTGTGCTTAAGATAATTTGAAGTATTGGAAATGATTTGAACTTTGCTAGAGATTTGTAGTGTATAGAATGTATGAAAAGAAATGGAAAGTGTTGGAGATAATTAGGTTTGTTTAATGCTTGAACTGAATGGTTGTGACTGTTAGGACCTTATAATGTGGGGATCAAGTAGAAAAAGGAGAGTTTGTTTGGTATTCAGGTGGCAAATTTAGTTAGGATTGTTTGGAATTGGAGGATTTTGTGATCAAGATTTGCATGGTGGTTACTAAAATTGACGTAATGTTGTTTGAATGAATTTAATTACAATGTACTGACAGTGTAAAAGTTTTTTATGCTGTCATCTAATATAAGAGACGTCATTTATGATAAGTTTGTTGAATTTTATAATAAACTACTTTAGAAGGCATACATGGGGTGATAATTTTTTATTGGTTGACAAAGTGTAAAAATTGTTATGCTGATAGTAGATGTTAGAAGACATACCTGGGATGATAATTTTTTATTGGTTGACAAAGTGTAAAAATTGTTATGCTGATAGTAGATGAAAACTAAACTCACGTTGTTAACCATGGCTTGTGTGAATTTGACTCCTCTAAAGTGTTGGATGCACTTTAGTGGTGAAGTGTGGAGTTACCGTGTTGATTGTTATGATTGTGATAAAATATATGCATGTACATGACAAATTATGAAATAGTTAAAATTTCTAGTGGTGATTTCCTAATCAACAGATTGAATTAAGGTGTACCCATACACTTTAAAGAAACAAAATTTGTGCCTTCTGGATTGTTGAAATAGTTGTTTCTGTATGCAAGGTTACTATGAGTAATCTAAATGGATATATATGTTCTCTGCTTTAGCTTGGTTTGCATCTTGCTTGCAACTTGAATTGTTTTTTTTTTCTTTTTTTCAGATTTTATTTTAAGGGTTTGAGGCTTTTATTTGCTACTCAGCTTCTGAAATCTCTTTATTCTTTCAGGTACAGGGCAGTTACTAGTGCATATTATCGCGGTGCTGTTGGAGCAATGTTAGTTTATGACATGACTAAGCGTCAATCATTTGATAACATGGCAAAGTGGTTAGAGGAACTGAGAGGCCATGCTGACAAAAACATTGTTGTGATGCTAATTGGCAACAAGTGTGATCTTGGAACTCTTAGAGCGGTGCCAACTGAAGACGCAGAGGAGTTTGCGCAAAGAGAGAACCTATTCTTTATGGAGACATCAGCACTTGAGTCTACTAATGTGGAAACTGCCTTTCTGACCATTCTAACTGAGATATACAGACTTGTAAGCAAGAAAACACTTACTGCCAATGATGATGCAGATCCAAGTGGTAGTTCAGGGCTTCTGAAGGGAACCAAGATAATTGTTCCTAACCAAGACATGGATGCTGGTGAAAAGAAGGGTGGTTGTTGTGGATATTCCTAGCTTTTGCTTGTTTCCACTCTTCTTGGGAAGCATATTGCTCCCCTGGCTGCGCCTACATGTGGCGTTTGTAGAGAGGGTAGTTTTCTTGGTCATCCCATCAGCAAAATGTAGGCTATATTTATTTACTACTGTGCTTGTTGATTGCAAGCTTATACACAGTTTTTCTTCTGTTTTGGTCCTTTCTAGCTTTAGGATTTCAATTTTCAATACAAATTCCCGGTTGTGAAGGGATGGTTCAGTTCAGATAGAGGAATAGAAACTGTATAACTTACTGGATGCAATTATTTTTGGCCTGTAGTTGAAATTTTTAGTATCAATGTGATCTTTTGTTGTGAGATATTTATTATAGGAAGGCGATCGACTTACACCAATTATAAGTTTTGGACACCTGCATGTTAGTTATAGAAAGCAAAATTAACTAATCTAACCAATTGAACAATGTTAAATTATCTAAAATTAGGTAGCAATCTTTCAATGTGGTCTTGTATGCGGTTTTCAGGATTTTTGATAAATTGATCTTAAGGATTGAATTTGTGATACCAAAAACACAAGATGAATATGGACAAGAGATAGATGGATAAACATGTGGATGAATGGATAGTGATAAACATAGATAGGTAAATAGAAATGTCAAAGTGAAAGCAAAACTGGTGTTGAAACTTGAGTTTGACTATGAATGAGCAACGGTGATGATGTTATTATTCTTTATTGTAATGTCATTATGAAGTCATTTATGTGAAAACTGTTTGATATTGGAGTTGAGTGTGTGCAATAATGCATTAGTAAGATAAATATAAATTCAAATGTAATAGCTAGTGAGAGTAATTTGACTCAAAATGAAAATAGTGAGGATATTACAATTTTTAATCATCTTGCAAAAATTAAAGCCATGACTAATGCTCGCAAGAAAAGGCCTTTTGAAAAAAAGAAGAAGAAAACGATCAACTATAAAAACAAAGCAAAATAAAAGTAAGGTATTTGATTGAATTTTTTGAAATATACTGTCATTGATTATTTGATATATCTAATCTATTGTTTTGTTTATTTTTATTACAAATAAACAAAAAGAAGATAACTTTTGCTCAACTAGTTCTTCCATAGATAGGCCTTCTAATATTCTCAATTACAAGGATTAACCAAATGTTCTTTGTACTTCTTTGGAAGCAACTTTACAAGTTTATGCTATATTTTTTTTTTCCAATTTATGTATAATATTATATGCCAGCTAACAACATCTTTTATTTTCTTTAATAGGAATATCATTTCTCAAGTTGGGTTCAAATATTCCATCAATTTCACTCACTAGCATGTTATAAGGAAATAGCTCATATAATTATTTGAGCAAGGTATATTAATAATCAAAATATAAACTCTAAAGTGTTTAATACATTAAAAAAGTGTGTGCTTGATCAAATATCTATTTCTTTTGTATGTAGGGTACATCTAATTACAATAGGTTGCCTCTAAGTAACACTTTTGAAGATAGTGAAGCAACCCAAAAAAGATATAGAGACATTGATAGACTTAAAAAAATGAAGTTATATATATTCCAAAAATTAAGATTTTTCATTTTTATAAAGTAATGCCTATGTAACCAATTTATAAAGTAATTGCTGATAAGTTTATGTAAAGAAATGATTAATACTTCTATTTTGATTTTATCTTTTGGTTAATTTCACTTTCTGGCTATAATTGGTACTTTTAGCCAAGCTACTAGTTATTGACTTAAGAAAGGTCATTGATGCAAATAGATAAAATGAGTGTTGGACAACAGACTTTAGAATGAATAAAATGAACTATTTATTTGTTTATTTGGGTTTACTATCTTTTTAGTTCTTAAAATTTTTAGGATTTTTTATTTTGGTCATTAAACTTTTCGTTGATTGGTCAATATCCTTAAACTTATTTTTCATCCATACTTTTAGTCTTTGTCATTTATTTCCACTGTTAAATGTTGACGTGGCTTGCCATGTGTAAAAAATAGTGACACGTCATTCATGCGTAAGCTATTAATTTTGGGTTTTCTATCTTTTTAGTTCCTAAACTTTTAAGGATTTATGTTTTTTGTCCTTAAACTTTTCATTAATTGGTCAAGATCCTTAAACTTATTTTTTCTCTATACTTTTAGTCCTTGTCGTCTATTTATGTCGTTAAACACTAATGTGGTTGTTCACATCTCCCATCGCATGATGTCATGTTGTCTAAATTGTGACGTGCCATTTACACCATGCGATCATTTAATGAATTTGTATGTTTTACTTTTCTTTTTGTTAGTTAAATAGACAACATGGTTAAATAGAAGGGTTTAAAAATTATTTTTGGATTGGAAATATGTTTAGAATAATTAAAATAATTATAAGTTTTTTAGAATTAATAAAAAAAATAGGAGTAAAATGACAATAATGTCCTTGGGACACTACAGAAGGCTAATCAGAGTTTAGATGTTAAAAATATTTTAAAAATTTTAATAAGAAAAATATTTTATTCAAGAGTAAAAATTTTAAAAAATAGCAATTAATTAGTATAAAAGTTGATTTATTAGTGATTAATTAATATTTTTACATAAAATAATTATTAAAAATTCTATGAAACTCGAAAATATCTTAAAACTCCTTTGTCTAATGTCACACAACAATATTTGAGCATTTTTCTTTGTTTCTCATGGTTTGATAAATTGAGATTCTAATTTAGGACAAATTCAACTAATTGTTGGTAGAATAAGACCACTCCAGCATGCGTGCAACATGCTCCAGTTTACTGATAGAGATGATGAGTTTGAATTAATATAAATAGCAAGTCAATTAATTGTAATGGTGTGTTGAATAAGGTGAATTTAGTGTAGAACACCAAATAACTCTCTCTCTCTCTCTCTCTCTCTCTCTCTCTCTATTTTATTTTGGTACATTGTTACGTTAGGATGAGTTTGTTTCACGGAATCATGTTGGATTTCCGGGAATGTGGAGATGGGAATATATATTCTCATGTTTGTTAGAAGGTAATCGAAAAAGATTCCCAGATATTTTCTATTCCTAGGAAAATGAGATTCCCATGCTTATTTTGATTTTATAGTGATCTTATTCCCATGGAAAGGTGGGAATGTGGATTCCTGTGTGGTGGCAATCATATTTACTATTTTATTCCCGCTACCTACCTTGATTTTATTCTCGCTATTATTTTATTCCCCTTTATTATTTCCACTATTGTGTAAATCTGATTTTATTCCCGCTTAAATAATACCCATGTGAATTTTATTCACACATAATACTTTATAACCTCCATAATTGAGATGTTGAGATGCATGCTTTGTTCTAAATCAAGTTTTTCTGATATAATCGTTGTGTTGTGATAAGTTTTATATTGAAATTTGATAATTACAATGCATAGACTCACGAGAAGCATAAGAAATTTGGTTGTTAATATAAAATATAATAATTTCTTTAATAAAAAAAAAGGTTATTTTAGTAATACAACATATATTTCTAGAAAAAAATAATGTGAACCAAACATATATTTTAAATATTCCCGGGAATATAAAAAACATTCCCAACCAATTTTACTATTTAACCAAACATATTTTTCTTGAAATATCCAGGAATGTCATTCCCATATAATATTCCTAGGAATAACATTCCCGAAAATCTAACAACATTCCATGAAACAAACAACACCCCCTTAATTTTTATCAAAGAAAATAATATTACTGTTCAAAAGTTAATTTAAAGCATTATTCTTAAAAGAATGCCAATTAATTTTTTGAGATATATATATATATATGACGGCGTCTAGCGTGCGTCCATAAAACTGGTTTCGCACATGCGAAACTTAATTTTTTCGTCATTTTTCCAATTTTGCCCCCCACCTTTTTTTTCTTTTTTTCTTTTCTTTTCTCTTTTCTTTTGTATTCACTGTTACTTTCCTCTTTCCTCCATTGTTTGCTGAGGGGAAGCGTGACTGCAAGCACAACTGCCACGGCGGAGCCACCAGAACCACCGCGGCGGCGGCGCGAAACCAAAGACGATCACCTACGTTGAAGGGTGAGACGTCACTTTCACTACTGTGTGCAACCTCATGTACGGAGATGAGTTACAAATCTATGATTGTCGGCAAGAATAGCAACGCAACGGAGGGAGTTTGCCTTCGAATGCGAGCACAGAAGCCGAGGGTCGTCAGCGATGGAGGGATCTATGGATGAAGATTCCTTTATTTCTCCTTCGTTGGATATTACGTTTTTTGGTTCCCGATCTGGGTTGTTCACTATTTCCTTGGTTCTTGATCTGTTTTGTAATTTCTGGATCTTCACTTCTTGATTGCGTTTTTTAACTTGCTTTTCTTTGATTGCCCTTCTTGATTCTTGAATTGATTTTGTTCAAAGTTCTTGGTTTGATTTCATTCACTTTTATTTTTTATTTCATTCACTGTGATAATTGAAGGGAACGAGAAGGGAAGAAGAGAGAAGGAGAAAATTAAAGGGTAAATCTGGAAAGAAAGAAATAAAAAGAAAAAAAAAAGAAAAAAGAAAAAAGAGAAAGAATCACAACCATTCAAATTATTAAAAAATATATCTGACGGCTGACATTTTACGAACGCATGTGCAAATCCAGTTTCATGGACGCACGCTAGACGTCGTAATATATGTGTGTGTGTGTGTGTGAATGTAGAGAGAAAGGACCACATGCACGTAAGGAAAGAAACCAAAAAGATAAACTACTATAGGACCACTCGGACTTATTTAGCCAGAAGCCAAGAAGGAAATATTTTTAAAAGGTACGGATTTTAATATTTTATAGGCCAGGTTAGCGTATATTATATATTAATTTTATAAATAAGGTGTCGATAGTCCGAGTGAAACTGAGTTTAGATATTTTAAGTAAGTTCTTATATTCGATCCTTGTGGATGAAAAAAAAAATGGTTGACAAGAGATACTAATAGATATTCCCACCAATATTACTGTAAAAAAAATATTAATTACATAATTCAAAAATTTAAGGTACACGTATTGGTACCCATTAAAATTTGTGGATACCCAATCCCATATTCTTTAAGTGAGTAATTAACATATCCATCATGGGTAATTTTGCGAGTGCATACCCATTAGATCCAATGCCCATTGTAGGTTTAATACAATATATTTTTTCTTTCAAAATTATGATTGATTTTAATAATGCCTTTTGTGTGTTAACTTTGATCAGTTATTTTTACTCAATTTAATTGTGATTTTTTTAAAACTCAAAATCAGTATTGAATGTTAAAATAGATTACCACAAAGCTATTTTTATCGTAGATTTTTTTTTACCATAAATCATTTTTCAATGTAACAATAAAAAACGATTACCATAAAGATATTTTCTAGTCACATTAGTTTTTATCAACGAAAAGAATACTATGTTGTATAAAACTATAAACCATTATTCTTAAGAGAATGTCAATTTTCTAATATATATATATATATATAGGACAATGTAGGGTGAAAGGACTCCATCATGCAGTTGGAAAGAAACCAAGAAGACAAACTAGAAACTACTATAGGACCACTTCCACTCGCACGTATTTAGCAAGAAACCAAGAAGGAAAAAATTAAAAATGTACGGATTTTAATATTTTATAGACCAGGTTAGCGTTTTTTTTATATATAATAATTACATATAATTCACTTTCATGCTATTATATTTAATCTTATCGCATATAATGTAGGATTTAATTTATGAACACATATCAAGCTTTACATTTTATGTAACAAACTTTACTACAAAAAAATTAACAAACAAATTTTTTTGCTGGTTTTGCTCCAGTAATTACAATTTGGTAGGTTAAAATATGCACTGCCACGGGAAAAAAGAAAAAAAAAAACTAACGGTTCATCCTTAGGACTGTCCCCAGATGATTAGTATAGATTTTGTTTAACAAAAATGAAATTTCTAGTATAAATTCTAATGGTATGATGTATGGTATTAACAAATAACTCTATGATGACATATGAAATTGATATATACAATCGATGCATATTACATTACTAATATATTATTAGTACGATGTATCATACTAATAAGGGTGAAATGTAAAACTAACTGTAGATACAGGACATTTTTTAATAGTGATAGGTGCTTGATTTGATTTGAATGTTACATCAAGATTACACAATTTGCGGAAGAATTTAGTAACATATTAATTATTGATACGTAAAATCATTTTTTAATAGATTACATAGGAGACAATCCTGTTGGAGCCGAATAGGATCACTTAATGATAAAGTTCTTGTATTTGCATACTTAGACTTGAACTTGAGATTACTGGTTAAGCTGGAATAATCCTGCATAAGTTAATCCATGTATTCGGTGATTAAAATCAGTTTTTTCATTTTATAGCTATATGGCCACCATATAAGAATTCTGAATTTAGTTGTGTTGTTCAAAGTTGATAATTGTTTTTCAACACTAATGGCTGATTTTGGTGATTATGCTGTGTTGCTTCTCATTTGGCTAGCCTCAATCTTCATTTTACGTGCAATATTCACAAAGTCTCGCACCAAGGCACTTCTACCACCAAGTCCTAGAGCCGTCCCTGTGTTAGGACACCTCTACCTCCTCACCAAGCTCCCCCACCAAGCATTTCACAGCATCTCATCACGTTATGGCCCTTTGGTCTACCTCTTGTTCGGTTCCAAGCCTTGTGTTCTTGTTTCATCGCCCGAAATGGCGAGACAGTGCCTCAAAACCCACGAAACATGCTTCCTAAACCGACCCAAAAGAGCCAACTTGGACTACATCACATACGGTTCTTCAGATTTTGTGTTGGCACCCTATGGACCCTATTGGAGGTTCATGAAGAGGCTTTGCATGACTGAACTCCTCGGCGGCCGCACGCTTCACCAGCACCTTCCCATTAGAGAAGAGGAGACAAGGCTGTTCTTGGAGGGTATGATGCAGAAGGCTAGGTTGGGAGAGGAGGTGAACATTGGCAAGGAGCTAGCCATGCTGGCAAATAACATAATCACAAGGATGGCTTTGAGAAGAAGGTGCTGTGATGTTGAAGGGGAGGGGCACCAATTGATTGAGTTGGTGAAAGAGATGACTGAGCTAGGTGGGAAGTTCAACTTGGGAGACATGCTGTGGTTTGTTAAGAGGTTGGATTTGCAGGGGTTTGGTAAAAGGCTTGAGAGTGTCAGAAGTAGGTATGATGCCATAATGGAGAAGATCATGAAGGAACATGAAGATGCAAGAAGGAAGAAGAAGGAAATGGGTGGTGATGGAGATGAAGCTGCAGTGAGGGATTTACTTGATATTCTACTTGATATCTATGCTGATGAAAGTTCAGAGATTAGATTAACCAGAGAAAATATCAAGGCTTTCATTATGGTATGTAACAATCCCTTTTATCATTTCATCTAAAAAAATCTCCTTCAATAAAAGAGTTTAATTTGTATACATAGTTAGTATTTTACACTGTTAATCAATCAGAAATAATAATAAATATGACTTTCATGGTAATTATTATAAAAGTCAACAAACTTATCATCCATGTCAAATTATAATTAGATAAGTGTAAAATTGGGTATATAGACTACTTTGTCTTGTTAAAATTAGATATAAGAAGCTAGGAGTTTCTTTTTGGTGTTATATTTTAGAGGAAAGAGGAAACTAATAAGGCTTTTGATTATGTAATTTGCAGAACATGTTTGGTGCTGGAACTGAGACATCAGCCACTACAATAGAATGGGCTTTGGCTGAGCTAATCAACCATCCAGATATTATGGTAAAAGCAAGGCAAGAGATTGATTCAGTTGTTGGTAACAATAGGTTGGTGGAGGAATCAGATATTCCCAACCTTCCCTATGTTCATTCCATAGTAAAGGAAACAATGAGGCTTCACCCCACTGGGCCCTTAATAGTGAGGCAATCCACTGAGGATTGTAATGTTAATGGCTATGACATTCCATCAAGGGCCACTGTGTTTGTAAATGTGTGGGCCATTGGTAGGGACCCACACTATTGGGAAGACCCACTTGAGTTCAAGCCAGAGAGGTTCCTCAATGAAGAGGGACAGAGCCCTTTGGATCTGAAGGGGCAGCATTTTGAACTTTTGTCATTTGGAGCTGGGAGAAGAAGCTGCCCTGGTGCTTCACTGGCTTTGCAGATTATTCCCACAACCCTGGCTGGAATGATTCAGTGTTTTGAATGGAAGGTTGGTGAAGAAGGGAATGGAATGGTTGACATGGAAGAGGGACCTGGAATGGCACTTCCTAGGGCACATCCCCTGCTATGTTTCCCTGTGGCTAGGCTCAATCCTTTTGATAAAGTCTAATTCATGCTTATGCATGTTTTAGTCCATCTAGGCATCTAATTAATTATGAAAAATAAATAAATAAACACCTTCCTATCTTTCTTGTAAGCAAAGTTGGCATGGAATGTTGATTGTGTGTGTTGTTGTACATGTAGTTTGTTATTTTCTTGCACTGTGTATGAAATGTTTGTTTTGCCAATCATGGACCTAGTGCAAATCAAATTTTCTGAAAAGAATAATATGGGAGCAATGTTAATGATATCAATCATACAAACACGAGAGGACAAGGAAGATCAAATAATACCAGCTCCTTCTATCCCATGGACCACCAAGAATACTAAAGGTCGAGTCAAAAACTAAAAATATAATACTATTAAATTTTTGGGAAAGCCAATCATATTTATTTTGATTACCTTAGAAGGTTTTTAAAACCTTTTGAGGTGAGGTAGTCATGGTTATCTCTTTTTAGTGATCTCACGACTAACTTCTTTTTTGTCTAGACCATAAGTATGACAAAGCTCTCCCTCTAAGTATTTAACACAGATGTATATCTAGGACTAGAACCTGAGATCAATGGTTAAGCTGAAACAACCTCAAACCAATTGATCAACGTGCTTGATGGTATCCCACGACTAACTTCTAATAAGTTTAACTTTGAACATATTATGAAAAATTGAGAAAAAAAAATATATATATATATAAGAATCATAACACGTGATTCACTAGTAAATCAACTTTAATTATAATCAGCCAATAATTTTGGATTTTTACCATGGTTGAAGTCAAAGAGATTGAAATCGAGATGCAGTAATATTCTTTCTACTATTATTACCGGTTAAAAATTGTTAGAATCCTTTTCAGTATAAATCACTTATATCAACAAAATAGTTTGAATTCTGTTTACACTAGAAGATTGGAAAAAAAAAAAAAAAACAATTTTTAATTGAGAAAATAGCCTATGCACGACAGTATGAAGTAATTTTATACTGTTGTCAAATCACAAAACTACTGTGTATGGACTTTTTTGACTTTTACACTAGCTACCTTAAAAATCATTCTAACATTAATTTTTTATTAGTTGATAGTATAAAAGTTTTTACTAAAAGTCAGAATTATTGGAATTTATCAGAAGTTCATCTTGTTGAAGAATGAAACTAGTGAAAACATGTTACATATCCACTTGCATTTCATTGAGAAAATCCTTCAAGATATTCAAGCTCAAGATTATCAGTTTTTTACACATAAGGATTACATCAGAAACATCTCAAAAACACAGAGAAAAAGAAAGAGGAATCTGAACTCAACTTTTCCTGACACAGTTGTATGCCAAAATGTTAAAAATGGTCTCGGGATGTTTCACATTGACTAGAATTATTACTTTCAAATAAAGCCCTGAGGAGTGAAGGCCTGGTTTAAATGAGCGAGACGGGCCAGAAACTATTGAGAGTGTGTTTGTATACCCGTTGAATTCATGTTCAATGAGAAAAATACACTTTCCAAGACACCAATAGAAAAGCAACACACTTGTTGCTTTTAAAAAAACGCTAGTTACATTTGGGAAAACAGTAACCCAAACACACTTAGAAACTCAGCTAAATTAAAATCTGATGTAGTTCCTGCACTTCAATTCTTGAAGTATACTCCTACTCTATTGGATAAGTGGTATTATTAAACAAAACAGAGTAACAAGCAATAAACCAAAAAATAGATTTTCAAGTGCATGCCAAACCCATGTAGAGAGTTTGATCAAGATACAAATGAACCCAACCATACATATCTTCCAAAATTTTCAAACTGACATTCAATTCTACTCCCTTTAAAGGCGATTTTAATGAATAACTATTAAGGGTAGTTAGCATCACCTGTAATTTTTAATTTTGCTAACAGACATTTCATTTTGTTAGTTACTGTATATAAAACAGATTCGCATTATTTTTAACCAAGCATAAGAAATAACAAATTAGCAATCCAACACTTGAAAATTAAACAACTCAACACATGATGCTTAAAACTCCAACCAAAGTCACGACAAATTGACATAAACTATTTATTGAATACTACTCAAAAGATGCTAGCCAATCCTTCCTCCTATATGAAGGCATCTTAATAAACATGGTTCTCCAATCCTTATTTGTAAACTTCTCCAAAACATTGTTGTAAATTTTAGGAGAAAGATCATCCATGGAGTTCAATAATTCCATGCAAGTTTCCACAGAATAAGGATCCATTATTGGACTAGTAGCTTGTACTTTATATTGATATGCCTTAACCCTTGATATTCCTGCCCTTGCTTTTATTAATTCAATCCATTTGCTTAAAGCTACTTCTAATTGATGCTCACTTGAAAACTCATTAGCTTTCATTTTAGTGCCAAGTTCTTGCAAATTGTTCCCATCAACATCAATCTCAGTATGCATACCTTTTGAAAGAAAGACACTCTATAATGTTTCTCTCCTCGTCAAAGTTTGATGGCTCTTGAGTAAAAATTTGACTTAATGGTCTGGTGGTTTTGCTAGAATTGAATTTCTCACCAAGGATATATCATGTTCAAATTCATAAATTGCTTGTAGAACTTTCTTTTCTGCAAAATGAAAAATGAACAAATTTAAGTATATACATACACTAAAATAATATAACAATGATAATGATATTTCTTAAACAAATAAAGTTTAATTCACTATTTACAAATCTTCCTAAACTTTTTGAGGAGCATTCACTCTATTAGATTTGGAATTCCATGTAACTCCTGTACAAGATAGCAAAGTTGAAAATTCATGATGTTGAAGGTGTAACCAATTAAACTTTCCCTTTGATCTCTCTACATCATAAGGCAGGGCTGCTCCAATTATCTTAATACAATTTATTGTTTATATCTTCCCAAGCTATCGTCTTAAATGTTAACCCTTGCAATTGTCCCATGCATTTTCACTTGGTCATAAATTGTTTCGATCATTCAATGAATGCCTTAGTGTTTTGGGTTGTCCATTCCATGCTCTCTCCCTTCTCACTTTATTTCCCCATTTTATGCTAATAGCTTCATATCAAGCATACTTGACAACCGATACTTATGAGTTTAATCACGTTAAGAGAAGTTATCACTCAAATTAATTATATGGGGCATCTAATGATCATAAAAATTATAGTTGTTTGGTGTCATGGCAGCCCTTTCAGAATAAAAGAAGTAAATTCTGATCTGTATCATTTAGAACTAGGGTAAAAGAAGTAAGGATACAAAACAAGCATTAATTCTTAGTTCTTCTGGTACCGGTAGATACACATTAAAAGGTAAACAATTTAATATGCATAAAACAAAAGACTCGTAGTAGTAATTTAATATGCATAAAAGAAAAACACTTGTAGTAGTGGTTACAACAACAAGCATTATTCATTTTGGTTCATCATGTAGTGCTAACACACACTAAAACGAAGAAGCTCCTATTCTACCAGTTACGCATAAACAGACATTATTCTTTTGGCTCTTAGACAAGAATATAAAGAGAAAACTGAAACACGTGCAGAACACAGAAAACAGAAAACTAGAACAAATTACAGTATAAGTTAGCGAAACAAACATAACTCGTTTTGCTCTTTCCTCTTGTTCTCTTATTGATGCTTCTGGTTGCAATATTAATTTGCTAAGAATTTCTAGTATTCATGCCGTATTGTCAGCAGGTTCTCTGTAACTCATGGTGCTAGACTTCTATTGTGCTTATATGATTCTTGTAGCGAGATTAGAAATAGTTTTTCTTTTTTTGTAGCACAGAACCAAACCCACTCACTTTATTTCAAATCAATAAATTCCATTCAGAATAATTAAAAGTGTGAGAAACACAAATCACCAAATCAGAATGCACATTAAAAAAATTATTTATGAAAAAGTTCTTATATCTATATAATCTTTACACTTCAATCCTACACTTAGAAACTACTCGCTTTAGTCCCTACACATATACTTTTTAATCCATTTTAGTTCCTATCGTCCAAAATCTCGAGAAGTGTGTAGGGACTAAAACAGATTAAAAACTGTATGTGTAGCTATTAAAACGGATTAAAAAAAATGCATATCTAGGAACTAAAACGAGTAGTTTCTATATATAAAGACTAAAACATAATGATTGAGTAGTTTCAGTGGTGGCACTAAGCACGGTCGAGAGGGCCGACCGTCCAGGACCCCATTTTTAGAAGGGCACCAATTAATTTTTCTCTATTTAGTTTATACATATATTAAAATGAAATTTTATATAATTATGAAAATTATATAAAAAATTTATTATAAAAAATGAGATGATTACCAATATTTTTTTAGGGAAACAATTGTTAATAATTAGTCAACTAATGGGTGATGTTTCCATTTCTCAATAAAAACACACACAATTTTGGAAAAATGAACCGACAATACGTAAATAAGGACCTTAAACTTTTTCGATTCGCTCCAAGGCACCAAAAATAGTAGTTTCTATATATAAAGACTAAAACATAAAGATTTTGCGGGTATAGATACTAAACGAGTAATTTTAAAAAAAAAAGAAAAAAAAATAGAATAGGCAAACAAGTAGAATTGCATGTCCTCTTTTAATCCCGATTATTACTAACACATTTTTACACTCCAGCACACCATCAAATTTAGGTTGTTCTTTTCCAGAATTACGAAACAAAATTATTCCTCAAACTTTAAATGGTACGAATGCTTTGTGTGTAACAAAAATTAGATCAACAGTAATTAATGTCACCACAGAAAGAGAGGAAGATCAATAGAGAGTACCTTGGCGAATTGAAGCAACAAGTAGAAGAGCGAGGGAGAAAATCTACAAGAAAAATAAGAGAACAATATGCTTCAATTGAAATGCAACATATGGAAAGAGGAGGAGGATGAGAAACATAGAAGGAGAAGCAATGCATACCTAGGACAAAACACTTGAGTCCCAGAGACGAGGTGACGGTTTTTTTTGTAACTGAAACGCGAGGCCACAATCCTCGGAACTTTTGACCCATTCAGAGAAAAAGTTTTTTTTTTTCTTGTTAATTAAAAGAGAATTTTTTTTAAACTTAATTACCAATTTAATCCCTAAATTATTTTAAATAGATCAATTTGATTTTCAAATTTTAAAAAATGTTTCAATCAAGTCATTTTCAACAAATTAAACTGACACGTTAAGTTAAAAACTCTGACAGCTTTTATTCACAAACAGTGACAGTTAAAATATTTATTATTATTTTAAAAATAAAATTTTCCTTTTTCCCTTTTCCCAAATCAAATCTGAAACCAACAAGAAGAAATACACAAATCTGAATTCGAATATAAAATCGAATAGGCTAATATAAAGTAGTAAGACAAGTACCTCACCGGTGAGGCATCTGTTTTAACCATGAGATATAATGTTAAAAAATTAAATGGACTAGATTTATTACTGGTTACTTGGAAAAGCAGTACAAGCGGGTGTATGTGCTATCGGCCTCATTTTGTAGGCAAAATTAAGGGTTTCACTCTTCTGCGTGTACCCCCTTCTTCACCAACAAGACTGCCATGGCTGGGGGGTCGTCGCCACCGCCGCTGTCCACAACGTCAAGAACGACTCTGCTGCCGTTGTCTCCGACGCCGTTATTCGTCTGAGTCTCCAGTTCCTTATGTACGAAATCATGTTCGATTGAAGGTTCAAGCATGAGGAGGATCCCTTGTTCCAGGGGTTGAGAGCATTGAATGGAGAAAGAGTCGAAAACTCTAAGACCACATCAGCGGCGACGCTTCTCCTTTGCGGCGGAAAATTTGTATCTGCGTAGAGAACCCCACCATTGTTGTTGTTTTTCTTTTTTCTTTTTGTGAATCATTGTTATTGTTTTCTGAATTTTGTTGTTCTGAAATTTGGAGGGTTTGTAATTTGAAATTTATTGGTTACTTTTTGTGAGATTCGTTGATTTTATGTTGATAAAATCATAATTCCTACATTTGGGGTTTGAAACCCTCTCCAAAGCATCCATTCCTACTATATTTTTTGAGATTTTGCCCACCATTTAAATAAAATGTCTTGGTACAGTAACATGGAAGAAGGAAAAGAAGAGGAAGGGACCACAAGAGGAAATAAAGAGGAAGGTTTTGCAACTTGAGGAAGGGAATGGGATTGGGAACGGTAGAATGGTGAGAGCATAGAGAGAGAAGATGATTTGGAAAAAAAAAAATTTAATATAATTTTTATTTTTTTTCATCCGGTTAAAAACTTGTTATTCTCGGTTATTTTAGTGTCTCACTGGTGAGGTACTTGTCTTACTACTTAATGTTAGCCGAATTCCAATAAGCCAATGCCAAAACAAATCACATATTCAAACTTATACAAAAATCTCAATTTCAAAATCAATGATTAGGGATTGTCATTGTAACTGAAAAGGGACGAGGGTGCGACGACGGAGGCGTAGGCCAATATGCAGGCCCTGACGTGTCGGACACAGTACCAGTTTCGTTGCAACGGGAGTCCGCTGCACCTTTCGCATGCCAGCCGGAGGAAGCTCTCTCCGGCCGCCGTTCACCGCTCGCCCGCACACCGGGCGGTGAGGATGTGTCGTGGCGGCGGCATTGACAGCACAATAGAGAGGCGCGTGAAGATCACGGGGCTCCGCTTCTTCCATTTGAACAATGTGGAGAAGGATTTTCACGCGGATGAGGTTGCGGAAGAGTTCATAGCGAGCTTTTACAGAGAGTTGAGGTTGCAGAAATGGTTGGATCACTATTGCGATGTGTGTGGTGGAAAATGTTCTTGGGTTGCATCACGTTTTGTGAAAAAAAATTCTCAGATGTAATTAATTAGCATGGACAAGCATAACGTGTTTCTCCTCCTAGAATGTAAATTTTTTATTTTTATTTTTAAAATAATAATAAATATAGTGACAGTTAAAATCCACTATTATTCATGAATAAAAATTGCTAGAATTCTCATTTTAACATGTGTCAGTTTAATTTGATGAAAATGACTTAATTAAAGTATTTTTAAAAATTTAAAAACTTAATTGGAGCATTTAAAAATTTAGGAATCAAATTGACTCATTTTAAATAATTTAAGGACCAAATTGATAATTAAACTATTTTTTTTATTATTAAAAGTCATATTGAGAGTGTATTTAAAAATTATAAAAGAGTGTATTTTTAAGCATTTTAATAACTTTTTTTTTACTTTCTTAATCATTAGGACATTGATTAATATTTGTTTTTTTTTTTAAGAAAAAAAATCAATTTACTCAAGGATTAGTTCTTGGATTTCGGCAGGGATATCAAGGTTCACAAAAAAAAAAAAAAAGTTATTTACTACTGTGTGTGCATGTACAACCGAGTTTTCATTTATTTCCATTTTTATTTTCATGAAAATGCTTGAAATTATTTTTTATTTTTCAATTTAAAATTTATTTTTAAAAATGTTTTAAGATTATTTTTAAATTTAATCAAACATATTAATATATTTCCATTTTTAATAAAAATAAAAATAAAACTAAAACTAAAAAATAAGTGAGAAATTTAATTTCAAACTTACCTTAAAGCTCTACCTATTTGTTAGCTAAGTTACATTAAAATTCATTTAAAAAGTTTTAGTAGTTTAAAAGAATAAATTATAGGCTATAAAAAATATTTTATATTTAATAAGTCAAATTATTTAAATAAATATATCAAAATGTTGTTGTTATTATATTATTTTTACTATAATATTATAAAATCATATACTTATTTAAACTATTTAAAAATTTAAGTTTATTAATAACTTATATAAAGGTTTATACCAATCAATTTGTTTAGAAGTATGTTTCGTAGGTTTATTCAAAATATCTTACTATAAAGTTAACTTTTAAATAGTTTCTCAATTTTTTTTTTATGTATTGTAATGTAAAGATTTTTATCTTGTTAATTAATTAGAAATTTTTTTAGATAAGATTTTTGAAATAGGTATTAAAAATGTTAATATTTTTTAATCATACATAGCAACATATATGATTGAATGATAGAACAATTTTTTTTATACTAGTAATATATTACATTAAATTCAAAAGATAAAGTTAAAATTAAAAAAAAAAAACTACGTTTAATAAGTAAATCAGATTCACACTAAAAATTTGAAAAATAGGTCAAATTTATTTTTTAAAAATTAATTCTATCCATCTTATCTCTACATCTACATACATGTAATGCTAAAAAGTTCTCTCATCTTATAATTTTTAGGGATTCAACACTTTTTAAGTGAAAAACTTATTTTAAAGGTTAAAGTAAGTAATTTTAAATGAATAAAAAAAAAAGACTATATGAATAAAAAAAAGTAAGTAATTTTAATTATTGACAAAAAAAAAACCAAAAATTAATATTATCATACACATACATAACAAATCATAAATATATGAGAATATCAACAATTTATTTTCTCACCACCAGTAATTAAAATTACTAATTTTATCCTTATTTATTCTAGAGGAGATAAATCCAATTTTTACTTAATCTATCGGGTCAGCTTAGTAGTGGAAAGTTAGGGTCATATGTTTGATCTTCATTATCACCATTGTAAAAGAAAAAAAAAAAAAAATCCAATTTCTACTTCCCACTTATTCAAAACATTCTTTCCTGATTATTGTTTTTGATCAGTTCCATCCTGATTATTTAGTATTACCTTTGGTTTTTTATATTTATATAAGGAATAAATGAGAAACATATACTCATTTTCAAATGTATTAATTGTTAGTTTTTTTAATACTATTAACTTACTGTGAAGTCTATTAATGAGAAATAAAAAAGTGGATTCACTCAATGGGTTATATTAACAATATAAGTTACACCCATTGGTTGAAAAAATTATCTCTTGAATTACAAGTTGAATCATTAAATATAAACACCACTTAAATCATTTAATTATGTGAGTATTTTTGGAAAAAAAAATTATAACATTACTAATTAAAATTAACTAACTAAACTATTTTTTATTGGTCTTGATGAATTAGGTATTTATGTTTTATATTTAGGACCAGAGGTAGTATTAAAATAACACATAATTACAACTAAGTTCATATATCAACTAGTATGGAATTGTTCTAATTTAACTAGTGAGTTTGAGTTTAAGCCATGAATATGCAGTTGCTTTAAATAATTAGAAAGAGAGTTTTACTACCCACAATGATTCAATCTTACTCGAGCATGATTTCCTCCGTCACAAAATATATGTAGTCTATAAAAAAAATGCATAATTGGATATAATTTTTAATTTTTTTTGTCCTAACCAGAAATCTGAAGAGAATTTTGTGCCATTTTACCGATTATTTTAAATACAAATAAAATATTTAAAAATTAATTTAATTGATAAAAGATTTTATATAATAAAAATAAAAATATTAAAATATATTGGTATTAATTTTGAGAAAATTTTAAAATTAATTTAATTGATACTTTTTTTTACCGTGATGTTAATTGGAAAATTTTCAATATTAGTTAAATATATTAATGAAAAGAAAAATCTCTTATCATTGAATTATTTATTTATTTTTGGTTTTCACTAATTTTATTTCTCAATCAATAGTTGGAGATTAATTTCTTGCAAGGTGTATAGATCTCTAAAGTGAAGTTTGCCTCTCCCAATAAAATCTTTCCTATTCATATACCTAAAAATAAAACTCTTGATGTTATATCTAAGAAATTCAGCTATCTACTAACTGTGTCTAGACCTTTTTGATTTTTCATTGAATGAATAATTAAAATAGAAATAAATTATTGCTTTAATATTGTGTGTGTGAAGAAGAGAGAGAGAGAGAGAGAGAGAGAGAGAGAGAGAGAGAGAGAGAGGTTGGATTGGTTGGAAGAAAGATTGAATTTTTCTTTTTTTGTTGAGAAGAATAAATAAAGGTAAATCTATTTTTTTATATAAAAAAAATCCTTCGCATAGTTTTTCTTTAAAAAAAAAAACTTGTTTTCTTGTTCTTTTATAAAAAAAAATTATTTATTTTTTTTAAGAATTATTTTGTTTCAATTTCTCCTTTTAAAGAAAAGAAAAGTTAAAAATAAATTGGACCAAGTATTATTTTTATGTCAATTGATGAATTTCTTTTTTTTTTCTTTGTTAAAAAGATTATATATATATATATATATATATATATATATATATATATATATATATATATATATATATATATATATATATATGAAAAAAAATCACTAATATTGGTCGGTAATTCCAAGTCCAAAAAACACATTGTTAGGCATCAAGCAACTTCGAATGGTATATTAGTAATCATCAAAAGAGATATAAGATTTACATTTTATGGATTGAAAAATTTTACAATTGTTTAAGCAATGGACATGCTTTTATACCCATCTAAGAAAATAGGCTTAATTACTAATTTTGTCTCTAAATTATTTAAAATGCTTCAATTTGGTTTATATATCCTCAACCCAACACTAGAATCAAAACCACCATCCACCAACAAACCTGCGAAAACAAAAACACACAGAATAACACCAGAATAGTAGTTGTAGGAGAGGCGAAACGTGTTGGAGGGAAGGGAATTTGTCCTGTTGGGATATGTAGTACTTGGAGGAAGGAGAGATTTTTTCTTTGATCGACAAATCTTAATTGTTAATTTATTGGTTTTTGTTAGCGGGAGAATTCGAACCTGCTACCTTTCCCCCCTTCCCTTCGACCTTCACTCCCAAGCCAACTTTATAACTCTTGGGGAAGGAGAGATTGATTCATTGTAAAGGAAACAATGAGGCTTCACCCCACTGGGCCCTTAATAGTGAGGCAATCCACTAAGGATTGTAATGTTAATGGGTATGACAATCCAGCAAGGACCACTATGTTTGTAAATGTATGGGCCATTGGTAGGGACCCAAACTACTGGGAAAACCCACTTGAGTTCAAGCCAGAGAGGTTCCTTATTGAAAAGGGACAAAGCTCTTTGGATCTAAATGGGCAACATTTTGAACTTTTGTCATTCAGAGCTAGGAGACGAAGCTGCCTTAGTCCTTCACTAGCTTTGTAGATTATTCCCATAATCCTGGCTGGAATGATTCAGTGTTTTGACTGGAAGGTTGGTGAAGAAGGGAATGGAATGGTTGACATGGAAGAGGGACCTAGAATGGCACTTCCTAGGGCACATCCCCTGCTATGTGTCCCTATGGCTAGGCTCCATCCTTTTGTTGCAGTCTAATTTATGCTTGTGCATGTTTTAGTCCATCCATGCATTTAACTAATGAAGAAGAAAATGAAACACCCTTCTCTTTTTTTCTTGTAAGAAAATTTAGCATGAAATGTTGATTGCGAGTGTGGATTCAAACTCAAGACTATCAGTTAAGTTATAATAATCTCACGCTAGTTGATCTACACGGTTGGTGGTTACAAGTGTGTGTGTTGTTGTACATGTAGTTTGTTATTTTCTTGCACTGTGTATGAAATGTTTGTTTTGCCAATCATGGACCTATTGCAAATCAAATTTGCAGAAAAGAATAAAATGGGGGCAATGTTAATGATAGCAATCATACAAACACGAGAGGATAAGGAAGATTAAATATTACCTACTCCTTCTATCTCATGGACCACCAAGAATAATAAGGTCGAGCCAAAAGCTAAATATTTATTAAGGTAGCCATTTTATAAGATTAATAAAAGTTTAATTGAATAAAAATATAATAATATTAAACTTTTGGGATAACCAATCATATTTATTTTAAAAGGTTTTAAAAACCTTTTGTGGTGAGGTAGTCATGGTTATCTCTAGCCATGATGTGATTTAGCGATCCCACGACTAATTTCTAATAAATTTAACTTTGAACAAATTATGAAAAATAGAGAAAATTAAATTTAAAAATATCTAAAAATCATAACATGTGATTCATTAGTAAATCAACTTTAACTATATTCAGCCAATAATTTTGGATTATTACTATGGTTGAAGTCAAACAGATTGAAATCTAGACGCAATAATAGTCTTTCTACTATTATTACTGGTTAAAAATTGTTAGAATCTTTTTCAGTATAAAACACTTATATCGACAAAATAGCTTGAATTCTGTTTACAGTGGAAGATTGGAAAAAAAAAACTTTTAATTGAGAAACCAACTTATGCACACTGTGATTCAATCACAAACTACCATATGTGATAACTTTATTGATTTTTACAATAATTATCTTAAAAGTCATAATTTGAATATAATGTTTTGTTGTTCAGAATTATCTAAGTTTGTTCTTTAATAAACAAAAAATTGCCTCGTTAAAAAAAATCTCAAAAGTCATACTAACATTGATTTTTAAATTATTAACAATGTAAAGATTTTTATACTCACAGTACATAGTTATTCAACTTTTTAATTTCAACTACATTTTATGGAACGTGGAATGAATGAATCATGTATAAGAATTTAATTTATATGTAGTGACAATGTAATTTTTTTACACAAATATTCAATAAGAATTAACTCTAAAAATAGAAATCTTTAAAAGTTTAGAGACTAAAAAATAATAAACTTATTTAACAATTCAAATGTTTGATGTCGTGGCTCTTAGACTTGTTCATAAATATGAAGGTCAAACAGATCGTATAACAGATTTGTGCTTCAGTGAGGATGGGAAGTGGCATCTGCCATCTAGTATGGATGCAATACATGTCGATGTACCTATCACGGCATTATCTCTGTCCCCAAACATTGATATATTAGCAACTACCCATGTTGATTAAAATGGGGCATACCTGTGGTGAGCTTCCAAATTTATTTTCTTGGTTCATGGAACATAATTTTGCAGAAAACATTTTCAAATTTTGCAAATTTTTATTGAATCTGATATATGGCCTTTTTGGGGTTTAGGTGTGTAAATTGATTATAATATGAGGATACTGATTTTCTCTTAGGTGAAGATCGTTTCGAGAATCACTAGAGATGTATGATTATCTGAGGCAACATTCTCCGTATAAAACATTTCCACTATATATCATGTTTCTTTAGAACAAACAAAGGACTGCCAGTGGCAGAACTTGATCAACTTAGACATTATAAAGGTCTTCACTTCTTAGCTGTATTCCTTCTCATGATTTTTGTGTGAAACGGTTGTATGGTTTGAAAAAATGTTTTCTATTATTATTTTCAATTTTTATTTTTAATTACAAAAATGTCACATTATCTTTACTTTGTTTCTTATTTTCAAAAGTTTATATAAGAATCAGGGAGAAAAATAAAAAATTGTTTTTACTATTTCATAACAATTCTTTAAAAATAGGAAACAAAAGGAAAACAAGATAGCATTTTATTTTTTAATAAAAGGTAAAAATAGAAAACTTTTTTTCAAACCAAACGTCTCCTTATTTCCTTCTTTTTCATTTCTATATATTTTCTGTCATGCTCATAAATGACATCTAGTTTGTCCTGCTTGATGAATTTCGAACTCTAAATTCCAGGTTCCCAAAAAGCCTATTAAGCCTAAAAAAACCCCTAAAAAAGCTCCATTCTTCTTGCCTTCAGTTTAATCCCTCTATGGGGAAATATTGTTTGAGTATGTTAAGTTATTAAAGGAGATGATGGAACAAGTGATGGAAAACAATCGAAGCAGACAAGATTAGATATGCCATAATTTATGTTTTCTATATCTTCTTCTATGCTCAAAAGAGATAGATATTGTATGTAGAGTTGTCAATTTGGCCCGGCCCACAGGACTTGGCCTTAACCCACGTGGGTCAGGGCCAAAAAAGGCCACAGAGCCAAAAGCCCACAAAGCCCTGGCCTGGCCATGGGCCTTAAGTTTTAATATTTTGACCTACATTTTTAATACTTAAGCCGAGGTCAGTCGAAAATGTCCTAGTCAAGGTCAGCTGAAAATGCCCCTGCCGAAGTCGGCCAAAAATGTCTCAGCCAAGGTAGAGCGAAAATTACCCTGGCTGAGGTCAGTCGAAAACAACTTTGATCGAGGTTGGCCGAAAACAACACTAGCCTAAGTAAGCCGAGAACAGCTCCGACCAAGGTCGGCCGAAAACAACCCCAACCAAGGTCGGCTAAAAATGCCTCAACTGAGGTAGGCAAAAAATAACCCTAACAGAGGTTGACCAAAAACTGAGCTGGCTAAGTTCGGCCAAAGATTGTCCAGATTATGGTCATTCGAAAATAACCCCTTCGAGGTCGGCCGAAAACAAACCTAACCATGGTCAACCGAAAACAATCCTGGCCAAGGTTGGCAGAATTCAGCCCCGGCTAAGGTCAGTTGAAAATGGCCCTGTCGAGGTCGGCCGAAAGCAGCCTTGGTCGAGGTTGGCAGAAAATACCCCAGCCGAGGTTGGCCAAAAATAGCCCTGGCCTTAGGGGTGGAAAAACAGGTTGGATCCGTCGAGCCAACCCGTTTTGGCTAGTTTTTTTGGCTGGCCGAGTTGAGGTTTTCAACCCGCCAACCCGTTTTGGCCCGTCAAAAAACAGGTTGAGGGTGGGTCGGGACGGGTTAACCCGCCAACCTGTTTTTTTATAAAAAAAAAAAATTATATTTATTTTATATTTTAAACATATATTATTAATATTTATTTAATATATTTTTTTGTCTAAATAAATTATTATTCAAAATTTAAGGTAATACATTTAATTTTTTAATAAGTATTTATTATTTAATATTTATAAAAGATAAAATTAATTAAAATATATTTATTATATTTTTTTTTCATTTTTTTATTTTTTGGTGGGTTGGCGGGCCAACCTGCCATAAACGGGGTAGGCTTGGATTTTCGACCCACTTTCCTTATGCGGGGCGAGGGCGGGTTGGCCCGTTTTTGGCGGGCCAATGGCGGGGCGGGGCGGGTCGGGGCGGGGCGACCCGTTTTACCATCCCTACCTGGCCTAGGTTGGCCAAAAAATGAGCCGACAAATGTTCCGATCAAGGTCGAACGAAAATAATCTTGGCCGAGATCGACTGAAAACAACCTTGACCAAGATCGGCCAAAAATAGCTGTCTTCAAGGCTAGCGAAAAAAGTCCCTGTTGAGGTCGGTCGAAAATAGCCCTCGCCAAGGTCGGCAGGAATCAGCCCCGACCGATGTCAATGGAAAACAACCTTGGTTGAAGTTGACCAAAAAGCCCCAGCCGAGGTCGTTTGAAAATCCCCTGGCTTAGGTCAGCCAAAAATAACCCTTGTCGAGGTTGACAAAAAATAATCTCAGTCGAGGTGGGTCAAAAACTACGCCAGCTAAGGCTGTTAGAAAATAGTTGTGACTGAAGCCGGTCGAAAATGCTCTGGCTGAGGCCGGTGAAAATGCCTTTGACTAAGGTTAACTGGCTGAGGTTGGCCAAAAATAGCCTTGGTTGAGGCCAGTCAAAATTGTCCTAGTTAAGGTCAGCCAAAAATTCTTGTTTTCTGCAAGACAATGATAGTCCATTACTTGGACTTGATATTGTTATCGTCTATGTTGTTGTTGTTGCTATGTCACATCACACTACGGTGGAAGGCAAATACAAGCAGAAAAGCTTTTTGTGACTATGGTGATCGATAATGTTCTTGTTAATAATGCTACTATAATACTTAGTGAAACTTATGCCAAAGCATATGGTGTTTCCCCACCTGCACATAAGTTGCTACTGCATACAACGAAGCAAATGAAATTGCTGCTAATGCAACAATTGATGAAATGGAAGCTGCACATCAAGCCATCAACAATGTGTTGGATGATCTAGCTACTATGGAGACATTGGATTCTGCGTCCAATGCTGAAGCAGTTGATGACCAAGTTATACAAGTTGTTGAAGAAACTATTGGAAAGGATATGCAAGAAGCTGAAGAAGTTGTTGACAACCAAATGGTTATTGATGATCAAATTGCTGCTACTCAGATTGTGGTTTCTTCAACAATAACACCTTCTGTTGAACCTCTTCAACCTGAAGATTCTACACCAGCATTTGTTCGACCCATTTTTGTTGCTACCCCTGTTGAATCAACTTCTGAGCCTATGTTCATACTTGCTCAAGTTGAACCCTTGGTTGACTCTAAGATCAAGGTTCATCTTGAAAGACAAAATGTTCATCTTACTCAACAAGTGGCTAGTCAAATTCAGACCTTGGACTCAATGTTTAATTAGAAGATCAAATGTTACAATCGCACCACTGATGGCCCTACTACAAAGTATTCTTCCTCAGATTCCACAATAATAGCAACCACCACCACCGTAAGATCCAAACCAAGAGCATCCAAAAAATCAACCACCTCAGCCACCTTCCCAACCTTGACAATGATGTTTTATTTTCTCCTTTATATTTTTTGTGATGCCAAAAGGGGGAGATAGGGAGAAATTTTGATATTTGTTGAAATCAGTATGAAAATATTTATGCGTAAGTGGTTGTTTTTGCTCCATCGTATCTCTTTTTAGCTCTCTTTAACTCCAATACCTATTTTACATTTGTTTCTATTGCTCTGATATGATATATTTGCTCTATTATTTGCTTTGATATATGCATTTGCATAATAAAGTATATTGGACTCAGGGGAGTCTATTTGCTTTATCCTTTACTCTAATATCTTAGCTTTAATAAACATGCTGCATAACATATCATGTTTCTTACTCTGATATATCTTTACATGATTATGCTATTTATAAAAAAGGGAGAGATTGTTAGAACCAAAGATATTGAAGATGTTTAACCTCTAAAAAATCTCATAGTTTTGATGATAACAAAGATATTAAACTTTGAAGGACTAACGAGGTTTATTAACTATTACAGGTTTTTATGCGTCCAATGAAGGCATAGGTATTGTATTCCTTACCTTAGACAAAGAAAAATTGTTTTAAATGAACTGTGTCTAAAGCGCACTTATAATGGATATCGTCCAACTTTTGAAAAATACACATTACGTCCAATGTGACATCAACAAGTTGCATCCAAAGCTTTAATGAAAACCCAGCGTCCAACGTGCTGTTTGATATCGTCCAACATTGGCTAAGAAAACTTACACTTCATTTATACTTGCACTTAAGTTTTCTTCATCCAAAAGGTGCTTACTGTAACTCCCCTTATTACTATTAAGGAATTTCTACTTACATTATTAGCGAAATGATTTTTATTCTTGATTGTAAGATAACCTTCCAAATACGAGGAATTTTTTTTTTCCTTTTTAACTTTCAAATCTTATTGCTTTTAACTCCAAAAGAAGAAACATCCTTGTCAACTTATCATTCATTTAAAAAAAACTCCCTTTTTGTGAAATAAATTTCTTAATAAACTAAACTCGAATTATCAAACATCATAACCACGGTAAACCATCAAAACATAATAGAATTTCTTTTAAACATCCCCAATTTCATTATTAAACAATTCTTTTACACAAAACTGAATATACTTTTACATCCTTGAAAACTAATACATTTTTCAAATGAGTTACATGAAGGTAAAGAATACATCATAATACTAAATCCTAGTCTACCCTCATTTATAGAAGAAGGGACTAAGACTCAGAGCAGTGACTCAATAAAAATTAAAACCCAAAACACCCATAAGGCATCCTCAAGAGGATCTTCTTCTTCCCTGAACATGTCCATTTGCATCATTGACACTTGGCGTAGTGTTTCCACTCCATCTTCATCATTCGCACCGAGTCAACCATCTTCCTTTGAAAAATGAAACATGGGAGTGAGTTCTCCATTTCCTTGGTGAAATATAGAGAAATACACTAGAAGGGGGGTTGAATAGTGTATCTTTATAAAAATTTTGCTAATGTGAAGATAGTGTATCTTTATGTTTTACAAGAACTTAGTAAAACAAAAAATCAAGCTATCGTCCAGCAGATTAAAAGACAGCAGTCCAAAGAAACTACTCTTCTTCCTTTTTGTTAGAATACACGTAATAGATAAACTTAGATAAAATGTGTATAGAAACCCTTTCGTAGTATGTTGAAGAGATAGTTTAAGAGAAATGCAAGTAAGCTAGAAAGCGAGAGAATAGAACACTTAGTTTTATACTGGTTCACTCAACTGAGCTACGTCCAGTGTCCTTCAAAAACTTTTGAAGGGTTTTATTAATCAAGATCTGATTACTCTCAAGTATTCTAACCTTGCCACTTCTGGCTACAAGTATTCTCTAGGCCACTTCTGGCACACCCTTAATCTCTCTTTGAGATTAAACACAAAACCCAAGTATTCTTTAACACTAAGCCACTCCTGGCTTTCCAAACAGAAATGTTTGAGATAGAAAGTAAAACTTAACTCTCACAGAGAGGATATTACAGTAAGTATGAATATACAAAATCGCTTAGCAAAGCTAAGATGAAATGCTCTTTTTGTTTAAGTATAGATCGTCCAGTCGTTCTGACAGAGATTCAGCTCTTTTTCAATTTTTTCGTCAGTCTGATATGTGAGCTCATTCCTCTATATATAGTTAGCTTGTTGAAAGGTATCCGTTGAGGGATCTGTTCCTTTTTCCATGAGCGGTTCTTTCTGTAGCATATGACCATTGTCACGTTTTGACTTAGGGTGGAGAGATTGAAGCGACAGCCGTACTATAGCGCCTCTCCTACTTGTACTTTTTCTGCAGAGAGAAGCTTCTTCTTTTCCTGTTCAGTACTATTCGAAAAAATCAAAATGAAAGGCATGTTAAAGTATGAGAGAGTGATCGTTGCCTTATATTGAATCAACTTGAAAACGTATTTTTAAGATAGGAACTACAGAGAAGATTATTCAAACGTTGGACGCTTGCTCTCACAGGAGCATTGGTCGCTGCCTGTAGAGTTCTTACAAAATACATTTTGGACGCTTTTCTTATTAAAAGCATAAAGTCTAGGTTTGAGAGATACAATACCATTGCGGAATTGGACGACGTAAATCCTATAACACTCAAACTAGATCATTAGATACTTCAAAATTTATCCTTTAGTTGTTATCATCAAAACCAAAATACGAGGGGTTGGACATCGTCCAAGGTCTTAGAACCTAACAATCTCCCCCTTTTTGATGATGACAAATAACGGTAAATTTTGATGTTAACAGACACATAATCATATAAGAATACAATGAATCAAGTCAGAGATGATTATGTTATGCCAGAGTATAAAAGTGAAATGAAGTACTCCCCCTGAGTTCAACATTTCTTATGCATCTGATAACAGATAAATATAAAGGCAAGTATAAATCATGTATAACAGATATTAGAGTGAAAAACATATCAATGATATGGATGCGGAATTTATGAAAATAAACACCTCATGTTTTGATAAAGGAGCCAATATATATGCCAAAAAAAAAAATTTGAATACAGATTGTTTAGCTATTACTCTCATCAAAATTCCAATTTCTCCCCCTTTGTCATTAACAAAAAGGTTTGAAAGATGGAAAAAAAATTTGGCCACCATGGTCACCTTATGGCTGTGGAGGTGGTTCATGTGGTGGTGGTGGTGGTTGTTCTGGTGGTGCTGGTTGTGGAGGTTGTGGTTGGACGGGTGGTACTGCATGGGCAACTTGTCCAAGTAAGGTGGCTGCTGTATTTTGAATCTGGTTCACAAGCGTCTGGGAGAGACTCATGAACTGCTCAATCAATGAGAGCTCACATTCAGTGCTGCCAAAGAGAAATCGTACTTTTGAGGTCATTTGCTACAATCAATGAGAGCTCACATTCAGTGCTGCCAAAGAGAAATCATACTTTTGGTCAAAATTTTATTGATGCAATATATATATATATATATATATATATATATATATATATATATATATATATATATATTCACTTTGAATTGTGGTATTTAATTAGTAATTGTGATGTTATAAGGCAGTACATATGTGATATCCATTGACCTGTTTTGTTTTGTCTTAAGTCCTAATAATGTGAATCTTGGGTATTTAATATTTGAAAGTTGTGATTGTGTGTGCTTTTGTGATACAGTCTTTGATTGTAGGTCGAATAGTGTGATAATGTTGTTTGTCTCTGTGATGAGTTCATAAGACTCGGGTGTGAGTACTTGTGAAGACTAGAACTTTGTTCTAGTGATTATGGCAAGTTTGCCATTTGAGGAAAGATGAAATCTCAACAGTGAACACAATTAATTAAGCTAAAATATTGTATTTTATTGTATTTTTATTTTATTAAATAGAATTTAATTAATCAACTCTTTATTTTGTGCGTTGGTCATAGAAAGGACTTAGAACCTTTGCGTGGAGGAACACACAGTAAGTATGATTATTTATAAAATTAAAAAATATACGAGGGTATGACAGATTGCTGGAATTACAAGATGAAAAGAGAGTCGCATAGGGGTATTTCTAGCTGTGAGAATACCAAAGAGAGCGGATGGAGTTCGAATGACACGTCACAAGCGGTGACGGTCACTACGGTGTGGTGATGGAGGCAACGTTCCTTGTATATATATATATATATATATATATATATATATATATATATATATATATATATATATATATATATATTTATATTTGTTTTTTAGCAGAGATAGGGTCTCATGCTCGGCGTCTATTCGACTGTCCAGTACCATGTGCAGCAGAACCCCACAGTGATGAGAAAGAATAATCACTGTGAAGAGAGTTGTTGAGGAGTCAGTCCTTAGAGTAATGGATGACCACAATTGGTACCTGGGAGATGATCGTGAACCAGTTTTGACCTTGGAGGGTAAGACACTGAGTTGTGACGATAGATCACGTAGCTGACTCGGCCAGCCTGACAAAAATACGAGACATCATCAGTTGGTGAGAGCCCGCCATTGTACCATGGTGAGAGGTGTACTCCCAACAGTCATCCAACTTAAATTTATGTAAGACCACTGAGTTCTGGGAGTTCCAATGGCAGCTGGCCAGTAAGAAAGAATTTACAGAAATAATGATGGAAATGATTAGGTTACGAGTGTGATCGTTAGATAACCATATCAAAATGGTTAATAGAATTTGCTTGTGACTTTCTAAGTCGTTCTGTGTGTGCTGCTTGAAGAAGCATATAGTTTACCCTTTTGTTTATTTTCTTTTAGGATCGGATGGTGGACAGAGACCTAGCCCTACACTAGGAAGTTGACTGCCTTATGGGTAGGTGGGTATCCGACGTGGTCAGGGGCGTTGACCACTTCACCGGATGCATACGATTTACCAGGAAGCCCATGGACGAGCCTTTGGGAGTATAACCCGTCATCACAAAGTATTTCGCATGGTGGACGCAACCTACACCACTATACTACCAGAATGCAGAGCCAGTGGAGGTCATTGTGATCTCCTTATCTTTGTCATCGTTAGAGCGTACTCCGACTGCCTCATACTCTCTCGCAATAGTGTTCTCTCTGGCAGAACTCGATGACTCCGATACTGAGGAGATGATCCCTTTGGGAGAGGGAGCAGATGCAGAGATGGAGGAGGTTCCTACTGAGTGGGACTAATCGGAGTTGCTAGATTATGAGTCACAGCTAGCATACAAGGTCGAGGGCCCTGAGGCAGCAGCAACAGCAGTAGGGGAGGATCATGAGGTGCCAGTTATGGCAGCAGCGGTGAGGGTAAGGGTCTCGGCAGGAGGAGCGAGATGGATAGTCGAGGATGCTATTGATGAATCCGAGGAGGATCCAAAGGAGGATCTAGAGGAGGACCCTGAGGAGGACTCATCCAGGGATTCCTTTGATGTCTCCTCTCGAGAGTCACGTTGTTGGTTCTCCACTAACCAGTACCTGCACTTGGCTCCCAGGATCGTTACATAGGGTAGATGTTCATGATGACTGCTTTTTGAATGCTATAATCTTCTTTTGTGTTATATATATATATATATATATATATATATATATATATATATATATATATATATACAGTCATGATTATCATCTTTATTTATTTCTGCTCTTTCAAAAATTTAAAATCATTCTTGTATAATCAAAATAACGCTACGACCTTTTTCTGCCAAATTAACTTGACACGTCATAACTACGAAAATAAATGATGATTTGAAATTAAAATGGAAATAAAAAGTTTTAAAATTTTCACTAAAATCCCAACTAAGTTTTCTTAATCTCACTAGATTTTCGTAATTAAATTAATTAAGGCGCTTTATAAAAATAATTAAATAATAAATTGCATATTTACCATTATAGAGATTAGGGTGTTACACTCCTAAACGGAAAGATTTCAACGAGCTCTCATTCTCACAGTGGTCACCTTTTCAAATGAAGCCTAAATGGTCCAAGAGTCAAGCTGTGAAATGTGTTAGAGAACTTACCAAGCAATTAAGCATTCAATAACAGTGACTTTTTGATACTTATTGGACGAAACAATCTGCAACAAAAAGCACAATCCTTTGCCTAGCAAACTTTCTTGTTATTGATTTGAAATTTCGTATCCTTACATTGTGAGCTGATTTCTTTGTAAATCTTTCAAACATTATCATTTGTGAAAGCTAGGAGTGACTTTGTGACCAAAGAATACTTGGGTTATCAATCTCAGGGGGAGATTGGTGTTGTGCCAGAAGTGGCCTTGAGAATACTTGTTGTAAGCTAGGAGTGGCAGTGAAGAATACTTGTTTGTAATCATTTATTGATTATTGATTAGTGGAACCTTCTTAGGTTGAAGGATAACTTAACGTAGCTCAGGTTGAGTGAACCAGTATAAAAACAAGTGTTTTGTTCTAATGCTATTTTTCTTTTCCTCACATTTCCATCTTTGGACGAAACATTTGCGAATTTAGTTAGAACTTGTATCTGCGAAAAAAGTTACGAAAAAGATTTCTAAGTTACATACACATTATTCAACATCCCTTATAGTGTGTTTTGTTTATTTCACTCACATACATAGCTATGGTGGCCTTGATCTAAACAGTGACAACACCACCGGAGACTAAGCAGGAGATGGAGATGCAAAAAGAGAACGAAATGAGAGAGAGCATCGATTGAAATGTGCCATGAATGGGGTAGGGTGTCGTTGTTCAGTAGCAGCTGTTGTATAGGTGCATATTTGAAAAGGGAGAAGGAAGAAGAGAGAGGGAGGGAGAGAGAGATATATTGGAAGGTGTTGGGGGTTTTTGGGATGGTGTAGCGCACTGCCGCAAAGAAGTTGTTAAGGTTTTTCGCTTGTCAAATGATTTTTGTATAATTTTTTTTTTAATTTTTTCGGTTAAAAACCTACTATAGTGGGTAATTTTTATGCCTCACCCATGTATCGGGGACCAAAAACAAACTTATTCCAAATTTGAGGGACTAAAAATATATTTAAATCTAAATTATTTCAAAGTACGAGGTATGTGGTTGCCTTTCTTAGTAATTCCCAAATTTAGGTGACAACCTTCAACTTGAAAATGCTAACCTATGAGTGAAAAAAAAAAGATGTATTTGGTCTAGACATCTTTTCGACGGATTGATAGAAAAGTTTGGGCAACAAATTTGTTAAACGCTGGTGGATGAGGTTTTGCATTATCACAACAAGTAGTTCTTGTAACGGGATAAAATAGTATGGTATACTCATATCAAACTAAAGCACTTTTTGTGACACACAATAATTATGTATAAGCTAAATTGCAATTTACATTTCCATCAGTGCTTTATTTAATAGAACTTTTCCAGCATTTATGCGCTTTCTTCTGTCTCCTTTACTGGCAATTTTGTAGCTGATAGGTTACATGCATGCAAATGATATACAAAAGCAAAAAATAAAACTCTTATGACTTATTTTTACATGATTATTATGGTGTTGCTCTTGACCCTTTGTTAGGACAACGCGGTACATGACTTTGATATTCTCCAAGGGCCCATATGGAAAAGATGTTTCTATATGCAGAGTTAGCCATAACAATAGTCTTGTTGGTAATTCCCATGATTTCCTACAAAAGACCATGTTAGGTATTTGTTATAATACACACATAGTTACAACAAAGGTATATATTGTTATGCAATCAAGGATGGAAAAAACAATCTCGTATCTAAAAACTGGTTTTAGTAAAGGTTGATTCGAGTTTTGTCTGGTTCTTATCCAACTTGAAAATTTAAAACTAAAACCTCAACAATGTAAAAGAAATGAAGAGATTGACTTAATTATTTGACATAATATATAAGTTTTAAAATTATATGTATTTGCATTAAAAAAAGATGTAATTAAGTCATATAATTAAAGAAGAATAAAACTAAAATTATATACTTTAGAACAAATAATATTAAAATGTTATCAAAATATTATTATAATTAATTGCGTTAAGAGGACATATTATGAATATAAAGTTATTAAAAACATAAATTTGAAGAGAACGTGAAATCTCAAACCGGATTTAGACAACTCAAAATATAACTTAACTTATTGAGTATAATCTTCAAAATTCAAAACTTATCAAAATTAGTTGAGTCTAACCGAATTAATATTACATTATGACAATTCTTAAAAATGTATAGTCCGATGAATTTTGATTGTGACAAACATATTTTAATAGATCAGAGTTTCATATAGCTTCCCACCAATTTTTCTTTACATGAGTTGCTAATGTCAATATATCAACAATAATGCAATGATTTTATCCAAATAAATTGATCCAATTCAAGATAAGTAGGACTACCTTGTTAGCTTGACACACTAGCTTGGTTCATGTATAAGTTTGAACTCAATACCATGTAGAAATTAAACTACTCAAATCTTTAGTTCACTCCCTTATTATGAGTTCACTCTAGCTTATTTTGGGTTGTGAATGTGTATAAACAACAATATATCATATTTTCATTATTTAGTCAAAACAATAATTTTATCACTTGAATTAAAATTGAATTCATTTCATAACATTCGTAAGGTTGAATTGACAGTTGACACCCTCCCTCACTTTAGGGTTTGTTTAGTGTGGAGTGATAAATTCAGTAATGAGCTTTATAAAAAAAAATGTATGATCACAATATAACTTGAAAAAGTTAAATAACTTTGTGATTCAATTTTAAAACTAATTTTATCTTGTTACTAAAATTCATTCCCCTTACTCTCATAATTATTATCTCACTACTCCCCTCCCTGGGAATGTATCAGTGGTTGTTTACACATATTGTATATCTATGTGGTTGTTACTTGTTACCTGTTGGGAAAACTCCCCGTTTTCCATTTGTGAATTGATCAAAACTTTGGCCGCACGATGCAATGGGGTTGGATCTCTTTGGGCCTATACCATAAAATAAACAATGACTTTATAGCAGCTCCTGCTCTTGTTTAAGAATTATGAATAGGTTCTACACATTGAACTTTGTTATACTTATACCTGCCCTGCTTTAATTAGTGCCAACATAGCCCATGCAGTGTTCACTATATTAGACTTGTTTCCTTCCAGATTTGTGTATACCTATTTTAGTTGTACCATTAATTAGTGTAGTGAAAATTTATGCTATGCTAAAAGGGCAAAACAGTTGTATGTAAACTATTTTCTAAATATAGTGAAACTGAAAGGGGGATGTAAGTTACCATCGTTTGGCATCCGATATAGCTCTCTCCCCACCCACCACAAAGTTGTTGTTTGGAAAGCAAAAATTCACACCCTCTTCTAATGTTGTGGCTATCTTGGTACCTTTTACCAGCAGCTATGAGCCCTTTTATTCCAAACCATGTTCCATAGGTATAGCAGATTCCCCATGAACCATACCTAGTTAATTAATTACACATATTTATACATTTTACCTTGACATTATAAAAAAAATCATTTACTCAAAACCAACATTAGCTAATAAAAGTCTCGAGAAATTTGTAGGAAAATTTTTTTTTGAGTTAATTTCCAATGCTTTTGTCTATTTGGCATTCTATACCGTCATGTTGGCAATTAAAAATATTTATTCTTTGAATTTGTCTAACACAATTAAATCAATGAACCACTTGGCTAATATTTTCTTCTTGAAATTTTGTATTGCCTAAATTCTTGAATTAGTCTATATGGATGACATGTATTAAAAGAAGGGAGTTCGTCAACAATTAGAGCAAACCATGAGCCATCAGCTAACTGCATGTTTTCGATATAGTTTATTGCCTTAGCAATACAAATTTCTATTTCCTCCTTTCTGTGTCCTGGATATCGTTGTGTGAATGAGGCAAGACCTTCAATCACTGATGTTGTGCATTCTACGAACCTATAACAAAATCATGGACTTATTTATTATCACAATTCTAAACAACCATATTCTCAGCATATATATTATAAGAAAATATGCCAGACATACTGATGATCAATCATGATATCTTCAAATGTTTCAACCGGATTTAATTTCTGTGACACAAACAAAGAGTGTTAAAAAATTAAATTTACCTTCCTTATTTAAGATAAAATAAGCTTTACCTCCAACCATTCATAAGATCTTGTGAGCTCAAAGCTTGCAAATCCTCCATTTTTATTCTGTAATATTATGGAAAGAAAATTGATTAAGCCATGATGTTGAAGTGCTAAATTTGAGGTTTTAAATTGTTGCAGTTGCCATTGTCTGCAACTACAAAGCTGAGGTATAAACTTATTTTATATTTGCTTTGCATGTAATCTATTATGATTCACATTTAAAATCTCACATCTTATATTCTCATTTCCCGAATCCTACCTTTCCTTCATCACCAACTCACTACCATCCTAAATTTCCACTAAAGCTAATAAGTCAAGAAAGATAAAGAATGGAAAAAATTGTTAGGACTTTGATGCTTGTTGCAGTTTTGCATTGTAGATTTTTCATGATTTTCTAACACGCGATAATCTTATTACTTTTGAATTTGTTACAAATTTAGAACCATTAAGCTTCACATTATACCTGTATGGATAAAATCCAATTAACAGCATCATATAGTTGTTTTGTTTCCATTGCTCCCCCAACAATCTCAAATGGCATGTTTGATAACAGAATGGTTGCCTGAAAGAATATGAACAAGTTAAATAGTATGATTAACTTCATATAACAAATGATTTAAGAATCTATTAGGTTATCTTTGAATATGATTTCAAAGTTTAACCATCATAATTTTATTTCAACATATAAATCGCTATCATTATGCATCAAATGAAAACTTCTATCCAGTTGAAGAACTTTACTTGTTTTCCAAAATTATAGGTCACCTCCAACTTCAATCAAAATAAAGTATACGATTCTTTTATATCATGGAGAACTTGCATTCCCGAGGCTATGTTTATTTTTTAATTAAAGTGACACTAATGTTTGACAAATTGATATTTTATTAAAATTAATAGCAAACCCATTCATCATCACCTTCAAGGCTTCTGCAGTGCAATCTGACACAGGCCAACCATGGTCTGCAGTTGAGAAAGTCCAACCACCTTTAGAAATGTGGCGATACCAGTTACTTAGATTACCAGAGCTGTTTGTTGTAACCTTCAAACCCATGCCCAATGTATTTGTCATAATCATTCTTTCATACTATTAGTTCCTTCTACAACAACTTTCAATGAATATATAATACCTGAGAGCTTTTTATGAAATTATTTGCTTTCTTAAGCATTGAACCATATTCATCCTCAAGATTGGTAGCTAAGATTGCTTGAACAGAAAAAGCAACATCCCACAATTGAGAACCATTATATCCCTGACATTGAACTATCTTCATTAAAATTTGTAGGTTAATATTTAATCACAAATCTAAATAAAATGAAGTTAATGTAAATGCATTTGTCAACTTTTGTAGACAAAGATAATTTATTTTTGCTATAAAATACTTTAATACCATATTGATGAAAGAAAAAATATAATTGATGTAGAACCTGCATTTTCATTCCATCCTCAGCCAACCAGAGATAATCTTTGATTCTTGGAATGTGACACTTAAATGCCTGAGAATTAGGATTCTCCACCCAACAAGAAACCATGTTTAATACCTGTTTTAGATTGCTTGTCAATTTGGTTGTCTTTATTCAAATTACTAAGAAATTAAACATAACAATGTTATGAGATATAATCTACATTCTAGTGGTTTTTTAAAAGTTTTGACTAAATTAAGGTCAACTCAACTCAGTTAAAGTCACAACTAAGATATTTATTATATAATTGAAAGAAGTAAGACAAATTAAGCCATGGGATAAGAGAGAATAATGAAAGATTGTTATTTCCATCTTTATCACTTTAGACAAGTAGGTGATACACCTATATTTCTTAGTTATGTTATGGCATTAAAGTGATTGGATTATATTATGTACATACCATTTAATGTGCAAGTGTATTTTATTACTAAATATAACTTGAACTGTTAATTATTTTTGTATTGACTTGATAATATCAACTTTTAAATAATGATAAATAAAATGATATAAAGGTACTATGCAAATGCTAGTACTAATATGGTATTAAAGCCATCCATAGAGCCAAGAACAAGTGTCGAGTGTAAAATAATGGATCAGTGATAGAAAAGAAGGCAAAAGAGTATTATCAATTAGAATGATTAAAGATAGTGAAGAAGATGTTGTTTCCATATGATTTGAGTTCAAACAACAACTCAAAGAGTGAAATCACGCAAGTTTAGCCATAGGGTGAGTACTATAAAGAATGGGTTAAATTTAGCAAAACCTGATGAGACAAAGTCCCTCCACGTACTAAATGTTTTAATAATGACAAACCACTATGAAGCAAAATAGAAGTCACTGAACTTAGCTACTAATTGTTGCTTTAAGTGTTCTTATTAAGACAGGACATATTCAGAAGCATAGCATAGGTGTGAAGTATAAGCCTACAGTGGAAGCTTCTCCACGACATAGATTATGCAATCAAAAGTAGGACTACCAGAAGGAGAGCTATTCTAAAGCTAGAAAGGCAGTCATGTTTTCTGGGTCAAAGTGCAAATATCAGAAGCTGTATATGATCAGAGCATGATGTTAGGGATACTTGAGTCAAGGGGTAGATATCAGAAGCTACACATGGCTTGAGGATCATCAGAAGTTGCATTGCAATTGGAACGTAAAGACAGACGTGTCTTGCACTCCAAAAGCACACACCAATAAGAAATGCATCAGTGCTTGGATAACATTGATCATGATGCTATTGATCTTTGTGATCCTTGACGAAGTCCAAGTCATAGGAACTCAAAGGAAACAACTATCCTAGTCGAAAAAGAACTAGCAACCAATAGTATAAGAAAGATTGTCAAAGTAGTAACAACACTTCTCTAGAAGACTTGTTGCAGAAACAATCTCCAGAAAACTTCCTATGATTCAAAATTTGAATTCAAGAGGAAGCTAGTAAGATCACAACTAGCATTAATGGATCTATCTCAACAAATCCTTGAACAGCTATAAGCTGCAAGCTGGCTGATAGTGGAGCAAGAGCAAAGATGAAAAGACAACTCAATAGAGTTGTATGGTAAAGGTTGAATCGGGCAAAACGACTACCTGCAAGAACATTGACAACTCATGCAACATTTGAATTCAACCTCTAACGGCCACAAACAGCTAGCTCCTGGTCATGTCTATAAATTGATCAAATTCGAAGGAGCAAATTGCAAAGAAGATTGTCAAAGTAGAGGGTAAAGGTTAGTTGACAAACCCCCTATCTGAAGGGACTTCCTTAGCCAAAAACACTCTAGGTGAAAGTCATTAGTGCCTAAACCAAAAGTGTTTTATCCACCTTTCCTTTGGTGTGAAGGGGCCACAACAAATTGTTATGTGTAGCCAATAGCAGTTGCTACTGAAGAGAGCTTAGAAGAGTAGTCAGGTGACTAGTGCTTCTGAAGTTCTGGGAGCACATGTTGCTGTGTGTGTCCAATAGCAGTTGCTACTGAAGAGAACTAAGGAGAATAGTCAGCTGACTATGGCTTCTTAGGTTCTGGGAACGCAGTTGTTGTGTGTGTCTAGTAGCAGTTGCTACTGAGGGTGAAGCCTCGAGAGGCTTTTTGAACGAATATTTGGGTAGGAGCCTGTGAAGGCTTCAGGAAAGAAAGAATACCACGGGGTGCTTGGTGTTAGTGAAAATCTTATAGGTGTAGGGACTAAAAGTAGCCTGAGTTAGGTGAACCAGTATAAATCGTTGGCGTGTTGTTTCCTTTCTTACTGCTTTTCGTTTTAATAGTTGTTGTGTGCTTAAAGATAGTATCTACAAAAGCATGTTTTGAAAAACTTGTTAGAGTCTAAGACTTTGGATGATGTCCAACCCCTCAAACTTCGATTTTGATGATAACAAATGAGATTAAATTTTGAAGTATCGAATGATTTATGTTTGAGTATTATAGGTACCACATTGTCCAATGCCTAAGTGGTATTGTATTTCTTAAGCTCAAACTATATACCTCTATGTGCTTATCACGTCCAATGTGTAACTAGAACTTGTTTTTATAAGTGTAAATCCAACGTCCAATGCGCTGTAATAAAACAAGTGTCCAATGCATTATGAAAACCAGTGTGCAAACACTGCTTCCATTTGAGAAGCGTCCACTCGCTTATATAACTTACATAACCTTTTCTATCAAACAGTCATATAATGCATCCATGATGTCTAAAAGTAAACTTAAGCTTTTTGATGCTGATTCTCTGAAATGTTCTATTATTCCCTCTCTTTTCTTATGTGATATTTCATTTGAATATTCAAAAAGTATACCACAGGAGACGAAAAAGCTTCTCTCTGCAAAACTGTACAGTAGTGGAGGCGTTGCATGTACTGTTGTCCCCTTTCTCTCTCCACCCCAAGCTGACACGTGGTAATGATCATATGATTGTGAGAGAATAGTTTTCAACAAAGGCTCATATCCCACAATGGATACCTTCACTTAGTAGCCTATAAATAGAGGATCAAGCTCACGAAAGTGATAACAAAGCATTCAAGTTTTTCAAAGAGCTGAAACTTTGTCAAAACGTTTGGACGATCAACACTTGCACAAAAAGAGCAATCTCTTAGCTTTGCTAAGTTACTTTGTGTATTCTATTTTACATTGTAATATCCTTTCTGTGAGAGTTGATTTGAATCTTGTAATCAAACTGTTTGTTTGGAAAGCCAGGAGTGACTTAGTGACAAAGAATACTTGGGTGTTACTTTAATCTCAAGGGGAGATTAAAGGTGTGCCAGAAGTGGCCTAGAGAATATATGTAGCCAGAAGTGGCAGGGTAGAGAATACTTGTTTGTAATCAAAGTTTTGATTAGTGGAACCCTTCAAAAGGTTACTTTTGAAGGAGAACTGGACGTAGCTCAGGTTGAGTGAACCAGTATAAACCAAGTGTTTTTACTCTATTGCTTTTTAGCTTTCCAGTTATCACTAGTGTTATTTCTTCGCACTAGACGCACAAGTTTCCTTATAAACTTATTTTCGAAAAGTATTTGTTTCTTGCTTCGACGACAACTTGAAAAATACAATTTTTTTAAACTGTCATTTTGAACTATTGGACGATATCTGCAACTCCCTGTTTTACAAGTTCTTTGTAAAATCTAAGTTAAGATATCTCCATCTTTGCGAAAAGATCTTAAGTTTTATCTAACACACTATTCAACCCCCCTTCTAGTGTGTTCTCTGCATTTTAGTTGCCATCAGAGCTCGGGCTCTTGGGTTGAGTACTTAGCAATACAGAGGAAAACCAGACCCTGAGAAAGATGGAAAATGAGGGACAAGCTGTGAACAGACCACCACTCTTCAAGGGTGTCAAATATGATTATTGGAAGTAAAGAATGATAGCATTCTTTAAGTCCTATCATATTGACATGTGGGACATTATGGAGATGGGCGACTACATTCCATATGATGAGAACCTCAACGAGATCCCCAAGGCTAGATGGACGGAAGAGCAAAAGCAGAGATTCTATCTCAACTCCAGAGCCAGAAACACCATCATGTGTCCGAACAAGAATACAACAAGGTGCACAACTTCAAAAGCACTAAACAGATATGGGACACTCTTGTGTTAACATATGAGGGTTCTACCCAGGTAAAATGCAACAAACTCAGCCTTCTTACTCGTTAATATGAGTTGTTTAGTAAGGAAGGAAATGAGGACATACAAAGTATGTTTGGGTAGTTTCAAACCATACTAAATGAGCTTAGAGCACATGGTAAAGATTACAATAATTATGAACATATTGACAAAATTATGAGGAGTTTGCCTAGGCATTGGAAACCACATATTACAGCTTTAAGAGCAGCTAAAGGACTGGACGAGATGTCCTTATAAGAGCTTATGGGAATCCTAAAAGTGCATGAGCTAGAATTGCAACAAGATGGTGATGAAAAGAAAAGCAAGTCTCTGGCACTCAACGTCCAGAAGCCAAAGAAAGCCCCATCGTCCAAAGCCATGCAAGCAGAAGAGTCATCAGATGAGCAATCTGAAGATGAAGACTCTGATGAGGATGATGAGCTATCCTTCATATCCAAGAGAATCCATGCTATATGGAAGAAGAAAGGTGGATCCAGATGGAGAAACCTAAACAAGAAAGGATTCAAGGAGAAGAAGGAGAAGAGTCTAATCATCTGCTACAAATGCAAGAAGCCCGGACATTTCAAGTCAGAATGCCCAGACCTTGAGAAGAACAAGGACAAGAAGAATAAAGTCTTCAACAATAAGAAGGGCAAGAAAGTTCTGATGTCCATATAGGAAGACTTGGACGATGACTCATCATCGGACGATGAAGAAGAAGAAGAAGCTAACATATGTCTGATGGTAGACACTACATCAAATTCTTCTGAACCAGAAGAGGAAGATGAGGTAGACTTTAATGATTTAAAATCACTTCAGGAAGCTTATCATGGATTACTTTCAAACTCTTCTATTATGCAAAGGCCTATAAAACTTTGAAGAAATCATCCAAATCATTTTCAAAAGAAAAAGAAGTTTTAGAAAACAGTTTCACACAACTTGAAAGTGAGAAGGAGGATTTACAGAAAAAGTTTACAGAGCTCTCAAAAGAATATGAAGCCTTAAATGAGGATAGACGAACCCTATGGAATGATAGCGCTCATGCTTATCAGCCCTGTAAGGAATCAAGGACTAGAGAAATGAAGCTTTCCATAGGGATTCGTACTCTCAAAGGAGAAAACAAAAGGCTTGTTGAGAAGCTTCTGAAAGTTGAAGCAGATACTTCATTAAGAGGTCAACCATATGATGTTGTGAAACTTCATGAAGAGATTGACAGCCTAAAGAAGGATTTGTCCAACTTTGTCAAAGGATCTGACAACCTTAACAAGCTTTTAAAATATGAAGGTTGTATGAGACCCAGTGACAGGTCAGGACATGAAATATATTCATGATGAGGATGTAGATGTTTGCTACTTTTGTGGGAAACCTGGACATATAACGTCCAAATGCAGACACCTGCCTAAGAAGGAAGCGTCTAGTACCCTTCAAACTAACAAGAAAGGACCCAAGTCAATCTGGGTACCTAAAGATAAAATTATTTCTGTTGCAAACATGCTTAACAACAGGAAAGAGACTCCAGTCATGATACCTGGACAGTGGGTGCTCACATCACATGATAGGAGAAAGGTGTATGTTCCAAAGCCTCCAATCCAGGATTGGTGGGACAGTCACTTTTGGAGGGAATTAGAAAGGGATGATAGCTAGCGTGGGTAAGATTGGCATTTCACCCTATCCCTATATTGATAATGTTCTTTATGTTAAAGATCTCAAACACAATATAGTTAGCATAAGTCAATTATGTGATAGTGGATATGATGTTGCCTTTAACAAAGGTGAATGTATAGTCAAGAACTCTGATGGATCCCTTCTCTTTACTGCAAAGAGGCAAGGTGATTTGTATAAGATTAAACTTGGGGAACTATCAAGTCAAAATGTATCTTGCTTAGTTTCAGTTAAAGAAAATCACTGGCTATGGCATAAAAAGTTTGGTCATGCAAGCTTGAGAATAATCTCAAAGCTTAACAGGCATAACCTTGTGAGAGGATTACTAAGTATGTCATACAAAGATGATCTTCTTTGTGAAGCATGTCAAAAAGGGAAACAAGTAAAAAGTTCTTTTAAAAGAAAAAACATTGTTTCCACTTCTTGACCTCTCAGCTGTTACATATTGACCTGTTTGGACCTACAAGAATAGCCTCAGTAAGTGGAAAGAGATACGAATTGGTTCTAGTGGACGACTGTACAAGATGGACATGGGTCATGTTCCTATCTCATAAAGATGAGTCTTTTAAGGTCTTCTATAACTTCTATAAAAGAGTTCAAAGCAAAAAAGGAGTATGCATTACTGTAATCCAAAATGATCATGGGGGAGAATTCGAAAATGAAAGTTTTCAGAGGTTTTGTGAGGATAATGGTATCCATCGCAACTTCTCAACACCTAGGACGCCTCAGCAGAATGGTGTTGTTGAAAGGAAAAACATGTCACTCTAAGAGATGGCCAGAACCATGTTGAATGATAATTCAACCCCTAAACACTTTTGGACTGAAGTAGTGAACACTGCCTGTTATTTACATAACAGAATTTATATTAGACCCATCATGAAAAAGACTCCATATGAATTATGGAAAGGGAGAAGACCCAACATATCCTACTTCCATCCATTCGGATGTCAATGTTTCATTCTAAACACTAAAGACAATCTGGGAAAGTTTGACTCTAAGTGCGATGAAGGAATATTGCTTGGATACTCAGAAACTTCAAAGGCATATAGAGTTTACAATTCTAGAACCTTAATTGTAGAAGAAGTTATCCGTGTGAAGTTCAATGACACTAATCCTGGTAAGGAATTATCAGAGCTGGATGAATCATTTGCATTTCTCAGGTTGGACAATGAAAAGAAGTCATTAGACACGTCCAACAATGATGTCTCAATTGAAGAGTCCAATACTCCCCTGGATGGTCCAGTAGAAGAACAAAGAGAGCTAACTGGACGCAACTGGCAAATGAAAAAGCATAATTCAGAAGATCAAATCATTGGTGATCCAAAGGATAAAGTCAGAACTAGATCTTCACATCAACAACAAGGTCACACAACACTTATATTACATATGGGACCTAAGACTGTGGGCGATGCCTTGGAAGATGAAAGCTGGGTCAAAGCAATGCAAGAAGAACCTAATCAGTTTCAGAAGAACGATGTCTGGAAGCTTGTTGAACTATCTGATGATAAAGAAGCTGTAGGAGCTAAGTGGGTATTTAGAAACAAGTTGGATGAAACAGGTAAGGTTGTGAGAAACAAAGCCAGGCTGGTAGCCAAAGGTTACTCAGCATAGGAAGGTATAGACTATATTAAAACTTATGCACATGTTACACGTCTTGAGGCAATTCGCATTTTACTATCATTTACTGCTCATAGCAATATGAAGCTATATCAAATAGATGTAAAAAGTGCATTCCTCAATGGACTGATAAAAGAAGAAGTCTATGTGGAACAACCCCAGGGTTTGAGAGTGATGCTTTTCCAAATCATGTTTTCAAACTTAACAAAGCTTTATATGGACTAAAACAAGCACCAAGAGCTTGGTATGAAAAACTCAGTTCATTTCTTACAGAAAATGGTTTTTCAAGAGCAAAAGTAGACATTAAGTTGTTTCACAAAGATTACAATTCTGATTTTATCATTGTTCAAATATATGTTGATGATATTATATTCGGTGCTACTAATGAATCTCTATGCGAGGAATTTGCTAAGTTAATGCAGACAGAGTTTGAGATGAGCATGATGGGAGAACTGGAATTCTTCCTTGGACTACAAATCAAGCAAACTGATAAAGGCATATATATACATCAAACCAAGTATGTCAAGGAGCTTATAAAGAAGTTCAAAATGGGCGATGCTAAACCAATGAAAACTCCTATGCATTCAACAACAGTACTTGGACTGGACGAAGGTTCAAAGAAAGTGGACAACACCTTATACAGAGGAATGATAGGATCACTCCTATACCTCACAGCGTCCAGACCTGATATCATGTTCAGTGTATGTCTATGTGGCAGATTTCAATCTGATCCAAGGGAAGTTCACTTAACTGCTATTAAAAGAATTTTCAAATATCTCATTGGAACAACTAATCTTGGTCTATATTTCAAAATACAGAAAGATTTCATATTAGTTAGATATTGTGATGTTGACTATGCTGGAGACAAAATTGAAAGAAAAAACACTAGTGGAGGATGTCGCTTCATTGGTGGAAACTTAGTCTCCTAGATATGCAAGAAGCAAGGAACCATTGCACTATCCACTACTGAAGCAGAGTATATCTCAGCTGCAAGTTGCTGTTCTCAAATCTTATGGAGCAAACATCAACTTAAAGACTACAGTATATATGAGAGTAACATTCCTATCTTCTATGATAGCACTGCTACAATTGATCTTTCCAAAAATCCCATGTTGCATTCAAGGGCAAAACATATAGAAATTAAACATCACTTTATAAGAGATCATGTAAAGAAAGGAACTGTGGAATTACAGTTTGTATTCACAGATGATCAGCTAGCTGATATATTTACAAAACCCTTTACTGAAGACAAGCTAGTCCTTCTTAGGAATAGGCTTAGCATGGACTTTGTAAAGAAATGATTAACATCTATATGCAGCGTCCAATATGACTTAGCGTCTAATGGACATAGTGTCCAAAGGTCACTTACTCATGCATGTGCACTGCATGTGTTGCATTTAAGTCTAATACCTGGACGATGTTTTCTATTATGTGTTTTCATTTAACATGTTTTACAATGTGGCTAAAACGGTTTCATTTTGAGTAAGTGCAAGTTAATTCTCTATGCTAAGTCACTTAACTGTTCATAACTGTACACAGTTACCCATAAACCTCGGCACGCCTCATCATGGCGGGTTTAGTGGAATAACCTCCCTATTCAAATTTCAAAAGCCCAAAACCGTTTCGTTTGCCCCAAACAAGCCCATACTTAAGCTGGAAAGTCTTCTCTGAAAACACTTTACTTATTTTTCCCTACTCAGAACTTCCTCTCCTACCTTAGCATTTTCTCTCTTACACCTGACCCTAACACTCACTTGATAACCTAAAAATCCTATCTTTTCTACAATGTCAAACTCCAGTGAATCAACCATAGTTGTTCTTGATGTTTCCTCCTATCCTGAAACCACAACTGTAACCCAAGGTGCAGCTACTGTTCACATTGAACATTTCTTCGACATCAAATACTTGGAAGGCCTCGGTCTCAACCTTGAAGAAAATTTGTTGAAGTGTGGCATCCGAGGGTATTTGAATGATACTCAGAAGATGTACCCATAGCTCATCAGGATGTTCTGGAGGAATGCAAGGTTCAACACTCAATGTCAGATAGTGTCTACTGTGATTGGACGAAAAGTGGTTCTGTCAACTGAGACAATAGCCAAAGTCACTAGTTGTATAAAGGAGTATAATCAGTACAAGCCAAACTGGGCTGAGAAGTATGGAAACCATGTTGGAAAGGTGCTTTGCAAGGACAAGTCTACTGATTCAACAAAGATAGAATACATGAACATATGTGACGAAGCTAAGATATGGCAACAGATATGCAACAAAGGCATTCTGCATAAGGCTGGATCCAAGGATTCAATTACGGACTTACACAAGTTCGTACTATTTCACTTGATGGAAGGCATCCCATTCAACCTGCCTCATACCATCTACATCAACATTCTATGAATGATGAAGTCTATTGGAGGAAATGATGATATCTTCTATGCAGCTCTGCTGAATAAAAAATTTTGGGATCAAAAAGTCTACCAGAGATTTTATGATGAACTGGACGATGAAGAGAGTGATGCAATCATCAAAAAAGGTAAACTGATTGCACTCTAACAAAAGTTTGGTGAGTCAAACATCAAGCCTATGAAGATCAAGTTGACTACCAAAATTCTCAGGGAGTTGGACAAAGAAAGTATCAACAAGAAAAGTCATGAACAAAGCAGGCTGATTCAAAATGACGAAGAAGAATAGATGGATTTCTTGGGTCTTGGAAAGAAAATCAAGAAGCATATAAAAGACCAAGAAACTAGAAAAGTGATAAGATAGATGTCACATCAGTAAGAAGAAGAAGCTGAAGAAGAAAGGAGAACGAAGAAAAGACATGTTACTCCTACATCCTCCAATCCTCCAGCCCCTACTGAGAAGCGTCCAAATACTGCTCCATCTAAACCAATACAAGAAAAGCCCAGAGTCAGAAAGCTGAAAATCATGAGTGACTCTGATGATGATGATAACCTTCCTATAGGTCAGATCAAGAGGAAAGCTGGAGAAATAGAGTCTAGACCACAAAAGAAACAAAAGGTTATTGCAGCGTCAAAAGTAGGTAGTTATGTCATACCTACTACAGTTCCTAGAAGTGTAAAGACTCAAGCAACAAGGTCTAGGAGACATCCAGTTCCATCTCCTTTCTCTCAAGATACTGAGAGTGAATCCAATGATTCTCCACCTACTGCTCCAACACCAGAACCCACACAACGTCCACCTCTCAAGTTAAACCTAACACAGATTGTGCATCCAAGAGACACTTGGAGAGATGCTTGGACTCCTTGGACCATTCCACCAAAGGTTCAAGAGTAAACAAAGGAAGAGAAAGACAAAGAAAGATTCCCTGTTGCATTCTTCACCAGGAATGAGCAAAACTACTGTAAAAAAAATGATGCCATCTGGAGACCTTATCAAGAGCCTCTTGAGAGAAGCCTCACTTTAACATCTGCACCTGACTGGATGAGGTATAATTATGTTCATCCTCAATCTGCATCCTATGCTTCCTTGCTGAAAGGGTTAATCATATGCAATCCACCTCCAACTTGGACGAGGCAATCTTATCAAAATTTGGTTAGGATGGAGCGCCCTTATTCATGCCCAACTGGTACACAGCAAATGGTGCGTCCAGTAGCTGAAGAGATTCCTGAGCCAGAAGTAGAAATTGCTTCTAAGTATGCCAAGCCCCTACTTGACAAATCTAGCAAACAATAACAGAAGAAGAAGCCTACTCCAAAGAAACCAATAACTTCCAACATTGACAAAGAGATGGTTGTTGAACTGCAATTAGCCACCAAGGAAAGCCTGGATCCTTCCAAACTCAAATAGCTTCCAAGGAATAGGTGGGTGAAGGACATTCAGCTCTGGACTCCTATCACAAAGTTCCTACCTCTTTCTCCAGGAACGCCAATGCTGAACTTCCAACCTAGTGACTATGATGACCTAGGTAAATTGCTGCAACATATATATCTACAAGATCAAGCCATTGCTTATCCTCCCAACCTCCACATCAGACACACCACAGATATCAAGTTTGTACTTGATAAGGTATGTCCCAGACTACCTCTTCTTGATGTTGGAAAGAAGAAAAGAGTCAAGTGCTATGGTACTGAGATGCCTAACATAGAAGAGAAGACTCAACTTCAACCCTCATCTCAGCAATGGAATCACTTGTTTGATAAAACTGGCAAACTCACAAAGCCACTTGATATGTTTAAAGCCAAGACTCTCTGGCGTCAAATTTTATGGGTTGACACCGAAAAGGCTTCATCTTCATGATGTTCTAAAGAATATTTTATCCATCCTCCAAAAAGCATTGAAGTAATGCGTCCAGTAAAGACCTTTCACTGGAGTGACACTGCAAAATGCTTCTTAACTGGTGATGATGATTTCCTTGAAGTATTGAAGACCTTGCCAGTGATTCGAAGTAGCAAAGTATATAAAATTTTCAAGCTAGATACATCTGTGTTTGAACAAGAAGTGCAAGCCTTATGCATTGCAACAAGCTGAACAAGAACGAGTAGAGCAAGCTGAAAATAGTTGTGAAGATTACTTGTCTAAGCAAAAGTTGATTTGACTACTGAAGCAGAGATATGTAGTGCTCCTCAAGGAAGATAACCAAAGTGTTTTATCAGTCCTAATTGACTAGTTGGTGACAAGCATTACATGCTCCAACGAACATCCCAGCTTCAGATGCAAGATCAGATACAAGTAAACAATTATTCGAGACAATGATTACTTCCTTAGTAAGGCTATAAATACCAGAAGATTTGAAGTGTTGGAATACTAAGTTACGAACTATGAGCGAAGCATTCTTTCAAGCACTCACTCTTTCTATCTTCTCAATCTTTCTAAGTTATAAAAAGCTTTCAAAACACTTTGTTTATCCTAAGAGAAAAAGACTGCAAGCTTAAGCATTGTATATCCGTCTGTACGACGATAAGCTAGTATGTGTGCACCTAACCCTAAACAAATCTGTTGATTTGTTTTAGAGCCATAAATGGCTTGGTGGTAAAAAATACTTGGGTTTTTAGCTTGGAGAGGCTAGTGTAAACACTACTTGGGTGGATTTAGAAGTGGCAGTGAACAATACTTGTATCATTGTGGAAAGATGGTGGAAACTTGGTGGGTTGCCAAGAATTGGACGTAATCTCAGTGGTAGAGACAAACCAATATAAAAATCTCTATGTTATCTCTTTGTTTTTATTCGTTTTTTACTGACCTTGATTTGTGATTTCTTTGTTTATGAAAACTCAGTCTGTTCTAGTTGAAAAACATCGTCTGTGTGTTTCTTATTAACTTTGTTTTTCAAAACTCTTAACAGACGATAGTCTTTTGCGAAAAAGCTTGTGAAAATTTTTAAATCACAATTTAACCCCCCCCCCCTTCTTGTGATTTTTACCTTTACAAAACTGGAGTTTGGTGACATTGGAGGGGCAAATAGGAAAGGTGATTCCTTTGAAACACATGCTCGAGTATGCCTATGACTTAACAGTTGAGAAAAAGATCGAAATCCAATGATAAGAGCAAAAGCCTAAAATGGTTCGTGATTTTTTAGTGTGAAAAAAAACTAAATTCGACAATGAGATCCAAATCCAATGACGATGAATGTGGCAGCATCATGCTCTCCATCATCAATGTCGTGCTCCCCGTCATCAACATACCCAAGCTAGACATAGTCGACCTCTACAACGTCAAGATCGTGAAGAAGCTCGGCAACACCATCGATGACAACGAGCTCATAAAAGGGCTCATTTTCGACAAGGTCAGTCATGCCATCGGGGGGGCACTCACATGGACAATGCCCAAATCGTCGTTATCTAGATTTTGCAGCCAAAAACTGACATCAAGTGGACTTGGTGCGATGCGGTGCGAGCGCGCGATGAACTGGAGGATTCGAAGCGTCAGACACAGACTCTTCACAGTGGTTCCTACCGAGATTCAAGGTCGTGACATCATTCTCGACATTGGAACACAGGATCCGATGGTTGGACCATGTCATCGGGAACGTGCCAAATGCATCATCGGAGGTGGTGAAGGCGTCATCTCAAGTAGAGCTGTCAAAATTGGTTTAGCCCGACGGGGCTGCCTGATGGCCCGTTAGGCCAGGCCAGGCTGGGTTATTAAAAAGTTAGCCAAAAAAGAATCGAACCAATCTGGCCCGGCCTAACGGGCTAGGCCGGGCCTAAAAATTCATGGCCAAAATAGTATTGTGCCTACTTTGCCCGAAATTATTTTTTATTTTTTATTTTTTCCTTTTAAAATTAGTATAGTTTTTTTAAAAAAAATAAATAGGCCAATTTGACCCGACCCAATGGGCTAGGCTGGGCCAAGAAAAACGTAGCCTATAAGAGATACGGGCTAGGTCGGGCCAGCTTGTTTTTTCTCTTTGGCCCGTCAAGCTAGGCCGGCCCGACCCGGCTCGACTCATTTGACAGCTTTAATCGCAAGCAGTAAAGAGAGGATATGAGTAAAGAGGGAGAGGTTTGGATGTGGAGAGTCTATAATAACATTATGCACCTTAGAGCAATCCAAAGGCTATAAATAATGGTGCATGTGGTGGACCACCTGTGAAGGTAGTCCACCCTATAATCCGTCTTAGACTTTTTATATAACATAATTAGGACAATACTTTAAGCTTTCCTAATTACCTTAATTATAAGACCAATTAGGATATAGTGTGAATGACATGTGAATATTAGTATGAAAAATAGTTATTTCTTCCATCTAGAGCATTACCTTGTTAACAGGACCAATACAAATGTAGTTTGTGTTTTCATCCTCGTAATGTATATGCTCCATTACATGACGGAGAGCTTTCTCCCTTAGCTTGGAGCACGGCCAGTGCACGAGAAGAGGTTCCCCTATATTGTGAAGAAAACCCCATAAAATATTTTGGATCATTGAGCTTGGATGGGACATATCTTCCTGTAATAATTAGTTAATAACATTATTTTTTGCTTACAAGTTAATAACATATTATAATTAACTTATATATTTTCTTTATAATAAGATTAATAATTATCCACTAGAGTCGGCCAAGTGAAAGCGTTTGGATAGCTTGCATGTGGTCTTAGATTCAAATCTCATCATGGTTAATGTACAAAAAAAATAAGATTAATAATTTATTTTTCTTTTAAGTCAATTATGTTTCTTTCATTTTCACGTATATTTTATGTTTAAATAACTCCCTTTCTTATTAAAATTTACACCAAATAATTCTATATGAATATAAAATGCAATATCATCTCCAAAATTATTATCAAACCTAACAATTTTGCTAACATTTATTCAAAATTATTTCATGTTCAAATGTTATTTATACTAAAAAGGAAAATAACGTAATGGTTTGGTAGTTGGATTTAATTATCTATGTTTCAACCATTTAAATTAGAATTTCAATTAAATAACAAGTTTAAATATAGGTTTATATTAACAATATATAATATAACATATTAATAAACAATTTGTTCATCTAGAAATTAATATAATTATTAATACATAAATGTTTGTATAATGTATCGTTTTATTAATATAAACTCGTAATATTTATATTAATATTTTAATTTTTGTCATTCAATTTTTAATGTAAAATTTTATTAAATAAATATTACTTATTGTAGTGTGTATATATATTAAGAATAAAAATGTAAACTTTTACTCTCTTCGTCTCATAATAATTATCGTCTTAGATTTTTTTACACAGACCAAGAAAAACTAATAAATGGATGAAAGAGAGTAGCATTTTTACAAAATTAAACTTATCATCATTAATTTATTTTTAGTTTTTGTTGTCCATCATTAATATTATAACTTATAAGGAATATAAGTGGAAATGGGTAATTAATATTACATTAAAAAACTAAAATGACAATTATTTTATGACTTATTTTTTCTTCTTACACGACCATTATTATGGAACAAAGAGATTATTAAATAAAGATTACTTTTTGTCTTAGTGTGTATATATATCAAGAATAAAATTAAGAGAGAGAAAAACACATGTATACACAAATAATTCACACAAGCTACCTTCGCACATAAATTCTTAGCTTGGTTCCAATCAAGTAGATCATAAGGAAGGGTGTAGAGCTCTGTTCTAAGGGATAAAACAATTGTGTTGATAGGACCCACAAATCTTCTACCGTATAAATATGACATTGGTAGATACACTTGTCGAGCGTGACACCACATTCTTCCTGCAAGTAATAAACTAAAATTTGTACTTCTCTATACATTTTTTCTTAATTAAATAGGTATAAGAAATTGATGTTAAAAAATATTATTGTGTGGAAATTATTTCCCTCACAGAAATTTATATATAGTTTACATAATTTATTTGATATTACATTATAATTATTAATTATATGTACTGAAACAAAGATTAATTTTGACTCACCATGGTGAAAATTAATTTTTCATACTTCTCACAATGTCATCATATGTACTTTTTTCCTCTTTAATTTCTATTTATTTATCTATCTACTTAACAGAAAGCAACTAGAAAAGCTTAACAAAAATAGGAAAGTTAACATAAAGAGGGGTGTGATGCATGATTTAATTTAATGGCTAAGATTCGTTCTTCTCACTCTTTCATTATATAAAATCACTCGCACTTCATATGTTTTTTTTTTCTCTCTCTCTCTCTTTCTGTCTATAAACACACACACAAGTAGAGAATACATTTTAATTTATATTCATTATGAACCTTATATAGGAAAGAAACTTAAAATTCATGAGAACCTGGATGGAAAGGAACAAAGTAGGGAAGTAGCCATAACTCTGGCGGAATTGGCTTCATACCACTCCATTCGTACATACCAAGCACCTATATTCCAATAACCCATTTTTACTATATACGCACATACCATTTGAGTAGGCTATTGTTCAAAAACAATTACCACATTAAACTATACTCTCTCAGGTCTCAAATATAAACAACAAACAAATTCATATATTTTGGTTTCAAATATAAACAAATCTCAACTAATTTTACTATATTTAATAAGATCATCTCTGAAATGCCCTTCATTTAATTGAGATTCTATTTTCAATTACTCATTTTTATTCTTGATATCAAGTTCCAATCAAGGGTAGTTTGAGAAGAAAACTTAATTTCTTAGTTAGATTAACAAAATTAAATGATGTTAATTAATTTTTTAATTAATATAAAGTTAGTTTTTTTTTTTATAATCGAGACCAAAAAGAATATATGCCGCTGACCCATATCAAAACCTTATCAAACAGTGAAACACACATGGTGAAGTTTTTTATATACACAAGTATTATTTATAGAATGTAATTTGTTTCAAGTACAACTAAATATTAAATATAAAGATTAAATTACTTTTTTTGTCCTTTTTATTTACGTTATTCAATTTAGTCTCTCTATTTTTAAAATATTCAATTTAGTTATCTAATTTAAAAAAAAAAATGTTCAATGTTTTCCTTTCATTCAAATTGATACTAACGATGTTAATGAAATCAAATACAAAGACAACATTGAATATTTTTTGAAAATTAGAGGACCAAATAGAATATTTTAAAAATACAAAGACCAAATTGAACATTTTAAAAATAAATTGATCAATTTAATCTCTTATTTATTATGTTTTCATCTAACTAATTTATTATTTTTTTATATCTAGATAAATTTGAATTCTCTTTTACCTACTTAATATTTTCATTTACTAGATAACCCTATCTTCTTCCTTTCGTAATTGTTTTATTTATATTTAATTTAAGGTAAATTAGTTTGCTTTCATGATTCATTTTCAATTTTCAACGTTGTTTTAAAATCAAATTGGACTATTTGATTTAATTGGCCTAACTCGAAGTTTGTTTGATGACCGGTCCATTAACTTTAAAAACCTAACTCATCTAAACTAGTAGGAATCGCCCTCAAACCAATCCAAAACCTATAAAATTAAAAATTAGGGTATTTTTTTAAAAAAATTATATTTTATTTTTTATTGTTCGAATTTAATCTAAAAAAATAAAGGTAAATAAAAATAATTAATTAAATATTACACATATGTATAAATTATTTTGCTAATTATTATTCAATTTGGTCTCTCTATTTTCAAAAAAAATTAATTTGGTCTTCTAATTTTCAAAAAATGTTTAATGTTACTACCCTTCCGTCTGATTTCAATAATATTGTTAGTTTCAATTTGGACGGAATAATAACATTAAACATTTTTTAAAAATTAGAGGATAAATTAAATTTTTTTTTTTATATTAGATAAATTAAATATTTTAAAAATAAAGAAATTAACCTAATTAAATAATATAAACAGAGGAATCAAAAGAATAATTTAACCTAAACATAAATGTGTGTCGTAACATATTTAAACTGTGATTTTATTTCGTGAAAAATTAATTCAAATCGAGTGGTCACAAAATTAATAAAGGGTTGATAAAAGGTAGCAATATATTTTTTTAATTATTAGATAAAAAATTTGTATGTTACATATAGATTTATGTTTATTTTCGTGTAACGAAGCCTATCCAATAATATCCAATACTAAAATACTAATGTTATCATTTTTATTATTAAGATTATGTACACAATTAATTACCGCAAGCCAGACTTTGCCCCAGGAAGGAATATAAGTGGCTCCGCCACGATCAAGAATCCATGTCCTTGCTTTCTGCATGGCGCCTTCTCCACCATTGATGTCTTCTCCAAGCAATCTCAAGGTCACATAGTTCAGAGTGGTTGAAAACATTATGCTGTACCCTTCTATATGCAATCCCCACCCTCCATCTTCGTTCTGCTAATCACAACTCATGTTATTCATCATATAGCAAGAGCTAGCTAGAAGAATATGCGTTAAACTTTTAATATTGGTTTGTCCTTTTTTTTATAACCATGTTTGGGGTGCAAAGTATCCTGCCAATAGCTTTGTATGACTAATTTCTGTCAAAAAAATCTTACTGGTCAACGTTACTGGAGTTTCCTCAGCTAAACACATTTTTTTTTTTCTTTTACAAGACTCGAACCCTAAATTTTATTTAAAGATATCGAAACCAGTTTCATTCAGACTAACGACTTATCAGTATTTGTCCTTTCTAATTACTCTATACACAGTTATTACATGAAAATTTAGTCACATTTGACTGACTGAATATATATAGAGAGGAATGGTAGCAACACTATCTTACTAACAATCTCTCTATGATTTGTTGAAATTTGTTGGAAATCACCAATTTTGGTAGGTTTCACTTCTAGATTAGAAGAGAGAATCATTAAATAATAAGTGTGATCCATCAAAATTGTGATTTTCAATAAATTTCAACTAATATAACATAGAGAGTGTGAGTAAAAGAGTGTTAGAGAGAGTGTCGTTAGCATTTCCCTTTTATATATATATATATATATAACATGCATGTTATCATAAAATATAGCGATGTATATACCTGGTGATTGAACAGAAACCGCCGCATCTCTAATTGATGCTCGGGTGTCAAGACTTCATTAAGGGCCCCAGTCACTGATAATCCAATCACCTACAAATTGTTAAATGAAGAATGCACTTCTGAGGCTTCGTTACTATGATTGACACATAATTTGGTCCCCAAATAATTGATGATCGATTTATTTTTACTATTGCATTGATAGGTAGAGCATTATACGTAATATGTAAAGTTAACTTGGTTCCGTAAAGTTAATTTGGTTCCGTAAGAGCTAGCTAGAAGAATATGCGTTATTTAACTTTTTGGTGTACAGAGAATCAATTCATATAGTGTGTATAAATTATTAATTAATTTTAAGATCCTGATGATTTATTCACATGCATGTTGGGACTAGGGAGGTAAGGGTACTGAGGTGTAGACTTTTTTTGGTTTTTTGTGACAATACTAAATTTTTGTGAATTAATACTAATTCTTAAGGTTGCAACATTTTATTCAAGGGCGTGCTCATATTGCAATGTTGTAAGGCTTTTTGTTGGCTGGTGGAAGACGCCTAAATGGGAAATTAGTTCATTGTTTGTTCAGTCTTTTTTATTAAACTGTCATTTTGGTCTCTTAAAGTTTATAACATTGTTACACATTAGTCATTAAAACTAAAAAATTTCAAACTAGTCCTTGAAATGTCATGGAAGTATGTAAACTTAACTACTTACTATTATTTTGATTCATGAATATATGTTAATATTATCATTTAAGTCATATAGTATTTTTAAATTTTTGAACTAATGATTGATAAATTACATTTTCAGATATTTATTTGAAATTTTCTTAATTTCAAAGACCGACCTAATAACGTTATATATTTTTAGAAACTAAAACAGTAGTTTACTTCACTGTTTTTCCCATGCTAAAACCTTTTTTTTTCCTTTTCTTTTTCAAGGAGAACATCGATTGAGGAGAGGGAAAAGAATAGGCAACAAACGAGATCTAAGGTCACATTATTGTCTCTAAATTTAATTATTTTAAGTAAAGTTTTTTTCAAATAAAAAATTACAAATTATTGCTAACTTGTTCCTCTCTCTTGGGTGTATTTTAAGATAATTGTAGTTATAACTTGTTAACTTACTCTTTTTTTTTAAAAATAAGTGGGTGTAAGTTAGCATGTGTGTGTGTAATAAATAAATATATTTGATTATATAAATTATATTTAGATTTATAATAAATAATTTATATTATAATATAAAGTTTATTTATAAAATTAAAATTTTAAAATAATGAAATTCAATTTAGAGAGAGATAAAAAGAGGATAGTTTGAAATAGTTGAAATTAAGAATAAATTTTTTAGTTAGTTGCGGGAGATAGTGTGTGAAATACACATGCAAAGGAGAGAAAAGATAGAATGAGAATGCGTAATAGAAAAAGAGTCTTGAGTATCATGCAATAAATTTTTTATTCTAATTTATAATATAGTAGTAGACTACTAGGTATTTTGTGCATTGTAAAAATTCAAAAAAAAAAAAACTTAAAAATAGTTTAATTAATGAAAAATATTTTAATGATATTGAATATCAATTAAAATGTACAAAGTATAAATATTTGAATTCTTTAATTTTAAAATTAATATAATAATATTTTAATGATAATTTAAAAATATTTTTATTTTTATTTTTTTACTGTTTATTATATTTAATGTTGTTTGAAGATTTTTCAGTGTTGATTATAGAAACCAAGAAAATTAAAGCTCACTTAATAAATTAATTAATTAAAAATTAATATTAATTCGATTTGAATTAATATGAGAATTCATATAATATGTGTCATAATAAGGGGGTCTAGCTCAGTTTATTGAGTAGAGTACGTGAGTGTTGTAAACTCTCCTGGTACTGTCTTTGATTCCTATAGATCTTGTAATATTTGTTATCCTAGATTTTTTACAGACAAAAAAAAACTAATAAATAGATAAAAAAGAGTGATAATTTTACAAAATTAACCTTATCATCATTAATTCATTTATAGTTTTTGTAGTCCACCATTAATATTATAAGGGATATAAGTAGAAAACAGTAATTAATATGACATTGAAAAGTTAAAATGACAATTATTTTAGACTTATTTTTTATTTTTACGCGACAATTATAATGGGACGGAGGGAGTATATAAGAATTGATTAATAAGATAAGATTATGTGAAAAAATATTTATTTTTTAAAATAAACTTTTGATATATTTTTTTATAAAGATATGAATAATAGACATAAAAATTTGATTCGTAAAAATCTTGCTTGGGAGAATTTAGTTCCTCTTGTGAAGCTATGAAAAGGAATGTTACCAAACCAGACAGAAGAAACAAAGGGCCGCTATAGTCAGTAGGCCAGAAACCATCCTTAGCCTGCAAGATCGAGTGAGATCTCAAGGCTCTTCGCAGTGTAGTTTCCACAAGCTCCTCAGTTATATCTTCCTCGCTTTGATTTTTCATCTTATTTAGTTCCATCTTTATGCCTTTTTCCCTTTCAAACTGCGAAGAAAGACATCAAAACGAAAATAAAAATATTCAGCAGAACATTACTCTAATATTTAATAAGCATTCATACATGTACATTCTCGCTTTAGTCCTTTACATTTTAAAATTCTTGTATGGTCCTTTAAGTTTTTAAAAAAAAAAAAGGTGAATTTCATCCTTTCATCAGTTTTACATTAACATAGTTAACATTTTACTTTTTATAATAATTAATTTTAACATAATAATGATTAAAAACTACCTCTATGTTTAAATTAATTATGTTATAAAAATAATTAATTTAAACATTGTTGTTTTAATTAAATATTTTTTTGTATTGACTTAATAATGGTTGACTTTTTGTTGAATTGTTGCTTTTTTTTTTAGATTGGTTTTAGGGTTTGAGGATTATGAAAGTGTGGAGGATTCCAGGTTTATAATTTTCATAATTTTAATAAATAAATAAAATTTGGGGGTTAAAAATGATCACTTTGTTAAAATTAATTATTTTAAAATTTAAAACACTGTCAGCGTTGCATTATTGTAAAACTGATGGAAGAATTAGCAAAAATTACTAAAAGCATAAAAGATTAAAATGATATATATATATATATATATATATATATATATATATATAACATTAAACAATTGTACACACCTGGAGTCTCATTAACATATTGCAACTGTGCTTAGATTTGAAGCGATTCTTGGTAAATTCTTTACGAACATGTTCCACTTGAGCTCGCTCTTCTTTGGTTCCAAGATGTGGATCGAACTCCCAAAAATGCCTTCCAATATGGTTATTCACACTTCTTATGTACTCGTCTTCTTTGCTCTCTGAAAGCTTCACTTTCCACATCTTCACTCCCTTCTTGTCTCCTATGTTCTAACCATAATTAGTTGTTGAAAGTCCATATGTAAGCCAAATATTATGGAAATATAGGGTCTAACTACATGTAGTTGATTAAAAATATTTCGTAATAGGGGTAGCCATTCTACCATGATCTTACGGCTACCCAAAAAAAAATCTGCAATGAATAAATAATCCGTTTAATGGAAATGAGATTAGAAATATATGTAGAGAGAACAAATTACTCCTAAGTTTTTATCAAATTACACATAATTTCACCTTTTTTATTTTTCTATACTAACCTCCTTTAAGTTTGAAAACATTACACTAACACCTCATTATATGTCTGAAAAACTTACACTGACATCCCTCAAACCTTACACTAACACCCCTATAAGGGAGGCAAAATTAATGGTTAAAAAAGTATGGATGCTTATGTAATTACACGAAACTTTTGGGGATGTTAATGTAATTTGCTCATATATATAGAAAGACATCTAATATGAGAGTAAGATGGATAAATCTGGATCATATAATCATACATAGAGGGTTAAGATTTAATGTTATGTGAGTATTTAAAAATTCACATGACTTAGTGTGTTTTAATTTTAACTATTCAAAATAAGATCTAGTGATTAATATTTATTCTTTTCACTTTTATATAAAATAAACATCTCACTATATATATGGGGGTTGTTAATGTCCACCCTACTCTTTTTTAATTGGTGTGCATTATCAAACTGCACCTAAATATTTAAGACAAGAACATCCATCACTTCTTCTATTTTAGTTCATTTATCTCGGACATATTATAATAATTTAATATCTAATTAAAAAATTATTTCTCTCTCCTATCACAATCCATTATTTCCTATTTTCTCTCAGTCAACATTCACTCCTTGCTAATTTCTCTCTCCTCTCTCACGTAACAACCATTGTCCTTTCCCATAAAAGATTTTTAGGCCATTAATGAAAACAAACAAAAAAAACGATAGAAGGGATATGTGACTGGATGATTATTGAAATTGATGTTCATAATAACAAATTTCACAGTAATAACAATCAATCAAGAATGGTGAGGGATGAGGGAGTATTTGAGTATTGACATAGGTGAGGTTGTGGCCCGTGAGGGATGAGAGAACGGTGAGGGGTGAGATTGAGTGAGGAGAGACCACGAGCGAGGGATGAGACGTGAGATTGAGTGAGGAGAGAGAACAAGTGGGAGAGGAAAGAGAAAAATATATTTTATTTTTTAAATAATTAAATATCAAATTACTATAATATCTTCAAGTAAATTTTTTTTGAACAAACACACTGATTGGGTTATTTGTCCAAATATTTTGGTGTACACTGCTAATACACACCAACTAAAAAAGACTAGGGTGAATATTAGCAGTCCCATATATATATATATATATATATATATATATATATATATATATATATATAGAAAGAGAGAGAGAGAGGTTATTCATTAGAATCATTGGATTAAAAGAAAATAAGAGTGATGATAAAAAGTTAATTCTTTTGAAGTTACTCTAGACTAATAGGTCCGTTTGCTAAAAATTATGATACTGAACATGACTAAATATTTTTGTTCAACGTTTGATTTGAAAAAAGATTATAGGACATCACAAATTAATCAGATGAGGACGGGACAAAAACACAACTTTTTGTTAGTCAGAAAACCATGGGACAACTTTTTGTCCCATGTACAAAGTACTCAAAAAACACACATATCCCATTATCTGCATTTGAATTTGAATCACTGCATTTGAATTCTCATTATCTGCTAGATACAATAACCTTATCATGCCATGTATTTTGAATTCACATTATCAACTAGCTGCAACAACCTTATCATATCATGTATTTTGAATTCACATTATCTACTAGCTAACTAGCTTACTTGTATATATTTTATATTTTAAATTCACATAATATATATTAATAATGTAAATTATATTAAGATAATTAATATTAAAAAAGGTATTTTAGTAAATTTTATATTATTTTGTTTGTGTTGTCCATTGTTAATCAAACAATGTATATGATAAAAAATTATCCTGTAACTCAAGTATTTATCTTGTGTTGTTCTCTTTGTCCTGTACCATAGTGTGTATCAAGCGCACCCATAGTGTTAATGTATCATTTTTTTACAAGTCTTAAAGAGTACAGATACATGATGTTCAAGAATTAATTGTTTTTGAAATTTATTTTTAAATTTAATCAACTTTAAGAATTATAACATTACATTTAAGAATGATTATGGTAAATGTTCCTAACGTAGTATAATTATGTTTGGATAATTTAAGCATGATTTTTTAATTTAGTTGTAACAATTTCTTTAATTAATATTTTTATTGATTCTACACATAAGTAAAGTGCATGTATGCATATATTTATTTCCTGCGTGGGAATGTGCCAGTTACAAATTTTTTTTTTTTCCTTAATTGGATATTTTAGCATCCAACTATTATCAATTTGCGAATTAAATTTTACTACCCAAGTTTTTTTTTTTTGCGCATTTTACCATCATGCTTTCTAATTTTTGCATATTTTACCGATTTGTTAAATGTGTAACGAAGTGTTGACATGTCCCTAAAAAATGTCGTTTTGATGATAAAATGCGCGAAAATTGAAAAACATGATGGTAAAATTTGCAAAAATTGAAAAACGTGATACTAAAATGCATGAAAAAAAAACTTCGGTGGTAAGATAGCGAAAATTGAAAAATATGATGGTAAAATGCGCAAAAATTTTGGATGATAAAATTCGCAAAATGATGATAGTTGAATGATAAAATATACAATTAAGTCATTTTTTTTTCAAACACAAGGAAGGAAACATGTACTATAATATCCTATTTATTTTCATCCTATTCCGTACGATACTTTGAGTTTGAAAACAACTGAAAATTTAGAGTTTTAGAATATATTTTCAAAACAATTTAGGGGATCATAAGACTTTCGTGAATTGGATGAATGATAAAATTAGAATAACATATATACACACATACCTTGTTGTTTAAGGGATCGACTTAAGTATTTCCTCCTATGGGAGTGTTAACAGGCAAAGGGATTTTGAAATAGAGTGTATATGTTCTAAATTAACAACAGAAATAGAGCCTAGTGTTTGGGATATGATTGTGCGAGTTAGTCGTCCTTTTATAGGCACAACAAGTAGGAAACTAAGGAACCATTATGAATAATATTTTATTAATGTTATTCATATAACAATTTTTTATAAGGTTATTTCTTTTTTATTTAATTTCTCCATTACATTAATTATTTTATTATACATATTTCTACTTTTTATTACTTCCTCCGTCCCAAAATAACTAATGTTTTAGCATTGAAAGAAAAAAAAAATTCTATATTGATTGATGTTCTCAATTTTCAATAAGATATTAAGACATCTATTCCAATTTTGTCCTCTAATAAATATTGTTGTTTTGAAAAATTTAATAATACATTAATTGAAATTAAGAAAGAGAATAAAGAATTTTAGTAAAATTGTCCTCTAATAAATATTATTTTCTTGAAATACTTTTTTTTTAATCTGTGTAAAAAAAAAACTTAAATATTAGTATTTTGGGATGGAAAAAATATTAATGTACAACTAACATGATGCTAACTTTCTAAAGTTGGTTGAGGACGTGAATTGGTAGAAACATTGTGGTTTTGATTATTCAGCTATTAATGTCCTAGATGTGGAAAGGTACTTTCGCATTAGTATTTTAACTCTTGACAATTTTAAATTATTTAAAATAATTTATATTTATTTTGTACAATAGTGTCATAATAAGGTTCGAATTTGTGACATGCATACTACTTTAACTCTCATCTCCACCACTAGCAAATTTCACAAATGTATTTTACATGTAAGGACGGAGGTAATATATGTGGAAAAAACAACACTTGATAATTTTAAATTGTGTAAAATAATCTTTTCGTAATTAATTCCTTATTACTGATTAATTGACTACCGACAAATTGAGTACGAAAGAGTCAGCTGTATTCAGTATCTAAATTCGTTGAGGACGTGAATGCTGATAGAAACTTTGTGCTTTTGATTGGGCAAGTATTCAGCAACTTGTGAAATTGAAAGGTGTTTCGTGTTTGAACCTTTGACAAATGACAACAGCCAAATATAGTAAAACCGCTTCCAGTTCCAGCTATATGTATCAATTATGAAGTTTCAATTATTTAATAATTTTTGAAATTTTCAAAAGTTCAGAAATATTTTATATCAAATAATTTGAGAGAAACCTGTATTTTTAATAATATAATTTCAGAAATTCTTTGTGGAAATTATATTATACTCCTATATTAGTAGCACTAATGTATAATAATTTTGTAAGAAGATAATTACTTTTGAAAAAGTCTTGCTATCCAAAGTTGCAGCAATGCTATCCAAAGATAGAATTGGGTTAGGTGGATATTAAACCTATGACCTGAAAGAAATAATATTTTAATTTTTATCCATTGTTTGTCAATATAAAGATTTTCACACTGCTAATTAATTAAAATTATTTTTTAATTATTATAAAAATCAATCAACTTACTATAAATGTCAATTTGTACTTAAATCAGAGTGTAAAACTTATTTTATGAAATTAGTATGTTTTAATTAAATTCATAAAATAAAATAAGAATTGAATAACACATTTTTTAACATAATATTTTTAAAACATTTTGTGTGATTAATTGATGAAATTCGATAATGACGTATTGATTTCATTGAATTCTACTTTGACTTTCTTTTTATCTGACCCATCTACTTTTTTTGACCCATCTACTTTTTTTGACTCATCTACTTTGACTTTCTATATTAAGCATTTTTCTTAGCTTTAATTTCAAATGTTTCCATTCCTCTAAAAATAAATACAACTTGTACTAGGGATATAGTTCAATCGGTTGAACAAGATATGTAAATTATTGTAAACTCTCGATATCTGTGTTCGATTCCTACGAATAAAAAAAATACAACTTGTTAAGAAAATAATAATGAGAAAATAGTATAAGCACTGATAGTGTAAAAAAATTACATTATCCAATAACAATAATAACAATAATTATTATATATAATAATTTTGTTAAAATTTAAAATAAATAACTTAAAAGTTATACATATTATACATTCTGATTGATTGATAGAGTACATTTCTTTAAACGTCAGAAGAATTAAACTCAATAACAATTAGGTGGGGGTTGGAATATTTATGAGGCGACAAAGTATTTAAAGTATTTGGTGCTGCATATTGTTAGAGATAAGTTTTGCTATCAATATTTGATATTCGGTTACATTAGAATTGACAAGTGAGAATGATAGAGGGAAGGAATGGTGTAGTGTAGCATTGATGTGTGGCGGTATGTTTCCAATTTCCATCATAAATGAGTGACAGTCACTACCATCCCATTTTGGGTGTATATATTAGGATTGAAAGAAGAGAAAAATAAGAACAAAAGAAAGTATAGAAACAAAACAAGGTATTCCAACAGTACATAAAACCTCAAGCAAAAATTTGAGGGATATATATTTTTTAAATAAGAGTTATATATTGGATTTTTTTACTTACATATGTGACTTTTTTTGCTTTAAAAAACTAATAGCTTTCATTGGATTCTACTTTCACTTTCTATTAAGTAGTTTTTACTGGCTTTAATTCCAAATGTTTCCATTCCTCTAAAAATAAAATAACTTGCTGAAAAAATAATAATGAGAAAATAGTCTAAGAACTGATAGCATAAAAAAAATTTACATTGTCATCCAATAACAATTATCATGTATAATAAGTTTGTTAATATTTATAATAATTAACTTAAAAGTTATACATATAAATTCTTTTTTTTTTTTTTGGAATAAAGAGATGCATTCAATCAAGACAAATTACAGTCAGGCCTAACATCATCCCAAACTATGGGTTGAATCTGGGGAGGAAACTCCTCAATCCAGTAAATTTCCTTTACAAAAAAAGCAAGTCTAGCTAGTTCATGTGCAGCTCTATTTGTGGACCTATGTGAATAAGTTAACCTGTGCAAAAAAGAGGGTGTAGCTAACTGTACACAATCCTGTAACAAACCAGCAAAATAACTTTTGTTGCCATCCATTCTATTATTCCAAAGCTGTACAATTCTTTGGCAATCTGTTTCAAAATGAACTTTGGTAAAAGAGAGGTGAGTTGCTGTCTCCATGGCCCATCTGAATGCTAATGCTTCTGCAATGTGTGAATCATAGCTAATGGGAATAAGCAGGGAAGTCGCTGCCAGGACATTTCCAAGATCATCACGGTAGATCACACCAAGACCTGTTCCTAGCTCCTGTTTGATGGAAGCATCAAAGTTTGCTTTGATGATACCTGCCTCAGGTTTCTGCCATCTTTTCCTTTGCTGTTGTGCTGTGACTATCTGTTGACAATTATGTAGAGCAAGAGATTGAACCTTAGCCAAAATTAAAGGCAGAGGATTCTTGGTTTTCTGGAACACCCACTGATTCCTCTCTTTCCATAGAACCCAGAGCATCTCACAAATTCTCCCCATGAACTCCATATCCCCACCACTCAAACAAGCTACAAACCAGTCCACAAAGGATCCATCTTCATTAACCTGAATTTTTCCCCCCAAATTGGAGGCAAACCAAGCCCTCTTAACTTCCTCGCACAAAAGCAATGCGTGAACAATTGTCTCTTTCTTTTCTCCACACCGGGGACACATAATATCAACCTTGAGCCCTCTTGTTTCCAAATTTTCCATCACTGGGAGAATATTTTTGCAGGCTCTCCATGCAAGATTAGTACACTTTGGAAGTGACTTGATATTCCAAATTTTCCTCCATAGATCCCCTGGGATGGCACTTGAAGAAGCTGGGGTATTGCGCTAGAACAAAACAGCTGAGTGATATCCTGATTTAACTGTATAGTTTCCATCCAAAGAGTGCTTCCACATAAGACAGTCCTGGCTATGGCTGATCCTTAGGGGAATACTCATAATTTTTTCCTGCATTTGAGGTGGAACGAGGGACTGAATTTTGTGGACATCCCAGCTCTTAGAGTTAGGGTCAATCAGGTCAGCAACCAGCAAGGTATGATCCACTTGATGATTATATTGAGTATGCAGTATGCCATCATGCACATTTGGTAGCCAGTTGTCTTTCCAGACATGAACAGAATTGCCATCACCTATCCTCCACATGGAACCATCAACAATGATATCTTTTGAAGAGAAAATACTACTCCAAGTAAAACTAGGCCTGTGAACCTTCTTTGCTTCTATAGGGGAGCATCTAGGAAAATATCTGGCTTTTAGGACCCTAGTAGCAAGGCAAGAATCATTGTTTAGCAGCCGCCACAACTGTTTAGCTAGCAGAGATTTGTTGAACTCCTTCATTCTTCTAAATCCCAGGCCACCTTGTATTTTGGATTCAGCAATGGTATCCCACCTTAACCAATGCATTTTGACTGCATCTGGTTCTCCACCCCAATAAAATCTAGCTATCATTCTTTCAATCTGATTGCAGAGGAAGTTTGGAAGCTTGAAACAGCTCATAACGTATGTCGGAATGGATTGCACAACAGCTTTGATTAATGTTTCCCTCCCAGCTTTTGACAAAAAAATTTCCTTCCACCCTTTTAGCTTTTTCCACACCCTATCACGCACAAATTGGAAAACTTGGCTTTTGGATCTCCCTATAAGGGCTGGTAGTCCCAAGTATCTGCCATGATCTCTTACTGCCTTAATTCCCATCAGCATCTCTAGCTCATTTGATCTGTTTGTTGGCACATTACGGCTAAAAGAGACATCAGACTTATTGAGATTGATCTTCTGTCCTGAAGCTTTCTCATAAGAGTTAATAATGTTTATAATGTGCAAAGCTTCTTCACAATTTGCTCTAGCAAAGATAATGCTATCATCAGCAAAAAATAAGTGAGAGACAGTAGGAGCCTTAGGACAAACCTTAACTCCATGCAAATAGTGATCTTCCATTGATTTAGTTATGAGGGCGGAAAAAACTTCGGCGCAAAGGATGAAAAGGTAAGGAGACAGCGGGTCTCCTTGCCTTAAGCCCCTTTGTGGTTTGAATTCCCGGCTCGGAGCACCATTTATCAGGACTGCAAAAGAGACAGAAGAAACACATTTAAGGATCAAGTTGCACCAATGCTCCGGAAACCCCATCCTTGCTAGAACCCTTTCTAAGAATTGCCACTCCACTCTGTCGTATGCTTTAGATATGTCAAGCTTAAGGGCCATGGATCCTTTTCTCCCAGTCTGTCTATGCTGCATGTAATGAAAAGTTTCAAAAGCAACCAAAGCATTATCTGTTATAAGCCTCCCAGGGACAAAAGCACTCTACTGGTCTGAAACAATAGAGGGCAAAATTAATTTGAGTCTGTTGGCTATAGTTTTAGTAACGATCTTAAAGATGACGTTACATAAACTAATAGGCCTGTACTCACTTGGGCAAATCGGATTTTTCACCTTTGGGATCAAAGCTATGAACGTTTTATTCAGCTCAGTAGTGTCTGCACCGTTATTCAGGATATCCAGGACCATTTTGGTAACATCTCTGCCCACAAAGCTCCAAAATCTATGGAAGAACAGAGCTGGGGTGCCATCCGGCCCAGGGGCCTTAGTGGGGTGCATCTGTTGCAACGCTTCATACACCTCTGTATCAGTAAACTCACCATTCAGAATCATTTTCTGGTCTTCAGAAATACGTCCCTCAACCAAGCTAACAATATTATCATCATCTTGAGGACCTGAGGACATAAAAAGATCGGAGAAATATGTTATGATTACATGTTCAATACCTTCCTCATCCTTGATAACCTTCCCATTCTCATTCGTCATTTTGTTAATAGAATTTGTCCGTTGCCTTTGGGATGCCTTCCGATGAAAGAATTTGGTATTCCTATCACCATGCTTCAACCACGAGGCTCTGGATCTCTGCTCCCATTGAATTTCCTCATATTTAAGGACTTCATCTAGCTGCAACTCAGTATCTCGAATAATGTTTAGAGTAGAATCTGTCTGGGGTCTAGATTGGAGGTCAGCAAGCTTGCCTTTTAGAGCTTTTATCTTCCTTGGTATATGACCAAAGGTAGCAGAACCCCAGGATTCAAAATTCTGACCAGTTCTCCTTAAATTCTGCAGGGCATTGTCCCCTGGAACCCACGAATGAGAGATGATCTCTTCACAATCTTCTTCCTTCTCTAGCCACATTTGTTCAAACCTGTAGATTCTTTTCTTCTTTTTCCTTCTGTTATGACCATTAGCAGGGTCACAGCACTCCACAAGAATGGGGTTGTGGTCAGATTTATGACGAGGAAGAGTGGACACAAAAGTAGAAGGCCAAGAGGATCTCCATTCACAGTTAGCTACAGCTCGATCCAGTCTCTCTTGGATAGTGAATGGTTCTTTTCTCATATTGGACCAAGTGAAACCATATCCAACAAACCCCAAATCATTCAGTTGGCAGTCAACCAAAGCACTGTTAAAACTCGACATATTCCTAATCTCTGTTGGTACTCCCCCCATCTTCTCATCTTGAGACAAAATTTCGTTGAAATCACCCAGACAGATCCAACGCAAACTCCTGCTAGGCCTCAGGCTCCTCAATAACTCCCAGGAAAGGTGTTTATTATTAGCTTCAGGATAACCGTAGAATAAAGTAATAATAGCACTACCTCCATGGGACAAATATCTATACTTGGCAGAAATATGGTGAGCAGAAAAGGATAAGATATCCACTTCCATCGACTCCTTCCACAAGAGCAGCAATCCTCCAGCTCTGCGTTTTCCTGTTCCTTCACAATCAACCCCAAACAGGTTCTTCAAATCAGCCATGCCTCTCAAGGATTGGGTTTCCACTAATTTTCTCTTGGTTTCCATAACAAAAACCAAGCCGGGACCTTCTGTTTTGGCGAGCTTTCGCAAAGCTCGAATTGCTCGTGGGTTCCCAAGCCCACGGCAGTTCCAACTAAGGAGCCTCATTGGCTCCGGCGGGGCTGGTGAACAGTCCCCGCCGCTAAGTCTTGTTGCAATTTCTTAGGCTGATGAGCTTCCTCAACCTCCATATCCTTCTCTCCCCAAGCCATCTCTGTAGTTCTCTTTCCTCCTTTTAGAGAATTCCCCTCTTCTGTGTTTGTCAAGTTCCCCCTAGCAACCCTCTTCCATTTCCTCGTATATCTTCCTTGAATTTCTTCCTCAGATACATTAATCTTGTTTGCCCCTTCACTTTCAGCTAGCTGGGTGGTCTCCTTTTTCATTTCTTTTGTAGCCCTTTCTTCTTCATTTGTATCTTCCAGAGCTGGCATCTCAAAGCTTTCCTTTCCCTGGGCTATTAGTTCATTAAAAGGGGATGAATCTCTTCGTTTTCCTTCACTTGAAAGACAACAATTTCCCAGGGACATGGCCACATTGGACACAATGGTCTCCTCACTTCGTTGCTTATGGGTTACTTCCGCAGCTCTGTTTTCTGGAAGGAGACTTTCTAAAGTTTCTTTAGACTTACCCATGACAAGTTGGTTTCTTATTCTGCCGTAAGATACCTCGTTCTGAAATCCCGCAACAACATTTGATCTTGTTGGCGTTGCCCTCAGCCATGGACCAAAAGGAAGGTTTCCAGTGTCGTCTTCATCAACTCCCTCTGACTTCTCTTCACAATCTCTCATTAGGTGACCGATTAAACCACAACCATAACAAAAGTTCCCCAAACGTTCATACTGAACTTGAACCTTTTTTGCTTCCTTATCTCCAAATTTGATGCGGATTCCTCGACGGAGAGGTTTCGAGATGTCTATTGAAACCCTAAGCCGGAGGAAGTTCCCAAGACGATTTCCTTCAGAGTCGTCCCATTTGATAAACTCACCCATGGAGTTACCAATAATTTTTGCCATTTCTCCCGTGCGAAAGCCAAGGGGAACATCAACCACCCTTAACCAGAACGGGCATTTTGAAAACTCCAAGTCCCCCGGGGTTTCATCTGGTCGTAGTTCCTTAAGAACAATCAGCTTCTGGTCGAAGTTCCAAGGACTCCCATTCAGCACAATCTCTTTGTCCTTTGCCTTTAGAAATATGAAAGTGAAAAGATTTCTTCCAGCATCTCTTATCTCTACACCACCTTTCACCTTCCAAGCTTGGGCCATTGTAGTTTTGAAAGCCCTTGCGTTGAAAGTTCCTGTCGTGACCACTCTTCCAGCCAACCACGCTTCACCTTCTTCTGCCTTGTCGATTTGAGACCCTGTTCCAGGTAGCAAAACCACCGTTTCTTCCTCGTCAGAGGAGTCGACTGCCTTTCCCCTATTCATGTTCAGGACAGGCAAGTCCTAGAGACAACAAGAAGCGCTGCCTTGGGAGAGGGCTCTTACTATCACCGCTACGGAAGCCCTAGCAGAGACGAAGAGGGTTCGTGGTTGGACCGCTTTGTTATACATATAAATTCTTATTCATTGATAGTGTAATTTTTTTTTAATATAATGACAGAAGAATTAAACTCAGTAATAATTAGGGAGGTACGGGTTCAAACATTTGTGAGGCGACAAAGTATTTGGTATTGCATGTTGTTAGAGATAAATTTCGCTATCAATATTTAATATTCTGTTTTATTAGAAAAATGATAAGTGAGAATAACAAAGGGATAGGTGGTGTAGCAAAGAGGTGCGGTGGTAAGTTTCCATGACAATGAGTAACGATCACTTCCATCCCATTTTGGGTGTATTAGAATGGAAAGAACAGAAAAATAAGAAGAAAAAAAAGTTAAGAAACAACTTATTAGTGTCGGTCCAACAATAAATGAGACCTAAAGAAAATTTTGAAAAACTTTTTTTACTTTAAATAAAAGAGTTATATATTGAATCTTTTTGCTTGTACATGTGGCCTTTTTTGCTTTTAAAATAATAGCTTTAATTGGATTCTACTTTCACTTTCTATTAGCCTCTGTATGGTGGCCGCGATTTTGCGTAAACGGATGCAGACAGAAATAATGTTGCTGGTTTGGTTAACACAATTGAAGAGAGAGTTAACACTTGTTATGGTGGGTCCTACACTTTTAACAAGTCACGTGAACAATTAACATTACATTGTGTGGACTTTTCTACCCTTTCAAGCACATCTTTCAAGTACAAGTACGTTCATCGCTTATCAAGGGTGAATTAGTAATTTCATAGTCTATCATTTTATTTCCATCCTATTTCTTTTCAACCAAACAACTCAACATTCAATTTTATTTCTACTCCATTTCTTCTTTTTCAAATTATCTCTCTTTTATTTCAATCTACTCTATTTCTCTCCTCTCTACCAAACAGAGCGTTAAGTAGTTTTTGAAGTGAATCAGCTGGTCACTATAAGGGAGGTTGAATAATGACACTAAACTAACTTTAGCCTTTTCTGCACAAATAACATGCTGCTTTTGATATCTCTTCTCAATCTTCTTGTTTGGATATTAGAAGTTAATTAGAAGGAGAAACTTCCTTTATTTTATATAAGATAATAAATAATAATTCCATGAATAAATATCTTATAGAATGTTGCTTCTCAAAACGTTCAGAGTCTGTTTTTTTATCAAAATTTTATTTTTCTATTAAGATTGATGTTGCTTTAGAAAGTAAAAAACCTCTTTGGAAAACTTTGTTTAAGTGTAAAAATGTTAACTTAGTTTAAATCTAAAGACTTTTCAAAAGATAAGATGAATATGCAACAAACACATGCATGGAAAGCATAAAGAAAAGGAAGACAACACACAAAAATTTATACTAGTTCACCCATAAACCTTGGGCTACATCCAGTTCCTATAATTGTAGGATTTCAACTAATACAAGTGCCAAATGCAAGGTATTCTTTCTCCTCAAGCCTCCTCATACTTTTCTAGTATGATTCTCAAGCCACTGCAGGTTGCAGCAATATTCTAAACCTTTGTAAGCTCCACTCAGTATTTGTCTAGCCTCTGCAGGCCCTTCTCCGGTATTCTTTGTAACACCCAAGCGAATCACACTGGAATGAGAGGGATCCAGAGGCTATATAAGTGTGGGACTATACAGTAGAGGATGACTTAAAGGAAATAATTGGTATTACCTATACCAACAAGATGCGTCTACTTTTCGGTAGCTCATCACTTAAGAACTCTACAGTTAAGCGTGCTTGGCTTGGAGCAATTATGAGATCGGTGACCTCCTGGGAAGTTTCCCAAGAAGTGTGCAAGTGAGGAAAAAGCACACTAAGAAGTCTCGTGTTGGTTTATGGAGACAGTCAATGATCCTGAAAGCGGCCAAACGTCTCAGAAAGGGATACCCACGGAGGGTTCTGACCGGTGAAGGGTTCAGATCAACGAGGAGTTAAGTGAAGTGTCACCGTGTGAAGTGTCATGGAGTGGAGCCGCTAAGACGCCGAATCTGAGGGTCGTTACATTCTCTAGCCTCTACAGGCTCTTCAACAGTATTCAATCATGTGTAACTTTTGATACCTACCATTTGACTAAAGTTACCCCCAAAGTCATGCTTCTGATCATACACAGGTTTTGATATCTATACTTTAATCAAGAAAACATGATTGTCGCCTTTCCAGCTTCTGGTTAACTTTCCTTCTGATAGTTTTGCTTCTGATTATGCAAAATCTATGTCTTGGAAAACTCCATCTGTAGGCCAATACTTCACACATTCCTCCATGCTTATAAACCAAGTTCTATCTTTTAAAACACATCTCAAAGCAACCATTAGTAGCTAAGTTCAGATAACTTATGATTTGCTTCTTGAAAGTTTGTTTTCATAAAACTTAAGCTTCTGGAGGGACTTTGTTTCAACATTTGTGCCTCATGGCACTACAATCCCATAACATCATCAAGCTAAATAAAAGTCTAAGCGTACCATGCATAGAAATAATTAAATCAAGGTCCCATAAACTTAACATAAACTTCCTAAGCTAGTTACAATTAAACAAAGAAAAGAAAAGACCAAGAGTCGGATCTCAACTCTAAGCCTAACAAAGACCCCACCGTTGGGTCATAACTGCCTAGAGTAAGGCTCTCATCAACATCGAGTGATAAACCGGATTTTGATTCTATTTTGATGTGAGTTTAGATGTCATTTTCATACATTTTGAATATATTTTATTGACAAAACTCATTGTTTGGTGCTAGTTTTTGTAAGACAGACACTTTAGAGGTTTCATGAGCAAAAGAGCTAAAAAACACATCATATGGAGTAAATTTGCTCCTGTTTAGAAGACCACGATCGTGGTAACCTTAGCATAGCCGTGGTTCTTGGATTATAACTAAGGTAAAAATGGCTGAGAGTTGGGAATCATCGTCAAATTCTCAAGCACAACCATGCTCAGTTTACCACGGTTGTGCTGGACGTGAGCACAATTAAACCTCGAAACCATACAAGGACCACGACCGTGGTCATTTTACCATGGCCATGGTGAGTCAAACTGGCAGTTTGAATTTTAGATTTGTTATAAATAGCTGCTGAAAATCCTTTTGTGGGTATCTTTTATTCTATTTTCTAAACTAAGGGTTCTGAGTGAGAAAGAAGTCCTGTGAGAGACATTGAGTTGTTGTAAGACGTGGAAATCACCATTGGGGGTCGTCACTATAAAGTTTCTTCCCTTTTAGTAATCTTTATCTCTTCTCTTGAGTTTTCTGGCTTAATCATGAATATGAGTGGCTAGTTCCTCTTAGCCAAGATTGTGATGTAGTTGTACCCTTGTACCCCAATTCTACTTTTTAATAAAATCCTTGATGTCATTTAGTTATTGAATCTCTTTGCTGCATTTATTGTTCAATTAGAATTGATAATTCTAAATCTCAATTAATATCTTGTCTATGATCAATTGCTTGCGATTAATGAATGTAAAGCAATTGAATTCATACGATTTGCATGATCAAACTTATTGTGTGAATTTCCAGTGGATTAATCCTATTAGTCAACCTCTCTGAGATTCATCATTTGTCCTAAATTAATTCACCTATGATCAATTGAAAATTAAATTAAGGGAAATAACGTTACTAAACTATGATCAATTGCTAATTAACTAACTTAAGAGGTCGCTAGCAATTAACTTAATTAGAGATTTTTATTGAAATTGGAATTGGGATAAAAAGAGGTGCATGCGAAATCACAGTCCTTAGCTTTCTATTTTAATTGTTCTCACATTAATCTTTCTGCTTTAATTCTTAGTCTTTTGAAAAAGAATAATTGAACACTGCTTCTCTTAAATTGATTTTAAAACTAGATTGTTTAATTATTTTCAAAATTAGTTATTTGGGAATACAACTAGTCCTTTGGGTTTGATATCCGGACTTAAAGTCCACTGTTACTACTGCGTAGGGTATGCTTGCCCTTAGTGAATGCATTTTATGCATTAGTGAGCAGCATGCTCCTCAGAAGCACCTCCATCATTTGCTCCTATCAAACAACACGATCATCACAATAACACAAAAACTCAAGGATAAGCTCATTTAAATGAAACAAAACATATATATATATATATATATATATATATATATATATATATATATATATATATATATAGTGAGAGCACTTATTTTATATGAGAGTGAGAGGAACAAATATTGACCATTAGATCTTGTTTGAATGGTCAAGATTAAAACACACTAGGTCATGTGAATTTTTTAAAAAGTCACATGACTTTTTTAAGTAATCATATAAAATTAAATCTTGACCCTCCATGTATGGTTATACGGTCTAGATTTAATCCTCTCACTCTCATATAAAATACATTCCTCTCATAAGATATGTCATTATATATATATATATATATATATATATATATATATATATATATATATATATATATATATATATATTGTGTGTGAAATAATGAATTAAAATATGACAAGTTAAAAATAAAATAAAAATGTATAACAACCCATTTTTGGCCAAGTAGGAATTTACTCTTTTATGTGTTGCATGGATAATTTGTAATGAATTTAATTATTTTGATGTCGCCGATAAATCCAAAATAAAAGGAAACCTTACAAATAATTGTTTGGTGCGCAGAAAATTGATACGCAAGGAATTGTGATTATTTCCGTTTTGACGTTTTGCCATTTTAACGCTTTCTAATTGTTTTAATTTCATTTGATGTGTTTATAATATATATGTGTGTATGATTTTATGTGAATAAAATAAATAAAATTTTAATAAATTAAATATCTAAAAGAATTAATTAAGTTGTTAGTAATTTGATTAGAAAGTTATGTTATTAATTAAAATAAGGCTTAATTGCATTTTTTACCCCCAACTTTTCATTTTTTGGCACATTTTACCCCAATAAATTAATTTGGCACATTTTACCTCCAACTTTTCAAAAAACTTACAAATTTTACCTTCTACTGACATAAACATAAACAATGGGGGTAAAATTCACTAAAAAATAAAAAGTTAGGGATAAAATTCACCAAAAATTGAAAAAAGTTATGGGTAAAATTTGCCAAAAAATAAAAAGTTGGAGGTAAAAAGTACAACTATTTTAACATGTCACGTCAGCAAAACAGTGAAAGATAAAATTTGCAAGTTTTTTAAAAAGCTGAGGTAAAATATGCCAAATTAATTTGTTGGAAGGTAAAATTTGCTAAAAAAATAAAAAATTAGAGATAAAAATTACAATTAAGCCTTAAAATAATTAGAAGCAAACTAATTGGACCCACAACTTAATAAAATAGGGGTTGTCACAATTAATTGGGTTTAGTAAGAATTAGAATTGGGCCTAACAACTTTAGTTAAGTTAGTTTGGGCCTAATAAACCTATCCCTGATTACCTTTTTGTGAGTCCAAAACAAGTAAAACAAAAAAGAAATCAACATGTGCAAGTGTGTGTGTGTGTGTGTGTGTGTGGACGTGAGAGAAAAAGGGAGAGAGAGAGAAAAAATCTGTCCCAAAATCTTAACATGCTAGCCACAATGATCACGTACATACACTAAACTTATCCTTTCATTGGCCAATTTCGCTACCCTATCTAGCCTAAAAGACGAGCCCTAAATTAGTATCTTATTTTGATCCGCACCTTCTACACTCCACCCACCATCTATAAATACCACTCTCCATCAAGCTTTCCATCACACCTTCAAAATCTCTCTAGTCTTCCTTTTTTTTCTTCTTGTTGTGAGTGTTCTTAGAGTGAGGAGAGGGAGGCATCTTGGAGCAACTTAGGAGGAGAAAGAGAAACAATTTCCAGCACCTCTTTGCTAGCACTAGGCGTGAGGTATGAGGGGAATGGCGTGTAGTTTTTCTTCCATGTTTTTATGAATAAGGGAGATGAACTTTGGCCCCCAAAGTTCTCTCACTCTTGTTATTTGCTTATTTTGATCCATGTTATTGTTATTATTCTTGTAATATTGTGTCATTAGTATGTTGTCTTGTTATTATGAACATGAAACCAATGATGTAGTTATGTCTATTTTGGAACAAACATAGTTGTTGTTATGAATAGGTGATGAACATAGTTTCAATGTTTGTTACTATGAACACCATAAACACTCATCAATCAATAAACATTACAATTGAGGATGTTATCTAGTATTGTGGGTCACTATTCATTTTGAGGTCTCTTATTTTATTATTTTTTTGGGTATTCTAGATATTATGTGTGTTTAGACCATATTTTTTGGAAATTATATCATAGTTGTAGCCCACCTTTGGTAGTGATAATCAATTTAAGAAAAAATTATCTTTTTAGATCTCCTCTCCTTGAAATTCGTGGAGTTGGTAGGTATTGTCATATCATATGTGGTGATGGTATCTTATGTGATTTTGAAATATTAAATGTTACTTTTGATCTTTTATATTTTAGTATTTTTTCATTTTGGTACATAACGTTTTAAAAGTTTCGTTCTGGTTCTTTATGTTTTTTAAAGGTATCGTTTTGGTCTTTTATTCAATTTTTCGTTTAAAACGTTAATGTTTCGTTAACATTTAAATTTTAAAATAATTAATTTAAAATAGTGGCGGCTAAAAACCGCCACTATCTTTATTTTATTTTAAAAATTATAAACTATTAAAATTTTGAATCTTCACTGATCCAACAAAGATTTTTCTAAAAAACTCTCAGGAACAAGGATGAATACTTCGAACCCTTTCTATTCCATTGAAGTATCGCACCAAATAAACTCAAAACCCTTCCTTTGTATCTTCAACTCCAAAACATCTACGAACCCTACCCCTTGTCTTCACCTATTTGATTCCACCAATGGAATCTCATTTGACCCCTTTTTCATAAGCGTCACCACCCAAAAGCCAACATAACCAAATTCCACTTGTCAATTACGGAAACCATTAGGAAAGCATTTTGTGATCATAATTGTACTTGTAACGACTCAATTTTCACCTATAGGAATTTACATCATTAATTTATTTTAAGAAATTAAATATTTCCTAAAATAAGCCTTTTTGAATGAAAGAAAATTATGAACGCAAGAAATTACGAGTAATTCTTTTAATATTGTGTGAATTGTGTGATATTTAGATTATGTGTGAATTCTTCTATGATTACATTTTAATTGATTTCATGTTTTAATAATTCAATTATTAATTATTTTTTATATGTTGTTATTATTATGGATCTAGAATGAAAAGATGTTAGCTTTTGGGCCTAGAAAACAATAAATTAAAAATAAAAATAAAAGCTGATGGGGGTGCAAATAGCAGAAAAGGAGTTGCTAGAAGTAAAACTGTTCAGATTCTAAAACAAAAATGCCAAGGTTTTCTTTACTTTAATGGGAATAATTAATTAGTTAAACAGAATTATTAAAATAAAAACAATAAATTAGAATATTAAGAGGTAGAATAATGGACAATTAAAGGCTTAATAATCATAGGATTTATGAGTTTTTATTCATCATTAGTACCATTTACCACCTTGTCTCCCAATCTAGTCTATAAATATCAACCCTCATTCCTTAGTTCATCACACCTTCCTAGAGAGAAGATAGAAAGATTAGGGAAAAAGCTAGAGAGAAGGAAGAGCTCTCCTTAGTGGTGGTGGTGTTGAGCAAGTGGTTGAGGGAAAGGAAGAAGGAGCTTTCAACTTCATCCAAGCTTAGAAGAAATAGGTATGAGTAAGGTTGTATTTTTTAAAATGTTATTCTATGTGAGTGTGAGGATGGACCTCAAAAGTCCTCTCATTTCATGGTTTGATCTTATATATGCATGATATGTATTTCTATAATTGTTTGTATGTTATTATTCTAAGTGTGTATGGATTAAATATTGAAATTGGATGAACGCTATGATGAATTTGTAAGAACAGGTATGAACATGATGAGTGTAGTAAGAAAATCATGAATTCAGTTATTTAATCCTAGAAGGGGGAGTGATTTTTATGATCCTTTGTCAGTGTTTTCTTTATTTTAATTATTATTTAGTATAATGATGTTATTAAACTACGAAAGATACATATTTCTTTACATAACTTGTATGAGGAAAATTATATTTTTGAGATATATTGTTGTTACATAATTATATTGAAATTATAACTATCAAAGTCCTTTATTTTAGGGAGAATTATTATTACAAGTGATTATTATCAATTGTATGTGAAATGTTTTATTTAAATAAATACTAAATTTTATAGGTTGACAACGTTATTATTTTATATTGGAAATGTTTGTTATCATAAGTAACCTTTATATATATATATATTCCAAACTTATTTAAATAAATAAATTATATTTTTGGTTATGAATGACTATCTTATTTTATAAAGAAATTAAGTATAATTGAGATATCAAATATTTGAGATTATATACTTGTGTATGATTTTATTATAATAATTTTCTTATAGTAGCGAATATTAAATGTAATTATTTCCATAATATTTTGAAAAGAAAAGCATGAAAAATAATAAGTTTAAACGAGAACTTATATATAATTAAGAGGATTTGTTAAGTGTAAATATGTGAACGCGTTTAATATGTTGTCACCACTAAAATGCATTATATTATGTGTATGAAATTGTTATTACTTGGAATGGTTGATAGTGTACCAAGATTAGTATTTATTGATGTTTCTCGTACCATATCCTTTATATAAATTGCTAAAGGGTGAGAACGACCCTTATGAGTAGTTTTACTCTGCGGAAATATTTTGAGAGTAAGTACCTTAGAGCCTTGAGGACTTGGACTAGCCAAGTTGTACGGAAGGTATGATTGGATGTGGTGCGGGAAGCTACAGTTTGGTACACTGCGAGTTGAGATGCGTGGCCCAGGCAAGAGGTATAAGAGATGGAAGGCATCGAGTGTGTGACGTCCCAATGGGTAGGTCGGCCCCCTACATTCCGGAACTGATAATGCCAGCTCGTAACATCCCGATAAACGCAGAGACAACTTATGATGACGCGGAGGGTATACCTCTTTTGAAAACAATTCGATGAGTATTCTGGAAAGTTATGCGTAATGAGATTATTTATCTGACAGCCGGTATTGGTGTCACCAAGATGTATGTTGAGTGCACAAGTATGAGACTGTGGCAGGGTTAAGGTATACTTACTCCCCATCGCTTCCCGAAGGTTGAATCGTGATCAGTGGTTGACCAACCGAGAGTATGGATCCATACAGTGATGATGATGTAAAGAAGTTGATGATGACGAGATGAGATATAGGATGTCTAGAAGTTTCTACTATATATATATATATATATATATATTGTATATATATATATATATATATATTGTATATACTCTGTTGTTTGTTGTGTGCTGGAATGAGAAAAGTTATCTACTTTTTCCATGGGGTGACATCGAAAGAATACGACCTCACCCCATTTCCCTTTTTTTTTTTTACACATAGATGGACCCAGCAGCATGGAAAATGGAAGTAACGTTTAGCCCGACTGGACAGTGATTTTTTCCATAGAGGCGATGGTAGATGTTACTATCAAGGAGATCTCATCATTCTTAACCCACCAATAATAGGCACATCGATAGTATCAGCTGGGCTTATCTTTCCTGCTGGAATATTCTTTGTACCTGACTGAGAGCAGCCCATTGTGAATCCTGGACTCGCCGATGAGTACATGTGTCCACCTCTGTCACCTCTTATACCTGGAGGCGATGACCGTCATCCTATTGAGATCGATGACGAGGGTGGGGACTAGATTTATGTCAGGTGCTGCTCTGATGGGATAGGTTGGTCAGTGTTTTCTGTTCGTAGTTATCTTATGTTACTTTAATTATTTATCTTTTGGATATTTCAGTTGTATTAACCTTTAGTTATGTTTATTAACTTTGTAAGAACATCTTGAATGATGATTAAGTTATATTTCTTTTCAAATTGGTGCATGTATTTTCATTTCCACAGTTATCCAAAGATGTTTTCAACACGCGAAAAATTCACATGGATTTTCATGAATAAATTAAACAAGAGTTTTATTAAAATTAAATACAAAGTGCTTTATGTATGTTTTAGAGTAATGTAACGAGGGATGTTACAATACTTTTCCAAAACTGATATCTGTGCATTCTACTACATATATGTAATACATCAACCACGATATGTGATTTTTGAGTGATATGTACTCTGTTTTTTTCGTCAGTGGGCTCTGTTAAGTCATAAGAGGAATCAGGACCATCAATAATTTTGATTTGATGCAAATAAATATTAAGTTAAAAAGATTACATCTGAAAATGCCAACAGATGAAAGTGTTGAATCTGTGTCTGTAAAATACAGATGATACGTAGACAGACGCTTAAGTCTGAAGAGCATTTAAAGGAATAGTAAATGCACTATCATTTTATAATCTGTATTGCAAGGAATGTTTGTGGAACATCCTTCCTAGGATATGTCGAAGTGCATAAAGGGAAAAAAAAGAAGAGTCAAAGTAGCAAAAGTTTCTCTCGCCTCAAAAGACGTGCTACAGCTAGCAATGAGTACTTATTTGAGCAAACGATGTGACCTTTGTAGCAAAAGGTTATGGAGTGCTCCTCAAGGAAGATAAGCAGAATGCTTTATCAGCTCAAAGTGACTAGTTGGTGACAAGCATTTAATGCTTGCATTAAATGCCCCAACGGCTACTCTCCTTCAAACGCTGATCAAATGCATGCAAGAAGGCCGTTTAGAGATAACGGTTACTTCCTCCGCAAGTCTATATATAGCAGAAGATTTGAAGTGTTGAACACTGAACTTAATTCAAATTTTGCAAGCATTCTTTCAAGCCTTCATTCTTTCTCTTGTAAATTTCTCTAAGTTGTAAAAGCTCTCAAAATACCTTAAGTATCCTGAGAGAAAAATACTGTATTCTTATACTTGTATATATGTCTGTAAGACGCTAACCTAAAGTCTGGGTGCTCCAACCTTCAACAAATCTTCTGATTTGTTGTAGAGCTAGAAGTGGCTTGGTAAGAAAGAATACTTAGGTTTTAGCTTGGAGAGGCTGATGTAAAAACTACTTGGGTTGAGCCTGAAGTGGCAGTGAACAATACTTGTAACTTGTGAAAGTTAGTGGAACTTGGTTTGCCAAGAACTGGATGTAGTCTTGGGGTGAGACGAACCAGTATAAATCTCTGTGTTTTCTTTCCTACTCTCACTCTTAACTGCTTGAACTAACTCTATCTTGTGATTTAACTTGTTTTGTTTTGAAAAGGTTTCATCTGTTATCTTGTATAACATTGTCTGTTAATGCTTTTCATTAAACTCCTTTTAAACCTGTTACAGACGAACTGTTTGAACTGTTTGTTTTATAAAACATTTGCAGAAAAATTTATAAATCACAATTCAACCCCTCTTCTTGTGATTTTCGCCTTTACAGGCTCCGTGCACATGCTTGGAGTACTCTATTTTTTAATTACACAACACTAGTTATTACTCCATTAATTAACTATAAGCATTAATCGTTGATGGAGTTGGTGTCTTTGTCAGTGGGCTTGGACTTCTTGAGGTTGCCAATGAGGTTGTCGTGGTTAAGCTCAAGGTAGCGACGATCCCAAGCTTTGACGAGCATGGCGGAGGCCTCCTCGGACCAGCAACCCTCATGGACAAGGAAGGGGCACGACGGCGGCGCAAGGGAGTCCTAGAAGTCTGGCATCGGAAAGGTTTGGGGAAGAAGAAGAAGAGAGAGAAAGTGAAATGGGAAAGTGAAAGAGAAAGAAGAAGAGACAGAAAGCAAATAAATTAGGTTAGAATATTATGTTTGAGAGTTTACACATAGTGGTGGTTTTTAGCCACCACTATTTTAAATAAATTATTTTAAAATTCAAAATACTGATAGTGTTAACGGAAATACTAACGTTTTAAACGAAAAATTGAAAAAAATGACTAAAATGATACCTTTTGAAAACATAAAGGACCAGAACGAAACTTTTAAAACGTTATGTACCAAAATGAAAAAACACTAAAACATAAAGGACCAAAAGTAACATTTAGCCAATAAAAAACTTGCTTTGAACAATGTTTGCTTTCTCCTCAAAAGTATTGAGGAAGTCATTTGAAGCTACACATCATGGTAAAAAGGATTGGAATTCTAGGAGTTGGAACACAAAGAACTTACCTTTTTCCATTGATTTTGTGATTATGTGTTAGGAAGCCTACAAGGTGCAACAAAGTACCTTTCTTTGTGGAATTTCTTGAGCAAATTTCAAATGCCATAGCTTGAGGTATAAGGATCTTCCTACTCCTTTTTCATGTTTATTATGTGCTGGGAGGTTGTCTCCACTTGCTTGGGTTCTTAGAACCATTATTCACTTGTTGTGAGCCTAAAAATGCTAACTCTGGAGGTTTTTATTTCCATATTTGTTGGAATCCAAAAATAATGGCTTTTGGCACTTTTAATCACTTAAATATAGTATTTTTATGGTTAAAGATGATAACTTTTATGTATATCTGAAATGTAGGGAACACACTAGAAGGGAGATTGAATAGTGTGTTAGTACAAAAACTTAAAACCTTTTCACAAATATGGAGGTTTTCTCAAGATCAGATTTCACAAGAAGCTTGCAAGCATAGTTCTTGTAAAATCGTCCAGACATTGAAAATCACAGTTCTGTTGAAACTGAGTTTTTGATGGATCGTCCAAAGAAAAATAGTTTTCACAAACAGATTTTTAAAGCATAAACTTGTGCGACCAAGGTGTATGAAATAAACACAAGAGAAAAACAAGTTAAGCTAAAAGAAAGAGTATAAACACTTGGTTTTATACTGGTTTACTCAATCTTAAGCTACATCCTGTTCTTCTTCAAAACCTTTAAAGGGTTCCATTAATCAAACACTGATTACAAAAACAAGTATTCTACCCTACCACTTATGGTTACAACAAGTATTCTCTAGGCCACTTCTAGCACACCTTTTAATCTCCCCTTGAGATTAAAAACACCCAAGTATTCTTTGATCACTAAGCCACTCTCGGCTTTCCAAACAACAGTTTGAATGAATACAAATTCAAGATAACTCTCATAGAGAGGATATTACAATGTAAAACAGAATACAAAAGCTTTGCAGAGCAAAGTGTTTTCTCTCCTAGCACAAGTATGAGATCATCCAAAAATTTGAGCAAAGTTTCAGCACTTAGAAAATTCTTGATATCTTCGTTGTTGATTATGTGTGCATGCTCTTCTATTTATAAGCTTCATGAAAAAGATCCCTTGAGGATTTCAGAGCCTTTGAAAAAGTGTCCATTGTCTCTTACTATTGTAGCTTGCTACGTGGTAGCTTGGGTGGAGAGAGAAAGGGGACAAAGGTACAATCCTTTCCACTACACGTTCCACTAACGAAATTCGCAGAGAATATTTGTTATCTGCTAAGCTATTTTTGTACACACTTGAAATTCAAATAATTAGCATTCAAATCATACGAGGGAAACAAATAAATAACTTAGATAAAAATATTTGTGTAAGTTATTAGCTCCTTTTGGATGCTCAAAAGAACTCAGTATATTGTATATTGGTTTTCACAATACATTTGAACGCTTGTTTGTTTATGGCGCATTGGACACTGGTTAAGTCACTTAGAAAACAAGTTCCATGCAAAGTTTGGACGCTAGAGAGAGTTCTTATATAGAGTTTGAGTAAAGAGATAACAATACCATAGATGTATTGGATGGTATATTTCCTGTAATACTCAATTAAACTCATTAGATACTTCAAAATTTAATATCATTTGTTATCATCAAAACCATAGTTTTTAGGGGTTAGACATCGTCCAATGTCTTTGGTTATAACAATATCTACCTTGGGTATAAATTTTCTTACATTCTGAAGCCTAAAAATTGAGTTTTTGGGCAATTTTTGTGGGGTTTTCATGTAGTTACTGGATTGTTTCAAAAACAGTGGCATAACATGTTTTTAATCACTTAAAAATGGTATTTTTATGCTTAAAAATGATAGCTTGTGCATATACATAAATTGGGTATCAATTCTAGAGCATTAAGAGATCAAAATAATAAGTTTTGAATCACTTTTTGTGGTATTTTGAGTGAGTTACGGGAATGTTCTAAAAACAGTGGCATAACATGTCTTTAATCACTTAAAGGTGGTACTTTTATGCTTAAAAATGATAGCTTGTGCATATATATAGGTTGGGTATTAATTCTAGAGCATTAAGAGACCAAAAGATTGAGTTTTGAACCACTTTTTCTAGCATTATTTTACTGTTACGGGATTAACTCTAAAAACAGAGTTTTGAATGTATTTTAAAAGTGTTTAAATGGTGTTTAAGTGTGTCCAAAATATGGGGTTTAATCATAGATACCATAGGGTTAATTTTCATATTGTTTGGAGACCAAAATCCTACTTTAAAATCAAGTTTTTGGAGACTTTTGGTCCAGCTGCGGGATTTAGCTTTCAAAACAGAATTTCAAGTGTTTCAATGAGTTTAAATGGTGTTTTACTTATTAAAAATGGTTCATAGTGGACCACTTATGGTAGTGGTCCACCTTAGACTCCATCTATGAAAAAAGTTAGGGCCTTTTACTTAAGTTCGGTAATTAATTTTTACTAATTAGAAAACTTAAACTAGTCATTTAAACATGTTTTGGGAATTAAATTTAAATGATGTGTTGCTGGAAAAACAGAGTTTTGGTGATGTTTTTAAGTACTTAAAAGTGAATTTAAATGATGGAAATTGGTTGCTCAAGTGCCTGACAAAAATCAATAATTATTGGACATGAATCGTGATACTGTTGGCTAAGATTTTAGTGATAAATTTGATGTGAATTGATGGAATTATAAACTATTATGTGGCTGCCCTATTTTTATTTAGTTAATTAATGGTCTTAAATGTTATGTTAATGATGAGGAATGATGAGAATTATGTCATTATGTGTCTTGAGCATTGTATCATATGCATGTTTACTTGGCTTATAATGCATGTTTTGACCCCTTGAGGGTATGCATTAGTGGGTGAGGTGTTAATCCCCACTTTTACATCAAAAAGTCTCTATTAGTGGATTATTAATTGTATCTTGAATTATGGAAATTTTGTTGGAAAGATTGTGCGTTGATTTTTGAAGTTATTTGGGTAGTAAATGGACACTTTGTGTCACTTGGTGTGGATTAAAATTGAGAATATTGGCTGCTGTCCAGCCCTCAATATTAATTAAAAATGCTAAGTTTTAATTAGGAAAGACATGACTTGATGAGGGAATTAGGTGTTATAATGTTATAGAAACTTATTCCCAAAATTTGAGGCTAAACGGAGACCAAACGAAGAAGATATGACACTTTTAAATTGTTGTTTATGTGACACTATGGTTTTAATGAATTTAGATTTAGAATATTAATTGAATGGTGTTAGGGGATTAATTCTTGAGTGGCAAAGTGAGATAAGTTTAAGTATAGGGTTGAAAGGCATAAAAAACCTCAAATTAGATTTTTAACAAGTGATAGTGACATGAATTCTTATCAATTCTTAGTAGACTTAAGTATGGAGTTAAATAAAGAGTAGAAGCTTGAGAAAAAGTGACATAAGACTCCTATTAATGATGAGAGGCCCAATGAAGAGTGAATCTTAGTGAACAAAGAGAAATTTCATAAAAACTTTATAAGTTTGTGGTGGACTATTTTGTTGGTATGATTCAACTTTTGAATGAATTTTGTAATGTGGGATGTCATGTTTAACCATGACACTAAGGAAAAGGAAAGGGATTTCCTTTACTTTGCAATGTGGACTTGTAAGTCCAAATGTATGGATTCTTGTCTCACGCAATGAGAGAAGAAAGATAAAGGAAGAATTGAAGCCTTTGTGGCGAGGACGAGGAAGCCTTTGTGGCAAGGACGAGGAAGCCTTCATGGCAAAGTTCGTGAATGATGGCCTATGTGGCTTGTATTAATATGGCACAACTTTTCGGCATGAGCACAAGTATGAGTAGCCTGTGAGGCAAGTGTTGCGATGATCGATTATTATTGTGGATTACTTGATTGTGTCAACAATCTTTGCCCTGTGGAGGATCATCGACAATTTTACCAAAATGACAAGAAGAGGCTCTGCCAGAATGATCGTGAAGAGGAGGCATCCCTAAATGCAATCCCTAGTAAGGAGTGGCAGACTAGAGTGTGCCTAAGCCATAAGGTGGAATGGGTTGACTACAATGGTACATGAGGAATGTACGTAGGAATAAGCAAGAGTTAGGGATCAGAGTGAGGTGTTAGATTGTGATACCTCAATGGGGTTGAGGGACTCACGTAGCCGACTTGACAATTCCGACAAATATGGAGCATCACCAAGGTTGGTGAGTTAAAACTTGTAACTAAGTTTGGAATATTTTTTGCCTAAAATTTGTGTCAAAGTAGAGTTGAAATTTGTAATCTAGAATATGTCGAATAGATGTTGCGCATATGCTTTCCCAAAATGTAGGTGAGTACGTATTATTTTTGTATTATACTACTATTTCTTTGGGGGTCAGGGTGTAATGTCATCTAAAAAATTAAAAATGGTGACACAATACTGCTTATTACGCATTAGTAAAGTCACTGGTGTAAGCTAAAAAGAATTACTAGAACTGAGATAAAGGATTTGATAGAAATGATAGAAAGTTTATATTGGTATAATATGGGGGGGAAAGAGCTCAATGGTAATGTTGAGCATAAAAACCCAATGTTAAACTTCTCCTTTACCTAAGAAAGAAAAGCCTTTTACAAAGCCCATACAGTGGATTATCCCTAACTGTGCAATTAGGGGTGGCAAAATGGATGAATCAGATAAATTTTAATCCGGATCAAAACGGATCAGATCAAAAGAATCCATTAATCCATTTGGATCCATTAAAAATTGATTTAAAAAATCTGATCCAATCCGATCCATTTGATAAAAATCCATCCAATAACAAAATTTTCATGGATGGATATCCAATCCATCCATAAAAATAATGTTTTTTTTTAAAATAATTATTTTTAATTTAGAAATAATATATTTTTAAAAATTAAGAACATATTTTAAAATAATAACAGCCTCGAGTGAGGTCAGTCGAAAATAGCTCTGGCCATTGATGGCTGAAAGCTGCTCCGATCAATGTTGGCTTAAAAACAAATCTAGTTGATGGCGGCCGAAAATAGCCCTGACTGACGTCGATCGAATTCATTGCTTACCAACGTCAACCGAAAAATAGTATGGCCGATGTTGGTCGAAAATAGCCCCGATCAACATCGGCCAAAAATAGCCCTGACCGATGACAACTGAAAACCTCCCCCGTCGAAAACACAAACCTAGTCGAGGTCAACCAAAAATTGTCCTGGTCGACGTTGGCCGAAAAACCCTAGTCGAGGTCGGCCAAAAACTGCCCTAGCCGACATCGGCTAAAAAATTTCGACCAACATCGGCCGACATCAATAGAAAAAGAATCATGGTCGAGGCCGGCTGAAAACAGTCCTGGCCGACGTCGGCAAAAAAAAAACCTGGTTGAGGTCGGCCGAAAAACAATCTCGGCCGACGTCAACTAAAAACAAACCTAGCTGAGGTCGGCCGAAAAAAATCATGGTCGAGATCAGCCGAAAACTACCCTGGCCAACGTCGGCCGAAAAAAACATGGCTGAGGTTGGCCGAAAAACAACCCCGATTGACGTTGGTTGAAAAAAAACCCTGGCCAATATTGGTCGATAACTTTCCCAGTCGACGTCAGCCGAAAAATATATTTTAAAAATAATATTTAAAAATATTTTATAAACAAATTTTAAAATATAAACTTAAGAAAGATTTAAATATGAAAATATTTGTTGGATTAATTTTGATCATTTAGGTATTGATTAGAATATCCGTTGGATTTTGAAAAATAGTGGATGGATCATTAACCATCCATGAAATTAAATGGATGAATTGGATCCAATCCGTTTAGTTTTTATATTTTGTAATGGATGGATTAGATGGATTTACTAGAGGATGGATTGGATGGATAACAGATAAACGAATTGATTTGTCACCCTTATGTGCAATCCACATCGATAGATAAACAGGAAAAAAAAAACTAATTTAAAATGAAAGTTGACTTTTCAAAATTGATGGAGAAAGAAATAGACAACATAGTGATGCAAAATCGATTGGTCTGGAATTAATAACAAAACAATGCCCGATTATTTAATCTTTGCATAAATTATATAACATCTAAACTTATTTATATGTATGATGACTTCAATTGCTTGGAATGACAACCAAAAGAGACAAGAACTTAAAATCACAATGATGTTAATCATCTGCTGGCAAAAGGAGTATTAAATGCCAAATGAAAGTGATAGAGAGTAACGCATATAGTGAACTTGAGATTGGGGAGTCAGTCGGGCAAGAAAGGATAACAGTGCACCCAACAAAATACCAAAAGTGAAGGAGAAAAAATCGATGGAGGAAAAAATCCCAGGGGTATCAAACACAGCAAAACATTTACTGAGGAGGTCTAGCTCAGTTGGTTGAACAAGATGTCTGAATTATTGTAAATTCCTTTATACCTATCTTTGATTCCTACGAATAAGCAAAAACATGTACGTGTTCATGTATTTATAAGTTTCTGAATTCTGATAACTACATGAATTAACAATGTTAATAGAAGACGGCTAAACGGCACAATCAATCCTAACCACAGAATTTGATTTATCTAATTTATACTGGAACGAAATTTGAAAAGTTGACACCTTTTTTTTTTTTTTTTATAAAATTAAGTATTATCAATTTAATCATTAAATTATGTAATATTATCTTGACGACAATATATACTAAATATTAGAAAATTTTATGTATATAATTTCATAATGAAAATTTACCTGTATTTTATTACCATATTATATGTTAATTAGTTTGTAAATTATATTAATTTTTATAAGCTTGATCTACTTCAAGAAAATAGTTAGATGGATAAATTTTAAGAAATTATAATTATGTAGATTTGGATTTATAAAATTCATATTCTAAAAAAAAAAATTAGTGATATAAGTTAAAATTTGATAAATATTAATTAAAACAAATTATAAAAAAATCATATTAAAGATGGTCAACCAAAATATATATATATATATATATATATATATATAAAGACATTAAACGGAAATTTACTTTAATATCAGATCATATTAATAAATAGAATGTCATAGTAATTTAAATTGATCAAATAAAAACTATTTTTCATTTTTTTTGCTAACCATGGTATTGGTACAGATTATTCATCGTCGGAAGCAATGACTAAACTCCGTCGGGGACCGTGAGCGCACACCAAGGTGGATATTTCTCTCCCAACATGGTTAATTCTATACCCAAGTGGCATCACTAGGATTCGAACCCTGAACCACTTAGTTAAACTTTTATATATGAATTAAACTTTTATAAAAGTGTGTATCAACAATTAATTTTGAGTTATTAATTTTAGGGGTGGTCATGGATCGAATTGGTTTGGATTTAGGAATATTTTGATTTGGATTGAATTGATTTTAAAAAAAAATTGACAACCGTTCCGGTTGATTCAGATCAGGTCACCTAATAATAAAATAATAAAGGTTATGTTTGGTAAAACTAGCTTATAAACTAGCTGGAAACTTATAAGCTATAAGCTAGGAGCTGAAAAGCTAAAAACTTATAAACTAGCTGGTTTAATTGAAAGTGTTTGGTAAGATTAGCTGATAAGCTAGCTGATAATGTCAAATGACATAAAAGGACATAGTTAATATTTTTAATATTTGAATTTATTTCTAATAACTTATCATCTTAAAAAGTAGGATAATAATTTTTTAAACTTTATATTATAAAAAAATGATAAAGATTTGGTGATTTTACTCATTGTTTAAAATCACATTTTTAATGAACTAATATTGTTTTAATAAACGGTGTAGCAATGACAATGGACAAGTTTATTGTGTGTGTGCGCGTCTCGTGAGTGTGTGTCTCGTGAAAGAACGTTAAAATAGGTTAAAGGGTTTTAAAATTGAAAAAAAAAAGGTAAAAAGGAGTTTAAAATAAATTAGTTAGGATAAAATTGAGAAGAAGAAAAATCTAATAGCTTATAAGCTAGCTTATTTTCCATAAGCTACTTCAAGTAGCTTATCAAAATAAGTTATAAGCTATTAAAATAAGCTCGTGTACCAAACAAGCTTATTTTGGTCAAAGTATATTATAAGCTAGTCAAAGGAACTTATAAACTCCTCAAAAGTCTTACTAAACACACTCAAAAAATAAGAAAAATAGAAAAATGATAGGAAAAAAAAATCATGATAAAATAAAAAAAAAACTAATGAATAATATTTAAAGTGAGAATTATAGAATTACACACAACATAAAAATTATAAACTTACAACATAAAAACATTAATTTATATTTTCCTAAAATAGTATGAGTTCAAGTTGGTTCAAATTCTATATGCTTACATCTTATATACAATAGATGTTTCAGGTTCATAATTTTAAAATCCAAACCGAACTTTGATTTGATTTAGATTGATCGAATCATGGAATCCATCCAGACCCGTTAGAGCATATTTAGTGGTAGAACTCATTTTGGATTCTTAAACTACTTTTTGTGGGTCCCACAGTACCACATAGGATACAAGAACTCATCTCATTTTTTGCTCCAATGGTAGAACTTACTTTGGGTTCTTAACTTGCTTTTTGTAGGTCTCACATTGGACCCCACATTCTTAATAGTTTTATTTAAAAATATTTTTAAATTTAAATTTAAATAATTATTTATATAAATTTTAACTATGAAACAAAAATTAAAAAGTAATATAAAAAATATTAATAATTTAAAATTTTTATTTGTAACTAAATATTAAATTGATGAGAAATACATAACATTGATGATTAAAAAAAATGCATAACATTGAGATTAAGAAAGAAAAATTAAATTTCATTATTCTCGTAATCGAAACGTTCCCAAATATGCTCTACCAAGTCTGTTTGAAGTTGTTGATGAATTTGTCTTGTATGCATATAGGTTTATTTTCTAGGTATTCCTCTTGTTTTGGTCATAATTATTATTTTTTTAATACTTGGAACGAGTTCTTGCAGAAGAACCGTTCTTACACCCAGGCAGCCACGTCATTCTGCTCCAATGGTAAGAACCGGTGAAACGGTTCTTACGATACAAGAACCAGGCACAAAAACACCATTGAAGATGGTCTTAGCACCTTACAATTAATTCTTAATTACAACTTTGTATTATAGTAGTGCTTTCCTAGAAGTTATAAATTCCAGCTGCCTCTATGCAGCAGAACAGAGATTCTCAGTGGTAAAAGTTGCACTACAACCTCCACCAAAAATAGCTAGTTTATTAGGAGATTATTAACTCCTTCCGGCATTAATTTATGCCGAAGCTATATGTCACGTCACAAGCATCTCCAATTCTTTATAGTTCACAAAAGACAAGACATGAGAAGTAGAGTGCATTTGTCTCAACTCAAACAAAGTTCCATGACATAATGCCTTCTCCAACCAAGAAATGTACATCATGCTCCCTCGTTAACTCCCCACACCCAACAAATAATTAAACTTCATCCAAAATGTAGCAAACTATACACTCTATAAATACGATCTAGCTCATTGATTGATCAAAATATTATAAATTTTTTGATATTTATCTTCAATTTTTACAGATAAAAAAATACACTATAAATAGTCCTCTTTGAAGCATATATCCTACATTAAAAATATAGACAACAACACAATGATGAACGATATTCAAGGTTACATACTAATATTCCTTGTTTGGCTAGCCTCAATATTATTGCTCCGAGCCATATTCAAAACCTCAAAACTTCGCCTTCCACCTGGTCCATTGGCCTTGCCAGTTATTGGACACTTCCACTTACTAAAACCACCCCTTCACAGATCTTTTCAGAAGCTCTCAAATCGTTATGGACCCTTGGTTCACATCTACCTTGGCTCCACTCCCATTGTTGTTGTTTCCTCTTCAGAAATAGCCAAAGAGATCTTCAAAACACATGAACTTTCCTTCTCCAACAGACCAGCGAATGTTGCTATCAGCTATCTCACTTACAACTCATCTGATTTAGGGTTTGCCCCTTATGGACCCTACTGGAAGTTCATGAAGAAGCTTTGCATGTCAGAGCTTCTCAATGGGAGGATGCTGGATCAGCTCCTTCCCATTAGGCAAGAGGAGATACACAGGTTTGTTTGTTTGCTTTTTTTTTTTTTTTTTTTCAGCCAATGTTAATTGTTACATTTTTGTTAAAATGTTAGTGGGGAGATTTGAACTTACTACCTCTCTCCCAATGGTGGATCTATATATAAATGAGGGGTGCAAATGCACCCCCTCACTTTTAAAAAATTACATATAAATATATTAAATGTATATATTTTCCTCTTAATTTTGTATATTTGAATTCCCTTAATTTTTATTTTTTTTAAATAGATTGTTCCTCTGACTTAAACTCCTAGATCCACTATTTTCTCCTCCCTTTCTTCCTTCAACCCTTAAATCCTCATTTTTTAATCACCAAACTAACCTTATAACGATACGCAGGTTTGTGCTGATGATGAAAGTGAAAGGTGAAGCATGTGAGGGTGTGAATGTTGGAGATGAGCTTTTGAAGCTAACAAACAGCATAGTGATGAGAATGGCAATAGGCAAAAGCTGCTTCAACAATGATGATGAGGCTCACAAGGTGACAGAGAGGATCAAGGAGTCTGCAAAGGTGAGTGGAATGTTTAACCTAGAAGATTATTTTTGGTTCTGTAGGGGGTTGGATCTGCAGGGAATTGGGAAGAAGATGAAGGAGGTTCGTGAGAGGTTTGACTCCATGATGGAGTGCATCATTCGGGAACATGAAGAGGCAAGAAATAATTCATCTGAAAAGGATGCTCCAAAAGATGTTCTCGATGCTCTTTTGAGTATTTTTGAAGATCAAAGCTCGGAGGTGAAAATAACCAGAGACAACATTAAAGCCTTCTTGGTGGTAATATTCCTCGAGTAAACCCTTCACTTTAATATTTGACATTCTAAGTATTGGTTACGTTAGTCCTTCACTTGATAAAACTCTTAACTTTAACCTCTCACTAATTTTATAAAGAGTGATTCATCATTTTAGTTCTTTATAACACCTCAAATATACTTGAACACCTCAAATATTATTTAAAGTATGTTTGGTAAGGCTTTTAACTAACTTATAAGTTATTATACCCAAAATAAACTTGTTTAGTACAAAGCTTATTTTAGTAGTTTATTTTTCATAAGCTACTTCAAGTAGCTTAAAATAAGCTATACTTGAGGTAGCTTATGAAAAATAAGCTACTTGAAGTAGCTTATGGAAAATAAACTACTAAAATAAGCTACTAGCTTTTTTTCTTCTCAATTTTATCCTCACTACTTTACTTGAAATTCCTTTTTACCCTTTTATTCAATTTAAAAAACTTTTTACCTATTTTAACATTCTTACAAACACTAGATGACATATTTATTTTCTTAGTTATTATGAAACTTGGGATTCTACTTTTTTTTTATTATTTTGTTTAATGTTAAACTATTTATTTTAATGAATTAATACATTATTTTTTTTATTTAAAATATTTGGTCACTAAACAAAAGTTGATAAAAAATCAAAATTATAAAGAAAAACATTTATATTTTTGTTTTAAAATAATATTATTAATTAAAAAATATTAAAAAAATGATTTCAAACAATATAAGTTTATTTAATTTAATTCTACTTTTTTTAAAAAAGAAAAATTTTGATTTAATACAATATTGGTTTATTAAAAATTTGATTTTAAACAATATGAGTAAAATCATCAAATATTTACTATTTTTTATAATACAAAATTATTGTCCTACTTTTTAAGATGATAAGTTATTAAAAATAAACTCAAATATTAGAAATATTAAATGTCCTTTTACGTCATTTGACATTTATCAATTAGCTTATTAGTTAATATTACCAAATACTTTCAATTAAATCAGCTAGCTTATAAGCTTCTAACTTTTCAGTTCCTAATTTATAACTTATAAGCTTTCAGCTAGTTTTACCAAACATAGCCTGACACTAAATGAGAGAGAAAAAAACATAAGTATAATAAGTGATATGATATAAGAAGAGAGAGATAAAAAGAAATAAGATGTGTTAATGGAGTATTTAAAATAATGAGATGTCCCAATATCATTGATCAAATATGTAAGGGTTTTGTAAAGTGAAAGAGTAAAGTTGTTCGTATTTATAATCTCTAAGACTAAAATAAAGGTTTACACAATAATCTTCTTGCCAATACTACATAAACATCAAACTAATTAGGCCACAATCCAATTAGGACATGATAGTTTTAACAAACAATTGTAAATATGCATGGCAATATTTAGAAATTTGGAGGCCTTTGGGAAAAATATAAGTTTAAAGTATACTTTAATATTACTCATTAATTTATTTTACTCTTTTAATTTTTTCAATTGTAATTTTTTTTATTAAAATTTATATTTGAGTAATTCTTTCTTAATAGATATATGATTAATTTGTCTAATACATAATACATTATTGATCTTAAATATAATTTAAACAATTTTTAATTTAGAAAACTTTTTTTTATTGAATTTAGAAAACTTCTTTGGTAATAACAATAATTATGATATTTGAAATAATATTTTATGATATATCTATAGTATGATCTTTTATATAATTTAATGATTTTAATAAAATAGTATTAGCTTATTTTATTAACATTTCATTCAATATTTTTAATTCTAAAAATAAATAAAGAGGATTCATATCAATTGAAGAAATTGATGAAGTACTTTAAGTCTACTAGACTTTAATACTTCTGTGACTCACTTGATCACTCCATACATTTACTTTAATTTTTCAAATAAATAGGAGAATGATAATGATTGATATAGATTAAAGGAAAACAATAATGAATTATTAATAAAAAATAGAAAATTAGAAGACAAAGGAGTGTGAGAGCGAGATGGAGATATCAGAGAAAGGGGATAGAATAAGAATATTGGACACGTATAAAGTATTGGGATAAATATAAAAAAGTATAATAGGTATAATTATCAATGGATAAAACTACTAAAAATTTATAGGAATAACTTAGATATAAATTTAAGAAATAATATTTATTATTATTATATTGATAATAAATTAATTTTAAGGTCACATAGAGAAAACTAATAATTTCTCTAATACAACTTATTATTTAATAGCTTAAATTATAGTAAAAGTAACATTTATATTAAAGATATATATGAAAAGTATTTTTTTTTTTTTTTGAAGAAAAGATATGAAAAGTTTTTAAGAGTCATCAGTACTGACTAAAAACTCTTAAACAAATTGCCCCATTGCAAGAATCATAACACGACCATGTAAATGTACTAACCAAGTATCTAAGATTTATAATTTTCTATAATTTTATTTTATACAATATATCCTCTTCTACCACTACTTCAATTGTCTATAATTTCACGTTTCCAATTAATCCATAAATTTGAGAAAAATATGCGAAGATTTTGAGTGATTAACAATGGCTCTATGTAACAATTTCTCTTATAATTTCTCAGGATATGTTCACAGGTGGGACAGACACAACTGCAGTTACTCTAGAATGGTCACTGGCAGAACTAATTAACCATCCAACAGTCATGGAGAAAGCAAGGAAAGAGATTGACTCTTCAATTGGCAAAGACAGAATGGTAATGGAATTAGACATAGATAATCTTCCTTATCTCCAAGCCATAGTGAAGGAGACACTGAGGCTTCACCCTCCATCTCCATTTGTATTGAGAGAGTCAACCAAGAATTGCACCATTGCTGGATATGACATTCCATCAAGGACTCAGGTTTTCACTAATGTGTGGGCTATTGGTAGGGATCCAAAGCACTGGGATGACCCTCTTGAGTTTAGGCCAGAAAGGTTTCTTAGCAGAGATAATGAGAGTGGAAAAGTGGGTCAAGTTGATGTTAGGGGACAGCATTATCAGCTTTTGCCTTTTGGGAGTGGAAGAAGAGGGTGTCCTGGGACTTCACTAGCACTAAAGGTCGCTCACACCACCCTTGCTGCTATGATTCAATGCTTTGAATGGAAGGGTGAAGAAGAAGAAGATGGAGGGAGTTGTGGTGGTGTTGACATGAATGAGGGACCTTCATTTATTCTTTCAAGGGCTGAACCCCTGGTTTGTGTCCCAAAACCAAGACTCATGCCATTCCCTTTGTGTCATGCTAAATGCTAATTCTGGTTGTCACTCAAATTAAGACTGGGAATAAGTATGAAACCTAGAAGGATTGGATTTTCAATTATATATCATACTTCCAATAAGATTGTTACTTCTTTATTGTTTTCCCCCCCTTTTCTTTCATTGCTTGTCCTTTGAGGTGTAAATATGTTAAGTTACTTGTGAACTATTAATATTTGATTGTTAAATACTTGATCAAACTCATTTGTTTAATTAAAAAAACTCAAATTTGAGATTGAACTCGATTAATTAAATTAACTAAGCACTAATTTTACAAGTTCAACAATAATGATTAGTGAGTAGCTCTCTCTCTCTCTCTCTCTCTCTCTCTCTCTCTCACACACACACACACACACACACACACACACACACACACACATATATATATATATATATATCATAAAAAAATTAAAATTACATAGATACCACTATTTGTTTGAAAACACTTTGTATACTCTTTCTAATGACATTTTTTTTATAAAAAATATTTTTATTTGCCACACACACATATAAAATAATAATAACATTAACGTTACATCATCATTTAATGGACGCAATGACCATTTTGGGTCCATTTACAAACATAAAAAACTAAAATGAGACTTTTAAAATATAAAGGATCAAAATAAATAAAAAAATGAGAAAACATAATGGATCAAAATGATATTTTAGCCTTTTGAATAAGATGTGGTATTATTCTAAAAAAATACTATAACTTATGTATTATCTATTTTAACTTTAAAAAATTACATCAAGTGTAGTGATAGAAAGCTCCTTTCGAGTAGGAGAAACCATGTGAGAAAGAATTAGAGGAAGAAACCTTTGGGAATATAATTCTCTGTCTTCATTCATTCACAATGGATTACATATATACTATCTATTCCTAGCATAACAAATCAATTGGCAAGTATAACCCAGTAGGTTTTATTTCTCATTTAATGTCTGTCTCCTGATTTAAATATTGAATCTACTATTAAAATAGCTAGTGATTTTCATTAAATTACAGTCAATTATAGAGATTGTTAAAAAGAGGATGTGACTGCCAGTTTGGTTTCGAGGACAAAAATAATGTTGTGCAAACAAAAATAACACCTGGACATTTCGCAACGATGAGAGAATGTGGAATTGATTTGAAAATTTCAATGGGTCCCACAAATTTGTCTTTAGTGAGTAACATGTTTATTTTTTTTTTTTACTTTTGTGCCCTTAATACATTACAGAATAATAACTTACTTTTTGTCTCCAGTGGACACTTTTGACCAAACAATTTTATTTTTTTATTTTTATTTTATTTTTCATCTATTTCACTCAAACCAAATAACCAAACATTCTATTTTATTTCTACTCTATTTCTTATTTATTTAATTATCTATTTTCTATTTTAATTACTTTATTTCTCTCGTTACAATCAAAGAGAACATGAGAGAATGTTGGTGGTTTTCTTCTAGCTAAATTGCAAATACGAAAATTACAATCAACTGGAAAGAGAATTCTAATGCGATTCACGATGGCAGGAATGAGGCTACACGTAATCCCTTCATCCACACGGAAGTTGTCTTCACGCGCCGAGGTCGGGAATTGTTTAAGGCACCTCAATTTTTTCCTGGGACACCCCATTGAAAATAAAAAATCCTTGTAGAGACTATTTTGCCCTTTTTCTCCCTTTATTCAGCGCACCCCAGTTTTTTTTTAGGATTGACGGATTATGCAATCCGTAGTTATACTGTGGCATTCCATAATATAGCATATATTACGGAATGAGTAATCCGTAATATATGTTATGTTACAGAATACATATTCCGTAGTACAACTGAATATTACGGAATACCCATTCCGTAATATAACAATATATTACGAAATGCATATTCCGTAATAGATTTCCAGAATTCTGGATTTGATAATCCGTAAGAAATAAAAATGTATAACATAATAACCCCCCCCCCCCCCCAAAACACAAAAAACGGATTAGACAATCCGTAACAACCCCCCCCCCCCCCCGATAATCCGTAACGCCTCCCTCCCCCCCCCCCCCCAACCCACCCCCTCCCCCCAAACACAAAAAATGGATTAGACAATCCGTAACAATCCCCCCCCCCCCCCCCCCCTCAAACACAAAAAATGGATTAGACAATCCGTAACAACCCCCCCCCCCAATACGCCATTAGACAATCCCCCTGGAGGGGCTACGGATTAGACAATCCGTAGCTTTATATACAACCCCGCGGAAAGGCTTACGGATTAGACAATCCGTAGCATATAATAAATATTCATTTACAGATTATATACGGATCACATAATCCGTAATTGTATTAATAGTATTACGGATTGTATAATCCGTAATACTTTATACAATTACGGATTATACAATCCGTAATGTATTTTATATAATTACGGATTGATGAATCCGTAATACTATATACAAGGAAAAAGGGTAAAATAGTCTTAATAAATTTTAATGGGGTGTACCAGGAAAAAATGGGAGGTGCCTTCAACAAATCCCGCCGAGGTCTTGAAGACTTGGGCCCACTTTGCTCATTCGGCCCATTACCAGCAGTTGATTGATTTCATCACATCCTTTCGGCTGCTAGGTCCATTTATCTCCACTGGATCGGACGTAGTGTCTAGCCCCGTATCATCAAGTCAATTAATTAACTTATTCAAGAAGTTGTGTTCAAATAATAACCAATGGAATTTGGAACGAATAGCTATGACCGTGTATTGATATTTTTTTTTTTATACATGAGTAAGATAAAAAAAAGGGTAAAATATGTTTTTGGTTCCTTATTTTATCTTGATTTTTGTTTTTAGTCCCTCGTAAATTTTTTCTCTGTTTTTAGTCTCTCATAAATTGTTCTGTTATATTTTTAGTTCCCCATAAATTGTTTTGTTCTGTTTTTAGTCTCTAATAAATTGTTTTGTTCTGTTTTTAGTCCCTGACATTAATTTCGATTGTTAAGTGATGACATGGCAGACATAAACTGTGTGTGTGAAAATTTTCTGATTAAGTTTCTAGTGACTTTTAATCGCTACAAATTTTTTAGCGGTCAGGAATGTATACTTTTGTAACATTTCTTGTGATTTCAGAAAATTTGGCGTTCAATGTTTTGATTTTTTTAATTATTTTTTAACATTTCTGACTGTTTTAGTCTGCCAGAAAATTTGTAGCAGTTAAAAATTGATAGAAATTTAAACAGAAATTTAAACAGAAATTTTTCAAACGCAAATTCTGCTCGCCACGACATCACTTAACAGTTGAAATTAATGTCAGGGACTGAAACAATTTTTTAGGAACTAAAAACAGAGAAATAATTTATGAGGGACTAAAAATAGAAATATAGATAAAATGAGAGACCAAAAACATATTTTATCCTAAAAAAAAATAGTAAAAGAAAAGCCAGTTAGCTCCTAAGGTGAGCTACTCCTAACTTATCAGCTAAAAGAAGGTATTGTAACTCCGTAGGACATGCAGGCCAAACAAGCAGATGATCATCATGAGAAGCACCATATTTGGCAAGCCAATCTGTGCATGAATTGCTTTCCCTCAATGTATGACAAAAAGACAACGACCAATCTCTTTGCATGAGTCCTCGAATCAAATTTTGTTTTTCAAGGTATGACCGTGATAATTTGTGTCCACATAAATAAGCCCTTTGATGAGCTAGTGTCGTGGGACACAAAAAATATATATTTAGGAGAATTTTGTTTTTCATAAACAAGTATAATATGAGTTATCAATGGAAAGAAATGAACAATTTGTTTACTGTTGTATATTTTATATTTGGTGAACACACGGCATCCACGTCATATCATTTGTAGATAGAGAATTGATTTTATTCCAGTTGATTTACGGACCCACACACGTTTCCATCAGGTAAGCATGATATAAATATCCATATATAACTATAAAAATTAGGATAAAATATATTTTTAATCATATAATTATTACATATTTTTGTTTTTAGTCTCTAAATTAATATTTGACTGGTCTTGATCTCCGAACTATTTTTCTGTTTGATTTTTGGTCTCTGCCGTCAAGTTTTTCCATTAAATGATGACGTGACAGGTGATTTGTGGCAATTTTTTTCTGGCGATTTTTAGCTACCAGAAATTGCTTGGTGGAAAAATTAAAAATGTGCTTAACCATTTTCTAGCTGTTAAAAATCGCCATAAATTATTTCCGAAAAAATAAAAAAAAATTCAATCACAAACAAAAAAATTTGATAAAAGAGACAAACCATTTCCAAGCACCATAAACCAAACTCAAACGTAACAACAAACATCAAAATACACCACTCATTCAACCAAACCAAAATCTATTTAATCTTATTTCAATCTTCTAGCCTCCCCTTTTTGTCCATCTTTAACTGCAAATCAACGAAAATGTTGCTCAATTTCTTGTGCCTTAGCTCATTCGCAAATGGGGTGGTTGGAAAAGAAAACACAACGATCCTTTAATTCAACCAAGGAGATCTTCTCAACGCAACAGAGTAATCTTTGTGGGCTTCAAAGGACACCCCAAATCCCTCCCTCTCTGTGCGGATTTGGTCCTCGAGGTGGGTAAGAGCGGCACTGACAAAAATGGCGATGGTTTCTCCGTGCAGATCTGGTCCTTGAGGTGAACGTTGCAAAGTCGCGGTGGGTGTCGGAGAGGAGGGTGGCGGCGTCGAGGAGCGCGGCGGAGTGGTTTTGCTGCGAGGTGTGGGGGCGCAAGTGTTGTGGGTTAGCAGTGTGAGGGCGCAGGTGTTGTGGGAACAAAGATATGAGATATTTTTTTTTTTTGTCTATATTTTTTGGTGAGAATGTAGAGGTGATTGGATGGGATATATGTTGGTTGTTTGGTGGTGGAGGGCATTGGTGTTGTGGGAAGAATAAGGTTGAATTTGATATTTGAAATGTGGAAGGAGGTTGGGTGTGTGTGTGTGTGTTCATGATTGAGGATGAGGGAGCTTTGGTGAGTTTTTTTTTTTATATTTTGGAATATGCAGTTTTTTTTAAGGGTGATTTTGTTTGATGAAGTAAAAGAATGTTGTTTTGTATTCAAGTTTAAAAAGGTGTGTTTGAAATTGAAGCAAAGCAATTTTTTACGATTTTTAACCGCCAGAAAATGGTTAAGCACATTTTAAATATTTCCACTAAGCAATTTCTGGCGGCTAAAAACCGTTAGAAAAAAAAATTGTCACAAATCACCTTCCACGTCATCATTTAATGGAAAAACTTGATGACATGGACCAAAAATCAAACGGAAAAATAGTTCGGGAACCAAGACCAGTCAAATATTAGTTTAAGGACTAAAAACAAAAACCTGTAATAGTTGAGGGACTAAAAATATATTTTGCCCTAGAAATTATTACATGGTGCGTAATTTTGAATAATATATTTTTATATCACATATGACTAACATGTTCGCAGTAAAAAAAAATGACTAAGATGTTCAATTTATTAAAAAAGTTAATAAAACTGGATTATGTAATACATAACATGCATAATCCATTACATCAAATAGTTTTAGTCTCGTGGAGAGAAAAAAATGTAATTAGAAAGAAAGATTATACTAAATGTGATCAATAAAGTTTTTTCATGAAGATTGATCATCGGTAAAATTGGTAGATACGTATTTCGCATCAATAACATGAATATAAAAAAAAAAAATTAGATTATGTAATATGCAAAAATTGATTAGGACTGTGTAATGTTTTTTTTTTCTTCTTCTAAAATAGAGTGAATTAAGTTAGTAAGAAAAGAAAAATAAGGAAAAAAAGTAAAAAGAGAAAGTGATAAATATTTTTTTTTAGAGATCACATATATTTTCTATGAAAGATAATTATGTTTGAAATTGCATTGTAAGACTATTATAATTGACAAAACTCTTCTTTTAAATATTTAATGTAGTTATATATTAACATTAATCAAGATGAAGTTTTTTTTTTTGGTACACAATCAAGATGAAGTTGAAGAATATAGGTTCCTGCAGTCAATATTATGTTTGGCACCAATCAAGATGAAGGTTAAGAATATAGGTTCCTGCAGTCAATATTATTTTTGGCACCCGTAAGTATCGGAATCCAAGTTCGTGCTGTCAATGTTTTTAGTTTTGGCATTCACGAGTGAGTGAATGACCATTTTTTATTTATTTTTTGATGAGTGAGTGAGTGACCAATTTGAAACTATTAAGACACAGGGGCAGGGCGAAATAATAGATAAAAATTCTTTATATGCAAGTATTTATTTTTGGTGAAAAATTATATATATACACATATCGTAAAATTTTAAATATGTTTTTGGTTCTTTAAACTTAAATTGTTATTTTTTCCCCTAAATTTGTGTTTTTTTAGTCTCTCCTACTGTACAAAACAGCAACAAATCGTGCATTCAAACCGCAAAAAATCAATTAGGGATTAAAAAGAATATTTTTTTTTTGAAATATAAGGACTAAAAAAAGTAAATTTAAATTTAGGAGACAAAAAATAACAATGACTTAGATTTAAAGGACTAAAAACATATTTAAACCTACTATAAAATATAAACATATGTTTCATAATAAAAAATAGACATGCAATTTTATTAAAATAATATATTTTATTACATACAAAATATTTTCTCTACTAAAAATATATACAAATACAAAATATTACATGCGAATAGACATTTAATTTGTTTTGGAGGAAAGTAAAATTTTGTTAACTTTAATGTTTAGATAAGTTGAAATTAGTAATTGAAAGGCTTTTTTTAGATTAAGTTATTTTCAAAGGAATTAAAAAAAAATTCTCTTCAAATTATTTTTTTTAAAATTTTTTTTTGGACCCCCTTCAGTCATGGGATCAAGTGCCACCTTAGGACCAGGCCTGATATCAATGGCGGGATGCATCTTGATTGATGTTAATTTGTTTGCCAGTGACCCTAAATTTGTTCATTCATCTCATGCATCATTAATTTTTGAGACACGTTTAATGCAATTCCCTTGAGATGAAGTTTTGATGTTGAACGTGGTTTAACACCAAAACAAACAAAGCTTAAGTTAATATAGTTTGAACACTTTTTTAAGCTATTAAGATAAAATATTATATATTTTATAGTTGGCAAACTAATTTACTCAGTCTTATCAAGTACTATTTGACACCTTAACTAATTCAAAAAAATATTGGATAAAATCAAACACTACGGAAAGGACTTTGTTATAAATGACAAAAAAAAAATATTTTTAATTGATAAGATTATAATACGAGAAACTAAAAGGCGGTTTCTACGGTGAATCAGCACCTTAAGTGATTCACCGGTGGAGAAGAAAGAGAATTGCTACAGTAACTAAAATATTATTAATTTATTTAAATAAATAAAAAAACTTTTAATATAAAATGACATTTGAGCCCCTAACAATAACTTTTAATAAAAAAAATTTTAATACAAAATGTCATTTTGAAACTTGTTGCACTGCTCCAATGCTCCTCTGTTCTTCTTTCTAGGCACTCCTTCTCTATTCTTCTTTTTGGCTACCAAACTAAACATCCCACCTGAAATGATAAAACGCGTAGCCTCTTTGCCAGTGAAAACAATATGATGATTGTCTGTTAGAATTGCCCTTTAAAAATCTAACCCCAATAATATAACAGTGTCGATCATATATATGGAACTCTGCTGGTTTATTCTCTGTTTCATTTTAGACAAGTAAAAACCCCATTTAAAGCCTTTAGTCTCACATCTAAAATTGCACACCAAGTGTTTGATACATGTCCTCTGAGCCCTGCTACTAAATCAAACTTCATTGTTGTTGTGAGGCTTACCATTTTCAAGGTTTGTGAATGGTTGAAGGTGTCAGTTATGTTTATGAAAAAATAAAAATGGTCATTTTTTTTAGGCTTAAATATTTTTTTTAGTCCTTGCAATTTAACGCTTTTTTGTTTTTCGTCCTTGCAAAATTATTTTTTTGGTTTTAGTCCTTACAAATTATGTTTGTTTTGTTTTTCGTCCTTAAAGTGGTTTAAATAACATTTTGAATAGTGAAAAAAACGTTATATAAACCGCTATAAGGACGAAAAACAAAACAAACATAATTTGCAAGGACTAAAACAAAAAAAATAATTTTACAATGACGAAAAACAAAAAAACGCTAAATTGCAAGGACTAAAAATATTTTAAACTTTTTTTTATTCAAATTTGCTGCAAGACAATGTTCATAGAGGAATGTCTGCATTTGAGTTTGACTGGTAAAGTGACTGAATATTTGTGGTAGTCATCTTGTGCGTTTAGTGTTGTGAGTGATTGTGCACCATCGACGCCGGAATCTAAGACGGGAAATGGCAACTACTATTCGCTATGCCACCATACCTACACGAATCAAAAATTACTTCACCTTCCTCGACGAACAACATCAACTTCTTTCAAACAACGGTCTCAGATTCAACATGGATATCGCTGATCAACTCTAGATCCGTCGAACCATCTTCAGTCACGACGCCACTCTTTTCCGACCACGGGAAGATCATCAGCAGTTGGCACAGGCAAACAAAAACTCCCTCTTCGGTGTGGGGTAAAACGGAAAAAGACTAAAATCTTATTTTTCAATATAATATATTCAACAGTTTTTTACATTTTAAAATATATAAAATTTTGTTCAATCTCAACCGTCAAAATATTTTATTATATATCTAACGACAATAATTAAGATCTTCACCGGTGGACCACATTCATTTTATGTAAAAGCACTGGTGGTTCACCCATGAACCACATGTTTGTTTTCTCACGGTAGAATTTGCCACATTCTCATCTCTCCAACTTTGTTTTCTTTCTCCACTTTATAAGTCGCAGCCATATCTTACAACTTCGTTCCAAAACCCGCACGCAGTCATGGCTGAAGCCAAAACAACCCAAGACTATCTCCAACTCTTCATCCTCTGGCTCCTCTCCACCATCGCCGTCCGAGCCATCGTCACCAAACTCCGCCGCAAGCCCCGCCGTCCGCCGGGCCCACGCTCCCTCCCCGTCATCGGCCACCTCCACCTCATCTCCGCCCTGCCCCACCAAACCTTCCACGCGCTCTCCGCGCGCTATGGTCCCATCATTAATATCTTCCTCGGCTCCATCCCATGCGTCGTCGTTTCGCGCCCCGAGCTCGCGAAAGAGTTCCTCAAGACGCACGAGCCCAGCTTCTCGAACCGGTTCGTGAGCGCAGCGGTTCACCACCTGTCTTATGGGTGCAAGGGGTTCCTCTTCGCGCCCTACGGAAGCTACTGGAGGTTCCTGAAGAAGATCTGCATGTCGGAGCTTCTCGGTGCCCGCACCCTCGACCAGTTCCGCCATGTGAGGGAGCAAGAGACCATGAGGTTTGTTCTAATGTGTCCCTGTTTGATATTGATACTAGTAGATACTTTATCTATTCATATCTACAAAAGTATAAAGTATTATACAATTATATTTGAGACATAAAAGGATGTATAATATAAAAATTGTTGATGTTAGGTAACAATAAACAAATTCAGCAACACATGAATAAGAAAGACATGCAAACAAAATGAATGATTTTTAATCTTAGTCATCATAAAAAAAAATAGTTTTTATCCTTAAAAATATGAAGTTATTATTATTATTTTTTTATGTAACACTCGTTACTTTTTGTGTTTAATTAAAAGTTACGTATACTATCTGATGTCTTCATTATTATGTTAATACATGATACATCTATATTTTTTTTTTCAAGATTCATAAAATAATATTATTTATTTATATTAAATTGAATGTTAGAAGTAAAAAGTAATGGTGTCAAATTTTAGAGGAAGGAAAATTAAATAAAAATATTTTACAATAATTAAAAACAAAATTTATTAATTTTCTATAACTAAAAATAATGATTTTAAACTTTAAATAATAATAAAAAATATTTTTATAGAATCAAAATTAAAATTTGCTCAACTTATAGAGAATAAAAATGTATTTATATCCTCTTAGAAAATATAAACATTTGAATCTAAAGAGGCATGATCCGTAGAAACAATACTATAAATCTCAAAATAAATATTTGATCCACTAGCGCATGAAGTGTTCCACTAAAATCCACTAACATCATTGTTCCATTTTCTAACAAGGATTCTGCGCGTGTTGAGGGCGAAAGGGGAGGCGCGTGAGGCCGTTGACGTTAGCGGGGAGTTGATGACTTTAACGAACAGCGTAATATCGAGGATGGTTTTGAGTCGAACGTGTTGCGAGAGCGATGGTGACGTGGAGGATGTGAGGAAGATGGTGGAGGACACTGCTGAGCTGGCGGGGAAGTTCAACGTGGCGGATTTTGTGTGGTTTTGCAAGGGGTTGGACTTGCAAGGGATGAAGAAGAGGCTTGTGGAGATTTTGGAGAGGTTTGATGGCATGATGGAGAGGGTGATGAGGGAGCATGAGGAGGAGAGGGAGAGAAGGAAGGAAAGAGGGGAAGGGGAGAAGGTTAGGGATTTGCTTGATATTTTGTTGGAGATTCATGAGGATGAGAGCAGGGAGATGAAGATGAGTAGAGAGAATGTCAAGGCTTTTATCTTGGTAAGCAACTCTATTTTAACTTTCATTATATTCTATTTAGGTTATGTTTGATTTGGCGTTGAATCACGTTCAACGCCAAAGCTCTTTTTCACAAAAATTACGTTCGACGTACATTGGAATGCATGATTCGTGTAAAACACACACACACTTAGAGTGTGTTTGCATTGCTGTTAGAACTGTCATAGCATGAAGCCCGATGCATCTCCACTGTAGAAGTAACGAAGAGTATGCTTCTGCAAACGGAGGTTGGACTTGCCGAAACGGCAATCCAAACATGCACTTAGTATGCTTGATAGTTTCACTTCAAAACTGATTCACTTAGAAAGAGATAAGAAAAAAAAAATTATGTATGATTGGTGATATAATGTGATATAAGAAAGAGATAGAGAGAAATAATTAATGTTAATTGAATATTTAAAAAATTGGTGTGTCTAAAAATTATTGCTCTTTTAACTTCCATTATACTCTATTTATCATGGTTAGCAAAGTTAAAATATGATGCTTGATATTTTAATTTTCATTACTCTATTTATTTTGTTCAACTTCAGCTAGATTGTGTGTTTGGGTTCACTACTCATAAACAACTCTTGTTTGGAATTGTTTTGGATGCTTTGCATCAGTTCTTATAGTTCATTTGTACAAACATTGGGAAGGGAGAAAAGAGGAAGAGTTTTGCTGAGTAAAGAAATAATTAATCAGAATCCTAGTTGCATAATTTTAAATTACAGTCTGGATCTGTAATTAATTGATCGAAGTCATAATATTGTTATTTTTAAAGTCTGCGTGGGTTCATCACAATCATATTGCAAAAAGCACCGACCACATTTTTTTAAAATTTTAATAAAAACAACATTATCACAAGACTAACGGGTTAAATATAGTAAAAAGGACTAGTTTATCACAATATGGTGAACAAGGTTCGAATCTCTACTAGGAGAAGTGTCTATTCAACCATGTCTCAAACAAAATTATTTTCAAAAGAGAAGACTTGTGAAAAAAAAAAAACATGATCACAACAATTTGAATATGTAGAAAGAGAAAGCATACAAAATGAGAATTGTTATTATAAGAAATAAGAAAAATAAACATAACTTAGACTATATTTGAATGGTTAAAATTAAAAGATAAATGTATGTGATTTTCTTAAATAATCACGTGACTACTAATTAACTTAATTTTTATCCTGACCATTCATATAAAATTGTGTTACTCAAATTATAAAAGAAATGCTAACAGAACATTCTTTTTAACATTTTTTTTCTAACACTCTTTTTAGTTTTTACTATTGACTGAAATTTATTAAAAATTACAAATAGTAACTTCTAAATTAGAAGAGAGAGACATTAAATAAGAGATAAGACCTATTAAAATTTGTGAATTTTAATAAATATAAGTCAATAATAGAGAGAGTTAGAAAAAGAGTGTTATAACATCTCTCCAAATTATAATTATCAGATTCTTACGACCTAGAATTGTTCACACAGTATATATAAGCAGATACTTGAGCTTTTCTATTGCATTCTATTCATTACAGCTGGATATATTATTATCTGGATATAAGATCTCTTTCTTTAACTTGTATGAAATGTTTTGTGTGATTGCATTGACTTCCTTCCCTTCACACAATTAACTTTCTCCATGGTGGACCAACATATATAATAATATATATATATATTATATAAGTGTCTCTTTCTCTCCTAATACTTATATAGACAAATTATTTTATGCCACTAGCCATGCCCGAGACCGGATGGAAAGGAAGGAGATCAGTCCAATCAAAATCTTTTCTTAAGAGTAACCTAACTTGTATGGATGATTAATCTAATTTTAAAACATGGTATACATGCAGGACATATGTATGGCAGGAACATATATAATTATATTATATGGATTAATTATACAAGTGTGTCCCTTTCTCTCTGTATATAGACAAATTATTTTATGCCAGCAGCTATGCCCGAGACCGTATGCAATGAAGGAGCACCCAATTAACTTGTTTTTCTTGAAAGTAACCTAACTTGTAGTATTAATTATTAATCTAATTTTAAAACCAGAAAATAAGTTATATACTAATTATATAAAATAGTTTTACAACCATTATTCAATTGCAAACTAATTGTAATTTTTATTGATTAATAATATAAAATTATTTTATACTACTATGCATGAACTATTAAACTCTTTTGAAACATGGTATACATGCAGGACATATTTATGGCAGGAACCGACACGTCAGCTATAACCATTGAGTGGGCCCTAGCTGAATTAATCAACAACCCACATGTGATGGAGAAAGCAAGAGAAGAGATCGATTCAGTGACAGAAAACAATAGACTAATACAAGAGTCAGATCTTGCCAACCTTCCATACCTGCAAGCCATAGTGAAAGAAACCCTAAGGCTTCACCCCACAGCGCCACTCTTAGGGAGAGAAGCATCAGAAAATTGCAACGTTTGTGGCTATGACATTCCAGCAAAGTCCCTAGTGTTTGTTAATCTGTGGTCTATGGGGAGGGACCCCAACCTGTGGGAGAACCCTCTTGAGTTCAGGCCAGAGAGGTTTATGGATGAAGAGAAAATTGATGTGAGGGGACAGCATTTCCAACTGATGCCATTTGGGACTGGGAGAAGGGTGTGTCCTGGTGCATCACTTGCACTTCAGGTTGTGCCCTCTAACATTGCTGCTATGATTCAGTGCTTTGAATGGAAGGTTGATGGTGGGACTGTTAGCATGGAAGAGAAACCAGCCATGACACTTCCAAGGGCTCATCCTTTGGTTTGTGTCCCTGTGCCTCGCTTGTCCCTTTCATTCTAGTGAACAGGGGATTGAAAAGAGAAGTGCTAGGAACACATTCTATAACACATTCTTTCAAACACGTACAGGAGATTGAGCAAATGGTAGAATGTGTGTAGTGTATAATATGCTCTCTATCTCGTCACCAATACTCCAATAGAGCAGGTTTCACTTTTTATAAAAAAAAAAAAAGGAAATTGAAGGTGATCATATTTTTATCAAAAAGATATAAACTTATCATTGTTTGGGTTAGTAAATAATATTTATTCAGATGTTTCTTCAATTATAAAATACTCCCTCCGTCCTAAATTGATTGCAGTTTAGCCTTTGAAAAAATTTCAAATTGACTGATGTTCTCACTTTTTAATGAGATATTCAAACATCTATTCCAAATTTACCATCTAATAATATTGTTGTCTTCAAAGACTTAATAATACATTTATTGAAATAAAAAAGAGAATAAGAATATTTTAGTAAAATTGTTCCTTAATAAATACTATTTTCTTGAAATACTTGCTTTCTTAATTTGTGTGAAAAAATCTTAAACATCAGTCATTGTTAGACGCAGGGAATACCATCTTAATTTTGATATACTAAAATAATCATTTTTCTTAATTCTCTTTCTATTGCTCATTTTTGTATGGGAAAATAAAAAACAGGTTTGATTAATCTTTTAGTCCTTATGATTGTATCAATTGTTTGTTTTAGTCCATATATTTAAAAACTAGATAAATACCCATTTTGGTCCCTGAAAGTGTGTGGCGTTGACAGATTGGTACCTGAAAGGTAAAAAATTCGAATTTAGTTTCCGAATGTGCAAAAAGTGCAACAAATTAGTCATGTAGTTAACTCATCTCCGTTAATTTTAACGGATGCACCTATGTGACACCTCTGGTGATGACGTGCTAGCTGACTGTTACCACATGTTATCCACGTGGCCGTCACGTGTCTAAAAGTTGACTTTTCACTTTAGTCTCTGAACTTAACAACTTGCTATCATTTTAGTCCATGAACTTAACCACTTACTGACATTTTGGTCCATGAACTTAACCACGTACTGTCATTTTGGTCCCTGAAAGCACATTCAAGTTTAATTATTAAGTTCCATGTTGCATGTAAATTATTAGCATAAACATTACCATATTCTCTCACTTCCATTCTTTATCCCTCATATTTTTCACCTTCCTCTTACCAATTCTGCCATTTAAATTATGAATGATCACGTAGTAGTAGTTGTAACGACCCGCCTTCGTTACATAACTATCAACAAGGGATTTCATTTTATTCAATTTAAAAAAAAAATCAAACTTTCATTAGTTTATTTATGAAAATACCGTATAAACTTTTCTCAATTTCAAAGCCAACATAGATACAATTCAAAACTTAAAACAAAAACCACATGTACATACTTCTCTTACAAGGTAACCACATAAAAATCCTATGCTGGTTCATTCTATACAAAAGACTAAATAAAGGAATGAAGGAAGAGATTGCATTTTCAATCCCATGCTCACTCCATCTAATAAACCTCCAAGAGGAAGAATCCACCTGGAAAGCCATCTGCTCCCTCGAACACGACGTCCGAGATCATCACAGGCACAAACCACAAGTGCAAACAATGCAAGGGTAAGCTTACCAAACAAAACTATGCATATAAGAACATAAGTAAATTTCCAAATTATTAAGGAATAAAAAGAGAACCAAACTTTGTATACTTCAATATAATACTATACATAATAACTGAAAACTCTACACAAAACTTAGTTCATAAACTTATATCAAAACTTAGTTCATTAATAAACACCAATAAACAACACCATCATGGTTCAACCATCTCAACTAATTCATACGACAGAGTTATAACATAAATCCTCAACATAATCAATAACAACGTAGCTCTATTACCAATTACTACAATGAATCATCATATCTAATGGATTATATCCATTCAATAAAAGTCACAATCTCAACATAATACAACCACCAACAACCATCATCACAAGGTGATGTACAACATAAATCACTAGACAACCTTAGTCAACAAGACTGACACTACTCCATGGAGTTTCAACATCACATGAGCGATCCCTCATAGGCTTCATCCCCTACAATAGTCTGTACATTCTGACCATTCAAGGAGTTCCTTGAGCTGACCCTAAGGGAAATGTGTGGTTTTATCGAAAATAGACAAGTGTTATAGTGGCTTACCTCTGTAGGTTTGCAAGACCTTACATTTATAGAAATTCATCTACTCGTCTATTCTATAGGCTCATTCCCATTAGTCACCGCGAAAATCTCCAACACTAGGTTGAGAGCCCGCCAGGTCACCCTCAACTTACGTGCCTACTCATATGTCTGTGCACCAACTATGCACACCTACGCACCAACTGTGCAAATACAACATTCAGAATATTTTTGTGCACCAACTATGTGCATCCACTGTATTCCAGCGGCAAAACATATTTGGAGTCCCTTACAGCCTGAGATACGGCACCTCCGTACCCACCATCTCCAATGGCTTGACTTAAGTATCCAAATACATCTTAACAATCCAAAATCCTTAATCACGACAACTATCCATCCACTATACACTAAAAGAGTCACTAACCTCTTGAGAAGTAGTTCTCAACACTCCAACACGCCATTCGGAGTCAAAACATAGGGGTGGTATTTGGGAAGATATCTCACTAGGTGAGACTCCCTGGTCGCATTAGTGGGCCAGATCGAGTTCTGACGTGAAACTCACCCTCCCAAGTATACCATTTTTTCTATAAAAATCTTCCCAAAAGACATAGCTAACTCCTCTTTAACATATAGGGATGGTTCCAACACATAGTTCACATATATCATCATCTCATCAACATTCCATTTCAATTTTCCAACAAAACACATACATCTCAATAATAAATAATGTTCTCAACAAAATTTTAAGCACCTCAATTAACAATATAATAATCTCAACAAATTATATCTCATTAACCATAATATACTAACCCCAACAACAAAGTCATTTTCTCATAGATAAACTTACTTGTGAGCACATCATAGAGATAAACAACATGATTACAAGATCCATCCTACAGTCAAAAGACTGTATCACACAAAACATATTTCAAATATTAAATACTCAATATTCACATCCTTGGAACTTAAAATGAAATAGAACAGGTCAATGGATATTAAATATCAACTTTCTTACAAAAATTCACACATCAATAAACAAACATCACCATTCCAATAATTTTAACCAAATTGACCAAATAAGGTCGATTTCTCTTTGGCAGTACTAAATGTGAGCTTTCACTGATTGTACCAAATAACCTCATAATTAAAAAAAAAATTATATAGAATTAAAGCTCTTGAATCCTATTTTTCAAAATGGTATCCCAATTGTAAAATAGACATCTAGAGAATTTTCTAAAATTCCTACAAGTTGACAGTACCGAATTTGACTTTCCAGTGAACATGGTTCAAAGAAATTAAATTTTCTAACACTTCCCAAACTTTTTTTGAGATGGAATTTTTACAGGATAAAGGTAACACATTGGTATTTTAAAAATGGTATCCCATGTCCTCAAATTCATTCCCATTGTTCCCAGTAAAATTTTCTCTAACAGCCTAAATTTCGGACTCCAAACAAAGCTCCAAATCCTTGTCCTGTTTCTTTTCAAAACGTTAATTTACAAAATGGACATGATAATTTTTGTAAATTATATGGTTAAAAATATTGATTTGTCTATTTTTAAATGGTACAAACACGAAAAAGAAAAGATAAGTACACAAGTGTAAAACTTGAGAAAAACTGAGACCTATTCCATTGGAACTCGAAAACAGAATAACCACTTTTTGGGTCACAGATGAACCTCGAAACGAAGTTATCTCGCCAAAGTATCAAAATGAAAGTTACTCCATTTTGTGTCTATTTTCATTCAAAACAAATTTCATGAAAAACCAACGGTTAGATCTACCGAAAATTACAAAACTGTGGGGATTGTCCAGAGCTGGACGAACCAAAATTTTCAAAAATATCGAAAATAGATTTTCTTCACTGCAGATGGGTCAGTTTCAAGGAAACTTTTGAAATAGAAATATAATGAATTTGAAATCATTACATACACCTTTAGAAAGCTTGAGATGTCTATTTTCTAACCATATAACTCATTTTTGAATACGATTTTTGTAGAATACAGAATTGCAAAACAAGGTACGATTCACGTTTTCCTGACTGGATGGTCAAATTTCAAAAATCATAACTCCTTTGATTTTCAATCTTTTTGGACATTTTTTGTGCTGAAACTGTAGCCCCGGATGTCTATTTTCATCTCCAACAAATGAAATTCAATTTCATTCATCACAACCAAAGTTTTGACAAAAACACTGCGACAACTACTAAACACACAATAATCACATAAACAAAGTAATCTATTTTATTTATATAGTTCATTAAATAACAAGATTTAAATTTAACTCCTTTTTCATACATTTATCACTTATCTCGGTGTATTTTTCTAAACTTTCTAATGATTTTCGGACTATATTCTGCAAATCTTCTTTACAAAAATTCACATAGAAGTAAATATATAAGATCTAAAAATCATTGAAACTCACTAAACATCCAACAACACATAACAATTCATTCCATTTATTAATTAACTCATTACGTAACATAATTTAAATTTAATTTCTCTTACATTTTAATTAAATCACTTATCATACATTACGAAAAAATCACGGTGTTACAATTCTCCCCAACAAAAAAAAATTTCGTCCTCGAAATTTGATTGTGATGAAACTGTTATAACACTGTTCACAACCACACAATATGTTTCCTATCCCTTAACCACAACCCTTTCGAATAGAACATCACCAGTTAACATCCTCTTTATTCCATACTATACAACTCTTGAATAAAACAAAGAAATCAATGCATTTAAGAGCATGGAAACTTTAGTCAACTTAAGACTTCCAAATCCACTTTGCCAAAGGTTTTTCTAAAACACATAGAAGAAAACTTAAATTTTTCCCAAACTTAAACACATAATTTATACTTAAATCCAATTTTCTCTTCGAACGAAATGCTCAAAACACCCCCGCAAAAGGAAACTCAAACTCCACAACAAGTTCAATATCATAAAACATCTTTTTGGCTATTTTCAAAAGATTTCAAAATACTTTTCAATATGAACAAGCCAAACTTGTAATTCACTTTAAACACATCAAAAACTAATTATATTTCACAAGAATAAAAATGACCAATAGAATATTTTGTTGAATAAAATCATCAATAGAACTAGTATTTAAATCTATACATTGCACATAATAAATATTTATTTTATAAAACTAAAATTTGTAATTTATAATAAATAAATACTTCTAAATATATAAATTATATTATAATTAAAACTTGTAATAGATATATATTTTTAAACATATAAATTATATTTTAGATTTATGATGAATAATTTTTATTGTGATATATTGTTATTATTAATTTTTGATAATTTCTTTAAAAAATATTCAAATTAAAGTTAGCGCTAAAGACTTTTTGAAAATGATAAATTGAAAAAGATAAAAAAAATTAAGTTAAATATTGTTTAGTTGATATTGAAAACGTAAGATCATATCTCAAATACATGATAGGAGTGTATTTAAATTTTGAAGATAAAAATATTATATATATTTGAAATTGGTTTCTAATATTCTGTTACAACTTGTTAAACGATTCGAATATATTACAAGAATAAGACATATATCAGATACATGGGGGTCGTTTGGTGGCCAGGATAGAATGAGATAAGATAAAATAACTATCCTATCCTATTATAATTAAGTGTTTGGTGCACCAACAAGATATGATTTGCTTATCATATTGCCTATCATATCCCGTTGGTGTAGTGTATTTCTTATCCTGAGGGGGGAGCTAGGTTAGAAAGCAACATGATAGGATAGTCTCTCTTTCCCTCCCTCCCCCTTACCATCCCCATCACCACCTTCACCATTGTCATCACCGCCACTAACCCTATCACCATCGCCATTGCCGCCGCCACCACCAATACCATCGTTACTGTCGCCATAGTCACCATCACCACCGTCATCGCCACCGTCATTACCACCACCACCACCATCGCCACCACCACCATTGCCGCCACAATCCCATTATTGTTGTTGTCACCATTGTCGCCACCACCATCATCACCACCACCACCACCATCACCGCCATTGCTGCCACCCTAACCACCATCATTGTCACCATCACTCCACATCGTTGCCACCACCATTGTCGCCATCATCCCATCATTGTTGTCGTTGTCATCACCATTAGCACCATCGTTGCCACCACCATCACTGTCATTGTCGACATCACAACCACCGCCACCAACACCATTGTCGTCATCATTCCACCACCGCCACCATCCCATCACTGTTGTCGTCATCATCGCCACTAACACCATCACCGCCGTTGCCTCCACTGCAACCACCACCACCATTGTCGTCGCCACCACCACCATTGTCGTCGCCACCATCACCTCCTAGTTATCTAGTTTGTAGCATGGCGTGCACCAAACATTAGATAGGATTAAGGCTTATCTTGCTCTTATCTTATCATGTCTCTATCCTGTCCGTATATCCTATCGCATCCTATCCTATCCTGACCACCAAGCGGACCCTTAAGGAGAGTGGATTTCATCACTTCATGAGAGATGAGAGTATTTAAATAAGAAAAAAAAAAAAAGTGAGAGACAATGAGAAGAGTAGAACAATGACAATACAAATAAACTTAGGCGTGTATATAAGGGGATTAGTCCAAATAAAAAGGCATTATAATTTAAAAGTAAAATAAAATGAATACAACAGAAAAAAATGAAGCGCACAAGAAAATGAACCCAATAGTTAAAAAATAGAAAGAGAAAATACAAATAAATTAAAAAAATTAAAGTAAATAAATCTTAAACCATACTTTTGTTTCTAAAAAGCTTTAATCATATTTTTCTTATCAAATGATATGAATCATTAACATGTCGTTATTCCAAGTGAAATTGGACTTGGTCCCATTAAACAATGTCTTAGATTCGAGCTTTATTGATAGAAAGATAAAATTGGTGGATATTTTCTACCAATGTCATGATGACAAAAAAATGTGAATTTATTACTTGACATGCAAGCAAATTTGATAAATTTGTCTAAAGATATAACCTTCCGAAACAAATTTGAGAAAAATTGACTCCTTCATCGTAGAGAATCATCAATTATATTCTCAAAATTAAGTCTTTTTTAAAAACATTTTTAATTTTTTTCTCAAATCTAAACTACTTAATTATTTATTTATTTATTTCAATAATTATTTATACTAGTATTTTAACTTGTGCAATGCACATAATAAATGTTTATTTAACACCAAAAAAAATAATAAATGTTTATTTTATATAACTAATAATAAATGGGAGTTGGATAGTATACAGAAAAAAAAATTCGAATCTTGTTGTCACTATTATATACACAGGAAAAATTATAATAAAAAATATATTTTTAACATATAATTTTTTTTTTCTGAACGGGAGGGGTTAACACTAGAGCTGTCAATTTGAGTCCGGCCCGACGGGCCGGCCCAGTCAGCCCGCAAATAAGGACAGGCCAGACTTTAAAAAAGCTGGCCTAAATAGAATCAGGCCTTTTTGGCCCGACTCGCTAGGCCTGACAGGCCAAATGACCTTAGATTGGGCTGGCTCGGCAAGTCACGGGCTGGCCCAAAAACTAATATAATAAAATAAAAATAAAAATATATATTACATAGTGGATAAAAATATGTAAAATTGTGTAATGTAATTTCATCATTATCCGTTTCAATTTTTTGCAAAATGTATAGACGTATACGTATACTGCACAAGCTACAAGCTATTGGACAATTTACTTGGTTAGCATCACATAAAAAAATATAAATATTACTACCTAGCATGAGTAATATTGCTTTAAATAAAAATATCTCTCTAAAAAAAGCTAGCATCACGTACGTAAGTGCAACACTGCAATGCAAATCTCATATTGCTTTAAAACAAATTGACATGCACCGCATCATTGTTTAAGTTATGAATATAAATATAATAAAAAAATATCATACAAATCATAAAATTGCATACTACTGGTTAATAAATGGTAATTTTTCAAAATCAAATTACAAATAATAACACACACTTTATTTATATTTTTTGGATCTAAAATTTATTTTTTATTTTTTATTATTTTTTATTTCAGGCCAATTTGGCCCGATGGCCCGGTGGCCCGATATAGGACTAGGCCAGGCCAAAAAAATAGCGGCCTAAATGTTATACGGGTCAGGCCGTGCTGGCCTAGTTAATTGATTGGCCTGCATGGATCAGACCCGGCCCGACCTATTTGACAACTCTAGTTAACACACCCAGGCTTTAACATATAAAATATATTATAATTAAATATTATAATAAATAAATATTTTTATATATAAATTAAAATTAAAATTTATGATAAATATTTTTTTTTTTTGGTGTCGCATAGAAAAAAAAAAAAAAAAAAAGGCAGCCACGCTGCGTTTTAAACAAGTTACGCTAACCCCTATCGCATCAGCACCAAGTTGTTGGTTCAACGCAGCAGGTAAAATGACCAGCTGTTGTCTGCTTGTGCTTGTGCCTTGTGCTCCATGCTTGGCAAGGATATCGGCACCATCAACGAATCAACGTCTGGAACATCTCCTGGAATCACAAAATCAGCTATGTTCTTACTTCGATTATGCGAACATAATTCTTTCTCATAAACCACCAACGAATCAAGGTCTGGAATATCTCCGGGAATCACAAATTCCTCTATGATCTCAGTTGAATCATGCGACTCATTGTTTTTGTTACGACTTTCACAATAATCTTCTTTCTTTCTCCCGTGATTGAGGATTTCTAATAAAGTGCCCAAATCTTTAAGATTAATGTGTCGTCTAGCAACTTGTTTAGTCTTGCTCCTTGGCTTTTTCACTGTCTTCATGTTCCATAAATTCTTTGTGCTATGGGGCTTTCTTGATCCCATTGCTTAATCTTGGGTTCTTGGTTTCTCTCTCTAACTTTCTAACTTGATGAGTGATAAGTTTCTTTATGAATATAATAATAGTTTATGAAAATATATAATGAGCTTTTTTTTATCTAAGGATGTTTGCAGGTTAGATTGGATCAATTTTGATAAAAAAACATTATCTAATTCAATCATTTAAATTTTGAAATTCATCATTTTATCAGTTTGGTTTAAAATTTAAATAAAATCCAATCTAATCTAAAGCAAATTGAACTAGACTAATTTTTATTTTTTTTTATTTTAGTCTTACTTTTTTTTCCTGTGAAGAAAATATAAAATAAATAATAAGTCATATAGCAAACATAATAAAAAATAATTAAAAATATCAAATATCTCATCCATAAATCATTATACAGCTAATAGTAGTATAACTCCCTTTAAATATATATAGACTACTAAAAATAGATTTCCACAACTTTATAATTATATTTATGTACCTTTACTTAAATAATTATTAGAGTAAAATATTTTACACTAATAATGCATATAAATTAAACTGATATTTTTAAAATATATTATATTAATTTTTACATATATGAATCAAATATCAATTAATTTCACATTAACGAAAGATTTTAAAAGTATAATCATATAATGAAAATTTCTAATACAATAATAAACTTTATGATAAAACTATTCAATAAAAAATTATTGAATAATATGAAATTATTTTGATTATATAATTATAAATTCATATTTTATTATAAAAATAGATTTAATATTTAAAATATATAAATATTAATATTTTTATTCATTAATTAAAAATATTATTTTAAAATGCAGAGAATATAGTTTTTTTTCTCGTATCTAGTAACTAACAATCCAAGATGAATTTTTATTATAACCAGTTTGATTTTAAAAAAATAGTAAATAGTCGCAATATGAAAACTTTTTACACTAAATTGTTACGTATGATAAGTTTGTTGACTTTTCATAATAATTGATTTAAAAATCATATTTGTCATAATTTTTTATTCGTTAATAGTATAATTTTTTTATACTAAAATTACATAAATATTAAACTATTAAAAATGTCATTTTTATTTTGAATTTGAGTTTAGTTTTGGTCAATGTAAATATTTTTACAAGTTAATTAATAAAAAAATAATGTTAAGAATGGCTTCTAAAATAATTATTATAAAAATGAACAAACTTACAATGTGTAATGATGTTAAAACGAACCAACCTGTCCAGACTTATGTATCAACCTGTCTTAAATAGGGTGCAACGGGTTAACCCACAAACAAAATTGAGTTGAAAAACACAACCCATCCTATTTAGAGGTAGGTTAATGGGCTGATTTGTTAAAAGATAGAATGATAGGTTGCTTGGTTAAACTACCAAGACCCACTAAAAAAATATTAAAAAAAATAAAAAAAATGTAATTGTATGACATTTTAAAAATATTTTACTTGGTTACGCGTGAATGGTGTGAAATTTTTCCAGCTTAACCATAAGTCTGGAGTTCGAGCCCTGGTAAACAACTACGTTAATACTCAAAGGGAGAGCTTTGTCGCCTATAATGCTTGTACAAGAAAAGCTACATCAAATGCTTCAACGACAATTTTTGTTAATCAATGCATCTTTATTTTAAGCAACTTACATAAACAACCACATTGTAGATGTTCTTGATATATTTAAATTAAATTCTTTAAATTATATTAACAATTATAAAAATATTTCTTTATTTTATTTTAATTTTTTTAAAATAATTATGCAATAAAAATATCTTTTATTAATCTCACTAATTTTTATATAAATTTAAAAAAAAAAATTACCCCTTCTTCTCTTTTCCTTTCTAATCGCATCCTTCACCGTCTTTCCCTCTTCACCATCTCCATTTTCACCATTTCATGACAATTTGTTCAATCATTCAATTCTAACTATGCACATTAACAACAACACCACCCCTTTGTGGATTCGATTCGATTCACCTTAATTCACACTTGTGCGCAAAATAATAATAATAATAATAATAGTAATAATATGAATATGGTGACGGTGAATCTGGGAATGCTTCATTACTTATTGGACCACATATACGGCGCGTTGGTGGGGCGGCACGAAGTTGGAGATGCTGGAGAAGATGATATGGCAGCTGTTCCCCAAAGTGGCGGGCCAGAATTGGGCCCCCACTCTGGTCCGGCCCATTTGGAAAACCGTTTGGGAGACCGGAACGGCTTCTTTGAGAGAAGGGGTGTTCAGAACCCCCTGCGATGACCAATTGCTCGCTGCATTGCCCCCTGAGAGCCACACTGCGAGGGTCGCGTTCCTCGTGCCGAAATGTGTGGCCCCTTATAAGATGGCATGCGTGCTTCATCTCGCAGGTACCTTAAACCATAAACCGTATAAGTTGTTTGGGACTATTAAGTCCATTTTGTCTTGTGGCGACCAAGGAAATGGAGAACTCACTCCTATGCTTTACCATTTTTTAGATGGAGACGAATGTTTTTGTGCGATCGTCAGAGATGGAATAGAATGACTACCGTTGTATTTTTGAGTTTTGGAGAGTATTACAAAAGGCAAAGTCTCACATTGCCTAGGATAGCTTTGTCTCACTAGTTTATATATCCTTTGTGTTAATAACTTTCAAAGAGGCTAGTAAGAGGTGGAAGCCTCGCGCGTATGAGTTTGGGCCTAGTGGGCTTTTCGTAGTGCAAATCTGTCGATTTGCCCCCCTTTTGCGCGTGCGAGGATGGGCTTTGCACTGATTAATAAAATTATTTATTATTTTTCGGTTTAAGTTTATTTGAATTTAAGGCTTACCGGAAAATCATGTTTTTATGTTACCATTTTATGAAGTTGTGTGGTTACGAAAAAATAAGGGATTTTATTTTATGATCATTTTAAATATACGATCGTATCTGTTTATTACCGTTTTAAATATCTGATCGTATATTTTATTTGACTGTTTATTTATTAACGTTTTATTCTTTGGTTCTATAAATACCCATTTGTGCTACACATTTGAGACACTCTCACTCTTTCTTCTTCTTTTCTCTGTTCCTGGGTTTCAATTCATGCTTGCCAATTCTGTTACCTCAGTGTATTCTGAGAGGTTCCTGTTGTATCCTGGGGGGCTTGCGCGGTGATCTGCGGATAAGTCCTTTAGGGCGGTGCTTTTGCACGCCTCAGGAAGTGTGTTTTGTTAACAATGGCTACAATCTAAAGAACTTATGGTTGATAAAAACAAAACCATAGCTGTTAACACACCGCAACCTTCTTCTCCGGTCAACAACAATGTTGGTTCAATCCCCGCAAACTATGCAAAGTCGTTGTCGGACGTCTCAAAGATTGAAGTGTTCGCTAGACAGAACTTCCGCCGATGGCAGGAGCGTGTGTCAACCTTGTTGGACATGCATGGAGTAGTTTTTGCTCTTACCACTCCGAAGCCAAAATCCACTGCACCTGCTAAACAGATTAATGACTGGACCCAGACCAATAAGGTATGTCGTCACACTTTGCTTAGTGCGCTATCTAACGATCTATTCAATGTTTATTGTTCCTATAAGGAGGCCAAAGAGATATGGGATTCTATTCTCCAGAAGTACACTGCCGAAGATGTTGTCAGACAAAGGTTCATTATTGGCAACTACTACCGCTGGGAAATGATCGAAGGCAAGGATATCAAGGTTCAGATCAATGAATACCACAAGCTGATTGAAGATCTAAAAGCAGAAAACATCAACCTTCCAAATGAGTTTGTATCTAATTTGCTGATTGAGAAATTGCCTACATCTTGGACTGACTACAAGCAACATTTGAAGCACAAGCACAAGCAAATGTCACTATCAGAACTGATCACGCACATCATTATTGAAGATACCAACAGAAAGGAGTGCGCTGCAGCAAGGGCAAAAGCATTATCTGCAAAGGCAAACGTGGTTTAGGACAAACTAAATAAGAAAAGGTACGAGCAGAAACCTGATCACAATAACAAAAATAAATTTAAAAATAATATCCCACATTCTTCTAACCCAACCTTCAAGAAGAAGGGAAATTGTTTTGTTTGTGGAAAGCCAGGACACTATGCACCTCAGTGCAGGTATCGCATCATGAGAAACGACAACCCTCCTAAGCCTAGGGCCAACCTGGCTGAAGGGGATGATGTTATAGCTGCGGTTGTTTCTCAAGTGAATGTGGTGACTGATGTGAGCAAATGGGTGGTAGATTATGGGGCTACCTGACATATCTGTGCAAACAGAAATGCGTTTACCTCCTACAATATTGTGGGGGATGAAGAAGAACATGTGTATCTTGGTGATTCTAGGACCACTCCGATTCTAGGAAAAGGAAAAGTTCTTCTGAAGCTCACATCTGGGAAGACTCTGGCTTTGACTGATGTGCTATATGTGCCCTCTATTAAAGTCAATTTAGTTTCTGTAGCACTTTTGGGAAAGGTTGGGGTGAAAGTGTCCTTTGAATCAGACCAAATTGTTATGACAAAGAACAATGTGTTTGTGGGTAAAGGGTATTGTGGTCAGTGACTCTTTGTACTAAATGTTTATGAAGTTATGAATAAAACTGCATCTACTTCTGCATATATGGTTAATTCTTATGATATGTGGCATGCTAGATTAGGACATGTGAATTCCTCGTATGTCATAAAATTACAACGACTAGGCCTAATCAACATACATGATAAACAAAGTAGAAAATGTGATATATGTGTTGAATCTAAATTAACAAAGAAAACATGTTTTGTTGTGCAACGTGAAATTGAACCCCTTAGCTTAATTCATTCTAATCTTGCTGATTTGAAACAAACTATGACTAGAGGAGGTAAAAGTTATTTTATAACCTTTATAGATGATTTCTCTAGATATACTAAAGTTTATTTGATTAGACATAAAGATGAAGCATTTAACATGTTTTTGTCTTATAAAGCTGAAGTGGAAAATCAGTTAAATAGAAAAATTAAAAGAATAAGATCCGATAGGGGTGGTGAGTACACTTTGTTTAATGACTTTTGTGAAACGGAAGGTATAATCCATGAGGTAACCCCACCATATTCACCTAAGTCAAATGGTGTAGCTGAGAGGAAAAATAGAACCCTTAAGGAGATGATGAATGCTCTACTTATTAGTTCCTCTGCACCTGACAACCTTTGGGGAGAAGCCCTTTTGACGGCTTGTTTCTTGCAAAATAGGGTTCCACATAAGAAAACAGGAAAAAAACATCTTATGAGTTATGGAAAGGATATACACCAAACCTAAAATATTTGACAGTGTGGGGTGCTTAGCTAAAGTGATGTTACCAGATCCTAAGAAAAGGAAAATAGGACCTAAGAATTCTTATTGCATGTTTATTGGTTATGCGGAACATAGTGCTGCCTATAGGTTTCTTGTCCTTAAGAGTAATGTGCTTGATTGCAATTCCATAGTAGAGACTAAGAATGATGAATTCTTTGAGGACTTTTTTCCCTTGATGTCTACCTATGATTCTAAACAACCTGTAGAAAGCTCTAGTGAAACTATGATTGAGGATTTGAGGAGGAGTAAGAGACAACAGAAAGAGACATCGTTTGGAGATGTGTTTTATACATATCTTGTTAAGGATGACCCGTTGAGTTTTTCAGAAGCTGTTAGTTCTTCTGATGTTAACCTTTGGAAACAAGCTATTAAGATTGAGATTGATTCTATTGTGAAAAATCATACTTGGACTTTAGTAGATTTACCATAAGGAGCAAAGCCTATTGGATGCAAGTGGATCTTTAAGAAAAAGTATAATCCTGATGGATCAATAGATAAGTAAAAGGCTAGATTGGTAGCTAAAGGGTTTACTCAAAAGGAAAACATAGATTTCTTTGATACCTTTGCGCCCGTTACCAGGATTTCCTCTATTAGAGTTTTGATAGCCTTAACGGCAATTCATAAGTTAGTCATTCACCATATGGATGTGAAGACAACTTTCTTGAATGGTGATCTAAAGGAAGAGATTTATATGACTCAACTTGAAAGGTGTGTGGTTCATGGTCATGAAAACAAAGTGTGCAAACTTTTGAAATCCCTATACGATTTAAAACAGGCACCAAAACAATGGCATGAAAAGTTTAATGATACTTCACTTGATGATGGCTTTTCTGCTAGTGATACTGATAGATGCGTGTACACAAAATCTGAGAATGGTGATTGTGTCATTATATGCCTGTATGTGGATGACATGCTGATTTTTGGTACATGCAATGATATAGTTTTGAGAACTAAATCTTTTTTGGCATCTAAATTTGATATGAAAGACATGGGTGAAGCAAGTGTAGTTTTGGGAGTTAAAAATCATAAGGAATGGAGATAGTATATTACTATCCCAAGGACATTATGTTGAGAAAATTCTAAGTAAGTTTAGATATTATGACTCTAAGTCAGTGAGTACTAGAGTTGTCAAATGGGTCAGGCTGGCTTGGCCCGGCCTGGCCTATTAGGCCAATTGGTGAAAACGGGTCGGCCAGGCCAGGCCCGAATATCTAATAGGCCATATTTTTTGTGGCCCGGCCTAGGCTGGTTGGCCCGTTAGGCTGGGCCAAATTGGCCCACTTATTTTTTTTGCTTAAATTTACACTAATTTTAAAAGGAAAAAATAATTTCGGGCCAAACAGGCCCGAAAGTGTTTAGGCCAAAAATTTATGGGTCTGGCCTGGCCCGTTTGGCCCATTAGGCTGGGCCAAATTGCCCTGATTCCTTTTAGGCCAGCTTTTTTACGGCCTGGCCCGGCCTGGCCTGACGAGTCATCGGGCCAGGCCAATTTTGACACCTCTAGTGAGTACCCCTTATGATGCTAACTCTCAATTGAAAAAAATAAAGGAGAACCAATTGATCAAACTCAATATGCCCAAATCATTGGGAGCTTACTGCATTTGATGAATTTCTCTAAACCTGATATTGCATATGCAGTAGGTAGATTGAGTAGATGCACTCATAGTCCTAATCAGGACCATTGGGATGCACTTGCGAGACTCGTGAGATACTTGAGAGGTACCATGGACTATGGTATTGAATATAGTGGATTTCTTGCTGTACTGGAAGGGTGCAATGATGCTAACTGGATCTCTAATTCAGATGAGACTCAATCCACTAGTGGTTATATGTTTACACTTGGTGGTGGTGCAATTGCATGGAGATCATCCAGACAAACTATTATAGCTAGATCAACAATGGAGTCAGAGTTTATTGCTCTAGAAATGGCTGGTAGTGAGGCTGAGTGGTTGAAAAACTTCTTAGCTAATATTCCTTTGGGAATGAAACCAACCCCATCAGTGTCTATGCATTGTGACTCTCAATCAACAATAGTTGTAGCTAAAAACAAAACTTTCAATGGAAAAAATAGACATATACAATTGAGACATAATGTGGTAAAGCAGCTGCTAAAGGATGGAATATTTTCCATAGATTATGTGAAGTCAAAAGGAAATTTAGCAGATACTTTGACAAAACCCCTGGGGAGGAACATGATATTAGAAACATCGAGGGGAATGAGACTTAAGCCAATTGAAAACAAACAAGTGATGGTAACCCAACCTTTGTGATTGGAGATCCCATGAAAAAGGTTCATATAGGTAAGAACAAGTCACTTGTCAGTTCTGCTAGCACTAAAATTGATTTTAATCAATTTTTAGTCCCTTCCTATGGTGTGAGAAAGTGCTAGATATTGCATTAATGTGAGGTTAAGCTTTATAGTTAAGCTTTATGTGATAATGAGAAAGTTTAACAACTTATAAAGTTTTTAATGAATTCCATATCCCTTATGGGCGGTGTATGATTTGCAGCATACACTTAATGAAATCACCTATATGAGTGTCAAGTGGGGCCTCTTGTATGAGATCCTGGCAAGATCTCTAGAGCACTCATGAATATTAGGCACGCGCATGGCCTAGTAGCACAACACAGCAATAACGGCAACGATTGTGGGGGTGTACTGTGATTGATAGACCGCTAATACACGTCAAGTGTTTTTGGTTCATATAGCTTGCTACACCAACTACACTGTGTGTTAAGTCTTATCAGTCTACGTCTGGTTCATATAGCTTGCTACACCAGGCCTGACGCATTACATCTCATGTAAGAACCCATGAATTCTTTTCTTCTTTCTTTTTTTTAAAAAAAAATGCTTTATTTTGCCTTTTGTAATGTGTGGGGGATTGTTGTATTTTTTAGTTTTGGAGAGTATTACAAAAGGCAAAGTCCCACATTGCCTAGGATAGCTTTGTCTCACTAGTTTATATATCATTTTGTGTTAATAGCTTTCAAAGAGGCTAGTAAGAAGTGGAAGCCTCGCGTGCATGAGTTTGGGCCTAGTGGGCCTTTCGTAGTGCAAATCCGTCGATTTGCCCCCTCGCATGTGCGAGAATGGGCTTTTTACTGTTTTTACACTGTGATTTATTTATTATTTTCGGTTTAAGTTTATTTGAATTTAAAGCTTATCCGAAAATCATGTTTTTATGTTACTATTTTATTAAGTTGTGTGGTTACGAAAAAATGAGGGATTTTATTTTATGACCGTTTTAAATATACGAGCGTATCTGTTTATGACCGTTTTAAATATACGATCGTATATTTTATTTGATCGTTTATTTATTAACATTTTATTCTTTCGTTGTATAAATACCCATTTGTACTACACGTTTGAGACACTCTCACTCTCTCTTCTTCTTTTCTCTGTTCCTGGGTTTGAATTCATGCTTGCCAGTTCTGTTGCCTCAGTGCATTCTGAGAGGTTGCTGTTGTATCCTGGGGGGCTTGCGCAATGATCCGCAGATAAGTCCTTTAGGGCAGTGCTTTTGCACTCCTCAGGAAGTGTGTTTTGTTAACAGTGGCTACAATGACAAGCGTTAAGGAAGTGGATGGGCCTGTTCAAGGAAACGAAATGTCTCATAGGTTAAGTGGGTAGATAAAAGTTGAATCCTATTAAGTCACTACTTTGAATCTCGGTCCTTTTCTTGTATATAGGGGTAGACTAGATTTTCATTTTATGATGTATCAGTTCCTTATATGTGACTCATGTAAAATGCATTTAGGATGTAAACGTGTATTCAGTTTTGTGTAATAAAATTGTTTAATGATGAAATTAAGGATATTTAAAAGAAATTCTATTATGTTTTAATGGTTTATTGTGGTTATGATGTTTTGATAATTTGAGTTTAGTTTATTAAGAAATTTATCTCACAAAAATGGCGTTTTTAAATGAATGATAAGTTAACAAGGATGATTCTTCTTTTGGAGTGAAAAGTAATAAGATTTGAAAGTTAACAAAGGAATAAATTTTCTCGTATTTTGAAGTTTACTTTACAATCAAGAATTAAATTATTTTTTCTAATAATGCAAATAAATAGAAATTCCTTAATAGTAACAAGGGGTGTTACACATATTTTCTTGGATACTTCACTTATACGTATATAAGAAGGGTTAGGAGGCGTTTGTTTCATGGAATCTTGTTGGATTCTCGGGAATGTTATTCCTAGGAATATTAGATGGGAATGACATTCCTGGGTATTTCAAGAAAAAATATGTTTGGTTAAATAGTAAAATTGGTTGGGAATGTTTTTTATATTCCTGGGAATATTTAAAATATATGTTTGGTTCACATTATTTTTTCCTAGGAATATAAATTATATTACTAAAATATCCTTTTTGTATTAAAGAAATTATTATATTTTATATCAACAACCAAATTTCGTATGCTTCTCATGAGTCCATGCGTTGTAATTACCAAATTTCAATATAAAACAAACTTATCATAGCACAACGATTATATCAGAAAAACTTGGTTTAGAACAAAGCATGGACCTCAATCATGGAGGTTATAAAGCAGTATGTGTGAATAAAATTCACACGGGTATTATTTAAGTGGGAATAAAATCATATTTACACAATAGCGGGAATAATAAAACAGTATAAAATAGTAGCTGGAATAAAATCAAGGTAGGTTGAGAGGTTATGAGGTAGTGGGTATTAATAGTGAGGGTATAATAGAATTTTTACATGGTAAATATGATTTCCAACACACAGGAATCCACATTCCCACCCTCTTTCAATGGGAATAAGAAAACTATAAAATCAAAATAAGCATGGGAATCTTATTTTCCTGGGAATAGAAAATACTCGGGAATCTTTTTCGATTACCTTCTAACAAACATGGGAATATATATTTTCATCTTCACATTCCCGTGAATCCAACACGATTCAGTGAAACAAACGCACCCTTAGTGTTAAACACCACCAAAAGCTTTAAAATGTGAGGGTTTAGAGAATAAAGTGCATTTATAATTATTGATTAGAAAATCAACGGTTGAAGATTGTAAATGCACTTTATTGCATTTATTGATTTTCTAATTAATGATTATTATTGCACTTTATCCGCTTCAGTGTGTTCCCTTCATTTTAGAGGAACCAAATCCTAAATCTTAATTATAAAGTGGATCGCTTTATTATTATTATTATTATTATTATTATTATTATTATTATTATTATTATTATTATTATTATTATTATTATTATTATTATTATGAATTTAGTTGGAATATGCTAACAATGAAAATGAGTTTTACACCATGGTTATCAAATAGAGATTCGATTTGTGAATAGCCAAACTATTTTTTGAATCGTGAATCATAAATTTTGTTGAATCGTAAGATTGAGAGACAATGAAACTACAAAAAATATATCATACATATGAGATATAGTGTTCAATGTAAAAAAATTAAACCTGAAATAAATAAAACAACTTAACCAGAAATCTTATAAATCAAAATTATTAGTTATATATGAGTTTGTGAAGCCTTTAGTTTAGGAGAACGGAAACGAAACAATTAAATAGCTAAATGGAGTACATGCATTGAATGAATGAATGAATGACAAATAAAGTATTTTAAAATGAAATTTTGCATTAGGTGAAAATTGAATAATTGTATCTAAACAAGAAAATTGAAATACAATACATTTGACTTTATTCAAACAAAATATTTTAAAAATGAAAGAAATTCAATTACAAGTCATTCAAATGTCATGTATTTCAACTTATAGGTTTGGCACAATGGTGTAAGGCTCCGCTGCGTTCATATATGGGGGAAGGATCCATGATTTAGTGGGAAAATCCGTGATCGATTCCCTCTGTGTGCAGAAATTTTTTGGGACAGCAACAACCACAATAATATGTGATATAAAGTGACATTAGTCTTTGACCCAAACCAAAACAAAATGTCATGTATTTCAATTTCTTGATTGACATTTAAAATAATAAATGGTTGAGATTTCTTCTTTATTAGTAGTTTAATATCAATTTAATATATAAGAGATTATTTACAGAAGGGATAACTTTTAAGAATTAATTGAGATAAAGTTGAAATCAAGGTGTTTATGAATAGAATGGTTGAGGTTGAGGTGCCCGAGGCACTGATATGTTTGTAAGTGGATGTATCCACTTTAAGCGGTCATGATGTTCATGACGCTAAGAGGTAAGGAGGGATGAAACCCTTATCCTCTTGTTGTACGAGAAATAGTGGATGACATTTTATGTCATTACCTTGCACGGGACGATGCACGCTACGAGGAGACGAAATTATGTGAAAAGGACATCGGTGGCAAAGATGGGTTGGAGTTAGAGAGACGGTGTTATGAATCAAAGATGGCGTTTGGCTCCATACTCGGTGGGAAGGTCCTCTAACGTCCTCTCGGAAGTACCATTGAAACCGAATGTCCTGAGAACGATGATTCTCGCGGCGTGGAAAATGTGTGAGGAATCATTGTAAGGAGTGGATGACTTACAGTTGGTATGCTGGGGAATAGTTTGTTCGGCTCAAAGGAGTCTTGGGGGAAATGGTGTCAAGTTGTGATGACCCTGACTAAGGCGAAAAGCTTGGTTAGTACGGGGGACTCACACTACTGACTTGGCATTCCCGACTAGAGCGAGGCTATAGCCAAGGTTGGTGAGAGCGATGTGCCATTTGTACCACCTGCGTCATGTACTCCCAATCGTCATCCACATAAATGCATAAGACCATTAAAACCTGAGAGGTTTAATGGCAGTGGGGCCCATAGGAATAGATGTTGTGAGATAGATATTCGTGATAGGATTATCGTGAGTGTCATCGCTAGAGTACCACACGCAGTGGTTGTATAGGTTGTTTATGACTAAAAATCCATTTATTTGTGGCGACCAAGGAGGTAGAGAATTCACTCCCATGTTTTTATTTTTTTTTAGAGAAAGATGGTTGACCATGTGCGAATGATGAAGACGGAGTGGAAAAACTATGCCAAGTGTCAATGCTGCAAATGGATATGTTCAAGGAAGAAAAGGATCCTCCCGAGAATGCCTCATGGGTTTAATGTGTATTTTGGGTTTTAATTTTCATTGAGTCACTGCTATGGGTTTCAGTCTCTTCTTCTATACATGAGGGTAGACTAGGGTTTGTTAATATGATGTATCATTTTCCTTCATGTGACTCATTTGAAAAATGTATTCGTTTTCAATGATGTAAAAGTGTATTCAATTTTGTGTGAAAGAATCGTTTAATGATGAAATTGAGGATGTTTAAAAGAAATCCTATTACGTTTTAATTGTTTACTGTAGTTATGATGTTTGATAACTCGAGTTTAGTTTATTAAGAAATTTATTTCACAAAAAGAGCGTTTTTAAATGAATGATAAGTTAACAATGATGTTTCTTCTTTTGGAGTTAAAAGCAATAAGATTTGAAAGTTAAAAAGGGAATGAATTTTCTCGTATTTTGGAATGTTACTTTACAATCAAGAATTAAATCATTTTCGCTAATAATGCAAATAAATAGAAATTCCTTAATAGTAACAAGGGGTGTTACACCTTCCACATCCCATTGTTTAGTGTTTTTTGACCAATTGTTGACTCTTTTGCAAAGATTCACCATTCATAAAAATAGAGAAGAAATTATAGGTAAATCAATATTTTTTTCTTCTTCATTATTTATTCTCTTATTAAATATTTTTACTACTTTTATTTATTTCTTAATTTTCTTCGACCATACCTTACATACCATTGTTTTTTTTTTTTTCTGATTTCATTTTTTTGTAGTTAATAAAGGTACAACCTTGATGAGGAAAATATGATGTATTAAGAAATTTTCTTAAACTATTAGATTAATTATTTGTAAACATTACTCTAAATTTTATGTTTTATAATTCTTAAATAATATATATATAGAGAGAGAGACCCATTAAAATTTTAACTCAACAATACCTTATTTAATATGATTTATTAAGAAGGTTTAATGGCTCACATTAATACTCTTTATTAATCTGATTTAACAAAATTTTACATTAATGGTTCTCTTAAACAAGATCTCAAGTTCGAGCCTTATTCGTGAAAAAAAAAAGTGATTGGAAAGAGAAATTCTACTAATAGTCAATCAAGTTTTCTAGCATAGAGTAAAATCAGTGAATATATTCGTACCAATGTCATTATTACAAAATATTTACTTGACCTGCATGCAAATTTGATAAATTTGTCTAAAGATATAACCTTACGAAACAAATTTGAGAAAAATAAACTCGTTCCTCATAAAGAATTATCAATTATATTCTCAAAATTATGTTTTTTAAAAACATTCTAATTATTTTTTCAAATCTAAACTACTTAATTTTCTATTTATTCATTTTCATAATTATTTATACTAGTATTTTAACTTATGTGTATAATGGTGGCAACAAGAATCGAATCTTATTGCCACCATTATACACACAGAAAAAATTATAATAAAATAAATACTTTTTAACATATAAAATATGTTATAATTAAAAATCATAAAATTGCATACTGGTTGATAAATGGTCATTTTTCAAAATCAAATTACAAATAATAACACACACTTGATTTATATTTTTTGGATCTAAAATTTATTTTGTATTATCTTTTATTTCAGGCCAATTTGGCCCGATGGCCCGGTGGCCCGATATAGGACTAAGCCAGACCAAAAAAATAATGGCCTAAATGTTATACGGGTCAGGCCAGACTGACCCAGTTAACTGATTGGCCTGCACGGGCCAGGTCCAGCCCGGCCTATTTGACAACTCTAGTTAACACACCCAGGCTTTAACATATAAAATATATTATAATTAAATATTATAATAAATAAATATTTTTATATATAAATTCAAATTAAAATTTATGATAAATATTTGTTTTTTTTGGTGTCGCATAGAAAAAAAAAAAAAAGCAGCCACGCTGCGTTTTAAACAAGTTACGCTAACCCCTATCGCATCAGCACCAAGTTGTTGGTTCAACGCAGCAGGTAAAATGACCAGCTGTTGTGTGCTTGTGCCTTATGCTCCATGCTTGGCAAGGATATCGGCACAGTTATCATTTTATTATATTGTGGTATAATGTTATTTTTAATTATTAATATTTTAAAAAAAAATATTAAAATTTAATTTAAAAATAAAGATGAAAAAGATAGATTATAAAGATAAAAGATTAAGAAAAATTAAGAATGCTGTCCCCTCTGTTGAAACCCAGGAACAAATCATTCATGTTCTTGGTGCTGTGCAAACCCATGAATTTCAAGAGGCTCCTTTTCTGTCAAAACCCATTAACTATAACATACGCGGAGAAAGAAAAAAAAAAAGTTGAATGAATATAATCTCAGATTCTCATTTATTTTCTCTTGAATGACGTAGCAAGTATATTTTACAGTATCTAAAACGTAAAATACAGAAAGTTGGAGTAAAGGTCTAGCAGACAGGTACATTCGTAAAAAAATCGGAAAAAAAATTGCTGTCACGGACCATCAACGAATCGACATCTGGAACATCTCCTGGAATCACAAAATCAGCTATGTTCTTACTTCGATTATACGAACATAATTCTGTCTCATAAACCACCAACGAATCAAGGTCTGGAATATCTCCGGGAATCACAAATTCCTCTATGATCTCAGTTGAATCATGCGGCTCATTGTTTTTGTTACGACTTTCACAATTTGTTTCAGATATAACCTTCTGAAACAAATTTGAGAAAAATTGACTCCTTCATCGTAGAGAATCATCAATTATATTCTCAAAATTAAGTCTTTTTTAAAAACATTTTTAATTTTTTTCTCAAATCTAAACTACTTAATTATTTATTTATTTATTTCAATAATTATTTATACTAGTATTTTAACTTGTGCAATGCACATAATAAATGTTTATTTAACACCAAAAAAAATAATAAATGTTTATTTTATATAACTAATAATAAATGGGAGTTGGATAGTATACAGAAAAAAAAATTCGAATCTTGTTGTCACTATTATATACACAGGAAAAATTATAATAAAAAATATATTTTTAACATATAATTTTTTTTTTCTGAACGGGAGGGGTTAACACTAGAGCTGTCAATTTGAGTCCGGCCCGACGGGCCGGCCCAGTCAGCCCGCAAATAAGGACAGGCTAGACTTTAAAAAAGCTGGCCTAAATAGAATCAGGCCTTTTTGGCCCGACTCGCTAGGCCTGACGGGCCAAATGACCTTAGATTGGGCTGGCTCGGCAAGTCACGGGCTGGCCCAAAAACTAATATAATAAAATAAAAATATATATTACATAGTGGATAAAAATATATAAAATTGTGTAATGTAATTTCATCATTATCCGTTTCAATTTTTTGCAAAATGTATAGACGTATACGTATACTGCACAAGCTACAAGCTATTGGACAATTTACTTGGTTAGCATCACATAAAAAAATATAAATATTACTACCTAGCATGAGTAATATTGCTTTAAATAAAAATATCTCTCTAAAAAAAGCTAGCATCACGTACGTAAGTGCAACACTGCAATGCAAATCTCATATTGCTTTAAAACAAATTGACATGCACCGCATCATTGTTTAAGTTATGAATATAAATATAATAAACAAATATCATACAAATCATAAAATTGCATACTGGTTAATAAATGGTAATTTTTCAAAATCAAATTACAAATAATAACACACACTTTATTTATATTTTTTGGATCTAAAATTTATTTTTTATTTTTTATTTCAGGCCAATTTGGCCCGATGGCCCGGTGGCCCGATATAGGGCTAGGCCAGGCCAAAAAAATAGCGGCCTAAATGTTATACGGGTTAGGCCGTGCTGGCCTAGTTAATTGATTGGCCTGCATGGACCAGACCCGGCCCGACCTATTTGACAACTCTAGTTAACACACTCAGGCTTTAACATATAAAATATATTATAATTAAATATTATAATAAATAAATATTTTTATATATAAATTAAAATTAAAATTTATGATAAATATTTTTTTTTTTGGTGTCGCATAGAAAAAAAAAAAAAAAAAAAGGCAGCCACGCTGCGTTTTAAACAAGTTAAGCTAACCCCTATTGCATCAGCACCAAGTTGTTGGTTCAACGCAGCAGGTAAAATGACCAGCTGTTGTCTGCTTGTGCTTGTGCCTTGTGCTCCATGCTTGGCAAGGATATCGGCACAGTTATCATTATTATATTGTAGTATAATGTTATTTTTAATTACTAATATTTTTAAAAAATATTAAAATTTAATTTAAAAATAAAGATGAAAAAGATAGATTATAAAGATAAAAGATTAAGAAAAATTAAGAATGCGCTCCCCTTCTGTTGAAAACCAGGAACAAATCATTCACGTTCTTGGTGCTGTGCAAACCCATGAATTCCAAGAGGCTCCTTTCCTGTCAAAACCCATTAAATATAACATACGCGGAGAAAAAAGAAAAAGTTGAGAATGAATATTATCTCATTTATTTTCTCTTGAATGACGTAGCAAGTATTTTACAGTATCTAAAAAGTAAAATACAGAAAGTGGGAGTAAAGGTCTAGCAGACGGGTACATTCGTAAAAAAATCGGAAAAAAAATTGCTGTCACGGACCATCAACGAATCAACGTCTGGAACATCTCCTGGAATCACAAAATCAGCTATGTTCTTACTTCGATTATGCGAACATAATTCTTTCTCATAAACCACCAACGAATCAAGGTCTGGAATATCTCCGGGAATCACAAATTCCTCTATGATCTCAGTTGAATCATGCGACTCATTGTTTTTGTTACGACTTTCACAATAATCTTCTTTCTTTCTCCCGTGATTGAGGATTTCTAATAAAGTTCCCAAATCTTTAAGATTAATGTGTCGTCTAGCAACTTGTTTAGTCTTGCTCCTAGGCTTTTTCACTGTCTTCATGTTCCATAAATTCTTTGTGCTATGGGGCTTTCTTGATCCCATTGCTTAATCTTGGGTTCTTGGTTTCTTGGTTTCTCTTTCTAACTTGATGAGTGATAAGTTTTTTTTTTTTTATGAATATAATAATAGTTTATGAAAATATATAATGAGTTTTTTTTTATCTAAGGATCTTTGCAGATTAGATTGGAGCAATTTTGGTAAAAAAATATTATCTAATTCAATCATTTCAATTTTAAAATTCATCATTTTATCAGTTTGGCTTAAAATTTAAATAAAATTCAATCCAATCTAATCTAATCTAAAGCAAATTGAACTGGACCAATTTTTATATTTTTATTTTAGTCTTACTTTTTTTTCCTGTGAAGAAAATATAAAACAAATAATAAGTCATATAGCAAACATAATAAAAAATAATTAAAAATATCAAATATCTCATTCATAAATCATTATACAGCTAATAGTAGTATAACCCCCTTTAAATATAGACTACTAAAAATAGATTTTCACAACTTTATAATTATATTTATGTGCCTTTACTTAAATAATTATTAGAGTAAAATATTCTACACTAATAATGCATATAAATTAAACTGATATTTTTAAAATATATTATATTAATTTTTACATATATCAATAAAATATAAATTAATTTCACATTAACGAAAGATTTTAAAAGTATAATCATATAATGAAAAATTCTAATACAATAATAAACTTTATGATAAAACTATTCAATAAAAAATTATTGAATAATATGAAATGATTTTGATTATATCATTATAAATTCATATTTTATTATAAAAAACAGATTTAATATTTAAAATATATAAATATTAATATTTTATTCATTAATTAAAAATATTATTTTAAAGGGAGCTGCTAATATCCACCCTAGTTGGTGCGCATTAGCATTCAACACCAAAAATTTTGGACTTAAAAACCTATTGGTTCTTTTGTTTCTCAAAATTTAATTAAAGGATATTATTGTACTTTATCATTTAATTTTTAAAATAAAAAATTGAGGAGAAAGTTTGAAGATATTACAAAATGGAAACATACATAAAAAAAGGTATTAATACGAAAAATAAAAGAAAAAAGGTAGTTAAGCTAAAATAGTGGAGAAAATCGTGGGAAAAAAAGGGAGGAGCGAGAAAAAAAGATTTTTTATTTTTTAAATTAAATGATAAAGTACAATAATGTCTTTTAATTAAATTTTGATAAACAAAAGAACTAATGGGTTTTTAAGTCCAAAATTTTTGGTGTTAAATGATAATGCACACCAACTATGGTGGATATTAGCAGCCCCCTATTTTAAAATGCAGAGAATATAGTTTTTTTTTTCTTGTATCTAGTAACTAACAATCCAAGATGAATTTTTATTATAACCAGTTTGATTTAAAAAAAACAGTAAATAGTCGCAATATGAAAACTTTTTACACTAAATTGTTACGTAGGATAAGTTTGTTGACTTTTCATAATAATTGATTTAAAAATCATATTTGTCATAATTTTTTATTCGTTAACCGTATAATTTTTTTATACTAAAATTACATAAATATTAAACTATTAAAAATGTCATTTTTATTTTGAATTTGAGTTTAGTTTTGGTCAATGTAAATATTTTTACAAGTTAATTAATAAAAAAAATAATGTTAAGAATGGCTTCTAAAATAATTATTATAAAAATGAACAAACTTACAATGTGTAATGGTGTTAAAATGAACCAACCTGTCTAGACTTGTGTATCAACCTGTCTTAAATAGGGTGCAATGGGTTAACCTAGAGGTGTCAAAGTGAGCCGAACTCGGTGAGCCAACCCGGCTCACCACGGGTTCGGGCCGGACCGGGTTGGAAAAATGAAAATTTTTGTGATATTGGCAAAATTGTAACCTGGCCCACTTAACCCGCGGGTCAGGTGGGTTCAAGCCGGGTTGGTATTTTCATGGCTCACCCGGGTTGGCTCGGCCCGTTTAACGCTCAACCCGTGGTGGGCCAACCCGTGTGGGCCGGGTTGGCCCGTTTTGACACCTCTAGGTTAACCCATAGACAAAATTGAGTTGAAAAATACAACCCATCCTGTTTAGAGGTAGGTTAGTGGGCTGACTTGTTAAAAGATAGAACGATAGGTTGCTTGGTTGAACTACCAAGACCCACTAAAAAATATTAAAAAAGTAAATAAAAATGTGATTGTATGGCATTGTAAAAATATTTTACATGGTTACGCATGAATCAACTAGTGTGAGATTGTTCCAGCTTAACCATAAAATCTCAAGTTTAAGTCTTGGTATACAGCTGCATTAATACTCAGAGGGATAACTTTGTCACGTATATTGCTTGTATAAGAAAAGCCATGTCAAATGTTTCAACGACAATTTTTGTTAAACAATGCATCTTTATTTTAAGCAACTCACATAATTAACCACGTTGTAGATGCTCTTTGTATATTTAAATTAAATTCTTTAAATTATATTAACAATTATAAAAATATTTCTATATTTTATTTTAATTTTTTAAAAATAATTATACATTAAAAATATATTTTTATTAATCTCACTAATTTTTATATAAATTTTAAAAATAAAAATAAAATAATTTTTATAATTATTTCATAAAAAAAAACACAAAAAAAAAGGAATTATTTCCCTCCCTGCTGTTAACAATGGGCGCTGGTTCACCTGGGCTCCACCCATAGTTTGAGTTTTCAGTGGACAGTAGGTATCCGGTTTCTCTGTCTCTCTCATATCCATATTTGGATTTCCTCATATTCCCTCAAAATCCTTCTCCCTTCCATTGATCCCTTCTTCACCATCCTTCATAGTCTTTCCCTCTTCACTATCTCCATTTCCACCGTTTCATGACAATTTGTTCAATCATTCAATTCTAACTCTGCATATTAATAATTAATAATTAATAACATCCCTTTGTGTTGAATCTTGATACTCACACACCTTGGTTCAATGGTGACGGTGAATCTGGGAATGCTTCATTACTTATTGGACCACATATACGGCGCGTTGATGCACCGCAGCAGAATAAGCACTCCCTTCTTCTCGCGAGGGTGGGGCGGCACGAAGCTGGAGATGCTGGAGAAGATGATAGGGCAGCTGTTCCCCGAAGTGGTGGGCCAGAATTGGGCCCCCACTCTGGTCCGGCCCATCTGGAAAACCGTCTGGGAGACCGGAACCGCTTCTTTGAGAGAAGGGGTGTTCAGAACGCCCTGTGATGACCAATTGCTCGCTGCATTGCCCCCTGAGAGCCACACTGCGAGGGTCGCGTTCCTCGTGCCGAAATGCGTGGCCCCTCATAAGATGGCCTGCGTGCTTCATCTCGCAGGTACCCTAAACCATAAACCGTAACATTGTTGTTGTTGTTGTTGTACTTGTTTGACATACTATGATACTAAATTTGAAGTTGCAAGTCAGTTGAATGAATGAATTTAGACTTGATGTTTTATATTTGCTTGGCATGTATATGAAACTTTGGTCTTTAACTGAGCTGAATGGTGTCGTGTTATCTGTGTAGCCGACCTCACCTAGTGGAATAAGGTTTTGTTGTTGTTGTTGTATTGGGATTGGATATGTATCTGATACCGATTCTCTTGAATACTTCACTTATATGTATCTAGGAGGTGTTAGTGTTAAACACCACCAAAAGCTTTCTAAAGTGAGGGTTGCAGTTTAGAGAATAAAGTGCACTTATAAGTATTGATTAGAAAATCAACGGTTGAAAATTTTGAGAATATCAAATTCCTAATAACAAAATCTAAAGTTAATTACAATATCAATAATTGATTTTCTAATTAATGGTTATTATTGCAGTTTATCCTCTAAAGTACATTCCCTTCATTTTAGAAGAATCAAATCCTAAATCCTAATTTTAAAGTGGATCACGTTGTTATTATTATGACTAACAATGTAAATGAGTGTTACACCAATGTTATCAAATCGAGATTCAAATTGTGAATCGCCAAGCTAGTTTTTGAATAGTGAATCATAATTTGTGTTTAATTGTAAGATTGAAAGACAGTGAAACTACTAAAAATATATCATACAGATGATGTATAGTGTTCAATGTAAAAAATTTAAACCTGAAATAAATAAAACAACTTAATCAGAAATCTTATAAAACAAAATTATTAGTTGTATTTGAGTTTGTGAAGCCTTTATTTTAGGAGAATGGAAATGAAGCAATTAGATAGCTGAATGGAGTACATGCATTGAATGAATGAATGACAAATAAAGTAGTGAAATAATCAAATAGGGGAAGTTTAAGTGTTTCTTCAATTCCTTTTCATTTAACAATTTAAGCTTATATGACCTTTTAAAAAAAAAATTCATGAGAATTGGTGAAAGAAAAGTTAAAAAAAAAAAGAATTGTTGAATTGTGTGATTCGTATCAATGATACGAAATTGCATAGATTCATTCATATATCGTAAGATAGGAGATCATTTAAGATTCATCCTATGATAATCAGTAGGTAGCTGAATTGTATCGAATCGTAAGATTCGAATCGTGAATCACAAGATTTTGAGAACTATGTTTTACACTATTATCGAATCATGGATTGCCATGTAATTGGAAGTTGTTGACTTTTGTATAATTTCTTTAAGTCATATGTAGGGTGATACGTAATTGGTTGACAGTATAAAACCTTTAGACTGTTGCTAATGAGTGTGAGACATAGAAGCCTAGTTTGTTGTGAACTGGACAGGGAAGGTGTAGTCTTTAGGAGGAAATGAGAGTGATATTATTTTTGTTTTTGGGCAATATACCACTATGATGACAACAATTTATAATTTCTATTTTGTTTTCAGTGATGTCCAAGAAATGTACTCAAAGTTTGAATTTGCAAAATTGCAATTATATATTTGTGTGTTTTATAAATTTTGTATACATTTGTATGTATCGTGCATTATTGTATTTTATTATATATTTTAAGGATAGTTGTATTATTGTATTAGATTTATATAGTATCCAATGTGTTTATTGTATCTATGAATCATAGGTGCCAAGTCAGGTTTTGGTGTATTGGGACATACAAATTTGGTTTGAAAGGCCCAATCTTGAATTTAGAGCAGCGGTGTATTGGTTGCCATGTCTACATGTAGTTAGTTCCTCTGTTGGGGTTCTGATTTTCTGGACAATTGGACCATGTCTGGATATCTAACGGTAAGTGGAATGAGTTGAATGGAATGAAACAGATCTCATTCAATTGTTTCGATATTTGTATGATGGATAGGAAAAAAAAGACTGGTTTCATCCCATACCTGCTGAATTGGAAGGGAAGAAAAATAGGGCTATAGGATGAAATGAATTGGAATGCATTCCATTAGGTTCTATTCTATTTCATCTAAATTTAAATAATCCAAACAGTAGAACCTAGTATCACTACAGTCTCCTTCAATTCATCCCTTGTTATCAATCAAAATTATGCTTAGGATTAAGATATAATCAGCTGCTACTCTTTTTTTAAGTTGCAAGGAGCAAAGAGAGATGGGAGGTGCACAGTTCTAATCTCATCCACTTGGTGACTGGGTAGACAAAATGGGAAAAAAAAAAGGTGAGAGAATTATAAACAATATCCTTCATCTAATTTGTTTTTGTTGAAAAAAAATGGCAGGAAAGGAATGTGTTTTGAGTTCACTTAGGGACTATTTGGTTCAGAGGAGGGTTGGGGAGGGAAGGGGAGGGATTTTGATTAGACATACTGTTTGGTTAAGAGGAGAGGGGAGGGATTTAATGGAGGCAGGGGAGGTAGCCCTTTTCTTGTTTGGTTCACAAGGGGAGGGGAGGGATTTTATAAAAATTAACTTACGTTTGTACCTTTATAATTTTAAATTTCAAAACATAAGTAGAGATATTTTAGTTATTATACTTAAAATGTTTTAAATCCCCTCCCCTCCAATATTGGAGGGGAGCTAAAATTGGATGAGGAGTGATTTTACTCCCCTCCATTCCCCTCCCTTCCCTTCCTAAAAATTGAACCAATCAACAAAAGCTTTTAAAAGTCCCTCCCCTCCCCTTCATTTCCCCCAACAAACACTATGTTAGTTTTCTTGTTTAGGTTGCGTAAGAGTTGAAACCACTAGTTTGATAACATATGTGGGTGAAACAGTGTTGTCAAAAAACGGTTATGGCGGCGCCATAACGGGATGGTGTGGCAGTTGCGGCGGGCACCGCCATCCGTTATCCGCTTTATTGAGAAATATGACGGCTTCCGCCATTTCGACCGTGGCGCCCGCTATGGTGGTTGCACCGTGGCGCCCGCTATGGTGGTTGCACCGTGGCGGTTTACGGCTCTCATGGAGGATATAGCCCTTTTTTTTTTTTTTCTTCTCGGGTTTTCGGGCTTGGGTTGGCCCATTACGCACCAAAGCTCTTTCTTTCTTCTGGTTTATGAACCCTTTCTTTCTTCATTGTGAAAGTTTTGAAATTGAGAAGAGAACCTAGGTCTTTTGTGCGAACCCTAGAGAGAAGGAGAACCTGAGAGTCCAGCGACCCATCTCCGTCCGGCGACGCTCCTCCCTCCAGTGACGCTCCTCCGGCGATGCACCTCCGGCGACGCTCGAGTCTCGCCCATAGTTGAGGTTTTTTTTGTCTTTTTTTTTTTTTTTCTCCTCTGGTATTCTGTTCATCAGTTGTTCTTGTTGGTGCTCTGTTTTTCAGAAATTACAGAATTTAAAACTCTCCTCTTTTTAGAAGTTCTCTGTTTTTTTTTTTGTTTTAATTTCAGAATTTCTCTGTTGTTGGTATTCTGTCCTGAGGTTTGCTTATAAAACCTTGTCCCCCCAATTATTTTCACTTATAGGATTGACTCTTTGTTAGTTGCTATTGTCTATTGATCCTTTTTGTTGGTGTTTTTATTAATTATGTTTATGACTTTATGTGATGACAATCATGAAATTATGAATGTTATGAATTTTAGTTTGTCATTTTGCTGTTTTTAATATGTATGTCATTTTTGCTGTTTTTTTTCTTCAGTTTTTATATATATAATTTTTTTTTTTTATGTCCACCATGGCTTCTGCCATAAACCGCCATGCCATCCGCCATGTGTATATGGCGCATAAAGGTGCTCACCGCCATACGCTGTAAAACTCTATTGATAACCTTGGGGTGAAATTGCAGATGTGATTTTCAACCTGTACATGGTTTGTTTCATTTTGAGCTTAATATTTGATAGAAATAGCAAAGGATGGAAGAAGCATGGTTGAGTGGTGACTACTCTCATTTAAAGGAAATTTGTCTCTAAAGATCGTACTCTCATTTAAAGGAAATTTGTCCCTAAAGATCGTACTCTCATTTAAAGGAAATTTGTCTCTAAAGATCGAATAAGGCTACATCCACATTTAAATTTTAGTAGGTTAAGATCACAATGCACTTTAAATTAAATCAATGATGGGATACATCTTTACTTATTTACTTTAGAGAAAACTCACTTAAAGGAGCCTTAACCCTTATTTTAACATTCTGTTTTGCCCTCTGCTTCTCTGAACAAATAATAGCAATCTATATTTAACCTATTATTTCTGTACCTCCATTTTTCCGTGTCTTATAATACTCCTCACAAAGCCCAGCTTATCATGCAATTAATGTTAATCTGATGAATTTCTTTTAGTAGGGTTTTAAATTACGGTTGTGGTTTCTTTAGTTGTTGATACTGGGTTGATGTGGGCCAATGCGATTTACAAATTGCAATCACCCTGTGATACAGTTGCAGCAGCCACTGCCATCATATGCTATTAAAACCCTTTTTATTTGCAATAGATTAATCTGATTTAGGAAGCTAAATTAAATGCATACTGGCTCTTATCCAGCAAAGGCATTTTGTCATACAATTTTACACTTGGGAAAAATATTCAACAATCATGAGTTTGGGAAATACTATGTTTTCTGGAATTACAGGAAAACTATGAATGACCCATTCTGTTGTTTTTGCTGTTATAGCTTTTGGATTTATGTGATTGATCGTTTGAGAACTACCTTCACACAAAGCCAAAAGATTAAGCTTCTCTCCAGGTGTGATTATGTCTTTTGCATTTCGTCATTTGGTTTAAGGGTTTTTTTTTTCCCCTGTTTATCTGCAGGAACTGGGGATCACACATTTGAAAGGAGATTGCGTCTTGGTGGACCATTGTTAAAGGAAAATATTGCAACCATGGTACTTGAGAGGTCAGGTCAAATTCTGTACTTATTTTGAAACCAAAAGCAGTTTTTTTCTCCCTTTTCTTTTCAACTATTCATTTAATATAAGCTATTTATCCATGATATACTTGCAAATACAGTCCCTTCTATGGACAAAGACGTCCAATGCTGCAGCGTGGTGCAAAACTTTTGTGTGTTAGTGACTTGCTTCTGTTAGGAAGAGCAACCATTGAAGAGGCGCGCAGTCTCTTACACTGGATGGACTCTGAGGCAGGTTTTGGCAAGATGGGGGTTTGTGGACTTAGTATGGGTAAGACACATTTTAAATTCATGTTGGAACTCCAAATATTTGATTATGCTGCAGTACTTTTCTATTATAATATACCATGAGAATTAAACTAGTGTTATTGCTTGAACTAAAGTCTCAATTTGGACTATTAGATGTAAAAAATCCTGTGATCACCGAACCGATCACCCTATCAGTGGGATAAGTGGATAACCAAACAAATTATCTTTTAACTTTTAGAACCATGTGGCTTCTCTGATTATATAACTATATTTATATATTATTAATAAATTCAGGAGGAGTACACGCTGCAATGGTTGGATCACTTCACCCTACACCTGTTGCAACCTTCCCTTTTCTGTCCCCACATTCTGCTGTTGTGGCATTCTGTGAGGGGATTTTGAAGCATGGTACTGCGTGGGAGGCACTGAGAGGGGATCTTGCAGCTCAGAAGGCTGCAATGACTCTTGAGGAAGTGAGAGAGCGGCTACGAAATGTATTATCTCTAACAGATGTGACACGCTTTCCAATTCCCAAAATCCCCAATGCTGTTATTTTTGTTGCTGCCACTGTAAGCTCCAGATCTCATTATCACCTTGTGAATATGCATTAACTCATACTATGAAATTTGCTTCAGATACTTGTTTGTTTGCATTACTTTTCCATTTTGGTGGTTGTTTGGACACTTGTGATGATTTGTTGTCAAATGTATATCCCCAAGTAGGGGTGGGCAAAAAAACTATTACGAACCAAACTAAACTATTTTCAAACTGGAAAGGGTAGAATTAAATATACAGAGAAGTTGTGCATCATTATGCAAAGAACAATTTTGAAGGTACAAACTACCTAACACATGACAGTTTGAAAAGGCTCAGCACGTCATTATCAGTTGTAGTAAAATTGACACAATCGAGATGCAGACTTTTTAATGCAGGCAAATACATAGATTTTGGAAGTACCATCACATACAGGTCATACACTAATCAAAGCTTAAGTGATGTCAATGACTCATGGCAAAAGATTAAAGGGAGGGAATCTAAAGTGGGTGTGCCGATTAATCTATATGCACTGTCAACTGCTGAACATCATATTTCATGACCATATCTAGGACTTCAGCCTCATTCAGACTCATAATAGCAAGATTAAGTAGGGAATGAGACTGATCTCGACTAGACAGAATCCGAGGGAGATTTATTTCAGGAAATTTGCGTCTTGGATTCTATCTAGTCGAGATCACTCTTACTCCCTACTTAATCTTGTTATTATGAGTCCAAATGAGGCTGAAGTCCTAGATATGGTCATGAAATATGCTGTTTCACGATGTCCAACAATTGACATTGCATATAGATTTAACCAACACACCCACTTTTGATTCTCTCTCTAATCCTTTGTTGTGAGTCATTGGCATCCCTTAAGCTTTAAATAAGCTCAAACACACTCTTAATCCCCTGTCCCCTTTTCCTTCTCTTGTGGATGTTTGAAAGTATTTATGATGTGAAAAGAAGGTTTTGGGTACCTAGCCCTAAACCATTATTAACATTGGCTGCAGGATGATGGATACATCCCAAAACACTCAGTCCTTGAACTTCAGAAAGCCTGGCCAGGTTCTGAGGTGAGATGGGTCACAGGTGGCCATGTCTCTTCCTTCCTTCTTCACCATGGAGAATTCAGAAGGGCTATTGTTGATGGCCTTAATAGATTACCGTGGAAGGAGTCTCCATTGTGACAGGGACATTGCTCAGGTAGAACTGTAGAAGAGATTGTTTTGCACAGGAAGAAGATATTGTTTTTCCAATTGTATCTGATACTTGTTGCCTCTGTTGTTCACCTAACATGCTGGATGATTCCTGTGGCCAATCCCCAAAAGAAAAAAAATAAAAGAGGGGGTTGTATAAATGTAAATCAGTTATATTCATGTTGTCATCAACAAATGTACATTAAAGCTTGAATAATCTCTAAGCTAATTAGTTTTTTTCCCCCCCTTTTCACATATGTGAATATATCTGAAAATATTATCTACAGGGAAAACTAAAAAAGGCAGCAGATTAATTTTTATGGATGGCGTTTTTTACAAATTATCACATGCATGAATTTTATGCTTTTGCTGATGACATATCTCTTACTGAAAGTATTGATCCACGACAATGTTAGGCACTTGACAGAATTCCCCCATTGTTCAAGATGTTGTCGTTGTAGTCTTAATAGTTAGTATGTTAAATCACTTTCATCAGTTCTTGAACTGTACATGAAACAGTACTGGGTTTCTAATTATGTCTGTTTGATAATGTCTGGATGCGACGTTTGAAATGCATTTAACAGAATGAAAGATATGGTTCAAAACAGTGCTGGTTTAGCTGATAAAAGTATGCAAGCACTAGAGTGATGTAGTTTCGCCTATACTAATTTTGTAAATTAGATTAGAAAAAAAAAGAGGCAATGCAAAGTTATAAATTCCTCGTGTACGCTTAACATACAGAAATTATACACTTGTTGATTTTCTTCCCTAATTTGAAATTGATTTAAACGAAACTAAAAAAAAACATAAATAAAAATAAAAAGTTGGAATGTAGCACAAATTATAGAACTAGGTAGTGTGTCACCCAATTAATTGTGTTTCTCTCTAATAAAAAAATTGTGTTTCTCTTAAAAAGAAAAGTTGAGTCATAGATTTTTTAAAATGTAACTTAAAAAAAATTAATGAAAAAATCTGAGAAAAAAGAGTTTTTGAAGAAGTTAATTTTAGGACCTTGTATGTCTACTTCTCTTTTTACTTCTTTATTTCAAATCTTAAGATATAAAAGCACGATATATCCAAAGAATTTTAATTTAAAAACTTTTAAGCTTGCAAATTATAAAATTAACAAATAAGTTTAAATTTAAAACTCTTATTTTTTTTAATTATCGAAAGTACAAGATTATTCTAGCTTAACCAATAGTTTAAATTTCGAATTTTGGATATGCAACACGAACTTTGTCATCTATAGTGATTTTATTTGGCTCAAATAAGATTACCTCTTACAAAGGATATTCATGACCTTTAAAAAAAATCTTATTTTTAACTTACCTTACAATTTTAAGTTCTAAAAAAGTCAAGTTAAACACTATCTAAATCAAAGCAAAATATAAACGCGATAACATGAACTATTTTTATAAATTTGTGTTCCATAGTTATCATCTATTATTCATTTGTTTAATATAAACAACTTCTGTGTACTTGTTCAAATTGGATTAGGAGTAAAATATAAAGGGAAAGAGATAAGAACAGAAATAATAATTGAAATAAAAGAGAAATATAGTGAAATAGGTGTGTTATTTAAATGGATAGAAATAAAAAGAAAAGAAGTTGAATATATATATATTTGATGAGTGAAAGATAAAAGTGAAAATAAATAAATATACTATATAAAAAATATTTTTATATTAATTAAAATATTTTTATAAAAAATATTTATTATATATTATTTATTTATTTTATAAAAATTGTTTAATTTTTTAGAAATTTAAACAAAAAAAGAAAAAAAATACATTATTTCCCTCCAATTCATGTCAATTTAGGGGAGAGGCTTTTTCTTATCAGTCCTATGAAAATATTTTCCTCTTTCGCATTTCTCCTCTTAAACAAATAATAAAAAAATTAGTATTTATAGTTTACCCAGCTTCGGCCCAAAAATAAAGCAATTAAAATTTGAGCTTTAGGTCCATCAACAAAAAGTTATTTACTATTAATGTTTTAAAGTAAAAAAGGTTACATATGTTGGCTAAAAGATTTCACATATCACTCTTTTATTTAAAGTAAAAAATGTCTATCTTAATTTTTACTTTAGGTCTCACTTTTTGTTCTATTTTATTTCTACAATATAAAACAAAAGATAAATATTAACGTTAATCATAAAAGGACTCATGCTATATGCTTTCGGTCCGAAGCAGATGGGTTTTCTTTCTTCTAGCGGTTTGCAGTCTTCTAGAAGCCATTCTATTAAACAAACCGTAGAATATGACATGCATTAACCATCGAAAACTTGCACTTGATTAAACAAAAGTTTTGTGCTAAATTTCAAGTGTCAAATCTTGGCTTCCCTTCCCACGTTACGCACAATCCTCCACCACATAATAATAACTAAAAAAAAAAAGTGAAATAGAATGAGAACACTCAGCTTAAGAGGAGCATCTGATTCGGTGTCTTCTTTTTTAGACATTTTTATCTTAATACAATAATACACAGAATAAACGAGTAAAGGAAACGACTTTGGTATGTATGTCACTCCGAATCATTTGAAAAATTGACTCAGACTCCCAAAACTGCATGTTAGTCCATATTTAAATATGCACATAATTTTTGTTTGAGAAGTGTGTTGCTAGTTGCTACTGCGTGTTAGTTACTAAATAAAAATTAAAGAACGATCTATACTTGGAAGTCATTGCAATGTAGGGCTTTTTTTTTTTGGGTGTACTGTAATGTAGGGGTCTGCCTCTACTTAAATATGTACAATGTTTTTGCTTGGTTTTTGTTTTAAACTTCCGTATATCCTTTGTAAAATGTCAAATTATACACACACCAGAAGAGAGAACGTATAAAAGAGTGTGAAAGTGAAGAAAGGAGCATTAAAAAAGTACAAGGTTTTAAAAAATGATTTGCGATTATGATTTGGGCCGTAACGTCAAGATTTTTTAAGTGTTTGTAACTGAGTTGCATCAGTCACATTTATCTATAATTTCTTGCGATATTAACAAACTCAACAAAATCGCAACCGTGACCGATATTTAAAACCTTGAAAAAGTATGATGTAAAATATTCATATCTATAAATCCACACCCAACCCGCTTTGTAAAGCCAAATAACCATAACATCCTCCAACCCAAAAGTTGGGTTGAAATAGTCAAGTTCATCTTATGCTACCTTCACTCCCAAGAAAACAGAACCTGGTAGCGGTGAAAGTATGTATATCATTGGATTAAATCTATGGAATTTCTCATCCTTCCCACTACCAAAATTCCCAAGACTAGCTAACATTATGTTAAAGACGAATAAAGATGGGAGAATAACGTTCTAAAGCATCTTTTGAAGGGTCACTTACTCCACAAGCTTTCTATGATGCTTTCTCCTTTTCTTTGGGCTCAACATAGCTTTAATTGTTTGAGCTTCTTTATTATTGACTAACTGTCTTTCCCAATATATATCTGTGTCTTCTTCAACCCAATTGATATAGATCAAGTGAAATTACTAGAATACACATATCTCATATATAAGGTAACAACGTTTGCAAAACAAGATACATGGGGGCAAAGTGGTCTTTAACTAGAAAATTTGTCATTTTGGAAAGTTATGGAAGAAAGACAAGAGAATCGATGAAAGTAGGCAGCGATTATGTGCTAGTCTACCTCGATTTTATTCTAAAAGACTATCTTTGTCCTCTCAAGTGGGCCTTTACAAAAAAAAATTGTGGAATTTTTACGAGTGACTTTTCTTATCTCTACTTTAATTATCAAAGCGTTTACATGAAGCACATAATTGTGGAATGTTCCTCTAGTAAAGTTAGAAAGCACATTGATATTATTTGCTCAATCAACATTTTCTTCTTTAACGAGTTGCTGTTAATTTTTATATATGCATAAATAAATATTCTATTTTTAATTAAAGAATACCGGGAATAATATATTTTTAATCAAAGAATACCGGGAATAATATATTTTTAATCAATGAAACTGGCTTTTATAAAAGTAACCTTTGATGGAGGCTCAATGCTGCACCCAAGATAAATGCACAAAAGGAAACTACAAAGAAGCTAAGGAGACTGAAAGTTAACCTCGAACCGTGTTTGGCACAAAGATCGTTAATCCAATGTGCTAAAGTGTCTTGAAATTGATACAATTCTTATGACATGGAAAGGAAAAAAATCATTTCATATTGATATAGCGTTTGAGTTAGCATTTATAATCTCGATTAAATTTTATTTTGATTTTATAAATAAAATTGAGTTTGAAATAAAATAATTGAAGTTTAGAAACTTTTATGTCAAAAATAAGTTTATAATAAAATTTAATATAAAATTTTCAACTCAATATAAAAGTAACATTTCTTTTTTAATTTCACTCAAACTTACATTTAAGACTAAACTAATTATTATCATGCATGTTTGGTAAAAGACTAAAGATAGAAAAATAGTCACTTATTTTTTAAAAGCTCTTTCAAAATGTTAATTTGTGGTTTTCAGTTCACTTTAGAGGTTAAAACATTCCCAAAACATGCTTTTAGTGTTGGACGTAAAGGTTCGTAACAAAAAAGAAAACTGAAAGACTTCGAATATATTTTCGGTCTATAATAAAAATATGATTTTTTTATTTAATCTTTATTTAAATTTCATTTATTTTAAGTCATTATAAATTACAAAAACATATGTTTGAAATTAAAATAGAGATCAGTTTCAAAAAAATCATCAGAACACGAGAAACCAAAAGCATATCTGAACCAAAATTAAAATGCAGAGTGAATTAGCAACAAAGAAAGTGAGGTTCACTAATGATTCGGACCTGCAACCACCTTTCATCATGTCAGTGCCATATAAAAAAGGTCACAAAACTTGAGTCTCACATTTCTATTTTTTGAGTCAGTCCAATTACACTATATCTCTGTCACTGCAATACCATTATCAAGGAACCAGGTTCCAAACATAGCAGTAGCTTAAACCAAGCCTCCAAACCCAAAAAAAAAAAAAGAAAGAAAAATAATTACACTATTTTTGTCTTTCTTTAATTTTCATGTGCTTGAGGCAACAACAATTGCTAGAAGAAGCTTGTGCTAGTTTTCAGTTTCACTCTTCATATGTGAAAGAGACAACATAGAAGTTGCAACCTTAAAGATCAATAATATTTCATATTTTCAGTCACCACAAGACACATGAACGTAGAGGTTGAGCACCACCAAGAAGAAATTTGAAGGGTGAAAACTTTCCAAAGTTGTTCAAACTATGAGTTCTTCTCAAGCAGCACCAAAGGGAAACCAAGAAGACTACAAATTGAAGGACACAAAGCCAGAACTTGGAGAAAGATGGCCACATGGAGGGCAACGTGGAGGGAGTGGTTGGATCTACAGTGAGAGAGCCACAAGCACCTATGACTTGGTGGAACAAATGTTCTACCTCTATGTCCGTGTTGTGAAGGCCAAGGATCTTCCACCAAACCCTGTCACCAGCAATGTTGATCCTTATGTTGAGGTGAAGGTTGGGAACTACAAGGGGAAAACAAGGCACTTTGAGAAGAAGAACAGCCCTGAGTGGAAGCAGGTTTTTGCATTCTCAAAGGAGAAGATCCAGTCCTCAGTTGTGGAGGTTTTTGTGAGGGACAAAGAGATGGTGGCTAGAGATGATTACATTGGGAAAGTGGAGTTTGACATGCATGAAGTGCCAACAAGGGTGCCCCCAGATAGCCCCTTGGCTCCTCAGTGGTATAGGCTTGAGAATCTGAGAGGGGAAGCAAGGAGTAGAGGGGAGATCATGCTTGCTGTTTGGATGGGGACACAAGCTGATGAAGCATTTCCTGAGGCTTGGCATTCAGATTCTGCTTCAGTTAAGGGAGAGGGGGTTTATAACATAAGGTCAAAGGTTTATGTTAACCCAAAACTGTGGTATCTGAGGGTTAATGTGATTGAGGCTCAAGATGTGGAGCCAAATGACAAAAGCCAGCCACCCCAGGTTTTTGTGAAGGGTCAAGTTGGACAGCAAGTGCTCAAGACTAAGCTGTGTCCAACAAAAACATCAAACCCAATGTGGAATGAGGATTTGGTGTTTGTGGCAGCAGAACCTTTTGAGGAGAAGCTTGTGCTCACAGTGGAGAACAAGGCCTCCCCTGGGAAGGATGAGGTTGTGGCCAGAATAAGCTTGCCACTGAACAAGTTTGAGGTGCGTTTGGATCGCCGAGCAGTGCACTCACACTGGTACAAACTTGAGAGGTTTGGCTTTGGTGTGTTGGAGGGTGACAGGAGGAATGAGACAAAATTCTCAAGCAGGATTCACCTGAGGGTGTGTCTTGAGGGTGCTTATCATGTTCTTGATGAGTCCACAATGTATATTAGTGACACAAGGCCAACTGCTAGACAGCTTTGGAAGCAGCCAATTGGGATTCTTGAAGTGGGGATATTGAGTGCTCAAGGGCTCCAATCCATGAAGACAAACAATGGTAAAGGATCAACAGATGCTTATTGTGTGGCCAAGTATGGTCAGAAGTGGGTGAGAACTAGGACAATCACTGAGAGCTTTAATCCAAAGTGGAATGAGCAATACACATGGGAAGTGTATGACCCTTGCACAGTCATAACTTTTGGGGTCTTTGACAACTGCCATTTGGGTGGTGGTGGTGGAGGGCAACCTCAAGGAAGTGGAGCCAAAGTTGACTCCAAAATTGGCAAGGTGAGGATTCGTTTGTCAACCTTGGAAATGGATAGGATCTACACTAATTCATACCCTCTACTTGTTCTCAAAACCTCTGGATTGAAGAAGATGGGGGAACTTCAATTGGCCATTCGTTTCACATGTCTCTCCATGGCTCACATAATCTACCTTTATGGACACCCTTTGTTGCCAAAAATGCATTACCTACATCCTTTCACTGTGAACCAGTTGGACAGTTTGAGGTACCAGGCTATGAACATTGTGGCAGTTAGGCTTGGGAGGGCAGAACCACCCCTGAGGAAAGAGGTTGTGGAGTACATGCTAGATGTGGACTCTCACATATGGAGCATGAGAAGAAGCAAAGCCAATTTCTTCAGAATTGTGTCACTTTTTTCAGGTGCAATATCCATGAGCAGGTGGCTTGGTGAGGTGCAACAGTGGAAGAATCCAGTGACCACAATTCTAGTGCATGTCCTCTTTTTCATCTTGATATGCTACCCTGAGCTTATCCTCCCCACCATGTTCCTCTACATGTTTCTCATTGGAATATGGAACTTTAGGTTCAGGTCAAGGCACCCTCCACACATGGACACTAAACTTTCTTGGGCAGAAGCAGCACACCCAGATGAACTTGATGAGGAGTTTGACACTTTCCCCACCTCAAAGGCTCAGGATGTGATCAGAATGAGGTATGATAGGCTCAGGAGTGTGGCTGGGAGAATACAAACTGTGATTGGAGACATTGCAACTCAGGGTGAGAGGTTTCATGCATTGCTCAGTTGGAGAGACCCAAGAGCCACAAGCTTATTTGTGATTTTCTGCCTCATTGCTGCTGTGGCATTGTATGTGACACCCTTCAAGGTTGTGGCTTCAGTTGCTGGCATTTTCTGGCTCAGGCACCCCAGGTTCAGAAGCAAGCTACCCTCAGTGCCTAGTAACTTCTTCAAGAGGTTGCCATCTCGTGCTGATAGTATGCTTTGAAGCTCCAAAATGAATCATATCATAGATAGATAAGATGTGATTATGCTTTTTTGTGTTACTGCATTGCTGATTTTTATACTTTCTGGTTAGTACACAGTTACCATTTGTTTTCATCTTGCCATCAAATTTTTAATTCTTGTGTTATATGGAACTGTCCTTGACAATAAAGCTAATTATCAATCCGCAACATTTTTCTTCTAATATTGATTCTGTGTTAGTGATACATGTTATGATTGATAAACTCAGCAGTTAGTGTTGTTAACTTCATACGTGGATCAAATCCTCTGATCTGTTGAGGTAATTACTCAAAACCAGAAACCCATTTCTATGTCATGAAGACACAGATATATGTGTACAACACTAATATGTCGGAGAGATTTTTATATTAATTAGATTACCTAATTTTTGTACATTAGTGTTCACTGGTACATTTATGTAGTATTTGATATAATGGAATGAAAGTGAATTGAGATAAAAGTTTTGAATTAAAGTAGAGTGTAAAAATATGAATCCCACCTATTTTTACTGTTTATTTCACTCCTTTTTCATTCTCTTTCATCGCAAACAAATATAGTATTAATGAACAAATATGGTGAGTTTATACATGACTCTACGTGGCCCATAAAGCATTTTTTTGGGGTCCAGAAATGGCCCATAACTGATTACTTACTTGGGCCAGAGTCATGCTATTCCACTAATTCCTACATGTAAATGGTTGCATCCCGTGGATAGAGTGTCTTTGGATCAGGAAACTCCAAAAGAAAATAGAAAAATAAATGAATAAAGTATTAAGAGTTTATGACTCAAACTTCTTTTAACAAATACAGTGTGATAAAAATTCAACCAAAATCGAGTGAATTCGACATTTTTCTTTGAGCTGGACCAAAAAAAGGAACATTTCTCTTTGTAATAATTAGTTTAACTGCTCTACTTAATATGTTTTTTAATTTCTTTTTTTTTATAGATCTTTGTGCAGTTAGACAATAGTTGTTGGGTAGCTTTCTTTCTTTCTTTTTATTAAGGTTTAAATATGTTTTTAATCCTTGCAATTTAGCACTTTTTTGCTTTTTTTGGTTTTGGTCTCTGCAAATTATGTTTGTTTTATTTTTCGTCCTTAAAACGGTTTAAATAGCACTTTTTTTACTGTTCAAAGTGCTATCTAAACTGCTTTAAGGACGAAAAACAAAACAAATATAATTTGCAAGGACTAAAACCAAAAAAATAATTTTGCAAGGACGAAAAGCAAAAAAGCCCTCAATTGCAAGGACTAAAAAAGTATTTAAGCCTTTTATTAATGTAAATTCAACCTACTTTCACGTTTAAAATTGAGTTCACAGTCTCATTGAAAATTGCATGTTCCCTTCTAAAAATTCTTATTTTAATATGAACTAGTAATGTACCTGTGCATTTGCACGGGTCATTCCTGTTTTCTTTTTTCTTTATTTTTTTGCTGATCATGCTATTGGTAAGGATTATTCATCACCGGAAGCAATGACTAAACCCGTGAGTGCACACCAAGGTGGATATTCCCCTTCCAACATGATTTATTCCATACCCAAAGTGGCATCACCAGGATTCGAATCCCGGACCACTTGGTTAAGGGATACGAGTCGCTACCACTTGTGCCAACTAATGTTGGTTAACGAATTTTAGGTCATTCCTGTTTTCACGCATGTTTAAAATACATCTATTTATAAAATTAAATATTTTTATTGAGATAAATATGCTTAGCTAATTAAGTTTTTCAAAATGGTAGAAAGAGTGAGAGAGTATTCAAGTAGAGAATATATGTTTAGTTATAGTGTCACATAATTTCTTATTTTATTTAAAATTGTATGAAAAAATTATTATCTATAAAAATTTAAAAAGGATTTAACTTTTGTTAAATTTTCATAATTTTGTAATTTTAAAATATGAAATGATAAAATAATTTAATTCTTTTAAAACTATATTTGTAAATAAAAAATATTAATTTTATAATATTATAGTTTATAAACAATATTTTAAATAATTTAAAATATAAAAATTAATCAAATTAGATGCAAACTATTGAAATTAATATTACTTAAAATAAATTATTGTTTTAATCTCTAATAGAAAGTTTACAATTCTTTAGTTGTGATGTGTTGTTGTAGGTAATTGGTATTATCTTTGTTCCTTGAGAAGAAAATGTACTAAGTTACTAATTATTAAATTCTCCAACGTAGATATTTTTTCTCCTTAATTAGCATAATCATACAATATTAACTAATTATAGCAAAGTATATTAGTTGTAACAAATACTTAAAAGACTAATATTTTTGTTCCAAGTACTTTGATCAAATTTCCATTAAAGATTTATAATGATATTATATGTCATAAGTATATTCAAAATAACAATGTAAAATGAAATAAATTTAAAAATCAGTATTTTAATTTACAGTAAAATTATATATTTTAAAGAAAAGAATAATATAATATAAAATTATTTCAGTTTCAATTCTAGATAGTTATATTTTAGATTTAAGTCAATCATTGTATAATTATATATTAGATCAAATAAATTATAAATTAGATCAAATATTCCTATTAATATTTTGATTAATGATATTTAATTTATAAATTAATGGAATATTGTTCATATAATTCACCTTAGTTATTTAGCTTATTTATTTCTATGTCCGAAAAGTTAAAACATTTCTATTTAGATCGGGATCTACTTAGCAATTATGAAAATTAACACAAACATAGAAACACTTCTTAGTGATGTGATTATTAAAAAAAACTTACTTAGTGGTATTACCCTTTTTTTTTTTTGACAAAATATTTCAAAACTATGGTATCTATCATAAAAAAAATAAAAAAAAATAATTTATGATATTATTGATGAAGCAATTTAAAACTATTTTGTAAAAAAATAAATTTAATAAATTAATTTTAATACAAATATTATTCAACAAAATATTCATCTATGTCATAATTTAAATTATTTTATTATTTTATATGATTTCTAAGTAAAAAAATTATAGAATTTCAAAGTAAAAATAAATATTGTTGAGTTATTGATATGCAGTTGTGTTAAATACTCGTAGAAAGAGGTTTGTCGCCCATAATGGTTTGCACATAATGGTGTTGAGCCATATTGTCTCCCATGAATGATACTTGTAGTCTTTATCATAAAAAATATAAAAGTAATTTAATTTATGATATTATTGAGTAAGTAATTTAAAACTATTTTATAATAAAAATATATTTAATAAATTAATTTTAATATATTTATTAGATAATTATGTAAAAAATTAACATTATTATATAAATATAAATCAACAATTTTTTTGTATATGAAGTTATTAAACATAAAGTCAAAATATTATTTTGTAATAAATTTATTAACTAATTAGATTTAAATTAATTTTTAGTATAAAAATTTAAACCTCATAATATGAATATTATTCAGTAAAATATTTATTTATGAAATTGTTTAAAATTATTTTATACAATTTCTAAGTAAAAAAGATTTTATAGGATCTCAAAGTAAATAAAAATATTGTTGAGTATTTGGTATGCAGTTGTGTTAAATACTCGAAGAAAGAGCTTTATCTTCCATAGTGGTCTTGAGTAGGATTGTCTCCCGTGAATGATACATGTGGTCTCTACCATAAAAAAAAATTAAAACTATTTGAATTTATGATATTATTGAGTCTTTGGTATGCACTTGTATGAATGTATTAACTAATTATTAAAAATTAATTTAAAAATAACTAATTGATATTTTGTATTGAATATATTAACGATTTAAATTAATTTTTAGTATAAAAATTTAAACTTCATAATATGAATATTATTCAACAAAATATTTATTTATGAAATTGTTTAAAATTATTTTATACAATTTCTAAATAAAAAGGTTATATAGGATCTCAAAGTAAATAAAAATATTGTTGAATCTTTGGTATGTAGCTGTGTTAAATACTCGGAGAAAGAGCTTTGTCGTCCATAGTGATCTTGAGCAAGATTGTTTCCTGTGAATGATACTTGTGGTCTCTATCATAAAAAAAATTAAAACTATTTGAATTTATGATATTATTGAGTCTTTCGTATGCACTTGTGTGAATGTATTACCTAATTATTAAAAATTAATTTAAAAATAACTAATTGATATTTTGTATTAAATATATTAACTAATTAGATTTAAATTAATTTTTAGTATAAAAAACTCAACCACGTAATATAAATATTATTCAACAAAATATTTATTTATAAAATTATTTTATTTGATTTATGAGTAAAACCAATTTTACAGGATTTCAAAGTAAAAATAAATATTGTTATATGCAGTTGTGTTAAATACTTGCAAAAAGTGCTTTGTTGCCCATAATGGAGTCGAGCATGATTTTCTCCTGTCAATGATACTTGCAATCTCTATCATAAAAAAATTAAAATTAATTTAATTCATGATATTATTTTGTTAGTGATTTAAATATGTTTTGTAATAAAATATAGTTTATAAATTAATTTTAATATAGTGATTATATACTTGTATCTAAAATTTAATATTATTATATAAATATTAATCAACACAATATATGAAGTTATTAAATATATAGTCAAAATATTATTTTATAATAAATATATTAAAATTAGATTTAAATTATTTTTTAGTATATGAATTTCAATCTCATAATATGAATATTATTCAACAAAATATTTATTTATGATATTGTTTAAAATTATTTTATACAATTTGAAGTAAAAATGTTTTTTTTAATAGGATTTCAAAGTAAATAAAAATATTGTTGAGTCTCTGGTATCCAGTTGTGTTAAATACTCAAAGAAAGAGCGCTATCCATAGTGATCTTAAGCATGATTGTCTCGTGTGAATGATATTTGTAGTCTCTACCATAAAAAATAAAAATATTTTAATTTATGATATTATTGAGACTTTGGTATGCACTCTTTTGAAATACTTGAAGAAAGAGTGTTGTTGCCATAATGGTGTCGAGTATGATTGTTTCCTGTGAATGATACTTATGGTTTCTACCATAAAAAGTATTTAAACTATTTTAATATATGATATTATTGATTCTTTGATATGCATTTGTGTGAAATACTCGAAGAAAGAGCTTTTTCGCCATAATGGTCTGGAGCATGATTGTCTATAGTGAATGATATTTGTGATCTCTACCATAAAAAATTAAAACTAATTTATTTTTTGATATTAATTATAAAGTAATTCAAAACTATTTGCAATATAAAATATATTTAATAATTTAATTTTAAACATTGAGTCAAAATATTATTTTGTAATAAATATATTAACTAATTAGATTTAAATTAATTTTTAGTATAAAAAACCTGATAATATAAATATTGATCAACAGAATATTTATTTATGAAGTTGTTTAAATTTATTTTATACGATTTCTATGTAAAACTGATTTTATAGATTTCAAAGTAAAAATAAATTTAGTTAATTACAAAATATTTCAAGAAAAAAGAAATATCATGTTGACTAAATCACAATAATTTTTATTTTATGATTGTATATGTTAATATAAATTATGGAATGTAATTTTTTTTTATAAGTAAAAGACTTAAAAAGTAATATAATATAAATAAAAGAGTAGTTATTATGAAAAAATTATGTGTAAGTAAAAAAAAATAATGGTAGCAAAAAGAAGTGTAAATACAAAGAAGGAAAAAAAGTAAAAAAAAAAAAGGAAAAAGAAAGAAAGACAGAACATTAAAAAAAACAAAAAAAGCATAAAAAGAAAAAAAATGAAAAAAAGAAGCTTCAAAATAAAAATAAAAATAAAAAGAAGAAGAAAAAACATAAAAAAGAAAAAGAAAGAAACGTAAAAATAAAATAAAAGGGAAGAACGGAAAACAAAAAAATGTAAAAAGAAAAACTGAAAAAAGAAGAAAGAGAAAAAATTGAGAAAAAGAAGAAAGAGAAAAGGAAAGCAAGAGAATAAGGGTTGTTTCAAAGAAAAAATGTTGAATGGGATGGGAAAGTGTGAGATAAAAAAAAAAAACGAAAGAAAGAAACAGAAAAATAAAAAAATAAAAATCGGAAAGGAAAAGAGAGGGAGCGGGACAGCCGACAGCGGGTGCGGAAGGTGACAAGTGAGTGGGAAAATAATAGTGTGAGGAAGGGACACGTGGTCATGAGACATTGATTTTTTCATAATAGGTAAAAAACGTCAATAAGGCTATGTTCGGTTCAACATACGGAACTAATACATCACGGAACGGAAATACGATTTAAACGTTTGATATCAAAGAGTTTGAAAAGAATTAAGTTATAAATTTTTATTTTTTTAAAAATTATTTTAAACAATAAAAATTGATTATTTTATTTAAATAATTGATTTTTCTGATCAATTTAATTTATTATTTGTACATAATAATCGATTTTAAAGCTTACAGTATCAAAAAAATTGATTATTTGTGTATCATAATCAATTATTTGTACATTTTAATTGACTATTTGTGCATTATAATCGATTTTTTTATCTATTTCTCACCCATTTCTCTTAAAACAAACAACATAACATATAACTTTATTTTTACTATATTTCTTCTTTTTCAAATTATATCTCTTTTATTTCTATATACTTATTTCTCTCCTCTAAATCAAACACATCATAAGAGAGGAGCGGCGGAAATCAGGTAAAAAAATGAGCGAGAAATTAAATAAATAAGAAAGTGTCACATGTTAGTCCAGAATATTTTTTTATATTATAGTAAATAGACCATAAACTTTATTAAGACAAGAACACGTGTAAAAGTGACTCATGTAAATAAACTTCAACTTAACGGTAGAAAATTACAAAGTCAGGATTCAATAGCCATCTCATTATTCCTAGCAAGAATCAAACCTCCAATGAAAGCTTAGGAGGTACTCAAACCTGAAACAAACATTAGATTCCCACAATTAAAGGCATTCCATGAGTCAACAGCATTCAAACTTAAAAGGGCAAAACTAAAATAAACTCCAACGACTAATATATACGTCCCGATCCCGAAGAATTCCATGAATCTGCCACTACTAAAAATAATAAATGATAAAAATAAATAAATAAATAAATAATCAGGGCGAACTACTACATTGAAAAGACCTTATATCAAAAATAGTACCTTTCTAATATCGCACCTACCGCTCTTGACAACTACTTGTGAGTTACATTGATAAAGTAAAATTTGGCTGTGTGATGTTTGTGTTGTTTTTCATGCATGCCCAACAATTTCTTTGAGCATTCAAAACATATTTATTACGGAATGTTTATAGAATGCTCATGATTGATCCTTCGATTACAACTTGTCACCTATTATATTGATTAAGCAAAAAATGAGTCAAATATTTTCTTTTTACATAAATTAGTAAGTCCAATACTTGATCATTATTTCTTTTTTCTTGCAGAAGTAATTAGTTTCAATCGTTGCCTATATTGCAAAATTTTGCCTTTGGGAATGCTAACCTACGGCGAATTAATTAATTAATTATCAATTGGTAGTAAGGAATTTGACGCTTGAATCATTATTGATAACAGACAAACATTTTTATCTTTTGACCTTTACAACCCCTTTCCCAATATGTGAATGTAATCTTTATGGGGAAAAAAAAAACAACATTTTGATAAAGCTTTAGATTTTGAGCATCGAATCCTTTATCCCACACCTTAGATAGGATTAGGGAAGCTGCTATGAGAAGTTTGGTCCAATCAAAATAGGATTAATTATATTTTTAGTCATAAGTTTTTTTGAGTTTTCACTTTTAATTACTAAACAAAAGTTGACTAGTTTTAGTCATATTTTTGTCCGTCAATATTTTTAGTCCTCATTGTCAAATCTTGTTGTTAAATGATGACTTGACATTAGTTTTATTACTATTTAATTACATTTTACGAAAATTAATTTTCTAGCGGTTCAAAACCGCAAAAAAATGCTTGATGAAAGTGTTTAAAATGTATTAAACAAATTATGACGATTAAAAATTGTCAAAAATTGTTCTTTCTAGAAAAAACAAATCCAATCAACAAATGCAAATCAAATTCCAGTTAGATCACAAATCAAAATCCAATTAAAATACAAATCAAAATCCAAACCAACAAACTTAAACTCGAAATCATATCTAAAACCCACAACAAACCCAAACCCAAAATCAGATCTAATACCGACAACAAATCTAAATACAAAATCAGTTCCTCCTTCGCTTATCAATGGTGGCGTCGGAGCTTTGAACTAAAAGTTTAATCCATAAGCTTTTAGATTTATAATGAACAATTTAAATTATGATATAAAGCTATTTTAATTGTTAATATTTCCTTTTAACAAAATTATAGAAATTTAATCAAAAGATAGAGATAAAAGAAAATAGATTAAAAGGAATAGATGTTTAAGATCAAGAGTACATATCAATTATATTATATAAAAGAAAATTTTGCCACGTAGGTTGATGCCACGTGACGACACCATATTGATTCTTTTCCTGCCGAAATGAAGACGATTTTATTTTTATGATAATTTTAAATTTTAAATTGGTTAATTGATATTAATTGATAACACTAATTTAAATTCATATTCATATTCAATTTTGAACGTGATCAATATTTTAAGATATTTATTATTTAAAATTTTAAATTGTTTAATTCATATTAATTGATAACACTAATTTAAATTCATATTCATATTCAAAATTATAACAAATTAAAATAAACAAATCGTGCAATTAGATTTTTTATCTCAAAATTTTATAATGCAAATATATAATTGATAATTTAAACAATATCAATATATACATGTGTGGATGATAATAAAATTTGAACATTATCAATATTTTAAGATATTTATTATTTGAAATTTTAAATATTTTAATTCATATATTCACTTAATTATATTAAATATAGTAATTAAAATCATTACAATGAGTATATATATAATTTGATATTCTTATTAAATTAATCAATTAAATAATTAAATCTTAAATAGATTTTGATTTTATATAATTCAGTAATTAATTATTAAGTTTTATTGATTTTATTTTATAATTATGAAATACTTTTTATTATCTTGATTTTATGATTTACCATAAATGATGATATTATTATTATTATTATTATTATTATTATTATTATTATTATTATTATTATAAAAGAATGTTTTATCACGTAGGTAGGTGCTACATGACAACACCACATTCATTTATCCCCTCCAAAATACCATTAAATAATTTATTTTATTTTTAATTTATAAATATATATTTATGGTAATTAAGATGATTATTTAATTATGAAAAACTTAATTACATTAATCAATCATGACTAGAATATTCTAATTAATTAATAATATAATTATATAATCTAATTCAAATTAATTAATAGAACTAATACATATTTTGTTTCAAATTTAAAGTAAATTTAAATTTAAAAATATTGCAAGATTTATTTTAGTAGAGCAATCTTTACCATTATTTTGTTACAATTTTATAATCATGTCATTAAACTGAATAATTTAAATTAAATTTAAGTAGATCAATTTTTACCATTAATTTGTTACAATATTTATGAATATGAACTCTTCTCTCATATTTATATTTTTATTAGATACACGTGGATGTGAGACAAGTGTTGATAATTTAAATTTATAAATATTGCTAGATTTATTTTAGTAGAGCAATCTTTACCATTATTTTGTTATAATATTATAATCATGTCATTAAACTGAATAATTTAAATTAAGTTTAAGTAGATCAATCTTTACCATTAATATGTTACAATATTTATGAATATGAACTCTTTTCTCATATTTATGTTTTTATTAGATACACGTGAATGTGAAACAAATGTTGATAATGTTCATGTTTTTTTATGAATATGAACTCTTCTCCCATTTCATAATGTATTGAGGAATATTCAAAATTAAAAATAGGTTTATTTTTATCTTTTATCCTTATAGTCTATTTTATGTCTCTAGGTGCAATTTTAATCTTTCAATTTTTTCAAGTTAATTGAGTCCTTTTATTTGTGAGAATTAAGTAAATTTGATTTTTCTCAATCAATTTCCTTTTATTTAAACTTCTCATTTTTATCTAATGTCTACATAATTGAGTTGATTAAATTATAGTTAAATGTATATATATGTTGTGACAAAAAAATTGTAAAAAAAATATAACGGTGGCGGGTACAGGTATGAGGATAGTTAGATATCCACTCTCATCTCCATTAAAAAAATTCGGATAATACTTGTACCCTTATTTATACCCAGTCAAAGTCGGGTCGGATTCAGGTCGGTACCCACGAGTTCGGGGCTCTTTGTCAATTGTCATGCCTACTTGAAATTACTAAAAAAAATTTTACAATCTCTTAGTTATTAGCCTAAATAAAATACGATTAAAATATCATTATATGCATTATCTTATTTTTGTATTGATCATTAATATTTTTATTGTAATATATTGATTTATAAGTTCAATTGTCCACAAATCTTTTTTTTAATAATTAACATTAGACATTTATCTTCTTTATGATGAAAATATATTTTTTTTAAAGAAAAATTAATAATTACAAAATATATTATAAATTTTGTTATCATTAATATTTTTTATTATAATTATGTATATATTTAAATTATATATAAATGCAAATATCTTTATAAAGATAATAGTGTTCTAAAACAAAAGTTTATATAAATTAAAATGATATAAGACATGTGTAAATATAAAATTATTTAAATATATATCAATATTCATAATTATTTTTATATCTTTTACATATATATACTAACACATACATATATAAAAATAAAAAATTTAAAATTTAAAATACATTAAAAATATAAATTATAAACTCAACACCAGTGCAAGACACGGGTTATTAAGCTAGTAAAGATAAAACGATAGTTTGAAATAGTTAAAGAATTTTTTTTTTTACTAATTACGAGAGTAATGTGTGAAATACACATTTAAAGAAGAAAAATAAAATAATGAGAATGTCTAATTAAGAGAGTGATCCAAGTTGTGTGTGTATATAGAGAGAGGAGAGATCCACTTACTCTAAAAGTAAGTATAAGAGATTTACTTTTCATCCTCACCATCTATTTTCTTGAAATTCTAATGGTTGTAATGAGTAACTAATCTTAACCATTAGATTTCAAGAAAATGAATGGTGAGGATGAAGAGTAAGTCTCTTATATATGAGGAGGGATCAAATTATATCGGTGTAACTTTGATAAACTATTGAAAGGTGTAATAGTTGTTAAAGTTACTTCCAATCTCAAACATTGGTTCCCTTTTAATCTGATGGTCTATAATTAATTTTAAAACAACTCACGTGACTAGTTTCTCTCCCTGAATACATGTTCATTAGTTTTCCCGCATCACAAAGACACACTTGTTGTTTCCTTCGTCACTTCATCTTCCCACTCACTGTATCGGTACACCAAACCTTTAAACATACTATTGTAGATTTATAATGTGGGATAATAGTCGTTAAGTTTTATAACAAATTTTTAGTCCAAATTATTTACATGCTAATTGCTAAGTAATAATATTTATTAACATTGTAATAAAGTCCTTCTCCCGACGCGGTGGAGAAGGACCTCCCCAATGACGACATCTACATCGGCTCCAGAAAATACATGTGCGTCAAACCCAAACGATAAGAGGGTGGATAACATGCGAAACTAAAGTACCGGACTTGTTAGAGAACGAAAGGGTCGTGAAAGGAAGAGATGCGCGTGAAAGGATTGGAGAGAAACTAATGAACGTGTACGCAGGGGGGAGAAACTAGTCACGTGAGTAGCTTTAAAATTAATTCTAGACCATCAGATTAAAAGGGAACCAATGGTTGAGATTGGGAGTAACTTTGAAAAGTTATTCCAGAGTCAATTGATCCCCCTCTTTCATATATGTATATATATGGACAGAGATCCAAGTTGTATATATAGTCTAATTTAGGGGTGTTTATGACTCATCTTTAAAAAGTAGACAAAAAGGTTAGGCCTTATGCCTTTAAAAAAAGTCTACTATGTCTAATAAGCTAGCCTATTTATATATACAAATATAATATAATATTATTATAATATTTATTATGTTATATATATATATATATATATATATATATATATATATATATATATAATAACATAAAATGAAATTTTATTCCCAAGAATTACATTCCTAGGAATGTTATGCCTAGGAATGTTATTCCCATGAATATGTTTGTTTGATAATAGTAATTTCAAAAAAATAAAATTTATTTAATTAAAAAATAAAAAGTAAAAAAAGAAATGTGGGAGAATGAAGTGGAGATAGGTAGTTATTGTAGAAAACAACTTCTATTTTCATGGAAATCCAATATATCCATCATTCTCTATGGGAATAAGAAGCAAGATAATTGTGAGTATTTTACATTCATGGAAATCAATTATTCCTGGGGATGTTTTACAAAACTTATACCAAACCTGAGAATGTGATATTCTCAAGTCCATATTCCCAAGAATCTTGTTGGACACCTTGACACAAACGCCACCAGGCCTACTTTGGCCAATAGGCCTACTTAGGCCAATAGGCCTATCAACCTTTTTATAAGCTCTATCATAAAATAAGTTTTCAAACATGCATACAGAAAGTCAGAATTTTATGTAGGCCAACTTAAGTCTTTAAAAAAGACCTATGACAATTAAATATGATAGACTCAGGCTTTTTTTTTTCTTTTTTTTCTTTTTTAATGAAGGTTAGACTTAGGCCTACCAAAGCCTGATGTGATCTAATCTATTTAATTTCTACCCATATCTCGTCCCACTAACTTGGACCAACTCAAAGTTACTTTTGATGTGATTGACTTCAAGAAATTAGATACGTGTTTGGATTATATTTTCTATCGCCTCAACTCGGTTTAATATCATATATTCCTTTAAAATATAATTTTTTAGACTATAATTTTTTTATAGGCAAATATTAGTAATTAGTATGTTATGTTAGTGGAGTGATTTGAACCCATAACCTCATATATATTGTTTAGTCTTATTGAAATCAAACTCGAGTTCAAATAAATAACCTATCAAAAAGTTGGATCACGTTACTATCCCATGAACATCCCAACAATAGTAGATTGATTTTGGCGAGATTTCAAGTTAGAGTTATTATTATCATACACTCATTCTCTCTTCTAACTCGCTTCTACTCGATTTTATTTTTTCTCTTTTTTATTTTTCATAACATCATATTTCATATTTATTATTTTTCCTCTTTTATTTCCACACCTATACACCATAAAAATCGAGTTTACATTTATAATTTTTCTTCAAGTTAAGCACGGAGTATTACAAGTTGAAAACCTGCTTTTATGAAAGCTCAATCCGAAATGTTAGATAATTCTTTAGATCTAGCATATTACATAAACAACAAAGTTGCTAGCAGCAACGCATTACTCACCAACAATGGCAATTCCACTTGAAGTAGAAAATAATCGCCTAAATTTCCTCATTCTTGTTTTGGCACACATCATTTATACCCCAAGAAATTGGGCAACATCCCATTGCTGTTCTTGCTATGCGCCCACATTGTTGATGGTCCTGCAAATTCCAATGTTGTGGCCATCGAAGGAGCTTATGAGTGACGTAGAGTGGGGGTCGATATATAGAAGCCAAGGAGAGAAAAAAAAAAAATCAGCTATAGTAGGGGATTTTAAAATTTCACTTATTAATTACTTGTGACTAAAAAATAAAGGTGACCTCTTCAATAAATAAATAAAAATAAAGTTGACCTTCCGTAAAATCTCTCTGTCCCTTTATTATCTTCCTTCTTCCACTATGAATTCTTAAAGTGTATTTGGAAGTTACAAGGCAAAGATAAAGAAGGAAAAGGAGATATAATTTTATAATAGCTATTAATAATGTACCAAAAAAAAAAAAACTAGCTACTATATTATTTACATATTATTACCAATATATAAGGAGAATAAAAATTAGTTAATTTAAAATGATTAACAATATATATAATGAATTCTAATTTTACCATTCTTTCCTTACAAAAAATAATATAATTTATTTAATGTATTATTTTACATAAATTTGTGGAACGTAGATAAGCGTCTAGAGGTTTGGAGGTTTAGTGAAAGATTTTTTTTTTTTTGACAGAAGGTTTAGCGAAAGATCTTCACTTCCTATACAATTGATAAATTTAAACTAACTACTATACAACTGATAATTTTACAGAGGATGTAATTTTTATTGATCAAATCGTTGAATTAATATATATATTACCTTAATATTGTCAAATTATATATATAAAAAATGAACAATAAAAAGATGATAATTAAATTATTCATATTTGTACATATATTTTAAAAAGTATATATCAAATCAATTGTTATGTATATAAATCAGGTATTAAATAATTTTATATTAACATAAATTTTTGTATATATAATTTATATGATAGAAACTTTCACTCCAATAGTAGATTTTAAAATAAAATTATTCAATTGAATATTATTAAATAATGTAATATTTAGTGAAAGTTACACTAATATAATTTCATCTCTCCTCCCCCACCCCACGAAAAAAAAAAACCTTAACCAACCCCATTCCACCATTTTAAAACCCTAACTCCTCATTTTTTTTTTAAGAGTACCCCTCATATTTTAAAAACTCTTACAAAAAAAAACCTCTATAAAAACAACTTAAGCAAGATATTTAAAACACAATGGTTAGTTAAATAACAAATAATTAAGAGAAGAGAATAAAACACATTCACACACACATAGATATTATAAACACACACACACACACACAGAGATTTTTACATGTCCATCTCATTCCAGAGACTATGTCTAATTCTTGGCACGTCACCAATTCTACTATAACTTTTATAACATCACAAAATTACAAGTATTTTTTCACAAGCCTCTTCAGGATTCAATCCAAGTAGTATTTTACTTGTCTCTCTCTAAGCAATTAATCCAAAGTATTTTTTTTAAAATTATTTATGTATGTTTGTTTTTTATAATTTGAGTATTTTTATTTAAATTAAAAATACACATGTATAATACATAAAATCCTTGCCAGTTAACTATTATACGCAAAATTCAAATTAGCAAAATAAAAGAATTATAACATAATGAATATTCATTATTTTCCTTCACAATTTAGTCACAGATAAATGTCACTATTTTTTCGTATTTTATATATTTTAACAAAAGATTTTTTTTACCATTTAACTTTTACAATATGAAAAGAAAAATAATTGTTTATGTAATAGTAAAGCAATGTACATTTTGTTTATCAAGGGAGAGTAGGGTACGTAAATCGTTGAAAACTTCTTATATTTGTCTTCAATTCTTAGTGATAAAAAAAAGTGTACATTTCATTGACACCAAAAGATTTTATGATATTATAATCACTGTTCTTCAATTAATTATTAATTAATTAATTAATTATATACATTTATGGGTTAAGAAAAGCCTACATTAATAGTTCGTATTAAAATATTTATTTCAATTAGTTATGTATATTTGTTGATAATTTAAATATTTTTCTTTTAGTTTGTATTTTTAAATTCTATTCAAATTAAAAAATATATATTCATAAAATACTTTAGTTAATTATTATATGCAACAAAATCTCAAATTGCCAAATAATTAAGAAAGTATAACATAATGTATATTCATTATTTTCCCTCACAATAAGCTGTAAAAAATAAATGTTAATACTTTTGAGTATTTTACATTCTATAACAAAAATTTTACTATATTGAAAGAAGATGAATTTCTCTTGTAAAAAAAAAAGATTTTTTTTTACCATTTAACCTTTACAATATGAAAAAAAAATGATCTTAAAAAGAATCTTCAAAAATGAAAAAAAAAATGTATATATAAGCAGTTACATTCCGTTTCATAGTGAAAGCCTTTATGATATTTATTACTGTTCTCCAATTAATAGTTAATTAATTAATCATTAACTATTAATTAATTATATGTTAAGAAAGGTCTACATTAATTGTTAGTATTAAAATTTTCTTTTCCATTAATTAAATTTTCTATCTGACATCAGAAACTGCCTGTTTGCAGGCCAATTAACCATGAACCATACAATAACAGACCACCTAATTCATTTCTTCATTTATGGAAGAAAGCAAAATAAGAAAAAGATATCAAAGATCTCTCAATAAGGTATAACAAATATCAAGAAAAAAAAAAAAAAAAACATTGACTTGACCCAACAGCCTATGCATGCAACCATTGAAGACCACGTGGATAGTTCAGTTCCACTCCTCAAGTTTCCGTTTTCTTGTCTACTGAAGGTAATATTCTGACTAAATAACATTAACTTCTTATCTTTCAATAAAATTGTCTTTCCATTCTTTATCATGTACATTAACTTTTCACTTCTTGCTCTTCTATCCCAGTCAAGAATGGCTGCCACACATATTTCCAAGATTTTGTTAACAGTTTCGGACCAAATTCAACTCCAAAAGCTAGTTCCAAGTAAGAGTTATCTCCATTTACATACTTTATTTTAGTCATATATCTAATCGACGCGAAATCTTCGACATAACAATTACTTCTATTTTTAATTTGTTAATGTTTATCTATATACACACAGATGAGGAAGTCAGGGAGAGATCTCAAGAGGGTGGTACCAGAGAGAAATTAAGAGAATATTTAATTTATAATTTAAGAGAAATTAAGAAGCTACAAGGTCATACTACTATATATTTTATCTATCTAGCTAGCCAGCCATAGCTTATGGAATGTATCACTCACTGCACCACTCACTGCTGATCTTGGCGAGGGCGTGTCAGCCACAGAGAACTGAGGGCTCGAAGGCGATGGAAGTACTCAGAAATGGCCACCAAACACCTCGCGGCTTGGCGCGTTGTTAGAAGCTGGTGGAGACGGTGAATTGTCTGGTGCCTCAGATTATCAGCCTGTAAGTTAATTACCAAAAAAACAATTTCATCACTTTTCATCAGTTTTTGTTTCATTGAATTCTCAGTCAATACTCTATAGTAGAAAAAAACTAAAAATAATAATAAATATGTTTGACTTTATTGATTCATTTATTCCATGTACATCAAATGCGTTGTTTAGGAGTATTAAATATCCCCATTTAAATGCATTTAATGCTTTTAAAAATATTAAATAATTTTCATATTTTTTATATAATATTTTTTACTAATATTATTTTACTTTTGTTTGAAATAGAAAAAAAAGAAAACTATGAATTTATTTTATACAGTAATAGATATCAACCTTGAAATTGGATTCCTTACTGTTAATTTTTTCATACATTCACACAGTCAATGAGTCAAAACTATTAAATAAAAATTGAACAGTTTAAACGTCAGATGTGTAGTATTTTAAATTTTAAATTAGATTTATCAAAATAAAATGAGTCATCTAATATTCATTTAATAATATTGATTGATTCCCTAACTATGTGAATGTGTAAAAAATCCGACCACAAAACCTGGAGAAATTAGGTTGAGCTCAAAATATGTTAGTGATTATAGTCATCGCATGTCATATGCAGCAATTAAAAGTTAATCTATGAGCTACATGGAATTTAGGAGCCAATGAACTGATAAATTAATTTGTTAGAAGCCTAGTAGGGGATACTAGAATGGTGCCTTCTTTACTTGTATGGTTCTGAAAGTAGAACCGAACTTGCAAACTATCCCCACTGATATTTATTGATTAATATGATAAAGTTTAGCTAGCTATAGTCTAATTTTGAAACATAGAGAAAATTTTAGCATATGGACAACGTTGGATTGGGACCTCTTTCATTAAAAGCAGCCAGTAGCTAGTGGAAACATAAAGAAGCTGAATGTTATATATTTCAACGTTGTGACAGCATCTTAAAACATTGGATTAATTTTTGAATCCTAAATGACAAGAAGAAGAATGATCATAATCAATCAGTCACACTAAAATCTTGGACCATCAAGAGGATTTTCAAGTCAACTTTGTGGCCAGTGTTAGATGAACAATTATATCTTCCCACCCCCAATTAAATGCTATTAATTAAGCAAAAAAAAAAAAAAAAAGAATTACAGTCAACTAAGAAAAAGATAAGAAGACAAAAGAGAGAGATAATTTTTTATTTAATTAATTGACAGTTTTAAAGTTGAGACAAGATTGAACAGAATAGTAGACAACAAATTTTTTAATTAGTCATAGCTAAACAGAAACTACAACTTGGTCAAATTGAGACAGGACTAGCTTTCATATTAATTAATGGGAAAGGAAGGTTTCTTGTGATAAAATCCATATTATAATCATTATGATGATGTTGGCTACCAAAGGATTCCTCTAGTTTCTGCTGATATTATTTTGATAGCTTACTTATCATAGTTTCAAATGTATTCTTCGAAGACTTTAATTAAAATCAATTATTAATCATAGAAATTAAGCATAGTTGGTGAACCGACCTAGTAGTACCATGAACGTCATAAAGAAATTTAAGACATCTTACCATTGCAGTAATCTAATTCCACATTTTTTTTTTCGTTTTCCTTGGGTGAGTGTTTGTAGTGGAAAATTTAGGATCAAACATGTTCACACTTATTACTTTGCATATATTAAACAAACTATACCATATGATATGAGAACAATTTTAAAATAATAATTTTAAAGACTTTAACTAATTAATTCAGCTAGTAATCCATTCCGTAATCGATGTAAAGATAATGAGAAGTTCAAATAGAAGAGTATTTACTCACCAAAATTAATATAATATATTTAAACTTTTAATTTTATGCTAGCCAAAAAGCAAAGCTATAGTGAAAGGTTCTATATGTTGTGTCTTCAAGTTACGGTTACGACCATGACATCATACAGGTATGGAATTCAAAACGTATCTTTCCACGAGGAACATATCAATGAGGGACCACAATTTTCCTTAGACTCACTTGAATGTGACCCATCGTACACTTGTTGATTAGTACTAACCTTAGGAATTCAATGTTAAATGCATTGATCAATTAATATCCTCACATTTTACTTATAAAAAAAAAAATTAATATCCTCACTTATTTACAGTACATAAACCAAGGATATCTCACAGGCCGTGCAGCCTATCCTTAAAACAATATTTAAGTACTAAACTTTATCCTATCTTTTTGTGATGAAAAATTCTTAGTGCTTAACAATAATTAACAAGAACTAAAAGAGGGAATTGATTTTCCTACCACTTTCAAGCTAAACTACACTAAGTAACGTCACTATTAATATTACATCATTCACATATATTTGACAATTTTTTTATTAATTCAAAATTGTTTAATACTTTATTTATATGCATCAAAGTTAATATATATATATATATATATATATATATATATATATATATATATATAAATGGAATATGGAGTTTTGGTGTACACATTTTTGTATCTATTTTATCCTTATAACTACCTTCATAAAACTACATACTATTGTTACTATTGTATAACTTCCACTATTTTTCTTTTCTTTTTTTAAAAAATAGAGAATCAATTACGGAGTGCCTGTTTTTCCCTAATAATAATAATAATAATAATAACCATTTAATTATCATTATTATTATTATTAACTTTTTACATAATTTAGGTAATATATAACTATATATTGATAATGTAACTCATTTTGCTATAAGTTAATCCCTCCTCTCTCTCTCTCTGTCTCTCTCTACATTTATGTTATATTCCAAACGCAAAACCAAATTAAATGAACTAAAAGAACAAATTTAATTTTTTTGAGAAAATTAAACATTGCCAAAGCCGCCCCCCTCCTTCCACCACCACCTAATATCAAAGTGAGAATCGGATTTTATAATCTATGTCTATAGATTCCATGTAACCACCTCATGAGATCGATGGAGAGACATGCATGCAATGTAGTTGTTCATCAAACGGTTGGAGTAGTAGGTCTCCCTACCCATTCAAAGAGGAACAAATTCTCGTTCCTTACCTGACCCCCCACAAGATCAGTTACGGAATTACTTGGTAAAAATGTCACGGGGGACCACAAAAACTAGTTAACCAAGATCACACGATCACAAAACCACAAATTCAACATGCATTGATTAACATTAGTTGTTTTTTTTTGTTTTTTTATGTAGAGGAATATTTATATTTATATATGATATATGTACTCTAATTAAAAAGTTACCACAAAATATGGTTATATTATAATACTAGTCAAAGCATATATATGTAACGTACCTGTCTCACAAAGCTTTCTAGAGTGGAGAGTTTGTTCATTGCCACAGCCATCTGTCCCATGTAGTTAGTCATATTTGGAGGGCACCACATAGAGTCTGAAGTTATAGTCTCTGAGAGAGATTGGTTGAGAGCATCAAGCCCTTGGGAAAGAGCCTCTTCTGCCTCTTGTGTAGATTGTTGCAACCCACATATCCCAAGTATTTGTTGCTCCGTAAGCGGCTCAATTTGACCCAAAATAATCTATAATTAATTAACACATTATTAATTAATCATTGAAACAACTATATCAATATATATAATGATTATGTCATTGTCTAGGAGTTAGGTTCATTTTGTTCATATGTGTGATACACACAATTTTGTGGTCAATGAAGGGTTGTTTAATTACTGATTAACCACATTACAGAGAAAAAGGTGTCATGGGAAAGAGCAAATCCGTTCCATCAACTAGTAGAGAGGAAGAAGACAATGAGAGATTAAGACCCGTGCCACTTTGCTATAACTCTTTCCTTTCTTAGTAGGTCTCTGATTCCAACCAGAAATTGAAGTGAAAGCTATGGCATAACGGGAATGAAGCCTAACTCTACCCAATACAAGAAACCTTCATGATACTACACCTTTAACTCCATGTTCATTAATTGATGACATTAAATTCATCGCCCTTAAATTTTTCTTTGGATGCCCCACCGACAAGTCAATGGATTCATATAATCATCTTCTTCGAAAGTTATCTAAAATTAGGAACGAATCCAGGGAACCCCAATTTTTTGTTTTTAAAAAAATTATACGTGGACTCTATTTCATTTATAGCAAAATTTTTAATAATCTTACAATTTACTATATAATATGTATGTTCAATCAAAGTTTGTTCATTTTTGTCCTTTCCTTAAATATGTTCTCCGGATCTATCCGTTTAAAATCCAAAATTTAATTTTTTTTAATCAACAAAATCGTTTTAAAAAAAGATAAATATTGAGTGGGGCACATTAGAATTTACGTTACCAATGAGTCTAGCTCAATTTTATTTAGTGTACAATAGTCGTACTGAGACTCGAACCTATAACTTCATGTATTCTATTACAATCACCAACCACTAAGGCGACCCTAGTGGGTACGACGTCTAGCTCAATATATTGGTGGTTGAGTATAGTGAATTATTATAAACCTCCTAGTATTTGTATTCGTTTTTATGGATAAAAAAAAAAAAAATTACATACCTTGATGAGTTCAGATGGTCTGAAGTCACCAATCCACATGAAGCAACGTTCAGCTGGGGTTTTCCACATGCCAAAAACAAGGTGGAACACATCTGTTTTGGCCGCTATGCTCTTGAGGTTCATTGCTTGGTCATAATGAGCCAAGCAATTGTCCACGTATAACCGAAGCTCGTTTTCATGAAGGTGTTCTTGGAGTGCAGCTCTTAGCTCGCACACTATGCGGTGGTGCTCCTCTAACCATCTCGCATATTCCACGTCAAACATTGCAGCCTCTGAAACTCATTATTAATGCACAAAACTATATATAACATACATACAAATATCATATTTGTATAGTCCAAGAGAATATATAGAAGTGTTTTATTTATAAGTAAATAATATATGCACGTAAAGAGTCTTTACATTGTAATTTGATTATAAATTGTCATACTAACAATGATATTTAATTAATTCTCGATTTAATTTTTGTTTATAATGACAATATGTATAGAAATTAAACTATATAGGTATTAGAAAGATCACCTGAGCTAATGCCACTCATAGCCATAGGAAAGCCTTGCTCCCCTCCCAGAATTGCACTTCCACCCATTAACATGCCCTAAAATAGAAACACGCATTACTTGTTAGTGCTATTTGCAGTTTGAAGTTGCATTATTGCAACACCATCATGTCATGCACATTTATAACATTTGATATTTATATTGGAAACGCTAATTTTAAAAAAAAAAAATAATGATTTTCTTATCAAAACCTTGTATAAATATACTAAATGCGTGTTTGTCCTAGTCTAATGTATTTAAGAGAAACAATCGTTTCTTCGTCAACTTTTTGTGCATATTTTAACAAAAAATACTTTTCCAAAAATAATGTATTCAAAGAATGCACCAAGTCTTTGCCGTAGAGAAGAAGTTCTTCCTTACTTGAGCTCTTGCACGCTGTAACTCTTGTTCTAGCTGATTAAGCTTAATCCTACTTGACTCTAGTTGTTGAACGTACGCCTGAAAGAGAGAGAAAAAAAAAAACAAATAAATAAATAATAAATAAATTGGTTGTTATAACAATTTATAGCTCAAACTTTAAATATATATAAGAGAGACCCGTTGACAAGTCTTGCCTAAAATGTGTATAAGAACACACAGTACTTGAGATAAAATAGTCTTTCAGGGGAATTCAATGTACCTTTTTCCTGAGCCTGCTTTTCCTTGCTGCTTCTCTATTCTGAGCAAGTCTTCTCAGTGTCTGTGCACACCGTTTTGAAACCACACATTATTCAGCTTTAATTACCAAATCCAAAACAAAAACATATACTAACATTATTAAATAAATGAAATTAATTAATCATAGTAAGTAATCAACCTTAGGATCTGGTGTTTTGGGTGCTTCCTGCTCAGAACTTGACGTTGTTCCCTTGCGATTGCCCTCTCGCTGATATAGCACATGCATATTCAAGAGGTGATTAGAGAAAAAAAAATGGAAAAAAATATTTTTACATACATAAGAAATATTTAATAACAGTGACGACATAACTTACAAGTAATTTTTAAAAATTCGTGACTGAAATTTTAGTGACGTTAATACTAACGACAAAAATGATTATTAGTAATAAAAATTTTGTCACTCATACATTAATTTCTTATTATACGTTTCAAAATACTAGAAGTTGTGTACCTTCACAGCTTTGGGTGGCTCAGGTGCAGAGGGGGATTCAGTGTGTGGGTTGGGCTTGGCCATGGATGACTCTGGTGGTTTCTTGGAATCACTGGGTTGTGTGGAGGGTAATTCCATGCTAACCTAACAAGTAGAAAAAAAAAATTATATTAAATGTTATAGTTAAGTATTAGCAGCTAGCTAACACATGGGATAATCTAGATTAGATATATGGCATTAATTAATTAACAATATACAATTGAGAGTGGGATATGATTATTATTAATGTTGTTATTATTGATAATTATTATGATACCTTGGAATTGGATGGTGGCACTGCGTGCATAGGCTGAGATGGGAAAATGTTGAGAGTTGGTGGTGGCCTCATTCCCGAAGATGAGTTCTCTGTCGAGATACATACATGAACGGAATTCAGCACCATGAATTATATGTTAATATATATTATGTATCAAATCAAGTAACTTTATATACATATGATCATAGAGAAATTGTGAGAAATGAAAAATAAATAAGAGTTATGTTTTCTAAAGAGACAAAATGATTGCAGAACAACACAAATAAGAAGCAAGAGAGGTTTGGGAAATTGTCATGCATATCTGTAGCTCTGCCAGAAGGAGGAGAGTGGAAAAAGTAAAAGGCAGAGAAAGCACCCATGCCCTATGTGTACCCTTTTTCAGTACATGTGGAGATCATGAACAAAATCAAGAAAACTAAGTGAGTGAGTGAGAGAGAGAGGATCAATTTTTCTTTTTTTCTTTTTCCACTCCATTTCGTTTTTTTGCCACCCTTTTGTTTTTCTTTTTCTCTTTTTTTTTTCTTCTCTGCAAGGATCCGGTCAAACAAAGTACTATACGGTAGATAAGATATGGATCTCCTGAAACATGCTTTTGCTGTGACCCAAACAAACCTTGCCTTAGAGAATCTTTCAAACTGAAATGAAAAAAGCAAGAGAGAAAGTGCCCCTCTTTCTGAATTTGAAGAAGAAGATCGTTCAAAGCAAAAATAAGCTTTTTTTATATGCCTTTATGTGCGAGTGCAAGAGAAAGAGAGAGAGAGAGAGAGAAAGCTCACGTTTTTGGTCTTGAACACTAGAAGGGTCAGCCTGACCATCAAGATACAAAAAAAAGGCTTGATCCAATTCCCCCAAATCATAAGCTCCAGAATCTTTGCTTCTGTAATTGACATAACATAAACACAAGTATAATCATAAAGAAAAAAAAAAACATTAAAATTAAAATAAATAATATAATATAATAAGGTGTAAAAAAATTCTTCTCTTGTAAAACTGGATGATCATCCATCCCTTATCCCTTAGCTTTGTAGAAAGTGCACTAATTTTTATTACTCACAAGTAATTTCCGGGGATAGAGGGTGATGATGAGGAAGATGGCATCATTCCAAAAGAGATTTGTTGTTGGTCTGGTATTTGATGATGATGAAAATGATGTTGCGGTGGTTGATGATGAAGATGTGGGGGTGGGGGGAGTGGTTCAAGTTGAGTTGTTGAGTTGGTATTGCTCTTAATACTTGAAGAAGCCATGATATTATTATTCAGAGAGGAACCTAAAAACTTTGTTGTCTCTTGCTCTTGTTGTTGTTGTTGTTGTGCTTCTTCTAATTCAATAGCTATTGAGAACCCCATTAATGGTGAAACCGCCTTTGTTTTTTCCACTTAAAACCATTTCCTTTGTCCACGCAAAGAGATGTAGAGAGAGAAAGAGAGAAGAAGGGATGGATGGAGAGTCGGTTTATAATTAAACTGCTTGTGATCGAATAGCTATAGAGAGAGTGTGGTGTAATGAAGAGAGAAAAGAGAATTGAATGCTATGAAACAAAAGACAAAGCTTCTTTTCTCTCTTCCTTTACATCTCTCTCACTCCCTTTTCTCTCATCTTTTTTGCTATTGAAATTTTATTCAGACAAAGTGGTTCTCCCAGGATATCCTCTTCAACTCTCTCTCTCTAGAAGAAAAAAATACTTAAAGAAAGAGCACAATAAATAGGGTGTTTTATTTAGAATACAATCTTTATTTTTTAGCTTCCTATTTTCTATTTTTTTAATGAAAGTACATGGAGGCAATCCTTTTCAAATAAAATAGGATCATTATGAGTTACAATTTTTTTTAATATTTAATATAATTGTATGTATAAATTCAAATTTAAAATTATTGGTTAAATTAATCATAACAACTTCTTATAAAAGTTTATCTTCATGTTATATTATGATTTTTCTTTTTTCCTTTCAAAGTGTATACATTAAGGAACGTGAAAAAAATGTTATTTCTGTTTAGAAAAAACACGTTTGAGTTGAGAAGGAGATTATTGTGGAATGGAAAAACCAACAATGGCTTTCTTGGGTAGCCCTCTAATTTTATTGGTGAAATGACCATAAAAGTCTTCCATTGTGTTTAACTTTTACTGTTGACGTTTCCATGCAAACTTACACGTAGTTTCTTGAGGCAACTCTGGCCATTGGATCATAACTTAGCCAATTTTGTTTTTAATACATTCTTTTACCTTCTATTGTTTTTGACTTGCCTTTCTCTCTCTCTCTCTCTCTCTCTCTCTCTCTCTCTCTCTCTCTCCCCTTAAAGATTTTTATGTTTTGGCATTTTATTCTTGTGTTCTCGCTTTTTAAGAATATTTTCTTTGTAGCTAATAAATAATAGAGTAAATTACACGGACACTTCCTGAGATTTATTTTTATTACACTCGGCATCCCTCCATTTTTGAACCCTACAGAAAATCTTCTAATTTTTGGACTTTCGTTACACCAACCTCTCCTCATAGGTATAAATCATTACACTGACCCCCTCTCAGGTTTAAAAAATATTACACTTACCCCCCCTTAGGGGTGCTCAAAGTAATATAAAAGAACAGAGGAGTGCTATGTGTAATAAGAGCAAACCTCAGGGGGTATATGTAATTTACTCTAAATAATAACATTAATTGTGTGAATTTTTTTACTCCTCGTATATAGTCCCTTGTTATCTTGGAGAGGTAATTAACATTCGCAAACCTTAATGATTTCGATGGAGATATATATATTAAATTATATTCGCAGATGTCTTCTTAATTAAGTCATTGAATAAATTCCAGAATGATAATATTCCTTGATTTTGAAAAACAATTTGCCACAAGTTGAATCTTATAAGTCGTTTTTATAAGATTGAAGAATATCTCTAGAATAATTACAGTCACAAGAAACTAGCTTGCAGACGTAAGTTATCTCTACTTGGTAGATATGGTTGAGAATACTTTAATTTTAGCATTGCTCTAATTAAACTTTGGATAAAATTGACTTTGGAAACGAATAAATAATATGTTGGATTGTTTAACAAAATTTCAAGCCACAGATCATATGCATTCTGTTTTCAGTTCCACACCTATTTGATGGCAGTCACCCAATGATACTTGAAGACTAGTAAGCGAATGTCAATGAGAAATTATATAAAATATTCCTAGAAGTAGTTTCCATTTTTCTTTCTCGCCACCAAAATCATAAACAAATGTAAGATTGTTAAATTAGTTAATTGATCAACTAGTTTAATAAATTAAAGGCCATCAAATATTTTTCTTGGAAAATCAGGGTTAATTATTTAAGTGGTTTAAATTTTTTAGTACTAAATTATCTTTCCATTTCAATATAAGCTATTAATTTATTTATTTTTAAAAAAAGAATGAAATACACACCCCCCACCAAAGTCAATACCTCTTAAAATTCTTAATCAATGAAACTTATTTAACCCCTTGTTGAATTAGTTGCAATTGCAGATAGGACCCTTTAAAATATCTAACGTCTCTCTATTAATTTAATTTTTATATATTTTGATTAATGAATATAGTCAACATAAACTCAATAAAAAAAGGAAGCGGGGCGGCGCAGAGGGCTGACATGCTTTCAGCTGGAAACACGTGCATAGGAGTATTGGACTTATATGATAAATAATGATGTTAAAATTTAGAAGGCTGAAATATGTTGGGCTTAATTATTATTTTCGTGATCTAATTTATTTTTTTAGGTTTAATTTAGTTCTCTTAATAATAAAAAGTTCAATTAGGTCCTATAATTTATAAAAATTATTCAATTAGGTTTTTTTTATTTTTAAAAAGGCTCAATTAGATCCTTTATTTCTTAAAATATGTTGAATTTGGTCCCACTTAAAACTAAATTTGGTCCTATTTTTAAATTTTTTTCAGAGGAAATGGAAGAAAAATGGGACCAAATTGAACTCATTTTAAAAAATAAAGAACCCAATTGAATCTTTAAAAAGTAAAGGGACCCAATTGAACCATTTTTAAAAATTACAAGACCTAATTGAACATTTTAATAATAAGAGGAACAAATTAAACCTAAAAAATAAATTAAAGGACCAAAATAGTAATTAAATCGATATGCTTTTGTTTCTTTACATTGTGTTTGGTTATGATAAAATTAAAAGAAAATGAATGAAGGTGTGAAGAAAGAAAATGAATTAAAAGAAATGAAATAGAGTAGAAAGAGAGTGAAAAGTAAGGTTATTTGATTGAAGTGAAAGAGAGTAAAAAAGAGAGAAAATATTTGAATTAAAATGGTTTAGTAGGTAAAAAAGAAAAGAAGATAATTTAATATTAAATTAAAAATTATTATTATTATTATTATTATTATTATTATTATTATTATTATTATATAGGGGGTCTTAATAAAAAAAAAACGGGAGAATGGGGGATAACCGATTATGCAAATGCATAATCGGTTATGCTATCAGCAATGTAAAGTGGGACTTCAGATAGAGATGATTTTTTTTCTTTTGAAACAATGTCATTTCATCTCATGTTTGTGAGTCCCACCATTTAAAAAAAAAAAAAACTTTTCACCATCTTTCATCTCAACTAAACAACTCTTCCTTTTCACTTTCCACTCATTTCAACCATTTTCACTTCCATTCCTCATACTTTCATCTTAACCAAACTACCCATTAAAGTTATTAGGTCATTGTTATTTTTGTCTCCAAATTTAAATTTATATTTTTAATCCCTCAATTTCAAAAAATATTTTTTTAATCTCTCCCACAATAAAAAACCGCCACAAATTATGTATCAAAACCACCAAAAATCACTCAAGAGGGACTAAAAAGAGCATTTCTTTAAAAAAATTGAAGGACTAAAAAAAGTCAAATTTTAAGCAAATTTGTTTTAGGCTCCCCTTGTGCTCATTTCAAGCAATCTTTTATCAACATTTTCTTTTGCCTATAAAAAAATGAAAATTTAAATTTGGGAAATAAAAAACAACAGTAATCTAAATTTGAGGGACAAAAACATATTTAAGCTAATTTAGAAACATAAAATGAAACTATCATTCGCACCCAAAAACTAATTTTTATATATTTTTAAAAATATTTTAAATTATCAAATGATTTCAAAATTTTCATTTATATTAAGATTGTTCAAAATTTGAATATTTTTTCTTTTAAATTTTTTTTTAATTTTTTTTTTAATTTTCATCTTTTTCCTCAAGTATTTATATATTTCCTACTTACTTATTTGAATAAATTATGTACATTTGTCTTATAATTTCATATATTCTTTTAATTTTAATTTATATTTTACTTAAAATGAAAACAAAATATTTGTGTAATGCACAAGAAGCTTCCTCTCCCGTCTCATTTTATTTGTCACTTTTAGAATATTTCATTAAAATTATTTCTCATTTTAGAATATAAAGAAATTAAGTATTAATTACTTTTTTCCAATACCCTCAAGTAATAAATACACTAATAAATATATAAATTTGGATTCCCTGTCGGGGGTTCAACGCAGTTACATACAATCAATTAATTCCTGAGTGTTAGATGAATTTAATTATGATCCAAAATAGTTCATTTTTTACTTTTCAATTTTGAGAACAAAACGACGTCTCTTGTTTTGGTTAAAGGGAAGTAATGACCCACATACCCAATAAACACATACATGTAAAACTCACGTTTTGGTGCCATAGGTCTCTACTTTCGTTCATCTTCTTCAACTATCTTTTTCATCCAATCATCTTGTTCATCCATCGTTTTCATTATTTTTACACTCTTTACACGCTACTTGCAACAGAGAGAGGTTACAAGCAATAACTTGTCATTTTAATTTTTTTTTATTTTGCCTGATTTATTTTACAAGCTATATATATTTTTGTACCTTTTCTTCTTTGTTAGTTGAGTTTGTTTTATGAATATTCGATGTCTTAGCCTTTTTTTAATGACTTGCTACTTTGTCATAGATTTCCATTAGTTTTTATGTTTCTATGTTGAACATTACAAATTTCACCCAACAATGACCATGAGTGAAATAACAAGTGTTGGCATGGAATTTGATAATGTAGATGCGGTCTGGAAATTTTGGATTGAATATGGTAGAAAAATTTGTTTTGGAGTTAGAAAACATTACTTAAACAAAAGGAAAGATGACTCCATTAGATCGAACAAGTTTGTTTATTACAAGGAGGTAATTGGATGGCAAACAAGATAACCCTTTTGGTTAAGAACCCCAAGCTAAGACAAGAACGGGTGTGAAGCAAGAATTGCATTTAGTAAAAAGAATGGAAAGTTTGTAATTCATAAGTTTGTGGAGACCTATAACCACCTTTTACAGCTTGTAGAAACAACACATATGTTAGCATCACATCGCAAAAATATTTGAAGTTCGAGCCTATGAGATTGAAACAACAGAGGACTCTAGAATGATGCAAAAGGCTTCATTTCAACTTATGAGTGAACACATAGGAGGTAGAGTTAATCTTGGTTATACACAATTGGATGCCAAGAATTATCTTCTAGCAAGAAGACAATGTACCATGATGTATAGGGAAGTTGATAGTCTCAAACAATATTTTCAAAAATAATTATTAGAGAATCCATCATTTTACCATGTTTATCAAATGGATTGCGATGAAAAAATCACAAATGTATTATGAGCCGATGCAAGAAAAATCTTGGACTACGAATATTTTGGTAGTGTGGTTTCTTTGGGTACAACATTTTGTACCAACAGTGCTAATCATTTCGATTTGTTTTCAAGCTTCAACCATTATAGGGGCACAATCATTTTTGGAGTTGCATTGTTATATGATGAAACAATTGAATCATTCAAATGGTGATTTCAAACATTCCTCGAAGCATATGGAAATAAAAAGCCTCAAACTTTGTTCACCAACTAGGACTAGCGATGGTTAAAGCACTAACTAAGGTGATGCCAAAGACTAAACATAGGTATGTACAAGGCACTTGATGAAAATGAAATAAAACACCTTGGTAACTTGATGAAAAAAGGAGGTCATTTCTTGATTGACTTAAAAAGGTGTATGTACGATTATGACCATGAAGTAATGTTTAAGGTAGGTTGGAGCAAGTTGGTTGTTGATTTTAATGTTAATGAAAATAATTGGATGAAATTGATGTATGTTATCTAGAAAAAATAGGCAGCATGTTACATGAAGGAAGCATTTATCTTGGAAATGTGAAGCACTTAACTTAGTGAGAGTTTGAATTCAAAATTTTAAGGCCTATATAAGACCAAACATAAATATCATCCAATTATACAAACACTTTGAAGAGAAATAGTATAATGAAATCAATATGTGAATATGAGTCTCAACATAAGCTATCAAAGCTAAAATTTGGACATTCTCCAATGCTAATGTAACTTATACAAGTATACATGCTTAAAATTTTTAATCGATTTCATGATGAATTTGATTTATTTTTAGTTGCATGCATGCAAAAAAGAAATGTATCTTAACTTCCATTTGAATATGTTACCATTTTGGTTAGTAGGGAAAGAGAGTGAAAAATGTTATTTGATCTTACACAATTCTCCATATCATGCAGTTGTAGAAAGATTGAAACTTTTAGAATACTTTGCTGTCACACATTAAAGGAATTTGAGGTAAATGATGTTAAACTTGTTTCTCATATTGTTTCATGATGTGAGGAGAAATGAAGTTGTGAAAGATCCCAAATTAGCTAGCACACAATAATATAAGAATCTTTGCTCCAAGATTATTAGATTGGTAACTGATGTATCAACTTCTAGAAGTAAGTACAAGCGTGTAGATGAAGGAGTGGATGACTTGAGTAGGTTTATTAAGAAGATTTGATTACAAGAAAAAAAATAATGGTCAATGATGAAGGTGATGTCCCAATATTAACAAGAGAACATGTGACACAAGTAAAGGAGTTTGAAAGATGACTTAGGTTAAAGAGACAGAAACATAGTTGGGTTGAGTTTCAATCTAAAAAAACAAAAAGCTTGAATTGTGAAACCTTCACCAAGTCAAAGATCTGGGATATATAAAGTTATATTTGTAGCAATTTTTATTTTTCCTTGTTTGCAATTATTATGTTAATTTTTAATATTTATTACTGAAAGGAATTGAATCTTTAAGTTAAGTAAACTGTGTAACATCTAGTTCAACACATTCACCATATGAATTCTATCAAGCAACTGAAAATCATTTTAGTTTCACTAGATTATTGATGGTATGATCACTTATTATCAACGGAAAAAAAAAGTTATCTTTATTTGTAGCTTAAGAAATTATTATGTCTTTACTTTTATTTTGTAGGAGTCACTTAATGATGAATGACAATTAGTTAAGCATTTCCCTTTTTTGTTCATTTGTTGCTTAAAGAATTAGAAGTTGTAACTATTTTGTGCATATGCTTATATTTGGAAGCTATAACTACTTTATGCATTTGCTATTATTCAAAGAATTTTGTGCATATGCTACTATTTGAAGAATTAGAAGCTAAAATTATTTTGTGCATTTCTTTTGTAGTGATATTTTGTGCAACTATAACCGAGTAATAATGAAACAAATATCATGAAACAAAGAAGCTTAATTTTTTATGTCAAGGAGTTACAACATAGGAATACATGTGTTGATTCTAATTTACAATTTTAAAAATTGCTAAGACTTCAAGTATTCAAACCTAGGGACATAAGAGCATCTTTAGTGGTAAAACCCATTTTGGATTCTTATACTACTTTTTGTGGGTCCCACAATGCCACGTAGAATGCAAAAACTCGTTTCCTTTTTTGCTCCAATGGTAAAACCCACTTTGGATTATTAACTCACTTTTTGTAGGTCCCATAATGAACCCCTACATTTTTATAGTTTTATTTAAAATTATTTTTAAATGTAAATTTAAATAATTATTTATATAAATTTTAATTATGAAATAACAAATGCAAAAAAATATAAAAAATATTAATAATTTAAATTTTTTATTTATCACTAAAAGTTAAATTGATAAGAAAATACATAACATTAAGATTGAGATAGAAAATTAAAATAAAGTTGCAACATTAGACTAATTAAAATAAAGTTATAACATTGAACTAATTACCTAACTTATAGCATTTCTTATTGTCAAGTTTTACAATGTTTCAATCTAAAAAAATATATGAATCTACGAAGTAGCAAACGGTTATTTTTTTTCAAGTGAAAACAGTAAAATGCACAGCTATATGCTATACTAATTGATAAGCGATGTTAACACAAACTGTGTCTCTCTTCACACACCAAAAAACTAACAATGGTTTTTTTATTCAAAAAAATTACAATGTAAAAAAATTTTAAAATAAAAGAATCCCACTCTTCAATTCCCTTACCCACTTTCCCAATTTGTTTCTCCCACACCCATTCACGAACAACCTTCACTTCCCCAAATCAAATCCTTCTATGTTCTGTTTTCCCCTCCCCCAAATCAAATCAGATTCATGCACAACCTTCACTTCCTCAAATCAAATTCTTTCCCCTCCCTCACACTCACACACAAACTTCCACCTCCGCAAATGTTCGCTCTTGACGACGCAAGTGACGGTGGTCCAAATCTGTTCTTGATGACGGCAACATCAATCCTCCAAATCAGCTCACGAAGACGGCAAACATCAAACGTCTTTCTTTCTAGATTTGTTCGCAATAAACGAAGATCATGGTTCCAGATCTACTAATGGTAAACGACGATTCTCCGGGTTACGATGGTGATATTTGCGAATGGGGGTTGTGCAATTTCTAGATTTGTATTTTTTTAATTTATTTTACTATTTGATTTATTATTTTGAATTTGTTCTTTGGGATGAATTGTTATGTATTTTTTTCTTTAATTTCTTGTTTATGATCTGGTTTTGATTTGTAAAAATGGTGAGACATTGCCTCCTTAAATCTTCACAGATCTGAGTTCGTTCATTTCCCTCTAAAATCAGTTAAAGTGATAGATTAAAATAATTTTTTATTGTACAAGAACGATGCTTCAAGATTTTTCTATAAGAATTGTTCTTACACAATGGAGAACCTTTGTTCTGCTCCAGTGCTGGTTCTTGGAAGAACAAACCTTTGCACATAAGAACCTGGGCCAAGAACCACTGTTAAAGATGGTCTAAGCCAAAACTATTGGTAGAAATGAAAACAACTTTATAAATTGCCAAGACTTCATCCTTGTGCATATTTGTCATGTCCTCTTCATATCTTTTTCTATTTAGTTTTTTGCCCTTGTGCATATCTGTCATGTATAAGCACATTGTTATTCAATTCTTTATCCTTTGACATATTTGTCATGTACAAGTAGACTTTTGTTTAATTTTTTGTCTTTGTGCATATCTCTTTTCTCTATATAATTTTTTGCCTTTATGCGTATTTGTCATGTACAACCTCTTTATAACAACCTCTCTTCTATCAGCTAGACCCTTCCACTAGCAAATTATAAGATTGTCATCCAACTAGATATCCTTTGTTTAGTCCAATTATGAGGCAGTAAACAAGTGGTCTTCTAGATTTATCCATCAAAATGGCTTTCAATACAATAAATGGAAAAGGAAATTGTTTTGTACTTGTATAGTAACTTCAATTTTAATGTATATTCAAGCTTAATTTGTTGCCTGTAAGGCACCATTAATTGGTGTTTCTATGTATATGCCAGCTACAATTGCAGATATGAGTAATTCTAAAGTTAATTCATTTGAAAAATATAAGATAAGATTTCAATAGTGAGAGTGAAATAGAAATGGAAAAGAGTTAATTGTGGGTGTTAGTGTGAATGATCATTTGAAGTACAATGCATTTGCAAAGATGAGAATGGTTGAACTGTCGACTACTCGAAAATGAAGAAAGTCTTTCACAAGATCATTTGTCTTTTTTTAACCCATGAATTAACTTTATTGGACACTTCAATAGCCTTAAAAACCATAATCAAATTTAAAATCAATTGTTAAAATTGATCAATCGATTATATTTTTTTCTCAATCATTTCAATAGAAGAAAAGACTAGCAGGTCTAGTCTATTTGGTGGTTAGATCAAAATGCTTGGATGAATTTTAAATAGGTAATGAGTCTAACAACTACAAAGGTGAACTTTGTTGTTTTCCATATGTTGTGGGCAAGAGCAAAGTGGTATAATTAGAATATGAAACATGTCAATGTTATAATGGAAAAATCTTCATACCATCACACAATTTTCAGGAGCTTCATGTAGGGATTTAAATTATGCATGTTGTCATATACTAGTGAGCCTTGCAATAAATACCCTTTCTAGCAACATCAAGTTTGAATACAACAAAACAATATAAAGATGATTTTTATGGAGAATTTCATCAAATAGCTACTAAGCAATGTCACGAAAGTAAGCTACCCAATACATCATGAGAAATCACCAATAAAAGATATTGTTTTATTTTTAAGTTGAAAATTTGAAACCAACCAAAAGATTTAAAGAAGAAAATGTTAAATTGAAATATGAGAAAATAATAACTTGCACAATAATTTCTTAGAGAAGAGATTAAATTGAAAGGTGAGATATTGGATGTCGGCAATAATGAGATACAAGGGTTAGAAGACTGACGATGGGAGAATGAAAAGGGAAGTTAAAAAGCAAAGCATGTGATTAATATAGAGGAATGAATAATTTGATTGTTACGCAAATAATTGAAATTAAGAAGAAAAATAACGAGAATGAGGTGCGATCAAATTCTAATTTAAGAAAGATGAAATCTATATGGATGTTGTTAAGCTTGATGCATACTTGTATAATATGAGAGGCTTTGATAACTGCTTCTAATTTGAGAATGAGGACTATAACTAGATAATGTCATTTTGTCTACAAATTTAAAAAAAAAATGAAAAAAAGTCAATAAGGACCATAGGATTACTTCAAAGACCAAGATCTACTAATTACGTGTGATTATTTGATTACTTACAATCAATCTGAATCCTAAATGTATATGTACAATGTTGTTAGTCATTTGTGGAAGGGTATTTTAGTCAAATAAGATTAGTTTATTATGAGAATTAGTATAATCATTTATTTTCTTAAAAAGTGTGCATTACTTCAAGGAGTTGCTTGGTATTAAAAATATTAGTTTTTCAAATATTTGAAATTAGAAATGTCAATACCCTAGTAATTATGATGCTCAGATATGGAAAAATTTTCCCTACCAAACACCCCAAAATGATAAGATAGATGAAGCACATGTGGATGAAAATGGTAATTTATGTACTTAAGAATGAGTTAATTTCAAAACTTTTTCTAAAAATAATTTTCATTTTTTCTTGAAATCTTTTCAAAATGTTTGAAGTAAATGACCAATTTAGTCTCTCAAATTGTATCTCACCATCACGTTACTCCTTCCATTAAGAAAAACTCAATCAAGTCCGTAAAATTTTTTAGGATTTCATCTAAGTTTCTAAAATTAACCTTTTTTTCTTTTTTCATTTTGGTCCTTAGTCCAAGGACTTAAGTGATAACAATAAAATATGTGTAAGGACCATAATGGAAAAAAAGGTTAATTTTAGGGATTTAAATAAAATCCTAAAAAATTTCAAGAACTTACTTGAGTTTTTCTTAATTTCAGGGACTAATGTAACAACAAGATACAATTTCAAGGACTAATTTGTTCATTTTCTTAAATATTTTTGTCTCCCTTTTTAATGGATTATTAATTAAAATTTCCTTTGAGGTTATACTTTTTTTAGTCTAAACCACAAGTATCCTCCACACTAGAAGCAATCCTTTTCGAGTCCGGTAAGACCACTGTGGGCAGCAAAGCTCTCCCTTTGAATATTTAACACAGTTACGTGTCCAAGACTCAAATCCAAGACTATTGATTAAGTTATAACAATCTCACGTCAATTGATCCACGCACTTGGTGGTTTTGAGGTTATATTAAACACCTAAATGAATGATCCTAATCTCTAAAGAAAATTCTAATGAATTTTAATGTATGGTGATTCAATACATAAACATCTAAGATGATCATGTGCAATGAATTGATGAATAATATTATCAATGGAATAAACAAGATTACATTCAGTCACCAATATGTAATGTCAATATATCCAATTAAATTACCCAATGTCAATAATAAATTAAAATCAAACAAAAAAGGCAATTCAAATCAAGAAGCAATTCAATTTGATTTAAAAAAATAATTAACCAAGAAATTAAGAAGTTTAGGGTTTATGGAAGATTGCACAATCAATTTATACTAATTCACTCTTTATCATTGAAAGCTACATCTTGTCTCCAATCAATCCAATTAGGATTTTTCCACTAAATCAATAAATTGTACAATCAAGATACCTCACTTGATCAACCCTGGGATTCTCCACCCAATACCAAACTCTTTATAAGGATTATTCACTCTTAGAATGCTTGGGATCCTCACCTAAGATTGAATTGACACAAATTGCAACAACAATTAAAAACACAAACCTTAGTGATCCAATTATAATGCAATCTTCAAAGAAATCCAATGAGAGCAATCAAAACTCAAAATAATAAAGTTTTCCCACTATAAACAAGTAAATTTGCACTATAAAACTAGGAAAAAAAATAGACCCATTTTATAGAAAACCAAATAGGCTATAAATGAGCTTTGTGACAGAGTGATTGATTACTTTCTAGAATAATCGATTACTTTCCTTCAAGTAGTCGATTAATTGATTTTGTAATCAATTATCCATATTAGAAATATAACACAATAGCTTAAAAGTAATTCATTCTACCGGTATGTTACTCATATACTACTTACAAACTACTCACAAATTACTCAACCCAAATGATAATCATAAAAAAGTATAGTAGTTTAAAACTAATCTTCTGGAAATATGTAATATAAGAATTCATTTTTACGGAAAAACTCATGCCTAAGCCATCATGAATAATTAAATAGAAGATTTAACTAGTCAAAATAGAAATTCAAGGACACTCGGTGTTCAATAAAAAAAAAAGAACAAATTATATTGAAATAGAAATACAAGAGTGGAATAATCAAAACGTAAAATGATCAAAGTAAGCATGCAAAAGCTCTTAAAAATAACATCATCTATAATTTTCCTTTTTTTCATGATAACAACTCTTTTATATTCCTCTTTTACGTGTTGCTCTTTTCCAAGATAGATGAGTGCAACCGAAGATTTGATCTTGCAAGGAGCTAAAGCTAGAGACTTAGCTCTACCCCTAAATGTATGAATACCTGCAAGACAAATACGTACACGACCTTTCTCCCCCTTTGACATTTTAAAAAAGAATGATCTAAACCAAAAGTAATAAAGAAATAAGTGGGAAAATAAATTAAAAAAAATAACTAAAGGGGTCTAGCTCAGTTGGTTGAGCAGGGTGCGTGAATGTTGTAAACCTCCTGTTACCTGTCTTTGATTCCTACGGATAAAAAAAAGTGGGAAAATAAAGGACTAATGTAACACCTCATAGGGTATTACGTAACTATGCTTAAATTTTGGAGGATGTGAAAATTTCAAAACATAAAACATACATTTTGTGGAAGCTAAATGATAATTATACAAAGTACAACTTAAATATCAATACATATTTGAAATACAAAACAAGTTCAATAATCGTTAAACAAATCATAAGGGAAATACAAGATGTAACTAAGCTAAGCTACTTCTTCTTGCACATGACTCCAAGCTTCGTCATTAAGTATCTTGATCTATGGGGGTGAGATATAATGTTTCAATGAGTGCTCTAAGGACTCTACATGATTGGGTTTACGTACACTTTTTGATCATTAATACATACCTATAACAATTGTTATTATGAAGAAAGATTTTTTTTTTCAAAATTAAGTTTACTGAAATCTTATATTTTTTTTTTGCTGATCATGATATTGGTACAGAATATCCACCACCGGAAGCAATGATTAATCTCCTTTGGGGACCGTGAACGCAAACAAGGTGGGTAATGAGTATTTCCCTCTCAACATAGTCTATTACATACTCAAGGTCAGGATTCGAACCTTGAACATCTTATTTAAAGAACCCTAAACTAATAACCTTATCTATTGAGACTGAAATGTTAGAATTACTTGATTATAAATTTTGATAAATAACTTTACAACTCAAAAAGTTAATTAAGAGATTAATATAAGGATAACTTATGTTACATTTAAGTTTTTCTAAAAAAATTTCCCGAATGCCCAAATTATATCTAGACACATAGTTGTAGCAGTAAAAAAAAATCTAGACACAGTATATAGAATTTTTATTCCTCACTCTATCAACAAATTAAATTAAGTAAATAAATACTAGTAGTATTATTTTTTTCTCACATGCATCATCTTTTGATGACATTTTTATTTGATATACTATTGGTACTAAATATGAGTATTTTTGTCGATAAGAATTTGAACCTTAATTTACCTAACCTCTGTTATTAGACTCAACTCCCCTTAATAAAAAGCACGCTTAATTAGCCGAGTAATGAAGAAAAATGACTTATTTATTGCTATATGTGTGTTTTTAAATTAACTTGTAAAATGGTTAGACTGTCATTATCATGGAACTTTTTCCGTTTGAAAGACAATATTAAACTACATGATAAACAAATATTATAGCATTGTATATTCATAACTTATAATGACAACTTTTTTTTTATTCATTATGCAAAGTTTGTTATTTATGAAACCCCGCCACAACCCTTCGTCTGAAAGAGACAAATATTACATATTAATTTAAATAAATTGTGAGGGAGATCAGTGGTAAAATGGTTTAGGTATATAAGAACACATCCAAAAAATATATAATTATATAACTGAGAGATTTTGGGCTTTTAAGGTGATTCAAGTAAGGAATTCACCAACTATTGGATGTGCTAAGTCGGTATTTCTGATCTGAAAGTGCAAGATTAACAAAAAAGCCAAATCGTTTCTTTCAACTCTTTTTTAACAATTAAAAGAAAGATAAAAAGAAAAAAAATATCAAATAAAATAAATGATATATTAAAAAGAGATAATAAATTAATTATAAAAAGATATCATACCAACAAGTCGTTGATGTAGAACTGGATCCAGTTTCCTTAAGCAAGATTTCGGGTTTAAGCCGAGCAGAGATTAGTTATCAGCAAAACTGGTGGATACTTTGCATCAATGTTATGGTGACAAAAAAAAATATCATAAAAAATGTGTGCAAGAATTAATATAATTATTGACAAAATCTCAATGCTCCAAATTTTCCATGATCACTTCACTTTTAAATATATCAATATTTCTTAAAGTAAGATAGCATCCCATTGACATGTGATCTATTCTGGTAAATTAAAATTTTAATTTGTAAAATTTTATAAATTTAAGAGAAAAATCCAAAGTTAGTATATATATATATATATATATATATATATATATATATATATATATATATATATGAGGAGGGATCAAATTATACCGGTGTAACTTAAACAACTATTACACCATTCAATAACTTTCAATTGGATGATGTTTTCTTAAAATCCACCGTTGAATTGAAAGTTCCTTTCACATAGATCAAGTATACAAAATTTCAAATTAATCCAAAATTATTTGCTACCTCATTCATATAGATTAAAATCGATGTAATATAAACTTTTTCAAAATATACTAAAATATAGATCATTTGATTACCTTCTTATTGTTGTTCAATTTTGACAAAATTTGACACAAACAATCTTGGTAATATGTAGATATAATTCAACGGTTGGATCGATAAAAATTTCATTCTATATCAAGTTATTAAAATTGTGTAACTCTTTTAGAGTTATACTGGTGTAATTTGATCCTTTCTCTCTTTTAAAAGTTTCTTTCTGTGTACAAGTCAACATTTTTGCTTTTTATATTCTTATCTTCATTTTTGTGGTTTATTCTAAGCAGCCTAAGCCTATAAAAAAAAACAGGCGGTCACAATAATTCAATAATAAGGTCCCCCATTTTGCTTTCTGTTGCCATTGATGGGTAATTAGCAGTTGGGGTTCTCCTCGGTTCTATATTATAATGATGGAAGATAGATTAGGTTACCCAATCCCATGGATCATTATAGTGTAAGGTTTATATATAAGCCAAAAGACACGTGGAATTAACCCATATAAAATTTGATAAAAGGATCTTGTCCCAGCGATTTTTTTACCTTTACATAAGTAATTCTACAATTTAAATCGATCAATTTTTCTCCCACTCATGATTACCCAGTTTTATAACTTGAAAGTTGAAACAGACTGGGGAGGGAGAACCTTTTAAGATGAAAACATGTAATTCACTATTTTAGCAGTAAGAAGTTATTTATTTATACAAAAATGATTGTTCACACTCAATCACCTATTTAATGAACATCTAATGAGAGAAAAAGCAAAAAAGAGGGAAGTATAGATGTAACAGGTGATATAATGCCAAGAAGATAAAGAGATAAAAAAAATGTTAATTGAGTATTTGGAAAAATAGAGTATCCACCAATCATTACTCTTATTTATAATATTGTTGATAATGAAAATTTATTTCGATTATTTTGTGTAGTTTCAATTTTGTGTTGAATTCAAAATCTTTGTATATTTTTACTATTTGATTTGATTCAAAATGGTAGCATTAGAGACTTAAGTAGTGTGAGATCCAACATTCTTTTAGCTTTTTTTCTTCTTCTTAAAATTTAAAGTTAGGCCAAACACTTTTATTAAAAAAATCTTAAAAAAATAACTGACTTATTTTTAAGAAAAAAACAGATTAAAAAAAAGGAGCTTATTGAAAAAGCTAACCCAAGTAGCTAGCTTATTTAATTTGATACTTATTCATAGCTTTTTTTTTTTTTTCAACATCCTTCAAATCCCATCATCACAATTTTGTGGGTTTTTTTTTTTTATAAAATATGTTTTCAGTCCATGTACTTTTGGTCAAACTTGATTTTAGTTTATATACATAGTTTTAAATCAATCAATTTGGTTCTTATACTTTTAAAAATATATTTATTTAGTCCCTGTACATTGATGATCGAGGGACCGAACATGAGCATACTAATTACCTTTTGAATTTTCATATTCCAATTAACTTTTGAAAATCAGCTTTTTCTTTTTAAATAATCAAATAACCTTCTCATCCTCTCCTATAGATTTGTGTTCAATAATAAAAACACCATAATGATCATAATAAACCTTCTCATCCTCTCTTAATTTCATTTTCTACGAATTTTCTTTATCCATACATGACATGAATTTTTTTTATGAAATTTCTATATCCATATAATTTATTTGTCATATATATAAATACAAAATATTCTTATATGATATTTAAAAAAAAAAAAAAGTGCATTGCACGGTCAAAAACTAGTATTGTTATAGAGGAGTGTCTTTTTTTTTTGGACAGATTATAGAGGAGTGTTAGTAATATAGTTTTAACACATTTTATTATTGATTAAAGTTTATTAGAAATTAAAAAAAATCATTAGTGAGACTCATTAAATAAGAAGTAAAACTCACAAAATTTTGTGATTTTGAATAAATTTCAAATAATATTAAATAGTGTATTCAAAGAGTTATGTTAAAGAGCGTGTTATTAACATTTCTCATAATTATACATTGTTGGTTTATATTAAAAGTTAGTAGTCTCATAACCACTTAAAAAAATTGTGTGTATTATATATTTTAATTTTAACCATTCAAATATAATATAATAATATATATATTCATTTAGTGGTGGATCTATATCCAAAATTATTGGGGACAAATTAATTTTTAAAATAATTAATAATATTTATTATCATACATGTGAAAATAAAATATAAAATAGGATAAAATATATTTTTAGTCTATCTAAAATTTTCGAAGTTCAGTTTTAGTATCTCTAAAAAAATTTGTCCGCTTTTCGTCACTTTAATTTTGAAATGCACTCTTGAAAGAGGTATTTAAACCACCTTTTGTCCCTCTATAAAGCCATATCTAAACCACCTTTAGGAGCAAAAGTTGTGCATTTCAAAATTAGATTGACGAAAAACGGACACAAATTTTAGAGGAACTAAAACTGAACTTCAAAAATTTTAGAGGAATAAAAAATATATTTTATCCTATAAAATAGAATGAAATGTCCAATTGAATAAAGCTTAAAAGGAACAAAACTTAAAAAAGAAACTAGTTAAGAATAGACAAAAATTAACTTACAACTAAAAAAAATTAAAGACAATGGAATCAAATTATAAAAATAACATTAGATATATAATTATATTTTCTTCAAAGTGAGGATGCAAATTGCACCCCTGAATACAACCTACGCCAGGACAGCCACTGTATTCATTGTTGTACCCTCTCTATGTGTGTGATGAACTTGAAGGGAGAGGGCTAGAGGATAGAGAGACAGATTCTAAACTAATTGTTGCCTCACCCATAAATTATTCAATCAATTAATGATCGGCTTCTTGTGTAATAGTAACATTATAATATGATCCTTTAACAATGTCAACCAAAGAAGCATGGTCTGCATAATATCCAATGCCGGAAATTCAATTCATGATTTCACTTCAAAATAAAGCTCAACGATCTATACATAATTTCAAGCCAAATTTGCAATCATAATTGTAATCTCAACTTCCTCCATTTATAGATTCAGGCAAAGTGAGTGATTGCCCATATGACAAGAATGCCTAAACCTAAACTCGTCAACTTCTACTATAACTTATAATCCATAGGGTTGATACAGTGGTGTAAGGTCCTACTGTATTCACATATGAAAACACGATCTATTTAGTGGAAGAACTCGTGTTTAATTTTCTTCATGTGCAAAATTCTCCTGAACCAACTACAGTTACGTACCGCGAGTGGAATTAATTTCTAACTCAGTAAGTTGGAAACACCCGCGAAAAAAAAAAAAAAAAAAAAAAAACTTCTAGTACAAAGTTCAATTTCACAATTCTATTTATGTATGTGCTTCCGGCAGAAACAGTTTATGTGGCAAGGTCACGCTCTAGGATAGGATTAAAAACTTGGTTCTTTCCAAAGTTAACTCTTCTTAGACATTACCTACAATAAGGGTGTTATTATATTTCATCTTAGGTGGGGCTTAATTATTACAAGAGTCCACCGAGTTATGTACTTATAAGTCCCAATGCCCATGCCTCTTGCCAAGGCTATTGGGCAAACAGCTTCTTATGGGAAAAGATCAATTTCATTCAAAATTCTGTGCATATCAATAATCTCCAATATTTGGTACCTTATCTTATTATCATTTTACTATAAGAAGGCATATTTTGTGTTGCTAAATGACTTGAGTAATAAAAGCAAGGCACATAAATGGGTGTTGTTCACTTGTTCCTCTCCTTGACTTGCTTCCAAGGAATGGAGAGAGAGAGAGATCCATTAATGATATATAGCCCACACCCCCACAAATGTTGTTTCCTGTACGAAAAAATAATTTACAAGGTCTCATCTGAATCTGAACCAAGCAATTGGGCTTATGGGATAAACTTTGGATTATACTTGGAAATATTAATTAATAAACTTTTTTGGCTTTAGGGATGGGGAATTGAATGGGGAAAGAAAACGAGATGGGGAAAAGCCGCTATTGCTAACTTTGGCATTGCACCTTGCTCTATCTTCCATTCATTAGTTCCCTAATTTGTGGAAATCATGGGCCAACATGGGCCATCCCATTTTTCATGTTAATCAATTTGATCCAAAGTGGGGTCCATGAATCACCCTTTTTCAGTTTCCAAATATAGTAAATCTTGATCATTTTGGTTGTGGGAGCTTTTCCCAACGCTTTCAGATTCATGTGTCAACCATATTGAATTGAAGACTGTGTTGGCCTCACTTGAACCTGAACCCAAGTTTTCTATTTCTGTTGTCTTTGGCTTCCACTATGACTATTCCAGCTTGGCCATTTATGAACGGTGGCTGGTTTGTATTTTTCTGTTTATTTATTTTGTTTGTTTATTTTGGTTACTTCTATTCCTTTTAGTTTATAGTGGTGAGATTTTGATTCTTCAACTATTTTTTTTTTAGTTATGTAAGTTTTTTATTTTTAAAATTAAGTGAATTTGCTTCTATAAGTGAATTATTATTTTTTATTCAAATATTTGAATGTTATGGGATAGATTTGGGATATAAAATAATTTTGAAAGTTTAAAAATTAAAAATTTTATGAAATTTTGATAAAATTTAAAAGGTTTTAAAAGATGTGAGATTAGGATTGGAAGAGAGGGGATTTTTGTTTTAGGTGAAATTTGTCTGTTTGATGTATTAGTTAATAAATTTTGAGTTAAAGAATCTTTAAATTAATTTAATAAATTTATTTAATTTTCCAAAATTCTAAATAGAAAATAAGAATTTGATGGTTTTTTGTAATAGAAAATTAACAAAAATATATAAATTTACTTAATACTTACTTTTAAAATTAGAGGAGCTCTATTAATTAATTAATTAATTAAAAAATTAAGACAAAATTATACATGATCCAAATTGAAAATTAAACCATTTTCATCAGTGGTATGATAACCATTGCTCTTACTTCATAACTTTGCGATTATTTTTTTTCTTGTAGAGATAGAGTGATAGGTACAGAAAGGTGAAAACCCTAACAAACAAAAAACAAGTTTTGAAAAATTGATCAGATTTGAACAATATCTGATATCTTAGTCTTACTGAGGTCCAGTCATGGACTCACAGCAAAACAGGCAGGACAGTCAGGAGGTTTTTCCCTAGTTTTGACTGGCCTTATTCATTCATTCATTTGGAAACTGTTGATAAAGTTGCCAGTGAAAACCGTTTGATTAATTTTTGGTAGTGCATATTGACTTCTTGGGAAGGTGTTTAATCAAATAAGACCAGGTATAAAAGAAAAAAATAAAACAAGTTGGGTTTGAGAGGTACTAAAAGTGTAGGATAAGTTCTTTATTGAATTCAATTTCAAAAAAAACAAAAAAATCAGTGTATGTGTTTATATTTATGTTGTATTATCTAAAATCACGTCCATTTAATATGATTTTATTTAATTTTTTTGAAGTAAACATAATAAAACGTAAATCACTTGACCTTAAAATAATTTTTAACTAAAATTAATTTTAAAAAATAAATTTGATTTAAAATCAATTTTACAAGCGTTCATCCAAATACACACTAGGTTAATTTCATCCATAAAATTTTATATATTTAAAATCATAGACTAATAATTTGTACATTAATTTTATAAAAATAAAACATTAATTGCTAGAAGAGTGTGTTAATGCTCTTTTCTTAATGCTCTATACATTTTATTGAAGTTGACCTTAGCTTTCAAAGTTAAAACAAACTGCTATTAGCAATAACGATTCCACGACCTGCAAGAATAAAAATTATCTGGAGTTAAAAGTTTTTTTTACTGTACTTTCTTTTAATTGTAAAGAATTTTATAAAGATCTGGCGCTTTTTCTTCTTTTTTTTTTTTTTTCTTTCTTTCTTTTTTTTTCCTTAATGACGAGACTTACCTTTTGGAAATGAATCGGCACAACTAAGAATGGCTGAAAAACCAACTAAATATTATCACACAAAAAAAGAAAATCAGACCTAGCTAGCTTTACCATTTGGGAATGGGTTCCTGGTTTTTTTTATTTTTTGTCTTCTCATTTTTTTTGTTCTGAGTCAAAGACCACAGTGTTCTCAACCCACTGAGTCAGAAATTAATCCCATTCGCGATGCGTGGTTGCTGCTGACTCAAGAGAATTTTGCATACGAAGGGAATGGACACGGATTCTCCTGCTAAATAGATCATTCCCTCACATGTAAATGCAGCGGGCCTTACATCACTTATTCACTGCGCCAACCCTATGAATTTGTCTGCTCATTTTAATTGGTGTTTCCGTTAGTTTGGAAAATATACTATTTTTATGTAGATAAAACTTTGCTTCGGCACTTTAATATTGGCCATTTGTCTCACCTTCTTATATGTCCTTGCGTGAAGCATACGTAGTTCTAAAAAACTAGTAGAGAAAGACTTGACATATTTTCAGGAAACGTGCAGAGAACCATTTGGAAGATCATTGAAGAATTCCATTTATATGTTACCACTTTAGACTTTTTAATTAAACAGGTCTGGAATCTAGAAGGAAGAAAGGAAAGAAAAAGAGAAATTAAGAAACAACTTGGGAAAAAGAATAACATTTTGCAACAACAATAGTTGAATTAATTATGTGTCTGTGAGTCAGTGATTGTGCCATTTCTTGCATGATGATCTTGATATAAAAATTCAAGTTTGATGCATTATTGGAAGTATTCTGGTTTGGGAGTTTGACTAATTGAGGTTTCCATCATTCCATCCACCTAATTATTCTTGTTATAGATGCAATATTAAATGTGTTTGCACTTAATAGTTTAAGTTTTTGAGATAATTAATTAATTCATGAAATGATATATAAGTCTGAGCTTTTATTACCAAGTGATTTTAGGGTTCTATCTTTATTATTCACAGGTTTTTTTTTTATCCATAGGAATCGAACATGGTACCGGAAGATTTACAACAACTCACACATCTTGCTCAACCAATTGAGCTAGATCCCCTCGGTTATTCACAGGTATTTTCCTTCAGAAACAATATTGTTTGTAAAAAAAAATGTTAGACACTAATTATATGCATATCTTTCAGATATGATTAGAAACTTTATTCATTATGTTGTGATTTCCACTAAAACCAGATTGGTACACCCATTCTTTAATTTAAAAAAAAAATCACTAAAAGATAAGAATAAGATGTATGAAATATTCATTATTCACGTCCAAAAGGGCTTTTGCATGGTGACAATTGGCCACGTGGAAGTAAGCATAGGTTGAAGAAAAGGAAAATGAGTGAGGATTTAACTGCATTACAAAGATGAAAAAATGCATTTCGTGATTCCAAATACATGATAAGTGGATTGGGTATATTAAACTCTTAATGGCGTTGCCATTGGCTGTTTTTTATTCTTCGCTCTCCTTAAGAGTTGAAATAAAAAAATTAAAAAAAAAGCTAAGGCCCTTAAGAGTTGAATATACACATTCCACTTAGGGAGTTGCTATTCTCACCCGACTTTTGCTATTCTCACCCCCCAATTGCTCTGAAATTTTTTTTTCCGAAAATACCCTTTCCACGGAATCATGATTCTGTGGCAAAATACACTAGGGAATCATGATTCCGTTGTGTACTTGGAGGTGCAAAAAAAATTCACAACGGAATCATGATTCCGTTGTGTATTTTACCAACGAAATCACGATTTCGTTTTGTATTTTGCCCACTGAATCATGATTTTGTATCGTATTCTTTTTGCACCTCAGGTACACAACGGAATCATGATTCCATTATACATTTTATACAATGGAATCATGATTCCATAAAAAGGGTATTTTCGGTATAAAAAATATTAAGCACGTGGTGGGTGTGAATAGTAATTTTGGAGATGAGAATAGCAATGCCCATCCACTTATTATGTATTTCGAATCATGAAATGTATTTACGAAAATTGATTGGGCCCTCAAGAAAAAGCATAAAGAGATCAACATAAGCCCAGTAGAGATTGGATTCTAACCCATATGGATCAACCAAAGCCCATTATTTACTATTCCTGCCTTCCATGGCCGAACGAGATGCAGCTCAAATAAAAAGTTACATACTTCATCGGCATGAACATTACAGGAAATTATGCGGGTTTACGAGGAAAATTTGTAACCCTAATGTTTTGTAAAAATATTTTTATAATAATTTTGAATTTATATCTTTTTAAATGAGTAAATTATATATAAAACCCTGATATAACCTTTTTTCTATTTTTTTTATGTTGTGAATTAAAAAGGGGTGCAGAAATTCTCTTCTTAAAATATCCTTTCATCCACATTTATCGTAGTGGAAATTAATCATCCATTCCAAAATAAATTACTATAATTTGGTCAATGCCATGAGATAAAAGCCTAAATAAATAATGATTTAGGACCAAGAATATTCTAGGGTGAGATTAACAAAATTGGTTCTTTCCCCTTTTAGGCAATATAGTGTTACTCAAGGTTTTTCCACTTACAGAATATATTTTCACGTGCAAGTCATACAGAAACATTATTCAAATTCTTTGTACAAGAGGAAACTAAAAGGAGATCATGGAATGACAATTAATGGATAAATATCTCCACCAGTTGCAATAATCTATTAAGAGAAACTAAACAAACATATCATAGAAAATAAATAATACAATAATAATAAGAGATGTCAAAGATAAAACTGGCAAGTCATCAAAACTATTAAATCATGCTCACAAAATGGTCTCAATTAAGTGTACAAAATTGTGTGAATAACAAGCTAAAAAGCCAAAATAAGAAAACTTACAACAGAAAATTAAAAGAAGAAAAAAAAAATCCAAGTCGTGCTCAAAATCTCTTTTATGTACAACATATCATGATCTCTACTATTGAAATTGAAGAACCAAATGTCATGAACTTGATAGCAAATTTTCAGCCTACTTCAATAGTAAATTGTCTCTTTCATGCACCACTATAAAATAGACACAGGCCTTTGTTTACACACCTGCACAGCCAATTAGAAATAGAAATGGTTTTGGTCAATAGCGGATCTGAGTTATTCGGGTAATTTGTTTTTAAAAGGTAAAAAATTATTATTATTATTATTACCATACATACGAAAATAAAGACATAAATGTTAAAAGAGTAAATTACAACAATGAAGTTTCGTGTAATTATACAAGCACTCCTTATTTTTTTAACCATTACATTAACCTCCCTTGTAGGAGGTGTTAGTGTAAGATTTTGATGGGATATTGAGAGGGCGTCAGTGTAATGTTTTCAAACATATAAGGGGGTGTTAGTATAATGTTTTCAAACTTAAAGAAGGTTAGTGCAGGAAAAAAAAGATGGAATTATGTGTAATTTGATAAAAGCTCAGAGATGTTGCTGTAATTTGCTCATGTTAATATTAAGTGTAGTGAGCTAAAAAAAATGAAATGTAGGAGAAAAAAAAGCCAATAAAACACAAAATTTGACAATGGCTAAAAAATTAGGAGCATTGAATTCAAATTATAAAAATAGAGAGGAGAAAAAAAATAACAACAATATATATATATATGAGGAAGGATTCATTTACTCCAAGAGTAAGTATAAGAGAGTTACTCTCCATCCTCACCATTCATTTTCTTGAAATCTAATTTCTTGAAATCTAATGGCTAAGATTAGTTACTCATTACAACCATTAGATTTCAAAATGAATGGTAGGAATGAGGAGTAACTTTCTTATACTTACTTTTGGAATAAGTGGATCCCTCCTCATACTATATATATATATATATATATATATATATATATATATATTCTCACAGTGAATTCAAATTAGAAAAGTGCATCTACATCCACAATTATACTTGTTCGCCACTGGTTATGGTGTATATACAAAGAAGGAAAAAAAACATTTTATTTGCTCTAGAACAATTATTTATTCAATGTTGACACAATAGGACTATATTTTACTATCAACATGCATTTTTCCTTTTTTATTTATGAAATTATTATTCAAGTGTTTTACTTTTCATATTTTATTAATCTTTTCTCTTGGTCATTTTACTACTTTCATTTTTTTCATTGGAAAAATATATAGGCTTAATTATTAAAATGGTCCCTTAATTATTTTCAAAAGTTCAATTAGATCCCTCAATTTTTAAAAAGTTCAATTAGGTACCTTATTTTTTAAAAACGCCTTAATGTGACCCTTTCCGTCCAATTGGAGTTGACGCCATCAAGTTGTAAGTTCTAGCGGTTTAAATTTGTGAATAACTGCCACTATATTTATTCTTTATTTTCAAATTTAAAAATAAGTAAATAAAATATAAATTTAACATAATAAAGTATTAAAAAAGTAGCGATTTATAGCCGTCACTTTATCTATTATTATTTTTAAATTAAAAAATCCAAACAGACCTTAAAATGAATGGTTTATTTTACAAATAGTGACGGCTAAAAAACTTCCACTTTTTTAAAATTTTATTTTATTTTTTAAATTGCATTTATTTTATTATATTTTTAAAATTAAAAAAATATAGTGGCGGTTAAAAACTGTCACTATTCGCAAATTTAAACCGCCAGAACTTGTAACTTGACGACGTCAACTCCTATTGGACGAAAAGGCCACATTGAGGCGTTTTTAAAAATTGATGGACCTGATTGAACTTTTTAAAAATTGAGGGATCTAATTGAACTTTTGAAAATAATTAAGGGACCATTTTAATAATTAAGCCAAAATATATACCCAAATTACTTGATGTTTGATTACTAAATATCAATATATTAAGCGTATAATTAAAAAATATCAGAAAAATGTTTATCTTAATTTAAATTAATTCAAATTACCTTAGTTAATTCAAACGGTAGTTAACCTCGAGGGGTTGGTCGAGTGGAGTAAGACAGGGTGTTGCATCTGATAGGCCGCAGGTTCGAACTCCCACTCATCTCCTTGGGATAAGATGAGATAAACGTAAGTATATCTCTAAGCGTTCGTTGAGCCTAGAGCCTTTCTCTTCCTTGGACTGGAGCACCATCCCCTTCTCCTAAATTTTATCTCAATAAAAAAATGGCAGTTTGAAAATTGTCATTTTCTTTTTAAAAAAATATATATCTCAAAATTAATTCAAGAGTTGTCTCACATATATTTCAATGGGAAAAAATACATATATATAATTAAGGTATTTACCTTAATTATATATAAATTATAATTACATTAATTACCATAATTGATCATAAATATCAAATTAATATAATTATGTATTTTTATCAATGAAAAATTAAAAAACTTCCAAAGGCTTTTAGTAATTTTATTTAGTAAAAAATAAATTATACATAATAATATGGGCAATTAGCTTAATTATATATCTCACCTCTTATTTTTTATAGATTTTATTTTAAATTGTAAAAATTACGTTCATCATTTGTTATTAATTTGATTTGTTTCCTGATAATAATTTGATATTATTCATTTAATTACCAAGTATCAATATATTAAGCTTATAAAAAATAACTATTGGAAAATATATCTATAATTGATTAATAAATATTTCATGCATTTAAATTACCAAAAAATATATTTGGCTTGATATTATTAATCCTACTTCTGAAACAGTTCCTTGTAACTCTCTACCACTCCTCTTACACACAATTTATTTGCATTATCCTACCTACTAATTACCTTCATTAATTCAAATTACAATTTGGACGACGATGACAACAACAACAACAACAACAATAATAATAATAATATAAAATGAGTTAAATGCCTCCTTATGCCTGTGTGAGGAATACTCTATATAAGATAAAAATTACTGTGTTATGATGGAGTAGTGGGCGAGAGATAGATTAGTTGAGAGAGAAGCCCCAAAGGCCCAATGAGGACTCAAGCCCTTCTAGACACCCACACCCACCCTCTAATGCACACACAAAACACTTTTAGAAGAGAAGGAAAAGAAAAGAAGGAAGACGAGGAAAGAGAAGGAGGAGAAAAAGAGAGACTCCTTGTGAGTGCAATCCTTTCTTCATTCCTCTCATTGATTATCTTGTTATTTCCCTTTTTGCTCTTTTGATAATCATTTTCATAGCGCTATATATAGGGGTTGGGGTTTTAATGATTAATGCTTGTTTAGGATGATTGATATATAAAATGTTAGGGTTTGATGCTGGAATGCATAATGGAGTACTTATGATAAATGTATCATAGAGTTGCGATTTTCCAATTTGTAGATCACCCATCCGCGTAAAGCGCACCTTCATAGCCTTGAGCACGAGTTACTAGAGGCCTAGGCCTGGTGGCTAGTGCTACCATGCTAAGTGCAACCAAAGTCGCACTAAGTGTGAAGCCTTCCAAAGACCAAGGTGAAGCCTTTAGATAAGGGCGCTAAACGCACTAAGGATATGCTAAGTCCAGGTTTTGTACACTAAGCGTAGGAACTTCCAAAAAGTAAGTCTAAAACCCTTATGTAGTAAGGTCCAAAGCTAAGCAAGGCTATGCTTGCACTAAGCACGAGACCCCTAGAATAATAAGTAATTTCAGTCATGTGTTCATTTCCATACGAGATGTTTTATAGTTGCATATAAGTGTATAACGATGTTAATGAAGTGGATCAGTTGGTCACTAGAAAGGGGTTGAATAGTGATACTCAACTGACTTTGGCCTTTGCTGCACAATGAACACACTGCTTCTGATATAACTTCTCAAGCTTTTTGCTTAGATATCATAAGTTTATTAGAAGGAGATATATACTTCCTTTTTGTTTAAGATATCAAATGATAAATCAGTGTATATTAAATATCTTACAAGATGTTGCTTCTCAAAAGATCTAGAATCTGATCATCACAGTTAAATTCTAATTTTTCTGTTTAAACACTAATGTTGCTTTTGAAATTAAAACCTCTTTGGAAAATCTCGTTTAAGTGTAAACAATATTAACTTAGTTTAGATCTAAAGATTTTTTTTAAAGTTATGATGAAAATGCAGCAAGCAAATGCATGAGAAGCATAAAAGAAAAGGAAGACAACATACACAAAATTTATATTGGCTCACCCACAACCTTGGGCTACATCCAAATCCAATCCTTACAGCTGTAGGATTTTCATTAACACAAGCACCAACTACAAGGTATTCTTTCTCCTTAGGCTTTCATAGTATTCTTCTTAAGCCTCTACAGGCTGCACCAGTATTCTAAACCTCTGCAGGGCCCACTCAGTATTCTCTAAGCCTCTGTAAGCTCTACACCAGTATTCTCTAAGTCTCTGCAAGCTCTACCCAAGTATTCTTTTAAAAAGTCTCTCGAGGCTTCACCCCAAGTAGCAACTGCTACTTGACTCACACATCAACTATTGTGTTCACTCAAACTCCAGAAGCAGCAATCCCCTGATTGCTTTTTTGAGTTTATCCATTTCCTAAGGGGTTCTGTTTAAGGGCAAGCTCCTATTACACCTTTGGGATGCTTTCTTCAGTAAGGCTCCTCAAGTGAAGGTATTTACAGACACTCAATGGGTTGGAAGTATTTAGCTCTAATCCTAGAATGTTTGGGCTTAGGAAGACTAGTATTAAAAGCTAAATATTTCTATATACATCTCAGCTTCTTGATCTTACCCTCTCTATCCTATTTTCCTTCCTTGTAATGAGTTTCAGCTAGTCGTGGTCTTTTTATAAGCCTTGGGGTAGCCGCTTCTAGCTATTGGAGAAGATTGAAGGCCAAGACAAACCGTTGTGAGCTATCTCTTTCACACAGCTGGTTGTTGGTTGTTTCCTATTGCTTTTCTAATGCTTCTGAACTTTCTCATACTGACACTTCTGCTTCCTTAGCTCAAATACAACTTGCACAACTTGAAATTTGAAATTGTGACAATTTGGTGCTTGTTGTTGTTAGTGGTTCATGACTTCTTCTTCAGCTAGTCATGAGATGCTTCTACAAAAGACTATTTATTCTACAAAGTTTTTTTATGCTATTACTTCTAGTGACTGCAGCTTGGTGCAACAATCTTCTTTCTTTTTTGTTGCTTTGTTCTGGTCAATACTTGATGATCTCTGCAAGTTCTATGCTTCTAAATTTCTTGTATGTCTTCTTGAGGACTTGCTACTTCTGATTTAGTGCTTATGAGCACTGATGCATGGCTTTTGTCTTTGTTGCTTCTGGTGTGTGCTTTTGAATAGTGTAGACCTTAGTGTAGCATGTTCTGATGGTACTCGAGTCATGTGTAACCTTTGATATTTATCCCTTGACTAAAGATACCTCCAGATACTGCTTCTAATCATACACAACTTCTGATCTTGTAGAACTTTAATTTGAGAAAGCAAAATCAGCCTTCCATGCTTTTGATCAACTCTCTTTCTGGTAGTCCTACTTCTATTGTTGCAGAATCTATGTCCGAAGTGTTGGCATGATGTAGACTGATACTTCACACCTTTTCCTCATGCTTCTCGATCAAGTTCTGTCTTAATTTAAACACTCAGGGGGCATTTGGTAGGGGAGAAGTTTTTTCATGCTCAGGAATCATGAATCCTGGGAATGAATAAAATCTGTTTGGTTGGTCATAAATATTCTTAGGAATACTTATATAAGTTACCTAAGAATCAAAGAATTAGGTGGTATTTTTACCAGTTATTTTAATTATTTACCCTATTAAATAATCTAATAAGAGTAACGTGATATTTTTACTACCGTAAAAAAAAAACTTAACTCGGGAAAGTTAGATTCCCACCTCCCTCCATGATAAAGTTTTTGTGGGAAACTTAGCTAAAAACATTCTCGGGAAACATTCTTTCCCAAGAATATTATTTTTTAAAATTGACACCAAATGTGGGAAATCAAGATTCCCAATCTAAGATTCCCAGGAAACCAAAAACTCCTCCCCTACCAAACGTCCCCTCAAAGCAAATCATTAGTAGCTTAAGTCTAGAAGACTTACAATTTACTTCTCAAAAGTTTGTTGTCATTAAAACATTTTAGTTCAGAAAGGGTTCTGCTTCTACAGTTAAATGTTTGTGAATAATGTTAAAGGTTCCTTCTTGGACTTAAGGAAGGAAAATATAAGAGGTTGAGGACTCCTCGGACCGAAAGAGTATAAAAATATGAGGTCATGGCATAGATGGGAAGGACTCCTCTCAAGAAATTGAGCTCAATGTTGTGCCAAAGAAAGAAAAAAGGAAAGAATAAATGATAAGCATGCATAGTTAATGATTTATGCATAGTTAAATGATAATCATGCATAGTTAATAATTTATAACTAATCTTAACAATAAGATTTCAAGAAATATATATATGTGTGTGTCTATAAACTATTAAATTGATAAATTAATAAAGCTCAGTTCCGGTATATAAAATTATCGTACCTTTGCTTTTCTTCCTGCATGTCCTTTTGCTAAGAGAGGACCTAGCTATCTTTAAAAGAAAACTATCTCAAATCGTTCAGCTTCATTTTCTGGTGTTTTTAATTACAAATGACCTTTTATAAATATCACAAGAAAACAAAACTAATCAAAAGCTATCACAAAATTTCGCAAAAAATGCATAAGTCGAAGCTGTGTTATTAATAATTTATTTTGTACTACTGCGACATAATTAGTATTTCTGGTGAGATCTAATCTAACATCAAGAGACAACTTTAAAGCCAAACTTTTTTCAAGAAAACAAAAGTAGCATTGTCAACTTCTCATCATCTTTTTGCATAAAACAACAAATCTTCCTTACTTCACTGCTAAGAAAAATTGCCCTTTAGCTCCGCCAAACCACCATAGCTGCCGTGGAATCAATCATGGGCGGGGCTATGTGTTTCCTATAGGGGGCTCCCTCTCTTTTTTCCCTCTAGTTTACATGTATTTTCTTCAATAAAGAGTGCTACATTTCAGTTAATATATTTTAAATAGTGATATTTTGTCTTAAGTCGCGTTTTAAGTTTTAAATTATGATTATAGTTGTAGTTATAAAGATTTCCAAAATCTTAATATTACATACAAATGTCACTACTCCCTTTGGTCCCTATTATAAGGCACTTTGGACAACAATTATACAGACCAATAAAAGTAATTAATTCAATTGATTTTATTGATTTTTTAATTTTTTTTACTAATCTTCCAATTTTACCATCATTAATCATCATTAAATTGTATGAGAGAGAATAATTATTAATGAATTTATTGATTAATGGCGTAGTGAAAGATGAAGGGTTAAAGCGTATGAGAGAGAATAGTTATTAATGAATTCTCAAATTCTCTTCTCATTATTCAATAACACATATACTTATAATCTTTAATAGAGGCACATAAGGAAGAAAAAAAATAAATTAGTTTTATAGAAATTGTAAAATGCCTTATATTAAGGACCACCAATTTCTTCAAAATTATGTCTTATAATAGGGACTAGAGGGAGTAGTATAATTGTAACTGTTGTCACAATACCATTAAAAGATTTTAAGGGGACGTTTAGTATAAGAAAAAATTTTGAGTTTAATGGTGATGCAGTGACGGTGTAAAATAGTTTTACACGGTCATTCAATCACAGATTACCGTTTGTACGACTTTTAAGATAATTTTATGAAAGTCAACAAATTTACCATAAATGGTGGTTTGTGATTGGATGACAGTGTAAAACAGTGCATCACCCTTTTTCTCAAAAAAAATTTCATACCTAGGAATTATGATTCTTGAAAGTTATAATTCCTAAAAATGAATATAAAATGTTTAGTTGATAATAAATAATTTTGAGAATATTTATATAAGTTTCTTAGGAATCAAAGAGTAATGTGAAATTTTTATTAATGACTTTAATTATTTATTACATTAAATAATCTAATAAGAGTAACGTAATATTTTTACCGTAATAAAAAATATTTTTTAACTCGAAAAAATTATATTCTCACCCCTCCCATGGAAACAATTTTGTAGAAAATCTAGGTAAAAAAATTCCCGAGAAACATTCTTTCCTAAGAATGTTATTTTTTTAAAATAGATACCAAATATGAAAAATCAATATTCCCAATTTCAAATTTTCATAAAACTAAAAATTTCTCTCTACCAAACGCTCCTAAAATTTTAATATTATGTCAATAATTATAATTGCAAACCACAATTTAAAACTAAAATCACCTCAATTAAAATAAAGAAGTGTTGGTAATACATTTTTTAACATATTTTTTATTATTAGTTAAAATTTATTAAAAATAACAAAATTATAAATAGAACTCGTGAAATAAAAAGTGAGACCCATAACATTTCTTAATTTTTAATAATGTATTTAAAAAATGCGATAAAAAACACGGTATAGTATTAACATTTTTCTTAAAAATATCTAATTCACCCTGACATCAATGCAACACAACTTTTTATGCTCTCTTTTTTAAAATAAATATTAATACATTTTTGCCCTTTATTTCTAAACCCCCCAAGTCCCTGTCTCTCTGAAGCATGCCCTCTATACCAAAAAGAAAGCACCCGTGAATGAAATGCAATTTTTTTTTTTTACCCCATCATTGCTTTGTTTGGCAACTAGGAGAAGAGCCTTAGAGAGTTGGATTTAGCACACACAACAACACAATAGCTAGAAACAGGAAAATATTAGCTGTAAAGCCAATAAAGAGAGGCAGAGTTGGAGACAGATAGGTACCCACTTCTGTCTTCTGTATTACTTCGAACCAGCCAAAGGAATACTACTATAAATCAACAAGCAATTATTTTCTACCTCCTATGACTACTAAAGCCTATTGTCACATTTCAGCATTGTTATCTATTTTTTTTATTCCAAAATTATATTTTATGATTTTTCATATGTTTATTGTAAAGCAATGTGAACTAATTTATTTAATATATAAATGATCCCATAAGTTTTATAACATGCATGATTTTAATTTTTTATTTAATTATTTGTAATAAAGAAATTTTAATTCACTATAATTAAATATAAAAATAAAAGTGAAATAAAAATGACTAGAAAAATGTATTACTATATATAAAATCATTATAAAAAATTTAGTACCCAAAAATAAATACTAAATATATTTATTATTTTTTGGTTTTATTTTGAAAAATTAGTTTATAAAATATATTTTAAAATAATAAAATTTAAATGCATATTAATATAATATGTATAAACTGGTAAATGATTGTAATTTATCGCTTAATTTTTATGTTAATTTTTATTTTAAATAAAATATTGTGCGTTATTATAAATTTAAATATGAATTATAATTATTCTTATCATTAATTATTTTTTATTTATAAAAATATTTTAATGAAACAAAATTTAAATGCATATTAGTATAACCTATGAATAGTATCACATTTAATGAATATATATTACATTTAATAAAAATATAATAAATATACTATATTTATTGAATATAATATTTAATCATATTGTCTATGTTTATTATAATTTATTTACTAATACAATGTTCAATATTATTGTGCAGTTTATTTCAGTTATCTATAGAATTTATAATAATTACTTTTTACTTAAGTATTATTTTTTAATATTTTTAAATAAAAAGTCATAGATTTAATAAATATATCATATTTAATCTTATAAATATATTACATTTTGTTCCGGAATCAAGTCCGCAGTTAGGGTCACCAACCATCCGAAGTATTGTCCGCTTAGGTGCTTGGTGGACCGCCTCGGTGGGTTTGAAAGGAGGAAGGTGTTTATAAGCTACTATTGATCTCGACTCCTAAGCGATGTGGAACTTTGTAGCTACCGGAACATATTTATTTAATAAAACATTTAATCATATTGTTTAAGTTTTTTATATTTTATACAATAAGTACAATAATTAATATTATTGTGCATTAAATTTCAGTTATATGTACAATTTTATAATAATTAAATTTTTTTTTTCAGTATTATTTCTTAATATTTTAAATATAAATTCATTCATTTAATTAATACATATTATATTTAATTAGAATTTAATGAATATATTAAATTTTATGAATTTAAAATATAATCATATCATTTAATATATATATATATATATATATATATATATATAAAGAGAGAAAGAGAGAGAGAGGGAGAGAGATATTAAACATGTCTTAAAATATACTAATATTTTTGTCACCTTACAACCATATGGGCCCAAAAATTTGGTCCTAACTCCTAAGAACATTTTTATCAACAGTGTTTAAGTTACTTTTTTTCCTTAAGCAAATCGCAATGATGGAAGGAGTGTATCACTGTAGAGTGAGCTAAATTTATACAGTCCTTTAGCAATCATTGCTTACACAAGAGTAGGTATATACTATTATGAATAATGATGCTCTCATTATCAAAAAAAATAATAATAATAAATAATAATAATGATGATGATGCTCTGCTCTAACAGTCGAACATTGTCATGGTCAATTGGTCATGGCATGGATAGCCAGATAGTCTCTGTCGCTGGTGGCACATTAATCAAGCCACTTGGGTAGTAATTAAGCAAAATATGGCTACTTAGACTTTATTTGTTTGTTATGACTATTTGTAATTGCGTCATGCATGGACTAACAAAGATAACAAAGATCATTTATTTTGCGTTAGGAAACAATCAAGTTTAAGTAAAGATAAAAATATGAAGTTAATTTTTATACATTAGTGTAAAAAAAATTGTACTGTTTACTAATCGGTTGTATGAATTTTAAAATAATATTATAAAAATCAATAAAATTATCATATATAATAATTTGTAATTATAATTATAATTAGATAATTGTAAATATTGTTTACAATATTAAAATGTATACTATTTATTATAAAAATATCTACTGCATAATGGAATTAGCTTTTCTAATAAAAGTTTTTCATGTATAAAATTTGAATTCAATACCCTACCTAAAAGAATTGACATCAACCGCATGTCGGTGCCCGTCAAATATATCCATTTATTTATCAATTTTATTATAATAGTTATTTTACCCCTATTGCCATGTGATATTTTAAATTTTTGTTAATCATAACTACTTTTCCTTTAATTTTCTTTTTCTCATTCATATTTTCCTTGACTTATTTTTTTAGATTTTAATTTTTATATTTAAATTGTATTCACTTTAACATATTAGAAATACATATTTTAAATAAAAATAGAAATCAATAACATATTTAACACTATTCTTTTATTTATTTACAAATTGTATTTTTAATTTAAATTTTGTAAATTCATAGAATGCATGTATACATAATAAACAGGGAATCATGTGATGAGAACTTATTTAAATATTGATTGGAATTTAAATAAGTTCTCATCACATGATTCATAGAATGCATGTATACATAATAAACAGGGATTTTCAGTTCATGTCCTTAATCAAACAATAATGTATTTTGACTATGTCATTCATAAAACAAATATATAAATAGATTCCAACTTACCTTAAACATTTATCTCTCCAATAAAATAATTATAACTATAAACATTTAGTTTAAACTATACCCAATTAGGATACTTTCTCAGTGATGCTTTCCACATTCAACAAGTATTTAGGATTTTCACCACACTATATAGAGAATAGAGAATGAACAGCAGAACGACATTGTAACAGAATCACATTATTTTATCATGAAGCCTATGTCATTAAAAAAAAAATAATAATAATAATAACACTTATTGCTGAAGGGATCTTTGTCTGTTCAGAGTTCAGACCCATAGTTTTGCCCCACAAAACTCTGAATCCAAGCACAACAAAGGCAACTTGATATAAGTTTAAAGCAAAACCCACAGTGCGAGGACTTTATTTATTGTCACATTGTCCAGACAAAACGGTAATACCACATGCATTCATCAAACTTAATATTAAATTAATTCAAAATGCATGTTATCAGCAGCACAAAATTCCATAGGATCATATTATAAACAATTGTTATGTATAGAAAATGTAAAGAAAACTAGAACATTCAAGCTGTTAATTAAACCAATGAAACTAGATAGTGGTTGTTTTGTCTATCAGATTTAAATGGCCCACCTATTTTAAAAGAAATGCATCAATCAGCAACTTTAAACAAATAGTAGAGGGGGGAAAAACCAGAAATTACCACCACTGCCATCACAATTCAAACTAACTCCCCATTGAGAAACACTACTACATCTGATTAAGCATAAAAGTAATTAAGCTGACTCAAACCTACAAAATTACAAATTAACAGGACTACCATGAAGTTCAAAAGTGAAAACAGAACAATGAACAATAAATCCACAAAATCTACTGCCTTCAGGAGAAGGTCATCATCATCTATCAAACCAGAAAACAAAATCTGGTGCTGATCAATGAAAGTAAGGCAAGCACCATTCTGCACTGTCCTGGAATCAAAGCATGCAATCAGTTCTTGCAGGCAGCCTCCGGAAGAAATTCAGTGGCACCGAAGGAAGCTTATGACGAAACCTCGGATGTCTCAACACATATATTCCAGACAGGAGGGCCACAACTTGGAATGGAGTGACATACAGTACAATAGCAGCAACCAGACAGAAAATCACAAACAGTGATGTAGCTCTCGGATCACGCCAGCTCAGCAATGATTGCAGCCTTTCACCCTGAGTGGCCAAGTCCCCAACCACAGTTTGAATCCTCCCAGCAACGCTTCTAAGTCGATCGTATCGCATCCTCACAATGTCATTTTGCCGGGAGGTTGGGAATGTGTCAAATTCTTCATCGAGTTCATCAGGATGCGCTGAATCCGCGTGAGAGAGACGAGTGTCCATGTGAGGAGGGTGCCTTGGCCTCCATCTATAGTACCAAATTCCAATCAAGAAGAGGTAAAGGAAAATTGTTGGTAAGATAAGCTCTGGATACATAACCAATATTATGAACAAGATATGGATCAGAATTGTAGTGATTGGACTTCTCCAATTGCAAATCTGATCAAACCATTTTCCTACAGCAATTAGGCCACTCAAAACCCCCATAATCCTGAAGAAGTTAGCTTTGCTTCTTCTCATACTCCACATGTGGGAACCCACATCCAGCATATATTCCACTACCTCTTTTCTCAGCGGCGGCTCAGCGCGACTCAGTCTCATTGAAACAATCTGAGTAGCTTGATGCCTCAAATTGTCAAGCTGGCTAACGGTCAAGGGGTGTATATAGTGCATTTTTGGCAGCAAGGGCTTTGAATACATGTGCATCATATTAATCAAAGATGAACAAGTGAACCTCACAGCAAAGTGAATCTCACCCGTCTTCTTCACCCCATTTGGGTGAAGAACAAGAAGTGGATAGGAATGTGTGTAGACTCGATCAGTCTCAAGGGTGGAAAGACGAATCCGTACCTTTCCAATCTTTGCATCTCTTGCCCCTCCAGCCTTGTCACCACCATGCAGATGACAGTTATCAAATACACCAATTGTAATGACAGTGCATGGATCAAAAACCTCCCAAGTATATTGCTCATTCCACCGCGGTGCAAAGCTATCAATGATTGTCCTCGTCCTGACCCACTTCTGCCCATATTTTGCTACACAATAAGCATCCGTTGTCCCCCTCCCCCCATCTTTCATTTTCATCGGCATCAAACCCTGAGCATTCAATATCCCCAGTTCAAGAACACCGATACCAGGATGCCACAGCTGTTTCGCTGTTGGGCGAAGATCACTGCTGTAGTGAGTAGATTCATCTAAAACATGATAACCACCTTCTAGACAAATCCTCATGTGAATCCTGCTTGCAAACTTGGTATCCTTCTTCTTCTCCCCTTCTACCACAATATGCCTTTCCAGATTGAACCACCTTGTGTTCACAGGTTTGTGATCTAGTCTCTTTTCCACATACTGCAGAGGAATTGCACACCTCCCCAACACTTCATCCTTGTTAGGCGCAACTCTATCCTCCACACTCAAAATCAGATGCTCCTCAAACTGTTCCGCCGCCACAAACATCAAATCCTCATTCCACATTGGGTTAATACTCCTACTATGAGAGATTCTAGTCCTCAAGGCCTGATTCCCCAGAATAGCCTTCACAAAAACCTCAGGGTATCTACCCTTATCGGTCGGCTGCAAGTCCTGTGCCTCTATCACATTAACCCTCAAATACCAAAGCTTGGGAGACAGATACACTTTCGATCTAATGTTCGCAATAGCATCACTCCCACCAACCGTCGCAGCATCCGAGTGCCAAGCTTCAGGAAAAGCCTCATCAGCCTGTGTACCCATCCAAACAGCCAGCATCAGCTCTCCCCTCACCTTGTCACCCTTCCTATCCTCCAATCTATACCACTGAGGCGCCAGAGGACTATCCGGAGGCACCCTTTTCGGGATCTCATTCAGGTCAAACCAAACCCTGCCAATGAAGTCATCCTTCACAAGATCCCTATCCTTCACAGTAACCTCCAACACCGAGGCCTGAAGCCGGTCCTTCGAGAAGGCGAAAACCTGGTTCCACTCCGGATTGGTGTTCTTCTCGAAATGCCTGGTGGTGCCCTTGTAGTTCCCAAGCTTTACTTCAACATAAGGATCACAACTCCCAGTGATATCCTTCGCGGGCAAGTCCTTCGCCTTCACGACCCTCGCGTAAAGGTACTGCATTTGCTCAACGAGATCATAGGTATTGGTGAGTTTATCACCGGAAACCTTTCCCCCTCCAAGGTGGGGCTTGGTCTCCTTCAAGAGAAAATCTTCAGGTGGAGGCCTCTGCATTTTTTTCCCTCACTTCAGAGAACGAGAAAACCCAAATTCAAATTTATAATCCAAATCCAAAGCCTTCAACAACCGTTCCCAAGAGCCTAAAAAAGAGGAAAACACAGTCAAATAGCCGTTACCAACATGCTCTACCCAACCGAGGCACCTAAAAATTCGGGAATTTTTTTTTTACAAAACACACATCAAAAGAAGATATAATCAAGGTAACAGCAGCTGAAACTCAAAAAATGTGCATCACTGGTAAAACATAAAAACGTAGTAACATAAAAACGTTTATAAAGAGCAATGGCAAACCTAGATCTCAGATTTCACAAAGTGTTCGAGGGCTCCAACTTCGGAAAAACACCAACAACTTTCTCAGCAAATGTTAGATCCGATTGTTTAACCTGCAAGCATAAACAAAAATTATAAAAATAAAAAAAAATTCACAAATGTAGTAGTACTTGTGTAATGCAACACAAGATGAAAAAGTAACGCTTCAAGGTTTTGTACTTTTCAGCATTTTTGAAACATTGAAACATCGTAGTAAAAACAACAACCACTTCCTTAACTAGCAGAGAGAGTTTGACTGTTTCAAACAACAAAAACACTTCGATTATCCGTTGATTTACGTCTTCTCACTTCGTCACATTTTCCCAGAAATTATTATCATTATTTCTTAAAAAAAAAAGCAAAAAAAAAAAAAAAACGCATTTCTTCTGTACCAAAACGGCGTCGTCGTTTGCCCGGACGCGACGGTGCATGAGAGAATCCGAGACGCTCTCAGCATTCAGCAAGAGTCAAATGACGAAAAACGAAAAGAGAAAGAAAGAAAAAAAAGGAAATAAAGTAGGTTTTTTGTTTTTAATTTTTTTTTTCCTTTTTTGCTTTAACTTTTGTAGAATGTGGAAGAACTAAAAATGCGGAACGAAGGAAGAATGAAGAAGCGGAGAGAACTGAGTGAGGAGTGTGTAGAGCCAAGTGTTCTCTCAGAGAGTGAGAGTGAGTGAGAAGAAGAGAGAAGAGAAAAAGTGACTCGGAGAGAGAGAGAGAGAGAGATAACTGTTGTTGGGTCTCGCAACTGAGAAGATGTTACGACGAGAAAAGTAGTTTACCCCATAATGAAAGTATTATGTGTAATTTGCTTTTTGGTGAGTGTGTGATTGTTTCTCTTTCTCTTTCGCTTTCGCTGCCTTTATTTGTCTGGTTGTGTGCGGTTAGGATCTGATGAATATGATGAATCTACGCGAAAGAAATAGTAACAAATACACATAGAAGCTCCTTCGCTTTGCTTACAGTAAAACTGTACCCATGTGTTGTTGTAGTAGTATAGTAGTGGTGCTGCTGCATAGGGTTGGTGAAGCCGTGCCGTGGACCCCACTCAGACGCTTACACGTGTGACACACCATTGTAAATACAAGAGTTTTTTTTTTTTTTTATGACTTAATTATAATTTTTACCTCTAATTTTTTATTTTATGACGAATTTTACTCTTAATATATTAATTTGGCATATTTTATCAAAAACTTTTTAAAAAGTTATAAATTTTACCTTTCATAATTTTGCTGACGTGGCATACTAAAATAATTATACTTTTTATCTCTCAAATTTTTATTTTTTGACAAATTTTATCTCTAACTTTTTCATTTTTTTTAGCAAATTTTACCCATAATTTTTTATTTTTTGGTGAATTTTACCTCTATTTTTTATGTATATCAACATGTCATATCAATACAACAATAGAAGGTAAAATTTATAACTTTTTTTAAATAAATTGAGGTAAAATACGCTAAATTAATATGTTAAGGATAAAATTCACCAAAAAATAAAAAGTTGGGAATAAAAATTACAATTAAGCTTTTTTTTTATTCGTGTAGAGTGAAGAGAAAAAAGGAAAGAAATATTTGACATTTTTAAAAGTATTATTTAATTTGAGAGAAAATAAGAATAAAATAATCAGAAGATAATTTTATAATTTTTTTTCAAGTTGATTGATTATTATCTTAATAAATCTTTCCCGTTTAGAGTAACAGTATTAAATTTCGAGATTTAGGTGTTGGTTCTGTAAATTTTTTTATTTCAATTTCAGTTATTGCTATATATGATAATAATGGTTATGAGCTTCCAAAAAAATAATAATAATAATCATATGGCTATGCATTTAAGTTTTGGTTTCTGTATTTATTTTATCTTCGAAAAAGTAATTGATTTTCGCAATGGATGTTTATTTCATTTCTATTTTGTTTTGACAAGTGTAATTTTCATTTCTATTATTTCAATCGATTCTTACTTTTATTAAAAAAAAAAAAAGTTGAATATAGTTTCATAAGGAGTAAATAAATTATAGGAATTTAAATAAATGAAAATATTATATCTAAAAAAGATAAATGAAAATAAGAATCAATGTTAACAAAAAAGTGTAAAACATTTCTCTCTCAAAAAAAAGTGTAAAACATTATAAAATGTGCAGAATTGTAAAGAAATAAGAAATTTTTTTTATTTAAAAACAATTGATCACGTAATTAGTTGAATATAATATTTTTTTAGGATGAATATAGTGATTTTAAAAAATAAAGTAAGGATTTCAGAAATTGAGCACAAAGATTATTGAGCGTTTTTTTTTTTAAAAAAAAAAGTAAACATTATTTCATTTTAGAAATTGAATATATTTTAAAATTATATTACATGTGACTCCGAAAGAGAATAGAGTTTAGTGGGTATCTCAAGAGAATATTCGTGGAGAACAAAGCACTTTATTACATGTTTTATTTGTTTTATATGGGAAAAAAATTATTGGGAGAATTAATGTCAAAACTGTAAAATGCAAATGAAGCTTACAGTAAAATGAATGGTCTTGTGACTGTCATTGGATTCTTAACTAGCAAGGATTTAGGTGTATTATGAGGTTGGGCAAAAACGGAATTTCACCCATGCGCTCCTTGGACTATTTATTTATTGAACCGCTGGCAAATTTGGTAGGTACTACTTGCATCTTGATTAAATTAAGAAACTATGCCACCTTCTGGCCCACTAATCATACTTCTTTTGAATTTATAATACAGCATTTAATGGGTGCTATGGTAAGTTTGGAGCATATTTGTTTTGCTTTTAAAATTAATATCCCTTAGAGTATACTGTATCTATTTATATATATGATTTAAATTTGTATACATTGTTAATGTAACAAATTTTATATTATCTCTTAAACATGAATTTAGTTATAGTAAGTTCACGTTTTTTTTTTTTTAATTTTGGTCTCTGTAAATTTTATTTATTTATTTTTAGTCACGGTAAGTTTGCACTTTTCTAATTTTAGTTTTTAAAGTGCGAATTTGCAATAATTAAAAATGAAAAAATTAGAATCTTAAATGGACTAAAATTGAAAAAACATGAACTTACAGGACTAAAAAAAAAACATACAGGAACCAAAATTGAAAAAAACACAAATTTACATGGACTAAATTCATATTTAAGCTTATATTGTTCATCAATCGAACATTGTTACTAAGGGGTACTCCCTTTGTTCTCTTTTATAAGCAACAAAAAATTCACTTTTCTTGTTCTCAAATATAAGCAAATTTCAACTATTTTTGCTTTATTTAATGTTACTATCTTCAATATACCCTTCATTTAATAAGGGGTTTATACTTGATATTAAGTTCTAATGAAGAGTAATTTAGGAAAAAGTTTGTTTTTTAATTGGGATTGACACAATTTAATGAAGTGAACTAATTTTCTTAATAAGTGTGAAATCAGTTTTTTGTTGCTTATAAAAGATAACATACAGAGTATAGCTTAGTTAGTTGTAGGGGTGGCAATGCGGGTTGGCCCCACCCGTTTTGGCCCGCCCCGCCATCAGCCCACCAAAAACAAGGTGGGGCGGGCTGCACACCTTGGCCTGCCCCACTTAAGGGTGGGTTGGCGGGCCGGTGGGCTAGCCTTCCAAATTTTAAAAAAAATATTAATTATTTACTTATCAAATAAAAGTATTATATGCTTTCAATTGAATTTAATTAGAATATATTAATTAAAAATCATATTTATAATAATCTTTTATTAATTGACAGTATTAAAAAAACTATATCAAAAATACATAATGATCAATTTTTTTTTTTTTATTCTCTCACTCTTTCTTTTTTTCTTCTTTTTTGCTATGATGATTCATGATTCAATGTTGATCCTGATAATCCAAAATTATATATATGTTACTGTAAGCCCCAAAATGGGAGCTTCCTATATATTTCCAACTCTTCAATTTTAAAAGATAAACATGTACATCAAACTTATCAATCAATTTAACAAAATGAATGTTAAAATAAATGAATAAATAAATAAATAATATGTTAAAAGAACAGTAGATGTCATAATAAATTATATCAGTTAATAAATTAAAAAGAACAAAATTACAATCAAATGATTCAAATGGATGGATGAATAAATGGTATTAACTTTAGATGTAATGTCATTGTAAAGAACTGTGTAATATTAATGCGTTTGATGATTTTCTGTGCATGGTATTTATATGGATTTTTTTTTGTGTGAACTTAATAGGTATGAAGTACAATATAATTTTTTAAAAAATACTACAAAAAAGGTAAGTACATATATTATTTAAAAAAAAAACTAGAGGTGCCAACCCGCCTCACCCCGCCCTTGGCCCGGCGGGTTAGCGGGTTAAGTGGGGCGGGCCTAAGCAGGCTGGTGGGCTGACTTCTCCACCCCGCCCCGCCAATTTATGGTGGGTCGGCGGGTCGACCTGGCGGGCCCAAGCCCTTTTTGCCATCCCTAATTAGTTGAGCAGTGTATGTAAGTTGTTGTAAATATCTGATACCTAGGTTCAATTCCTACATATAAAAAAATCAAACATTATCATTAGTATAAATTTTAATATAGTTATTAAAATGTTGGTGGTTAAATTCACTAGGGTTGGCTTAGCAGTGAAAAATTAGGATAGATGTACGAGAACTTTAGTTCCATCTTTATTTCACCATTGTATAAAATTAAAAAAAATGATGGTTTTTATAATTGAATGATATCAATATATACAATTATTTCTCTTTATATATGTTTGTGAAATTTATAATTAAAATTATTTTAACACATATTTTAGTTATATTCAATTGTTTTGAATTAATTTTATTCAACAAAAGCAACTTTTTAATTAACTATTCCGAGAGAGTTTAAAATTTGTTTTAGAAAGGCTTAAATATGTTTTTAGTCCTTCAAATTTGGAACACTTTTAGTTTTGGTTCCCAAATCAAAAATTTACTCTTTTTAATCCCTCAAATTTGCGAAATATTATTTTTAATCCCTTAACATAATTTTGGAAGACTAAAAATTTGCTTTGTTTGGTCCCTCAAATTCACTCTGGGGGACTAAAACCAGCATTTTATAAATTTGAGCGACTAAAAAAACATTTTTTTAATTGAGGGACTAAAAACACAATTCTTTAATTGAGGGAGAAAAACCAAAAGTGAATACAAAGTTTATTAATTTGACGATGAGAGTTGAAAAGATGATATATTTTCAAGCTTGGAAGGAAAAAATGAATGAAATTAATAGTATTTTTTTTAGGGTGAAATTAATAAGATTGATGTTAATGTATAAGAGTAGTTAATGGCTATCCAAGCCAAATAATAATGTAGGAACACATTTGCTTTTTATCTTAAAAGGGATGTGCTAATGAACAATATATCTAAGGTGTTTAAAAGTACAATATTGACTACTTTGAATTTGTAAGAACTTATTTTATAAGTAGGTTTGTGTAAAGGCAAAAATCACAAGAAGTGGGATTGAATTGTGATTTAAAAATCTTTGCAAGCATTTACGCAAAAGAACTATCGTTTGTTGAACAGTTTTAAAAGACAGGCTTTTTAAAAAAACAGACAAGCGAAGATTTTGATACAAAAAGACTAAGTTTCTTAAAAACATAAACCACAACTCAAGGGTCAGTTAAAAACATATGAAAGAGCAAGGAGAAAACACAACACATTTTTATACTGGTTCGTCTCTACCACTGAGACTACGTCCAATTCTTGACAACCCACTAAGTTTTCACTAACTTCTCACAAAGTTACAAGTATTGTACACTGCTACTTCTGGCCTAACCCAAGTAGTTTTACAATAGCCTCTTCAAGCTAAAAACCCAAGTATTCTTTCTTACCAAGCCACTTATGGTTCTAAAACAAATCAACAAATTTGTTTAAGGTTAGGTGCACACAGACTAGTCTATCATCTTATACACGAATGTACAAGATAAAGCTCACAGTCTTTTACTCTCAGGATATACAAGGTATTTTGAGAGCTATAAACTTAAGAAAATTTTTAGAAACAAAGGGAATTGAATGCTTGAGAGATAGCTTCGTTCAGAGTTAGTAACTTCGTAACTTCAGCACTTCAACTCTTCCGGTATTTATAGCCTTGCTGGTGAAGTAATCGTTGTCTCTAAACGGTCGTTTTCTTCCATCTATTCGATCGTCTGAAGCTTGGTGTCTATTAGAGCATTTAATGTTTGTCATCAACTTGTCACTTAGGACTGATAAAGCACTATGTTTATCTTCTAAGGGGCACTCCATATCTTGTTTCAATAGCCAAATCAACTTTTTGCTCAGACAAGTACACTTCATACAGTTGTGGCACATCTTTTTATGTAGAAGGAAAGTTTAAACCTTGACTTTTCTCCACTTCCTTCACTTTGATAGATCCTATGAAAAATATTTAGACATTCCCTGCATAGAGGATCAAATGCACAAAGCATTAACTATGTCTTAAATGCTTGCAGATCTAGTGTTGTCCGCTATTGTCTGTTTCATCGAATGCAGATACAATGCATTCGTCTGATAGCATTTCAGACGCAACTTTTTAACTTAGTATTTATTTGCATAAAATCAAAACCATTGAGGGATTTGATTCATCTCATAACTCAACAGTTTGCAACCCTAAAAGATAAGTTAATGAAATATAAAGGTAAGTTGATGCCTAAAACCCATGAAAAGACTAAATAGAGTGATGGAACATAGTAATTGATTTGCAACATTGTCGAATATTTTAAGGATTGAAGTCACTTATACCATGTTTATAGATAAGTTTGAAATCCATTGTAATTGTAATTTTTGAGGATACCATGTAGACATGTCTTCCATATGTTTTAGAAAGGGTAATCCTAAAGAGTATGTTCATCATTGCTACTTGAGCGATGCATATAATTTATACGAGAATCTAAATATCAATTCAATAAATGGTTAAGATATGTGGTCCAAAGTCGAATGTGAAAAAGTGTGAACTTTGCAATACAAGAATGGTTCTAGCAAGAACTAATTCCAAGCAGTTTGAATCTGTGAGTGACTCAAACAGTAACAAAAAATATAATGACCAAAATTGGTAGTGTAACAACCCATTGTAGCTACATGACACAAACAACTAACACAACATGGAGAAAAATTAAGTTTTTGATTTGAAACTCTTCAATTACTTTTATTTATGTAAACATGAGTAAATTTTTTACGTCACCTATTTAGAATCCACATCATTCATTTTTACAACACAAAATCCATCAGAAAAACAAGAAAGGGTGAGTTTCCCTTACCTTAAAATAGTTCTAAGTTGGGGCTTTTCAAGGGAAAGGAAGAAAAGAGAGTTCTTAAGTCAAAGGATGGATTGAAACAGATTGATATTCATTTTGCATTGTCTTCTTCAGCATCACATGTTAGTAATCTTCCTCAAAAACCTGCATCGACAAAGCAATGATATTGGTCTAAGTTGACAGTGGCAGTCCCTCATAGTGCAGTAGGACTCGTCATCATTACAGATGTGCATGGCTTCAACACCTAGTAGATGAGGATACTCACAAAGAGATGAAATATAGAAAATAAGAAAGAATAAACCCAACTATTGCATAGAACAAAATGAGAAAAGGTGTAACATTGAGAAAGACACCACATTCCAAAACCTTGTATAATAAAAGAGAGTCAGAGAAAGATATTGAGATTCGGATGATAAGAAAACAAACTTTGAAAAAAAAGAGAAAAATGTACAGAGAAAGATGAAATCGTGTGTGGAGTTTACTCATGGGAGAGAGAGAAACTTGGAGCGTGACTTTTAAGATAGTGATGTGATATCACAATTAGCCTTTTGGCTTTGTAAATCGTGAATTTTGAAGAAGCAAAGAACCAATGTGTAATACAACTACACTTGTGATAAAGATACTCGGTCGGGTGCGGGTATCGATGGTTTTCTTTTTTTCTACCTACACCCGCCTGCAGTTAACCATATGAAATCGATTTTTTTGTCTTTATTATCCAAACTCCGAAACCGACCATCCAACAACCATTTTTTTCACTCAGGTTTAGCAGGTTTCGGATGGGTAACAGTTTTTTGCTCACCCCTACTTTTAAATATAAGAATGGTTGATAATTTAATAATTTGGTACATCAAATTTCACAAATTGAAATCACAAGATTTAGCAAACACCCATTCTTAAGTTGCGGTCTTATGTGTTAACCTTTGTATGATACTAGTTTTTGTACCTGTGCGATGCACGATATTTTTAAAAGGAGCCTATAAATGTAAAGATCAAAATACAATATTAATTTCATTAACATTGTTCAATTTCTAAAAAAATATCATATTTTTTGAAAGATCTCTCTATACACTATGTTCATAGTCACATTACAATGATTATAATCATCATCAGAAATAAAAAAAAAAAAATTCAATCCTTTTGGAGACTTAACTCTTGAAATAGCTACATATAATTGACCAGCACCATATTTTTGAGATAATTTTCCTTGCAAAAAGAGGTGTAAACATTGCCTACAAATGTTCAAACAGAACTTATCAGTGATTAATTAAAGACATAATTGAAACAATAAAACATTTATATGAAGTAAGGTCTTCGAATCTAACTTCCATCCTTGAAAAGGTCTATTATATCGGTATCAATACAACTTCACAATATATGAATCATCAAAGTTGAAGGTACAATGTTCCTATTTCTCAACTTTAAATAACACTTCTTTCCCAGCCAAAGAAGCGAAGTCATTAAGAACTACAACAGAAGATTGATCTTGTAACTATGAATACAAAATAATGTTAGAGTTTAAATTAAAAAAAGGAATTAATAATTAATCATCCGTGACAATATAAATGAACACAACATAATTAAGTTCATCCAAATATTTTTTGTAGAATTTCCTCAACAATGTGTTACATTCAACATCAAATAAGGAAATCAATGGTCTCACTCCCATTAGAAACCTTAGCTTGCAACTTATACCTACAAAATAGTTCAACTCAAAGCATTAAATAAAAATGGCAAAAAACAAAACATAAAAATAAATTATTACATTCTAAAATTTATTTAATAAAAGCAGTTCTTATAATTCAAATTTTGAAACCACATATACAAAACCTCGGGGTAACACCGCAACATGGTTATAATAGCTTGGGCAATAATACTGACCACCATCAAGACCAACAGTCTTATGGAATTTGCATGAATGATATCACCAAATGCCTTCCTTCACAACAAACTGAATATTTGCTAAAACAATGAAAATTTCATCCTACAACAAAAAATATTTGCCTAGTTACCCATCACCATTAACTAATAATAAAATACTTATAATGAAAAGTCATCTATGAAAAGGATCAAGACAAAACCTCTTCAGTAATCTCCAATGCCTCAATGGTTTTGCGTGGATATCAAGTTAGAAACTCATCATTCAAAGGAATGGCACGGTTGTAATCATCCATCTCACTAACGGCAACCTCAAGGTCAAATTTGTGCAAAGTCATCGTACATAATCAAAACAAATATGAATATAAGATAAATACAAAAATCACAATTTAAGCAATACAAAAAGAGTGATGCTTATCCATTCCTAAATTTGATAACTTTAAGAACTTGAGGATTTCACAACAATCTTGTTGCATTCAAGACATTTTGGATGCATACGTCTCCTACACATATAAAAAAGATAGTAAATGAAACGATAGACAAATAAACATAACAATTAATCACATGATTTACCTTTAAAAGACTTAATCTTTGCAAACTGTATAATGACTATATGTAGTTGATCCCTACCCTCGCGAATATGTTGATTTATCATATCAACATAGTCACCAAATAGAGCACATTTTATCTTTTCTCTGTAAAAATATAGAACATAACTTAACTTGAAATAAATAAATCCTCTCATGAATTTTGGAGTAAAAAAACTCACTTATCATCAACAATTTCCAACAATATCATTCTTGATAGGCTACTAGTTATCTGAGACTTCATCTTGTCTAATTCCACTAACACATACCCCACTATTAAATGTTGTTTTGCCTTCACCCAAGTTGTTGTGTGAAATTTGTATCCATTCACAAAATAAATTGGCCACAACTTTGCTAGTTTCAAAGGTTTCCTTGTCAAGTCATATAAGTTTGGATTTTGTAATCTAAGTTGATGATCATGTTTTACCTATTCACATAATAAAAATAGTAAATGAATAACACAATGAAAAAGTTAGTATTCAATTTATGTGTGAAAATAGCAATGATTACATATTCTAGAAACTACTGTGAAAAATCAACTTCTGTTTTTTTATCCTTGATAATGTCATTAAGATTTTCATACATACTTTTTAAACTTTGAACATATGTACTACAAAAAAAGACATTTTTTAAATTAGATATGACTATTGATAGATGAATTAAAATTTTCATATACATAGTATTTGATACTTACTGGATGAATGGTTTAACCTCGTTACAAATTAAGAGAACATGCAATTGGGTAACCGACAATTCTTCATCATTAAACCATCTTTCATTGTATTTACCAGCTATTTGTCCAAAAGGTTTAATGATGGACAAGATGGTCGTATATGATCTTGATGAACTCCCTCATTCACATCAATAAGTAACAAAATAATGGGAACTGAAGCAAGATGTTTCTTACAACAAATATGCTTCACATATAAGCCCTTCCATACATTTCTTGGTCTTCACAATTTTTCTAATTTTATTTAGAAACCTAAGTACAAAAAAAAATGTAATATCAATTATTAAGTACATTATACAATGACATTAGTATAAAATGACATTAGTATAAAATGAAATAAAAAATTATTACATTTCAAATGGATACATCTAACAATATTGAACTAGTCCAACTATCCTAGCTTCATAAGGCAAAGAATGTAGGTGAAAATATACGCTCCAACTTACAAAATATCACATGAATGTTTTATTCCATTTGCAATAAATGATCTTTTTGTAAGACTGTTAAACACAAATCTCTGAAGAATTGACTAAGCTTAGTTAAAAGCTCCCATATTGGTCTAGGAATAACACTCAAAACTATTGGAAGTAGACATTCCATAAAAATGTGACTTTTCACCACAAACGATCTTGTAGATGATATATTTACACATTTATCAATATTGAAAGCATAACCTTCAAACACTTTTAACCTCTTCATCCATTCACACATCTCTCTTTTGTTTATTTGATAAACATAATTTGACTTTTGGCTTTATACACTTCCCACCAAGATTTGTTTTCAACTATAACTAATTTTTACGACAATGTTTTTCTAAGTCCAATTGTGCATTTTCATTTGATCTTTTCTTTGTTGTCCATAACAATATGAAATACATTTTCAAAGATATTATTTTCTATATGCATAACATCAAAATTATGTGTTAATAGATTATGTTTCCTGTATGACAAATCCCAAAATATGCTTGTCTTTGTCCAATTATGGGAATGTCCATGACTTTGAACATTGCATTCCCTTACTTTAGTTGACTTAGGAATATTAGAAACCATTTCTCACACTTGTTCACCACTTAATGTAGATGGAGGTTTATATTTCTCTATTATATTTTTGTAAAAAAAACATCTTTATTTTTCTTGAAAGCATGATTGAGGTAAAAATTGACAATGACAATCAAACCAAGCCATTTTTTTTCCTTTTTTCAAATAGAAAGCTTTTGATTTTTTCATACACATTGGACATGCAAATTTTCCAACATTACTCCATTCAGACAACATACCATAGGCAGGAAAACCATTTATTGTCCACATCAATGCAACTTTCATTTGAAAATTTTGCTTTTTGAAGGATGTTATTACACCATCATTCCATTAGTTGGTTGCCTTACCGAATGGACAGAGCTGACCTTCAAAATTATATTTGGTGACCTAGCATAAGAATTATATGGCAAATCTAATGCAAAAGTAGTTAATCATATATAATTTTAACTAGCCTATTAACGAATCACCTGTGAACTATGGGAATGAAAATAAAGTAAGAACAAAATCAATGCCAACACAAGCTCAACTAATAAAGTCTATGTTGGGATATACATATATAACAATTATTCATACCTTAAAAACTTGCTTTCAATTTACTTGACTAGTTAAACCAAAATATGCAGTCTTGGTGTATTGTAAATGGAAAGAGAAAATCTCTATAAATGAAGAAACTTGTGATAACATTGGGCGCACTAAAAAAAAGTACTCAACTTGTCAAGCCCTAGAAGTATGTCTTACATGAGGTGTCATGCAAAGATAAGTGATGTTGCATAAAGCCTTGTTGAAAAGTTTGAAGAAAGCATACAGATAAGAAAAGTTGCTACCATTTTTGGCAATGGTGATTCAACTTTCTTTAATAGAGATTGTTGGAATCATATTAGAAATCTTCGACGAAGAAACTTAGATGTTGGAGATGATCAAATTATTTTTAATTACTGCAGATAGAAACAAGCTTAAAATTCTAAGTTATACTCAATCCAATGATGATGATTCTCGAATGGTAATTTTTTTTGGGTAGATGCTAGATCAAAACTAACTAACCAATAATTTGGAGATGTCATAACTTTTGATACCATGTACAAAACCAACAAGTATCATATGCCATTTGCTCATTTTATTGGATTGAACAATTACTATCAATCATTCTTTCATATAGTTGTTTTAAACTTTGACTTGAGGCAATGAAAGGAAAAAAAACCTATAGCTTGATAAGGATTTAGCTATCAGAGTTGCTCTAACAAAAGTGATTTTAAAAACTCAACATTGTCTTTGCTTGTGGCACATTAGAAAAAAGTTTTCAAAAAAGTTAATCCACATATATCACAAAAATTCTATTTTCAAGCAAGATATAAAAATGATGTATTCAAGATTCTTCTAATGTCCAAAGGTTTGAAGAATAATGGAATTGCTTTATGATTGAGTATAATTTAGAGGAAAATAAATGGCTTCAAGGGTTATATAAGATTATAGAATCTTGGGTGCCTATTTATAATAGAACTATATTCTTTGTTGGGATGAATACTACTTAAAGAAGTGAGAGTATTGACTTTTTTTTTTTTATCTTTTGTAGATGCAACAACAACACTACAAGAGTTTGTGTTAAAGTTTAAGAAAGTAGCCAAAAGTCACTTACAGCTAAAAAGAAAGGAAGATAATAAATCTAGGCATAAATCGCATATTTTGACTATGAGATCAAAACTTGATGAGCATGTTGTATCTATGTATACAAGAAATATTTTTTGTAAATTTCAGGATGTGGCTACAAAGATTAACAAGTTTACAAAAAAAAAAAGATTAGAAGAGAAAAACCAAGGTTTCAGTATGAAATATCTAATAATTTTTATGCAAGTGAGACTTCATTATTGATAAAGATTTAAAGTTAAAAATTGCTAAATGTGGTTGTCAACTATATGAATTTACAGACATATTGTGCATACATATACTAGTAATTTTTCAAGCAAAGGGTATTATTCAAATTCCTAATCATTTCATTGTATAACAAGAAGCAAATGTATTGGTTGATATTCCTGAAGAATCAGAGAAGATGTATAAATTCATTATTACAGAAATGAATCACATTCACATTTTAACTATGACAATGATTGTTGGTTATGGAGTAACTCATTTAGAGTCAAGGCAGAATAATGTGAATCAAGTATGCTTTTGAAAAGTTCTTATATCGATCTAGCTAGTAGCTTACATAGTCATGCATAGAAAAGAGCAAGTGACTCTAATAGTAATCTTACAAAAGCTCATGCTCTTTTTGCAGAGCATATGTTACAGAAGAAAATCAAGTCCAAATATATGAAATGTGAAAATGAATAATCAAAAGTTTGAACACTTCAACATCATTGAAAAGAAATAAAGAATAACGCATATTAAGATCATAGCTCAGTTGGTTGAGCAGAGTGCGTGAGTTGATGTAAACCCCCGGTACATGTCTTCGATTCCTACCGATCAAAAAAAGATCATGGTTACAAGTAAACCTCTAGAGCATGAAAATAATTATATGACCTTTGGACTTGGAGTTGATACAAAGTAATTATATATACCCAACATTTCGAAAGACTTCAACACATACAAAAATCACATATTAGAGCAAGTCTAGTGTGTATATTCTGATGTATTTCACATCACAGATTAATGAAACACAAGTCTAGTGTGTAGATTTAGGCACTTAATCAATATCAGAACTCAACAAACATTAACTAGATCACAGAATAAAATTTAAATCACAACTAACATTAATTAAACTCAAATTGAAAATGCATAAGAGGATCACAAGTGAAGGAACACAGGAACAATTTCACAGTAGCAGCACAAAGGAACAGAGAAAAACTAAGTCTTGCAATCATGAAAAAGAGGGGATATTTAACTTACTATGTAGTGAAACAGTTGAACAAAAGCTAATTACTTTGTGAAACCTATTTATCAGTGATGGCAACTAGAGCACTCTCTTCCACACACACTTCCCATTCTTACCATCAAATGGTATAATTCTGCAAATGCAGTAAGGTCCACAAATGCATTATATTATGCAAATAATTAACAAAACAGTTAGAAGAAAGAAAACAATAAATTAGAAAGAAAATGATAGAAGCTTCACTCAAAACCTATCAGTCTTCAACATCTAGAGGCACGTTAGACTCATCTGTTATTGCCCCATGACCAAAAATACCAGGCATAACTTCATCTAAAAAACAATCAATTTAAACTCAATTAGACCACTAATCTAGAGTTAATTATCCAAAATAGCACATAATTCTAAAAAATTATAATACAAAGCCTTACCATTAGGATTTTCAGAAAACCCGTGCAACCAATTCTGAGCACAAATTAACATTTGCACATGTTCAGTAAGAGTGGAACTTTTATATTTGCTAAGTACAAGCCCACCAATACTAAAAGCTGACTCTAATACCACTATAGTAATGGGACACTAAGCACGTCTCGTGCCATTATAGAAAGTGTGGGAAACCTTTTCTCATTAGTCCTCCATTACTTAAGTATATCAAATTCCTCCATGTCATCTTCATCTATCGTTGGTTCATCCAAGTAAACGTCTATTTCACTATTGCCAATGATAGATTTAGTTTCATTCTAATACATTTTAAAATCTTGCAATATATGATATATTAATTAATAATTTTCTAAACAAAAGAAAGAAAAATAATAATGAACACTTAAGTATAAAAAACTTACAGTAATAATCTCTAATCTCTTAGGCTTACTTCCTTCTAATTGAGACAACAAAATGGATTCATTAAATGATTGAAAAAGAGAAATGTCAGGGATTGGGAAATTCCTTGCATATTCTCCATAAAACATCTTGAACTTGTCTATCATTTTCTTAGCCTTGTCTTTAGATGTTGAAGGATCAAGTTTTGTATAACAATACTTTATAAAATCAACCTTCAATCGTGGGTCAAGAATAACTTCAAAAGATAACCTAACACTATACTCCGACTAATATTTATCAAACTTATCTTTCATATTCCAAGACATCTCCTTTATAGTCTCATCTTCATTCCACAAATGATCTTCTATGATGCATTGAATTTTCCAAACTTGCATAAAATACAAGTTTGAAGTCGGATAAGAAAAACCAGAAAACATGTTAGTGATCTCATAAAATAGTTCGAGAAACTGGCACATTTTTTCTCCCCTACTCCATTCCTCAGAAGATGGACAATTTTTATAATGTTTCAAGCACTTTCAAGCATCTCTTAAGTAGAATTTCATCTTGTAGTCACATCTAATCTCAAACCAATGCTCATATATATCTATCTTTGCATCACTAACACACTATTTGAATTTAAGCATTCTTCCATTTGATGATTTAACATAGTTAACACTTTCTCTAATATTATGGAGTGCTTTTTCAAGCATTTTAAAACCATCTTGAACAATTAAATTAAGAGTGTGAGCACAACAACGTATATGAAAATAATCACCATCACACAACAAATTTCTCTGCACATTAAGATGGGTTTTCAAAATATCTTGTAGAGTATTATTAGCAGAAGCATTGTCCAAGGTAATGGAGAAAATTTTCTTATCAATACCTCATTGCTTTAGGCAATCAAATACAATGGCTTCTAGTTCAACACTCTTATGTGGAGACTTCATTTAACAAAAATTAAGAATATAACTTGTCAATTTCCAATTCTCATCAACAAAGTGTCCAGTTAGGCAAATATAACCCTCAAAAGTAGTTGTTGTCCAAACATCAGAAGTTAAACAAATTCTATTAGGAATGCTACACATGATTTGCTTAACTTTATCCTTCTCTATGCTATATTCATTTTCCACATCTAACATAGTAGTATTCCTAGACTTCATGTCAACATCAGAATTAATATACTTTATTCACTTTCTGATTCCCTCATATTCAACAAAATTAAAAGGAAGTCCATGTTGAATTATGGCTCTCGCAAGTAACTAACGGTGAATATTTTGATTGATTTTTCTCATGCCAAACATTCCATCTTGGTTAGCACTCACATCTACACTCGAGTTCACACTACTTTTACAACCACTATAAACATGCCGACTTAAATGTGAAGTCTCATAATTGTTTTTGGTTTTAGGGTTTTTGCCAGCCTTATAGTCCATTCGACAGTACTTACACACAGCCTTTTCAATGTCAACCTTGTCTTTACCCTTTTTTTTTTTAAATTTCCAAACATTTAAGATTTCTTTCTTACTTGTGTTAGCACTTTCAGACATAACAACGTTTTAGAAACAAGATCATCATCCACATTCAATATATTACTCCTTGAGTCCATAAAAGTTATCTCACACAACTGCATAGAGAATATTTAAACAAGTCTAAGAGGTCGTACTATGAAATTTTAAAGAATCATGCTTAGCACTATGTGCTATCTAGTTATAAGCAAAAGAAAATGAAAAAACCATAAGGATATTTAGGGGTGGCAAAACAGGTTCCCGTTTTGACCTATTTTTTTTTGGCGGGCTGGGTTGGGATTTTCAACTTGCCAACCCGCTTTGACCTGCCCCGTTTTGACCTGCCAAAAAATAGGTTGAGGGCGGGTCAACCTGCCAACCCGTTTTTATAAAAAAAATTTAATATTTACTTTATATTTTATACATATATTATAAATATTTATTTAATTGATTTTTGTCTAAATAAATTATTATTCCAAATTTAAGGTAATATTTAATTTTTTTAATAAATATTTATTATTTAATATTTTTAAAAGATAAAAATGAATTAAAATCAATTAAAATATATTTATTATTATTTTTTATTTTTTATTTTTAAAACAGGGCGGGCTTGGATTCGTAACCCACTTTTCTTATGTGGGGCGGGGCGGGCCAACCCGTTTTTGGCGGGGCGGGGTGGGTTGGCCCGTTTTGCCACCCCTAGGGATATTTATAAACAAATTCAAGAAAATGTGTGAAATTGTACTTTTTGATTTCACGCACAGCAGAAAAATCTTAGAATAATTCAGTTAGAAATTAGTTATATCATTGAATTTTTGAGTTGTACAATAATTTTTAGCTGGACATAAACTTCATAATCTTTTATTAATCTTGACAAAAGGATGTTAGAGGCAAGTGGAAAAAGAATTAAGTAATGGTAACAAATTCAGGAAAGTGGAAATCTAGCCAACTGGATATGGAAAAAAGAATTCAAAACATCAATTGAATATTTCATTTCATGTATATCTAAAACCCAACAATGGTAACATGTAGAGAAGTTACGCAGAGAAGGTCACAAATTCAACAATGTCACTTACGATCAAAAGCTGAGAAGTTATGTGGAAAACGAAAACTCTACCCAGGAATTGGAGGTATTGTTGGTTGACATATCGCTGCAAAAAATTGGAAAAACCCAGAATCATGGTTAATCCCAAATTAGTTAGGACTTCTTGCAGGCATAGAGGAACTAGAAGAAAGGGAATGCCTTAAATATTGTAGATCAAACACTGCGTAATAATTAGATAGGCAAAACAATGAGATGCATCCATATTGTATTACTCTGTGTTCAAGAAAACTTAGCCAATAGACCAACCATGGCAATAGTTGCAATAATGTTTAACAGTAACTCTCTCACTTTGCTAGTACCCTTATAACCTACATATTCTATGAATACTAGAGGTCCATTGGATACAAGATTAGATTAATCAAGAAATAACTTAATATAGAAGCATTACTTAGATCCTCACTAGATTTTACTATAGTGGTGTCACTTAGAAGCATTACTTACTGATTTTAATTCAGCTCACGCAAGCTAAACAAATGCTTGTTGTTTAGTGATAGAAAGAAAGCATAACTTAATGTATAATTCTCCAATCACATCAAAATTCAAACCATTAATTTATATTAACACATTTAGAGTTCAAGGCTTCATTAATTTATTTTAATAAAAATAATTCATAATGCATAACAAAGGTAGAGTGAGAAAGTTACTGTTAGAATTTGAAATGTTTATGATGGCGGAATGATAGGATATTTATTATATTTCACTACTAGTAAACTTGACATCATGTTTAGTATTGGTCTCTGTGCAAGGTATTAGGCTAATACTAAAGAATCTCATTATAAGTTGTAAAAAGGATTATGAAATTTCTTAAGGGTACTAAAAATGTAGGTTTGTGGTTTCCTAAAAGTGCCCTCTTAAGCTTAGTTAGATACTCTGATTTTGACTTTGTTGGGTGTAAACTAGATAGAAAAGGCATGAGCCGAGCATGTCACCTCTTAGGGAGTGTGCTTGTGTCTTGGCATAGCAAGAAACAAACATGTGTACCCTTATCCATAGTTGAAGCAGAGTGCATAACTGCTAGGAGTTGTTGTGCACAACTCTTGTGGTTAAAACAACAACTGAATGATTATGACATTCAATTGGATTACATGCCTCTTAAGTGTGACAATACTAGTGCAATTAACCTCACCAAAAAACCCATTCTACACTTTAGGACCAATCACATAAAAACAAGACATTACTTTCTTATATACCATGTCCAAAAAGATGACTATGCTATAAAGTTAATAAACACAAATAGCCAATTAGTTGACATTTTCACCAAACCTTTAGCTAGAGATGGATTTTATCTAACAAGAAATAAGTTAGGTATAATAGATGAATCTAATCTTACCTAATCCCTTTTTATGAAAAATGTTTCCCTTGATAATATATGTATCTAGCTTTAATGTGTGTTTAAATTGATTTTATGTGTTTGATTAATTTTTTAGCAAATTTGTATGATTGATCCTATATGTTTAGTAGTTTAGTAATTTGCGTGTATCTCTGTGAAATTGTGTTTTAGATTTGTAATCAATTTATGAAAAAAGTGTTTGTGATTGTTTAATAGGTCATGGAAAGGGTGTTTAAGTGATTGAATGGATTAAATGACAATTTATTTTGATATTAGGTAGTTTTCCAAATTCGTAAGAACACTTTAATTTGTTAATTTGGATTTGTTATTTTAGAACCTATGTGTGTTGATTGCTTAAGAATAATTAATTATTTGTCTAAATAATTCATTATCCTGGTATCGTTGATTTTGGGTCAAAATATGACTCACTTGAATTAATTGATTATTTAGACAACTAGTCATATTTTGAGTTAAAAAAAATATTACAACCAGTTAGTGTAGGGTTTGTTGGTATGAGGTCATGTATGAAGAAATGAAGGAAAGTTAACAGCCCTGAACCAATTTGTTATCACAGGGAAATGATACTCATTAGAATGCAAGAAATAGTCAAGAAAGTCATTTCCTTTAGTTAGAGACAAAGTGTAAGGCTTTAGGGTGAAAATGCCATCAACCTTGAGGACAGGCATGCAAGTTTCAAAAGAAGGATCTTCAGGATTCTCAACAAAACAAGGAGAGCTTTTGACTTGAGAGTTAGATCCTTCTTAATGCTCATGTTCTCATTTTTGGGAGTCATTAGAGCTTGATGCATTCGACATGGAGATAAGATTGAGTTGAGAACCAAGAAGCTACCGGAGTAGGTTAAAGAAGACAAAGAAGTGTTTGAGGTAGTAAGGAGAAGGTAAAGATGAAGATTCAGTAAACTAAGGGAGGTATTAAGGTAATGATTATATAGTGTTAATGCAACAATTGCTAATAACATCTAGGCTGAATTTGAAATTCAAACGTTTGTTGCAAATGTGGCTATTGAAAGATAAATCCGATTAGAGCGACAAGTTGAAAATTTGAAAAAGGTAATCATCATTTGCTAAAGTTGTTTTGTAATGCATATAAATAAAAGTTGTTATACATCCCATTAACTTTTCTTCTATCAGTTGAAGGATGTAAGGGAGCAATTGTTGGCAATCGAAATTAGAATTTCGAATCTTAATGGATTAAAGGCCCATTTCGTGGTTGAGGCCAAGTAAGTGGTTGCTCGAATGAGGAGGTAACAAAAGTAGATTGATGAATATAGGCTGAATAGGGCTTTGGATTAGGTAGCCAATAAGAATGTGAATTAGTTATTAAAGCTCCATTCAATAGATAAGAGGTTGGAAATCAAAGAAAGCATATATTGTAGATCCTAAAAAGTAGGAAAGTGATCTTAATATGTTTCTTTGATCAACAACATGAAAGTGACAGACGCTTGGAGTTTAAAGTGCATGCCTTAAAAATAAGAGTGGTTGGGAGTCACAATCTGGAAAGAGGACCCACCATTACTTACTAAACTAACCATAGTAAGCCAAAATAAGCTATTAGTTAACTGTATTAGAGCGAAACTTAATGAGTAAGGCCCAAAAGTCACATGTTAATGTTATATGAGGTGCAGAACATGACTAGTTTTTTGGATCTAAGTATAAATATGCTTTGTACTTAATTTTTAAACACACAAACAATCAAATTCAAACTCTTTTTTTTCCTACAATTTATCTTTACCGTTTTATTCCTAAAATTAGTCATCTTAATGTATGTATATATGTATGTATGTATCGCAAAACTAACACACTATTAGCAATACACAAAATTTTTATAATTCTTTGTTATCATCAAAATACATATAAAAGATTTGGACATTTTCTAAATCTTTGATTTCAACATAATTTTTTTTTTCAAATTCTGATATAGCAATACAATGCTTGTCTTTCAATTTCAATGAAATATATCTTTGTTGATTCTAGCCAATGATCTCAATTTTCAAATACAATGATTTAAATAGCCTAATAGTTGAGATTTTGTTGATTTTTTTTTTTTTGCTGGAATACTCTCACTCTTTTTGTATTTTTGGAGAACTTAAATAACTAAAGGTTAAATAAGTTTTTGATCCTTCAACTATTCTAAATTTTGATTTTTGAGTCCCTCTTAAATTTTTTTGTCCATTTTCAGTTTCAGATGACTAATTTTAGTCTCTCTAAATTTTTTTATCCATTCTTAATTTCTTATTTATTTTTACTACTCAAAATTACTATTTGTGAAGTTGATTTTTTGCTTCCCCCCCCCCCCCTCGATTCCATGGACTAATTTTGTGAAGATACTACTTAAAGATCACAAAGTTAAAATTGTTGTGAAATTCAATTTTAACAAATCAAAATTTGAAGTTTTGCAATATAATACTATTATAACTTTTGTAATAATTAACTTACTCAAGAAAAAAAAAAATGAAACTTACAACACATAATTAAATCTTTACACTACAATCTATCAAAACTAAACTATTACAAAAACACCTAAAAAAACTATCCATTTCTAAGAAGCAAAGCAAGAGTCAAATTTCCATTTACAAATACACTACACGATTAAATTAAAATTTTATTACCAAAAAAAAAAAAAAAAAAAAACCTGTTGAAGCTGCGAGTCGCGTGTTGTTTTGATGTCGTAGAGCTTTCTGCAAAATCGAAACAACAACGAACTTCCCTTATCGAGTTGCGATCCATTCCATTCACTCAATTCTTTCGCAATGCAGACTCCCGATGACGTTCGCAATCTCCCCATCGACATCACTTTTTCTCGTCTCGGAGGTCCCAATTTTTTTTATTTTTCACCAATTTCTTTCATCTTTTTTGATTTTCTCGGTTTTCTGAATTCGAATTTGCGACCTTTGCAGAATGGTTGGTGGATCGCAAGCGAGTGCCCGCGGATTGGCGCAAGCGCGTGGCGGCGATCAGGGCCCGAATTTCCAAGGAGTTCTCCTCCCTCCCTAAGGACTCTGACCCCTTTTTCCAAACCCTAGACCCTGAAGGTTTAAAATTTATGTAATTTACCAAAATGTGTTAATATTATTTGTTCACTTATTATAAATGTAAAATTTTGGTGGCTAAATTAGATAATTGTTATGACTAATAAAGTGGCAATGTTGTTTTTAGGGATTGGTTACTTGGAGGCCAAACAGATATATGATATTCTCTTAAAGTCTAATTCGGAAAGCAGGAACATATTTGGTCGCTTATCAGGTGCTGCGGTAAGACACTCTTCAAAATAAGTAAAACAAAATGTGCACTATAATCATTCATATTATGTATATTATTAATTTATTATTGTCGAACTTGAGGATCAATTGGTATATTGTTCCAGATGAACCAGTGGTCTCAAGTTCGAGTCTTGGTTATGCAACCGTGTTAAATATGGTTCAAGCAGGATTACTTGTGGACTCATAACAAAAGAAAAAAAAAAAAATACTATGTATATTGTAATCCTTTTGTTGTTAACTGTGGCTGTTATTATTTGGGTAGGGTGCATGGGAAGCAATCGTGCGGTCCTTTGAGAAGGACCATGTTTTCCTTGGTGAGGCTGCACAGATTCTGATTCAAAATGTGAGCTATGAAATGTGAGCATTGTGATCTTTTGGTTTTCATGAAGAAAAACACATGGTGTTCTATTTATTTAAAGGGTTTTGGTTTTTTGTTGCTGAGTATTTGTTTTCATTGTGAAGCCCTTATCAGAGGAAACAGGTGCAGAAGATTCAGCAGCAGCTGTCAGAGCTAGACCGCAAGGAGGCTGATATAAAAAGAAGTGCTGCGCTTTCAGCCACCAAATATGCTGAAGCTTGTCAGGAGCTTGGCTTACAGGTTTGCATTTTTGGGGTGTTTGTGTTGTGTAGGAAACAATTTTTGTAGCCGTGTTATAACTTGTAAGGGATCTTGTGATGAATAATATCCTTGAGAAAACAAGTTAGCATTGTTTGGTCTATGTAGCTGACCCTACCTAGTGGGATATGACTTTTGTTGTTGTGTCATGTAGAAGTAGAAAACTATTTATTTTTCTGTTACAAGTGCATTGTGGTTATATTGTTTTGCAGGGGAAAAATGTCAGAGTAGAACTCTTGGAGACAGCACAATTACTTCCGAGCACGTTTAGTAAAATTCTGGAAGTTGTAAACAGTGACAACATGTCACGGGCAATTGAGTATTATTCCAATTTTGTCAGGGATGCTCACACTGAAAAGGATGTAAGGCAAAACTAGAATTCTTATTCATTTTATAGTTCTCATTAATACTTGATGCATGGTTCCTGCAACTCTTTTGAATGACCTTCCTACAGGGAAGGGATTAGGATTGACATGTTTCAGTATATATTTTATTTAAGATGAAAACCATTACTGCAGAAATCTTTGGGAGATGTACTACAAAACTTGAAGAATATGCGCGAAAATCCCCCATCTTTAAATGTTGCTGTTGACTCTGAGATTATTAATGATGTTAATGTTCATTCAAGTAAAAATGAATTGAATCCTGCAACAAGCAATGCTGAAATAGCTGTGCCTGACATTGACTGGGAAATTTCGGTGGAGAGTTCACAAATTGATTGGGACATTGGAACTGTAGAAGAAACGGAGGATAATGGTAATGGATTGGGTCCTTATGAAATCATTAATGCCTCTGATATTGGATCTGATCCAACAATATCAAACCAAGAACTAGGCTCACATGCAGATATATCTTGCGATATTAGTGTGGATACTCCTCAGGTTGATGTCATTGATGATGATAGTGCCCCAACTGTAGTGCTGGAGAATCAGACTTCTCTTCCAGATGCCCTATCTCAATTGACAGGAAACAAGGAAGAAAGGAGCCAGCTTTTAGATACAGAGTACAGAAATAAGATTCTTGATGATCTGTATGAGGTATACAATTTACCGTCTTTACTCTGTTAAGTTCTTGATTTTGATAATATAATTTCAAATTTCATATTACACCCCTAGACAGAGAAAGAAACATAATTCTAGCAAATTTTGTTTACATCTTATGTTATTTTTCTTACTAGTAAACAGTTTTCTGCCCTGTATGAATTTATTATTTTGATGTCATTATTATTTTCAGATTAAATCTTAAATTTTGTAATGATTCTATATGCCATCAGATGAAATCCTTTTTAAATGAACGGTTGGCTGAATTGAGGAATGAGGAAACTTTGTCCCTGCAACATCAAGTCCAGGCAGTTGCTCCCTTTGTACTACAGCAGTATGCTGCTGATGCTATAGAAACAATGCAAAGTGATATTTCTTTGGCAATTTCATTGCTGACAAATAGGAAGACAAGGGATCTGATTATGATTCTCAACTCTAAAAGGTACTGCTTGATATTTTATTTTATACCTAAAATTTCGATGCCTAGGAGATGCACATTCACTGTGTATCCCACTGTATCAGATATTTTGTCAGTTTTACATTTCTATGATGACTAGATGTAGTTGAAATTTACTTTTGAAAATGGCAACTAATATGCACAATTACAAGTTTATGTACTGAATTACATATTATTAACAGGAAATGATAGTTGGAACATTGAGGAATAAGTGATTTATGTTTCAATCAAAATCCAGACAAAATGATTTAGGTTGAGCCTTAGTTGGATTGGATATAGTTTATTTTGAAGTTTGTAATGTTTGGCTTGCATAACAAAAGAGTTGAAGGCTTTAATAATTGATTTATTATGTAGTGTAGTAAGATGATGATTTTTTGGTGAATTTCAACTTGTCTATTTCGGTATTACTGTATAACTTGAAAGGCTAACGTTCAGGATGGCATATTAAAGCATGCTTTTCTCTTTTCTACATCTTTTCAAATGCTAAAATATTTGGGGTGAAGGACTTGCAATTTTTCTTTTTCTGTTTATATTATTCTTGTAAACATGCTTGTTAGCTTTTGGAAGTTATTCACCCAATCCACATTAAGTATACTAACAGTATTTATTATGTCAAATGCTTTATTTGGCTCTTCTTTCTGAGTAGTATTCCTGTTGTATCTGATCTTTGTGTTAATTGATTGTCGTGTTGGGCCAAATTTCAGATTTCTAGACAGACTAGTCAATTCATTAGAGGAAAAGAAACATCATGAAGTCAAGTTGAAAGAGGGGTTGAAGGACTTGGCTGCTAAACGTATGGAACTGCAAAATTCTTTATCTTCATCATGGTCAAAGCAAGTAAGTTCTACCTTTGTGTGCTTGCTATTCTTGAGGGCTGAGAATTTGTAGTGTTCTACTGATTTTCAAATTTTTAGTGTAAACCCTCCCTTCTCTCTCGCTGTCTCTCTTTCTCCTTTGTCCTGTTGTTTGTGTTGCAAAAGAAGTGACATTTGATCCCTACACTAGTTTGAACTATCACCAGATACACTTTAGACTGGTAAATAGTAACAAGTTCAATAATTCTATTTTGGCAACTTTGGTTGTGTTAAGGGTAGTCAATTTACTGTTCTATTTTTTTTTTCAATTTTTATTTATTTTTATCTAAAAATAAAAGAAATTTTTTATTGAATATATGATGTCAAAACATCGCAACATGCAGGTCCCAAAAAAGATAATAGAAAAATAATGGAAAAATCTGATAATGGTTTCTGTCTTCAGTCAGGAGTCTCATGATCTACCATTTGTTCACATTTCGTGTGTTAGGTTTATTTTAAAGAAATAATCACTTTATTTTATCAACTTCATGAGAGAATTTTTGGAAAGAAAATCTGTTTCTCCCGAAAAAAGCACCATCAAACATGCAAGTTCTCTGTTGGGATATTCTTTGTGGAGTGAGATTAATTATTTTAAAAAGGAACAAATGAGTACTTAAATCTTGCATGGCAGATAGCAATTGGCAGACGCATGGAGGTAAGGTGAGAGTGGGCATCATTATCCACATGCAAAATAGTCTTGTAGCATCACTGATTACCCTTATTTTTTGATTAACACAATTATGAGATGGGATGAGATGTTTTTTCAAAAGAACAGAACAATGTCACTTCTTTTTCATTTTTCATTTTTAGTTTTTCTTCTACTAGGAGATAGAGATCAGTATATTGCTTCAGTCCTTCCATTTTTTTTTTTTTATACTTTTTTTATAAGCAACACAAATTATAACCCATCTTTCTCTCCATTCCAGGATGCGGCTGTGGCAAAAACAAAGGAGCTGAAAAAACTATGTGAGAGTACACTCTCATCCATGTTTGATGGAAGACCAGTTAATATAATTGGAGAAATCAACGCTCTTTTGACTAGTGGCATTGGAGCATGAGGAAGAGAAATTTCCTCTGATGATGATCAAGCCTTTAGGTGGATAATGGCTGCCAAAATAGCTGAAGATAAATTATTTCTTTTAGTTCTTATTTTTTACATTACCTGTTCATTTCTGACAAAGAACAGTGCTTTCTTTGACAATGCCAAGGATAGTGCGCTGATAATTCTTACTGAATGAAGTAACTTTTGGTACTTGGTCATTATGCTGTTGTGTCCTTATTGATTTTACAAGCAAAAGATGAGTAAATAGTTAATTTAGTCCCTGAATTTATATCTCGCTGTCATTTTAGTCCTAAAATTAAGAAAAACTTAAATAAGTTTTTAAAATTTTTTAGAGTTTCATTTGAGTCCTTGAAATTAATCCTTTTTTCTCATTTTGATCCCTAAACTTATGTTATTATTATCACTAAAGTCCCTGTACTAGAGATCAAAATGAAAAAAAAAAGAGTTAATTTTAGGAACTTTAATGAAATCCTAAAAAAATTCAAGGACTTATTTGAGATATTTAGTTTCACGAACTAAAATGATGGAAAAATAAAAATTCAAGAACTAAATTGACCATTTGCTAGTAGAAGATATCTGGATGCAATTTTTTTTTGGCTTATTATTTAGTATTATTTTTGAATTTCAAGTAAGGATGTGAGAGCCTAGGCAACAAGTGCAATGTTCCCATGAGAGCCAAAGCACCCGATTGAGTTGCAAAAGTCTAGGTGGCCACTAAAAAAAGTTTGAGTAATGCTGCGAAATATCAGATTCACTACTATCAAAATCACTAACGAATAATGTTGCAAAGTGTTGAAATATCAGTTCATGTTGGGCCATATCATTGAATGTGGTATATACATGGAATATTTTGTCTGCAAGGAATATGCAAGAAACTAAGGAAATTAAAGCAACTAGCACAAGACGACAGACTAAAGGGTATCTGCTGCTTCTTGTTGATACCACTTTGTTCCTTGATTTATGCAATTATTCATTCAATTTGTCCATTTTAACCCGCTTCATTTTTGGATTCGGACCATGCTTGGATGCATCTCTTTAGCCAGCACGGCTTCTATATTTGCATGGTAGGGCATCCCTCAATAATGGATAAAGTTGTCTTAAAAGGAGTTTGTTTCTGAAATGAAATGTACCTGAAATGAGAATATCGCATTGGTTGAGTGGATAAATTATACAAGACAATTAAGAACGAATGAATTAAAAAAAATAAAAAAAGTTAAGGTTACATCTCCTGTGGAAAAGATTTACATAAATAAAGTTACATAAAAAAAATCTCTTGTAGAAAAGATGGTGGAAATTTGTTTTAGGTGGTTTAGGCACGCATGAAGTCTTGTAGAAGTCCCTATTAAGTGAGTAGATAATTTGAAAGTTAATGTGTACTAGAGAGGTAGAGGAAGATTGAGGAGGAAATAACTAAGATGGATTTATAGGTCACTCAATAGTGTCTATAGATATGCCATAAAACATTATAATATCGCTAGATCCAACTAATGGGTTATTAGTGAGAAAAAAAAAACAAATGTTTTGAAAATTTATGAGGATAAATTTAATTTGAAGATTAAATTGATTTTAATTTATTAAAATTTAGGATGGATGCACTTTTGTATATTAAAGATAAGCACGTGGGGTGATAAAAAGTTGGATCAAACAAGACTTTGTTTAAATATGTTTGATTGTTTAAAAAATTCAAGGCCTAAGATTAACTTGTTATCTTCTATAACTTTTTTTTAGGTCTGGTTTAATCCAACCTCTTTGAAAGTCTTAATTAGTCTATTAGTTTACCTAAAGACTTATTTCATATTAAAGTTTTGAGAAAAGGTTTGACTTACCCCTAAATAGACTAATAAATCTATGAGAAAAAAACTCTATATAGAACAAATTATAAAAATTTAAAGTCACTACCATTGAAGGCATGGATATAAGTGGTGGAAATAGGCTTTATAAAAGCCATGTCTAACTTATTATATAAGTCTATTTTTAATGTCTAATATGACTGTCATGGTGACTTATTTAATAGTCTATTTTTTAGCAAGACTCCTTAACAAAGCATAAATTTATCTTTTAATAAGCTTATAAGTTTCACTCTTTATATAAGTTAACATGCTTAATATTTTTAAAAGTAAATAAATATATAATTTTAATACATTATAAGAGAAATTAATATAATAATAATAATATTATTTATATTTACTTAAATAGGACCATCGAACTAGTGGATCAATTGACACAGGATTGTTTCAGTTTAACCAGAGGTCTTGGATTTTAGTCCTAGGTATGCAATTGCGTTAAATATTCAGAAGGAGAACTAGTTTGACCTTGCAATTGAGCAAGATTGATTCTAGTGAAGGATACTTGTGATCCACATGAAGAAAAAAATAGGCAGGTTTATTAGGTTTAAAAAACTTTTTGAATAGCCTAAAGTTTGACCTTTTAAATCAAATACATTTTTATAAAAATCTTGACTTAGTTTATTTTCTAAAAAAAATTGACCTAATACAAGATAGGCCATAAATCCTTATCAAACGGCATGACCTATTCTTACTCCTACGCATGTATCCTTGTGCAATAACAAATAAAAGCTAATGTGTGCCATGCAATTATGTACATCTTGTAATTGGTATTTGGACTTTGAGTAAATAACTTAATTAAGTACTATTATATAAATACTTATGTATACATTAATTTTATAATAAAAAAATGAAATAAGCTAAATACAACTTAGTAAATCATTTCATAAATTTTCCTAAACACTTACATAGTGTTTGGTTGGAGGGGAGAGGATGGGAGGTTTCTTTTAAACCTTTATTATTTGGTTAGGGGAGAGGAGGGGAATGGAGGGGAGCATAATTCCTTTTCATCCAATTTTTGCTCTTCTCCAATATTGAAGAATTAGGAGGGAAGGAGGTTTAAAACATTTCAAAGTGTATTGCCTAAGATAACTTGTGTTTTGAAATCCAAAAATTATAAGAGTTTTAAAAGTAAATTAATTTTTAAAATTTCCTTCTCTTGTGAACCAAACAAGAGAAGAGTTTCTTCTCCTCCCCTTCTTTAAACCAAACATTCCATTGTATAAATATTTATATCATCAGATAATTTGAATAAACAATCAATAAGTTCTTAAATAGACCCGCTTTAATACAACCCGTTAGCTCAAATGAGAACCGGGGAGTCAGCTGCGACCAGACCAAGATATCCATCGAATTAAGGAATCAATTTGCTGTATTATTATTAAGTGAAAGAATTACATTCATGTCATTAATATTACACTAATTAAGCAAAAGGTTTCAATGGTCCAAAAAAGCTTGTATCATTTTTATATGTGAAATTCCAGCTAATTCATGCATTAAATGTTCACGAACGAATTAAAATTTTGTGCCTCATAAGAGAAGGAACAACAAAAGAAGAGAGCAGAAATCAAGTTAAATTTCTAGCACGTTAATGTCAACCAGTTTACACTGTCAAGTGTTGCTTCTGTATCACCTATTGAGTACATCAGGCAGATACGTAGCTCAATGCGGGTGAGCCGATAAAGCGTGAGGTGGTTGTGCGAAAAGACCTCTCAAGTGGATCAAGTTCAGTACCATCTGCTGCACCACTCTTTGAAACGAGCTTTTGAGAAAATGATACTAGAGAGTCCACGATTTCAGACATTGGAGGTCGAAATTCCTTTACACGCTGTATAATAAGAGACACGTGAGTTTCGTTGCGACACCCCCAGAAAAAAAAAAGAGTGAATATAATTTGAAGAACCAAAATGGCAACACACAGACACAATCATGAGTAAATTAAAGTTTAACTTAACCCACTAGGGTCGATCTAGTGGTTGAAGGTTAGGATAGAATGCATGAGGTCATAGATTCGAATATCAGTGTAACCATTGTACATAAAAAAAAACATTAAAGTTTACTTAGTAAAACTAGATATTAAGGGCTAATATGGTAGTACCTGAATGCAGAGGGAGATGATATCAGCATAACGAGAAAGAGCCTTCGATGAAAATGTCCTTTTGATTGCTGGATCCACCATCTGTTCCAAACTGTCGCCATCATGAAGCCTTGATGAAGCCCACTTTGCCAGATATTGCTCTTCTCTTGGCCTGGAACTGTGTTGGAAGAGAAATAGAGGTCATCATTCATTATTCATCAAGAGAGGAAACAAATGAATTAGCACAAGATTGAAGAGAAACATATATATACCCATCGAAAGGTTTTCTTCCTGTTAGCAGTTCAAGAAGCAACACTCCGAAGGCAAAGATGTCACTCTTCGTGCTGCCAATTCCTGGTTGGTCATGGTCTGGTGAACTGTATCCTGTATCTCTAATATCAATCTCAGAAGCCTGCTTTCCACAGTCAACAAATTAATCAGTGAATCTATGTCCGTGGCATACTTAAATTAATATCAAGGTTCTGGTTCATTTTGCAACTGTTATTCTTTTATAAATTTTAGGAACTTTCATCAACATGGCATAATCATCTAAAAGCTAAAAAGCAACTATGAGCAGTGAGCAAATGTAACTGTTGTCTATCAAGGAACTATCTTTTAGTAAGTAGAGCACTGGAGCTATAACTTTTGTTAGGTACAACTTAGCAACGAGAACCTTAACAGCAATAAGTAACCTATTTAAACATGATGCTGATTCTCGCAGAAACTTACCTTAATTTTGACTTTATTGCTTGTCAGTGGTCTCAAAATAGCCAAGCCACAGTCAGTAACACGAGGCATGAGATTTTCGTCCAGTAGAACATTGGTAGCCTTTAAGTTGCCATGGGCAACAGGAGGGGAGAACGTCGAGTGCAAATAGCTGTAAACATTAGTGTATGTCACGGTTGAGAGTTGAGACATGAACATGATTCTACTTTCATATTTAACCAGAAATAAATTTGAGTGGCAACATGGAACTTACTCAAGGGCCTGACCAACACCTAAAGCAATTCTGAGACGGGTGCCCCACGATAAAGGTTTGTATGCTGCACTATGAAGAGCATCATCTAGGGATAAATTTCTGACATAGTCGTAGACAAGAAGATGTTGTCCGTGCTCCAAACAGTAGCCTTTAAGTGAAACAATGTTAGGGTGCTTCAGACGGGAAGCGGTGCAAACGACATCTAAGAACTTTTCCTCTTCACTGAAAGACATGCCGGCCATGTTGATATTCTTCACTGCTAAAACCTTTTAAAAAGAAGAAAAGGAAATTGTATTATAAATTGAAAGCAACAGTTATGAAATCTGAACGTGATACACTGTTTAGAAGGTACCTTGTTATCTGGAAATTCAGCTCTGTAAACAGGGCCAAGGGATCCGTCTCCCAGAAGGTTGTCTTCGTGGAAACTGTTTGTAACCAACTGAACCTCCGCTACTGTATAAACCTTTGTCTTTCCGGTGAATCTGTCTCTTCCGGAAAAGCTTTTTCTTGATGTTTCCCCTGTTCTTTTATGGGCATGGGAAGTTAATCGCCTTGGACCCAAAAGGGATGCAGCATTGTAAGGTGGGATTTGCAGGCTCTCATCTACAGCCGTAGTAGAGACATCTATCACCATTAAAAATGGAGAGAAAAAGAAAAACACAATCAAAGATGGAAATGAATTTACAGAACTAATAAATGGAATGGCATCCTGACATATGAAATAGAAAATTAAACAGAAAAAGAAAGAAATGAGTGAAATTTGGCAATATATCTTAACAGGATACATGCTTAGTATCGTAAACTTTTACTCACTCCCTTTCTACCTATAACCTATTGTATATTCAGTCATTTTAATGTTAAATCTGCGTGTGGAATGAACAAGAAAATTTTGAGATCATATTAATGTTATTAGGATGTGATTCAGTCATATGATATGGTTTTTGGCTTTGACTAGGAGTGCCTCAACATCTATATGCCTCTGTGTAAGAATTAATTACCTTTGGTTGCACTGATTGGATGAGAAGGCAATGAACTATGGTTGCTTTCATAGTTCTCCATTCTCTGTCTATGGAGCTTATTCAAACGGATCGCAATGAAGAGCGCAAAACCTGTCGCCAATAATGTTCCTGTACCAACCATAAAAGCTATACCTCCGGGACCCATACGTTTCTTCTTTTGTTTCCTTACTTTATTGGGAGGACCATAGTTCTCGACGGCATTTGCCTGCGTTATGGGTGGGCCACTAGTATTTTGCTCAATGGGTACATTGTCCAAAGGAAATGCCCAGGGAGGAGAGTTGTCTACTGCATGGAACTGGTTCCCTCCAATCCTAATTGAGGGTTGAATGTGAATTTTCGATGATATGTGTCCATTATTTCATATCCAATAAAGAAATAGAAGGTGATTGAAACTTATCACTAACCATAAGTTTGGTATGGACTGAAAATGCTGTGGAAGAATGCCACTGAACAGATTGTCTTGAATGTTCCTGAAAAAACAGACAAATTAGCAAATACTAGAACTTTAGTCATAAAACGTGAAAAATGTTTAGAGATAACCTACAAATCAATGAGTGGAAGCTCAGCCAGGTAGGTGACTGATCCGGTGAATCTGTTATTCTGCAGGAACCTGCAAATAAGCACCACGTACAGATCAAACCAACATGACCCTATATAACAAAAGTCCTGTCTAAGTATAAGATGAACTAGAAATCAAGTTTAGGAAACTAAGGTAAGGGTGTGAGAAAGATGACTTACAATTTTTCAAGGCTTGTCAAGGAACCAAATGAGCTTGGCAGATCACCGGTGAAATTATTGTATGAAAGGTCCCTGATGGTAGGAAATTATTTTTTGTGAGTTGACAGGTTGAGATCTAAACAAAATAGTCAAAACATCTAAATTTTGTTGCCTCACTTTCTCACGACTCAATCTAATTTTCATTTATATAGTCTAATCTTAGAGCTTTACTTCAGCTAACCTTAGAAGTTAGAACCTAAACAAGAAAAAAAGAAAAAAAAAAACAGCGCCTTGCTATTGTGCTTCTCGAGTCCCAGCTATCATATTCATATGCATTTCCAACAAAAGAGGAATGATTATGTTGCCTATGCTATCTTTCTTTTGGCTTTATTTATGTAGTTTATATGATTGCACCTTCCACTCTTTCCCTTGTGAATTATTAAAAGTTGAGGTTTAGATTGGCTTCATCGTTTGTTCTTACAGATCCAGAATATTCAAGATTAGTCATATACAGAAAAAACTATCTATGGAAATGGTTTAGGTTGTGTTTGAATCACTTAGGCTGTGTTTGAATTCATGTTCCAGTCACATTGAACGCCGATCCAATGTGAGAGGAGGATTGGGTTCAACGTGCATTAGAAAGTGGGAAATGGGAGTTAAACGGTAAAACAAACGCACACTTATTCCTTCCATTTTGATTAAAATGCAATAGCAAAAGACTTGGGAAGAAGACGTACATTTCTTTGAGATCATCTAAGCCAGTAAAGACATTGCCAACGGGTCCATACAAGAAATTGTGGCTTAAATTCCTGCAAGACAAGAAGTGATGATTTCAAGCCATTTGTAAAGCTCAAAACACTATATCATAATCAACAGAGATGAGGAAGCATGAAGAAACAAGTCAATGGACATTTTGGTTAAGAGCATTCTATATTTCTATTGTTTATGTCCTCTATCAAGCTTGGGCTAAAATCAATACTAATGTAACTCACAGATGTCTTAGTTTTTTCATGGTTGACAATGTATGGGGGATATTTTGGCCCAAATAGTTGCAAGCCATATTTCTGCAGGAGAGAAAAATTGTCAGAAAAACTAACTGCTGAAGATACAGGTATACTTAACCAGCAAGCATAGAACATAGTCACGAAGCAACAAAAAGAAAAGAACAGTAGGCTTACATATGTGTGGCATTTGGGGGTAAACCCAGTGGTATTTCACCCACTATGTTGTTAGAACTGACATCACTAAAGAAACCAGAATGTGGAAATAAGTAAATAACAGATCTTGACAATAAACCATCCCCCTAAGAACTTAAAGTATAAAATTACTTACAGTTGCTTCAAGTTTTGTAGATTATTGAGCAAGCCTCCAAGATACCCGGTAAGGTTTAATCCTTGAATTTTGCTGCATGAAGAAGAGAGCAGGTATAATAGGTTTATTTATTAGTGGCATTGTAATCTGAATGCGAGTATCATCAACAGAGTCGGTGCATTACAGGTGTATAACTGATGACCCAGAACATGCTACTCCTCTCCAAGATTCCTCACAAGGATCATTACCGTTCCATCCATTCAGCACTGCTGGGTTGTTCAAGGCCCTGTATAGATCCTGCAGAGCTGTGACTGTTTATAAAAAAAATTACAAAAGATATATAGTTTAGTAGCAGAAACCCATGCGAATTGTGAGCTATACCAAAACGAGTTCAATATTAGTAATTCGAGATTGATAATCAAGTCAATACTTTTTTTATTTCTCATTTACAAATACAACCCTCACAAGTATCAAGTCACAAGTACATGAATTTTCTATTTCTCTATCTAAATCTGTCACCTTCAAGTTGTATGAATTCAACAATAACGAGTAATCTTCTACTGTTTTGATTATTATGTTAACAAAATCATATAATTTAGCAAAACGCCGAAACTAATACACCGGAGAAATTCTTATTGAAGAGAAACACAAAATAATGCATGAAACCAGCTATTAAGCGTAGCATACAATCACAAAATATGCATTCAGCATGCAGAGACAACGGAAAAACTGCATAAAACGTAACTATACGCAATCTCTCGAATCCTAAATCGCATAATTTTCTTCAATGTGATCTTGAAATTGATTAGATTCAAAGACAATGCAAATGCACATCGCAAAGTTATTTAATCAATTTTCGATAATTTTCAATGAAAGATTAATAGTTCAAGAATCAAGAAACGATTAAACAGTTTTTTTTTGAATTACCGTCAGGGGGATCCGTAAATGCCAAACACCGAGAGATCAAAGTTGCCGAGAAGACAACGACGGCGAGATTCACGTACATATAGTTGCAAACCATTTCTTTCTCGGTTCCCAAGCACGAAATCGAAATTGAACTGAATTACACGAAGTGAAGAGAAAAAGAATTCAAGCTTCAAGAAAATTATTAAAAAGGAAAAAAGAAAGCTTAAGGTTTTTGAATAATCGATGGATTAATGAATGAACGAATGAATTAACCTGATTCTGATTCTTCGTTTTCACACGCGAGCGAGAGAGAGTTTGCACTGTGCAGTGACACTGTGACAGTTGCAGTTGCAGTTGCGAGAGAGAGAGTTTCTGGCAAGGTGGGGTCCACGCATAAGAGTTCGTTGTAGTTAGTTTGTTTTGGCGCGCAACGCCCAAGTGTACGTGTGCTCCTTGTCACTTTTAATTTAAAATAAAAATAAAAAATATTGTAAATAAATTTTGAAAACACTTATGCAAATTATTAGCTAGCGATTTATCGACATAATTATCACGCAGCTTAATTGCGTTTGCGTTGTTTAAAACCATCCTGGGAAAGTTAAAAATATATGATTCAATTACATTACTTCCAAATCAAGGCATAATAATATTATTATTAATATATGAGTTAAGTGATGGAATAGGATAAAATAATTTTTCTTATATTTTTTATCCCTAAGCAATCCAAATAGCTCATATCATCTTATTTCACCAATTCAAGTAGTGTAACTTTAATTTGTAGCTTTCTGTTAAATTCTTTGATGTGGTAATGAATAGACGTTTAGGTTTGACTTAATAGACTTATGGCAAGAATAAGATCAAGCTCAGCTAAATTAAAAAAAGGGGAAACTTTATATTTTAAATTTAAGTTCGTTCACCAATTGTTAATAAGTTTACATTTGTGACCAAACAAAATTCTTTCTATATATCTAATTAAAAAAAGTTTTTTTGACAGAAAAAAAAAAGAGTTTAATCACACCTATTATAAAAATCATATAAAGCATTATTAGCTTACAACGCAATAACTAATAACTAAAACAGATAAAAGTTTAAGATCGATTGGTTTAACGAACGAGTTTAAATATCGAGTTCAAACTTAAGATTAGTGTATAAAGCATAACTTATTCAATTATTAACTTACAAGCGAACTAAATCAGATCATTGCCAGTTGCGAAAATTATATTTGATATTTAATAATTTATATTTGTTCATCACTATATTTTTAAAAAAAATTGTTTATCACTATATTTTTTTAAAACATCATTTTAAAACAAAAATAGATAGTACTTGTACACAAGATGCAAAGTTAAGTAGGTTACTTTTTTTTTTTTTTTTTTTGTAAATCTCAACTTCTAATTTGCACAGTGAAGGTGCAATCTTTTTTTAGTCCTCCAAGTTCCAAGCTTTAATTATTGAGAGTGTGTTTGCAAAGGAGTTGAATCTAACGCAAGTGGTGTTCAGGCCAAAACTTCAATATAGTTGCTTTGGCGTTTTTGTTTTGGAAAGTGTAATTTTTCCATTGAACGTGGATACAATGCGTTTCTAAACATACTAAGTAAATTATACTAGTCACTTATGAGGTTTTGTAAAATTATATAAACACTCCTATACTAACCTCAATTTTTAAAAAAATGTATATTGACACTTTTTATATATTACACTAACTCTTCTTAATTGTTTGAAAGACATTACACAGTACTCCCCTAAAAGGAGGTTATTGTAAATATCAAAAAAGTAAGGAGTATTTATGTAATTTCACAAAATCTCATGGTGATTAATGTAATTTACTCTTAATTATTTTGAAAATAAAATTGGACCGGGTTTTTATTTCATGACGAAAATCCTGTTGGGCCTGCCCAGATTGAACTACTACCCATGGGCTTCACGGGGCCCATGGTTACTTACATTCATGACCAGCGCGCGTCTTCGTAAGCCCATTGTGGGTTATGTTCGGAAATGGAGGAATCACCGGCGAACAGGGAGAGCAAAAACGAAGAGCAAGATGACTACATGGGTGACCTTTCTCAGTTTCTTCCTTCCGATGTTTTCGACCCTCCCAAGTTGTCTTCTTCAACCAAAAAGGTGACTTGTTCCTTCCCCGTTTTACCCTTCTCTGTCGTCGTTTTGATTCCGCCACAGCATCTCAGAGAATTTTACGCACTTAAAGGGAGCAAGAGATGCATAACTTTCAACGAGTCACGTATTTGAATGAAATTAGGTCTTCAAGCTTCCCCCTTTCCCAAGCCCCTCTAGTCACAACATCCATCACATGATTTTACAACAATTTGGTCTTGAAATTTATGTTTAAATTGATGTAATTACTAATCAGTTTGGTTCCCATTTGCAGTTACTCTAATACAGCTAATCCTAGGGAAAAAAATGATTTTTTTTTTAATTTGTAAAAATCTGTTTTGCATGTGTGTGTGTGTGTTTTGTTTTTCTCTTTTTTTCCCCCAAAAGTAAGAGTAAATGTTCACTCGACTTCATAAGTTAGTCTTTGAAGAGTTTGAGTAAAAAAATGATCTATATACACATCTATTTAGGGATCAAATTGGTGTTCAAAGATACATCAAGGAGATAACTTGATGTCCATTTTACAGTTTGAGGTTCATTGTTGATGTCCCTTGTATCTTAGGAAGAACAAATTTGACTATTTAGTAAAAAATGAAGCATGTATAGTTGGATGCTGGAAGTTATATTGTTGCCTGTTCCAAGGGTTATTGCTAAAGAGTTATTTTGGTCTTTAATTGAGCCGAATGATGTCGTGTGATCTACTGACCGACCTCACTAGTGGGATAAGACTTTCTTGTTGTTGTTCAAAGAGTTATTGCCAGATGCTTAATTTTCCTTAGCTTTTCACTTTACAGTTTACAGGTACCATACAAAGTGATGATAACTCCCTTTATGCCATGCAGATTTCCAGCAAGAAAGATCCTTCGGTCAACTCTTCAAAGAACCGGTTGAAAACTCTTAGCTGGCAAGAGCGACGAAAACTTGAAAGAGAAAGGAAGCAACAAGAAGAGGATGAGCAAACATTATCAAAAGTGGAAGCTCCAATACCACAATCCAACATTGGGTTTAAGCTTCTCAAACAGATGGGTTACACTCCAGGTTCTGCCCTAGGCAAGCAGGGTTCGGGCAGGGCCGAACCGGTGGGGATTGAAATTCGACGGTCACGAGCTGGTGTAGGCTTAGAAGATCCCCACAAGGAGAAGAGGAAAAAGGAGGAAATCATGATGCACAGGAAAAGGAGGAAAGAGGAGGATCTAATGAAAGAATTTGGGTCTAGGCAGAAGTCACAGTGGCAGAGTAGGAGAGTGATAATTAATTACAATAAGGCAAAGGCTGCCCTTGACCAATTAGAGAATAGGGAAATTGTGGAGCCACAAAAGAATGACGATGATGCAGAGGGTGAAGAAGAAGAAGAGGAAGAAATAACAGAAGAGGTGTGTAACTTAACCATAACTTTTTCATTTATATTTCTTTTAACCTAGTTTTTGGTATTCATTTAAGTTGCATGCCAAAAAATAGTCTGGAAATTGCATACTTTCGTTTTCTTCTCATGATAATTATTTCTAGATTTTTTACTACTAAAACAATAACTAAGTATTTTCCTACTAGATGGGGTCAGCTACATGAGTCAAATGCCGCCATAATGTTCTGCCATAAATTATGTCTGTAGACAAACTGTTGTCCTTTAGATTCTTCTTAATTGTTTCTCCTATAGTTTTTTTTTTAACTGCATTCTGAAACTATTTTAATTCATTTATTATTTTAAGCTCATTATTCTGAATGTAATGGATGCAGGACTTGCTCGATGTTTTGATGAAACTGAGGGATGAATTTAATTATTGCCTCTTTTGTGGATGCCAAGTGAGTAAACGCCAGATTTACTTCTATGTAGTCTGTAAAAGCTCATTTTAATATAATTTTTATAAGATGAAATAGCAAATCCAGTATGGTTGACAAATAAGAAGCCTCTAACTTTGATTGCTATTTTTTTTTTATTCCTCCTTATTTGTTCAGTATGAATCGAGTGATGCCCTTTTGGCCAACTGCCCTGGAACCAATGAAGATGACCACTAAATTGGAGATTTCTGATGTGAACGATGTACATTATCAGATTTGTTGTGTTTGTCAAGCAAGTGCTGGAAGCTTTTAATGCTTATTCCAACGGAGCTGGATAAGCTTACATCTGGTGGATGATTGGACTTATGGCGTTTCTTGTGCCAATATAAAAATGAATTGTGTGTATCTTCTCATTACAATTCAGATAGGAGGTTGCCTCATCTTCATCCATGCCGAGGGACTTCGTGGCCTGCCCTATTTCAGGAAATGGATTGGTTCATATACAGTTTGTGAAACTTCAGTTCATATTGGAAAATTTCACAGTAGTTTACTTGGTCAATTTTTGAATTTTAGACTGCATTTAAAAAGTTTGTGACCTGACATTCTTACCTGAACTTGACATGGATATTACATCAAAATTTTAGCAAATATCAACCAGATGTATTGATTGTTATTAAATGTAGAAATTAACCATCTCTTGAAGAATTAATTATATAAATTCATTCCGTCAAAATTTATGGTGAACTTTTTTTGTGTTTTTGGTTGCCTAGTATTCTCCTATAAAATTACACAAAAAATTTAAATTCATATAAATGTATGAGCCAAGATCTGGGGTGGAAAATTTTCAGTTTTAAGGTTGGAGGAGTGGGTGAGATATCTCTTTTACAATATGCCAATGATAATTTACTTATTGGGGATGCTTCTATGAATAATTTGTGATTGTTAAAGGCTGTTCTCAGAAGTTTTGAGCTTGAATCAATTGGTGTTTTTTATATGGATATCAATTGGTGTTCATAAGAGTAATGTTATTGGTATTAATATGAATGATCAGTTTTTGCTGGCAGCTTCTTTTCATTGCAATATTATTGGGATTCCTTTTAAATTCTTGGGTGTGCCTATTGGTACAAATCCAAGAAAAGTGGCTACATAGCAGCCTGACATGGATTCATTAAAGAGTAGGCTTGCTGCTTGGATGGGTAAGTATCTCTCTTCGGGACTTGGGAGGTTATATTGTTATACTGAATTCAGTACTATCTAGTTTGCTGCTATATTTTTTTATCTTTCTTTAAAATGCCAAAGAAAGTGTCGGTTTTGCTTATTGGAATCCAAAGATCTTTTCTGTGGAGGTGGAAGTGATGAAGTTCAAAAAAATGCATGGTTAGTTGGGATAATGTGTCAGCTTAAATGCCTTGGTGGGCTGGGCATTAAACATCTTGACCTCTTTAACCTAAGCCTTCTCAACAAGTGGAAATGACAATGTTTAACAGAGAAAAATGCTGTATGGTATAACCTTCTGGTATATAGATATGATTTTTTGGATAGAGTGATTCCAAATGATGATGGAACTCTAAATCTGCATTTGTGTGGTGGAGAGACTTGTGTAATATAGAATGTGTGAGTAGTGTTGCTCCCTTATGGTTCTCTATGGGAGTGGTGAGGTGAGGGGCAAACTAAGTTTTGCCATGATTCTTGGATTGGTGTCTCTACTCTTAAATACACTTTCTGTAGATTATATTAAATTTCAGAGGATAAACATGCATCTATGTCAGGTATGGGGGAGTGGAGTAACACGGGGTGGTGTTGGATTTGGAAATGACATAGGAACTTGTTTGCTTGGGAGGAAATCTTGTTTTTTGAGTTATTAATTAATAATGTTATCATATCCTATTACAGATGATTAGATAATTATCTTATCATTTCCTTGTGTTAAAGTTATGGCTAATAATGAGTCATATCACGTTTAATTTGTTTCTTATAACACTTATGCCCAACAACAACAAAAACCTTATTCTAGTAAGTTAAATGGATCATACAACACCATTCAATTTGGTTAAAAATTGAACCTTCATAGAAATTATTCATCATGAAATTTCTCTTAATAATTTCTTTCATTGTCTTTCTTGATTTTTCTTTCTTTTTCACAAAACTAAAAACCATGTGATACCATTTATACCGAAAAGGAGGTGAAAAGAAAAAGATACAACCAAAACGAGAACAACATTAAAAAGAGGGTGAAACTAGTTTAACCAACAAATACAAAGAATAAGAGCTACTACTTATTTACTACTACCAAAATACTTAATATCAATATATTCCAACAACAACTCCTTGTAAAATGGATTGGGAATCAATTGAATCTCTTCCTGTTGGGTTAACCAGTCAACCCATTTGGTATGCTGATCGCCACCGAGTGGTTGATTTCTTGGTTCTTGGTAAATATCTTCCCCTAATTTAACATTTTCTTTGGCCTACAGAACCAGAATGCAAGAGAGAACAATATTAGGATATTCAACAATGAAAATATAAATTACAAAGGTTATCTAACTTTTACAGAAATTATTGTTAATGGGAATTTATAACAGATAAAATTGAAGGAATATAAGATAAAAGCGCTGCATATCACAACATATAACTCTTAACAGTATAATGTATGATTTATTACGCAATCTTAAAATTAAAAAACACATGGCATTTCTTCACCAACTTTATGCCTCCGATTCTTTGAAAATGTAAATATGCATGGAACATAATTATTCGATCGCCAGCAAGCAAGAACCATAATGATTAATTTTAAATTTTATTGGTTTACATCACATGTATTTTTCATTGGAGACAATTTTATTCAAACCGGGTAGGATCATTATCTATAACAAACTTCCCCCTCTAAGTAATACAATTGTATACCCAATACTCAAATTCGAAACCACTAGTTAAATTGAAAGAATTTCACGTCAGTTAATCCATATGCTCAGTTGCGATCAATTTTAAATTTGCAATAGTCAATAATGTTAAAGAAAAGAAGAAAAAAGAAACTATCATGTAACATGCAATTTGATTTGAGCACGATGCTTACGGATGTATCCCTTTGCGAAGATGAGCGAAGGCAGTGTTTAGAGGAATCACGTTTCTCCATGCAGCTGACTAATTGATTAGTCTCGTTGGCTTCTATCACTTTTTCTTCAAGTCTGTTCATGCTATCACTTTTTCTTAATTTAGTGTGGTTTTGAAGTAATTTTCTTTTTCACAGTACAATCTTCCAGTGGCAGGACCATGGCAACGCTATTTAAGGCAGTTGGTTTAAGTCCCCAAATTGCCTATTTTTTTTTTCAATACTTTTACAAAAAGTATTTATTATTAATTTATTAGGTGATAAATTTTATCATGATATATGATATATATTATATCTTTATTAGTAAGATTGTATTTTAAGATTGTATTGATTGAACAATTGAAAACTTTGGACGAAGATAGATTGAAAAAGATATGGTATTTATAATCTTAAAAAGATTTTAGGTTCTAATAAATATGATAATATTGAAGATATAGATTTATTTTTAAAATAAAGATATTGCAAGAAGTATAGAAAAAAAAAAGAGATTAAATGATCATTTTTGTTCTTTATCTTATTTATTTTGTTAAAAAATAAATTTTTATCTTTTAAAAAGTTCACTTTATTCATTTATCTTATCAAAATGGTCCTTTATCTTTTAAGAACTTCACTTTTGTATCTTATCTTATTTAAAAGGTTCAAAATGATTATTCAACTATTTAAATATATTTAACTTTGTCCTTCGAATAACACTTAGATAAATGACCATTTTGAATATATTAAATAGTTGAAAGACCATTTTGAACATTTTAAATAAGATGAGATACTAAAGTGAATTTTATAAAAGATAAAGGACCACCTTTTTAAATAAGATAAATGATTAAAATAAATTTTTTAAAAGATAAAAGATCAAACTGAACAAAATAAATAAGATAATGGACAAAAATGGTCATATAGCAACAAAAAAAAAATCATATTTCACTAAAAGTATTTATTATTTAAAAATTTATTTTTCTTTCAAATACATGCATGTTTCTAAAATGGTATTGATAATACTTGTAATTATTATTATTGTTAAAAGTAGTTTTTTAAAATTAAAATTGTTCAAATCTTTTTATTTTTTGTAAAATATGTTTTTGGTCTCTCATTTTATCTTGATTTCTATTTTTAGTCCTTCATAAATTTTTTCACTGTTTTTAGTCCCTAAAAAATTGTTTAATTTTGTTTTTAGTCCCTGACATTAATTTCAACTGTTAAGTGATGTCGAGACAAGCAAAATTTGCTCTTGAAAATTTCTGTTTAAGTTTCTTTCAGTTTTTAACTGTTGCAAATTTTTTGGCAGACTAAAATGTCAGAAATATTAAAAAAAATAAAATAAAAATCAAAACCTCGAACACTAGATTTGCTGAAATCACAAGAAATGTTACAAAAATAAACATTTCTAATCGCCAAAAAATTAGTAGCAGTTAAAAGTCACTAAAAACTTAATCAGAAAATTTTCTTATGTCTGCCATGTCATCACTTAACAATTGAAATTAGCGTCAGGGACTAAAAACAAAACAAAACAATTTATGAGGGACTAAAAAAAGTATAAAAAAATGTGAGAGACTAAAAACAGAAATCAAGATAAAATGAGAGACAAAAATATATTTTAATCTTTTTTTTACTACTCAAATCTTATTTGATATTAAAAGATAAACCGAATGATTTTGTCAATTTATATATTAATAATAAAATGTTAGAAATACTTAAGTATAGAACTTTGATTAATAATTTTGTAATCTAAAAAGATAATATACAATTTATATATTAAATTAAACTTTATATATAAATTTTGACTAAGACCTTAAAATTTCTAGACACAACCCTGTTCAAGGTTCTTGCAGTCACATTCAAGAATGGTATGAGTTCGGTGTTCTTTCTTTAACCTTTTGCATAGAGCAGTTACTGTTACGGTTGCGAGGTTTAGTTTGTTTTGGCGCGCTACGATCCTGAGTAATGAATGCTCCTGAACCACACTTCTAGAATAAATTATTGTAAATGAACTTGAAACATATAATGAAATAACTTTTTTTTTGACAGAATAATGAAATAACTATTATATTAAACAAATTATTAATTACCGATTTATCAGACACACTTATCATGATCAACATGGTGTAATATTATAATTGACAGATAATCTTATTCTTTAAACATGTAGTCATGAATTCGATCGGTCTATGCATATGAAAAAAATAACTGTCAGGAGAAAATTTAACTCCTTAAATAGATATCAATATCTCGTTTCTGACTTCTGATAAAATGATACTCTGGATTCACTAAAAAAAACACTTATCACACAACTTGCTTGTAATGGTCAAGACTCAAAACCTTAGTGGGAAAGTTAATTAAAGGGGGACTTTGGATTTTTTTATTTTTTATTTTTTTTAATAGATGGGGGCTTTGATGTTCGCATTGTAAGAAGGTATAGAGTTGAAGTTGTAATATACAATTGCTTTTACTTTTATTATTTTTTATTTTCTCTAGAGTTTGTTTAATATATTCCTTTATAAACACTTCATTCTGGAGCTAGTTCTTATGTTAGTTGTAGAAATTCTAGTCATTTCTCTAGTTTTGTGCTTTCACCTTAATGTGTTGTGCGTTGATATTGGTTCACTTAAGACTATTATCCATTTGGACTATGTTTTTACCTTTAATGGGTTTTCTTATTTATTATGGCAAATGAAATCAGTGATAAATGTGGTTTTTCCTCCTACACTAAGGCTAAACTGAATGAAAAAAACATAAAAATAAATAACTGCTAGCTCCAGTGTCAACGTAACATACGGTAATTAGTGTGAACCTTTTTTTTTTTTTTTCACGTAACTGTGTTAACATGGAGATCGAAACTTGATCGCAGTCTTTTTAGTGTTGACTTTTCAAATTTAGCGTTGACTTTTAGCCACCACTAACATGTGTTTCTAATTAATAATAAAAAGTGAATTTTTCATGTTATATGAGATTAAGGATATATAAATTGTAAGCTTGATTGAATATTGATATATTCACATATGAGCCACCTGAGATTGTTTCACTAGTAACCTAATAGGACTGATGCTTGAAGTAAATGGATGAATTTGGAAAAACAAAAGTGCAAAACATTTAAAAACAAACAAAGTAAGGAGACGTACGAAAGTATATTCTTTTACCAATTTTCACCATGTCTTATTTTATTTTAATAATACACTTGATGCATGTTTAGTTTTACGTTCGAGAATTGATTTCGAGTCTAAAATTGATTTTAAATAAAATTTCACATGATTGATTTCACGTTAAAAAAAAATCCAGAATTGATTCTGAGTTGAAACAACTCTGATGAGAATTGGTTTTTCATGCCAAATGAGAAACAAATCATTTAGCTTTCACATTTATTTGATAAATTGAGGTAATTTTTCTCGTTACACGGGTATTCAAACACCCATTACAGCATTAGTAATCCAAAACAAGAGAAACTTTCTTGAAAAAGACAGAAGAGTTTCTCCTTATTCTAACACACTCCACTCAGCAACGAAGATTAAAGGCACAACACATACATGCATGAGATGAACAAAGTCACCAACATTGAATGCTCATGGTCTTACCCTCTTCTATTATTTCTTGATAAAGTTCTCATTCTCAACTTCTGCCTAGCATTCTGAATATAATATGAAAAATGGTCTATTTCGTTTTCCTTGTTATTGTTGGTACAATTAGCCACATCTGCAGGTGCTGCAGGGTAACTCTGCTCCTCATCACAACCTACGTTTGACTTGCTCTTGATTTTAAACTTAGTACGATGAATGTAATTGGAGAAAGTGTGATCATCACATAGTGGTTTCTGTTGGGTACCAGAGTAACAAAATAATAACTCACAACTAAAATAAGAGATGAGAAAAATAGGAATTGACACACAATATTTTAACGTGGAAAACCCTCAACGGATAAGGGAAAAATCACGGGCAAGACCAGAGAAATATTTTTATTAAGTGAAAGAAAATTACAACCTCTCTCTAACTATAAGGAGAGAACAATTACATTCTCTTATAATAGGAGAACACACACACCACTAGTGTTGCTAACTCTCTCTCTAAGATTACTACAATTGTAGTGAGATGCAAAGATGAGCAAAATGGCTTGCTATTTATAGGCAAAGATGGGAGCTCAAGCATTTAATGCATTGCAACAATTTTCTACCCTCCAACCAATTTTACAAGCCTAGCTAAGTAGAGCTTTCATCCCTTCATTTTTGACTTGCATGCCACAAAAGTGGCTTTAGTCCACGGCTTCACAATCTCCCACTTAAAGCTACTTTTGTGAGTTTTCAAATATCTCTTTATCTTGCCATTTCCTTGCTGCGTACGTTTCTGATAGGCCAAAGGAGGATCGGCACCATGTAAACTTGTTTGTGTTGATTGGCTTCATCATAACATCTGCTAGATAACCTTTAGTGTGAATCTTCTGCATGTCCACGCTTCCTTCCTCTACTACTTCTCTAACAAAGTGATATTGAACACCTATGTGCTTTGTCCTGGAACGAAAGGCTGGATTCCTTGCAATGTGCAAGGCACTTTGACTGTCACAATACACAGTAGTCTTCTGCTGCTTGTGCCCAAGTTCTTCCAATAGCCTTTGAATCCAAATAACTTCCTTGCATGCCTGGGTAGTTGCCATGTACTTAGCTTCTGTAGTAGACAAAGCCACAACAGTCTGTAATTTGGATAACCAGCTCACTGCCCCTCCTGCAAGTGTAAACACATAGCCAGTAGTAGACTTCCTTTTATCAAGATCACCTGCAAAATCTGAATCAACATAGCCCCTGACAATAAATTCTGATCCTTCAAAACATAATGCAACATCCGAGGATCCTTTGATGTATCTAAGGGTCCTCTTAACAGCATTCCAGTGCTCTCTACCAGGATCTGCCATGAACCTACTAACCGCTCCCACTGCTTGTGCAATGTCTGGTCTTGTACAAATCATGGCATACATAAGGCTTTCCACCGCTGATGCATACGGTATTCGAGACATTTCCATCCTCTCTGCTTCATTGCTAAGACTCATACTTGAGGATAACTTATAATTGACAGGAAATGGGGTAGAAATTGGCTTATAGTCTTGCATGTTGAAGCGCCGCAAGACCTTCTGTAAGTAATTCTTCTGAGAAAGCCAAAGCTTCCTATCTTTTCTGTCTCGGTGAATTTGCATCCCTAAAATCTTGTTTGTGGGTCCCAAGTCCTTCATATCAAACTCCCTAGCCAACTCTACCTTCAATTCTTGGATTCGATCTTTGTTGGGGCCTACCACCAACATGTCATCCACATACAACAGCAAAATGATGAAATCATTATCATCAAACCTATTGTAGTACGTACAATGGTCTGAACTCAGTCTGTTGTAACCAAGGCTAATAATGAAGGAATCAAATCTCTTGTACCAACATCTTGGCACCTGCTTTAGACCGTACAAAGATTTGGTCAACCTACAAACCAAGTTTTATTTTTCTTGTTCTTTAAAGCCTTCCGGTTGGAGCATATATATCTCCTCTTCAAGTTCTCCATGGAGAAAAGCAGTCTTTACATCAAGTTGCTCAAGATGTAAATCAAATGCAGCACACATAGCCAGAACAACTCTAATTGTTGTCAATAGAACAACTGGCGAGAATATCTCATTGAAATCAACACCTTCTTTCTAAGCATATCCTTTGACCACCAGTCTTGCACGATATCGTTCCACTTGATCTTTGCCATCTCGTTTGATCTTGTATACCCATTTGTTTCCGATGGCTTTTTGACCCTTTGGAAGTTCAACAAGTTCACATGTCTTGTTTCTATGCAAGGCTTCCATTTCTTCATGCATTGCTGCCATCCATTGAGAAGCATCCGAACTACTCACGGCCTCTTGAAAGGTTGATGGTTCTTCTTCTTCAGTTAGAAGACAGTACGCATCATGGCTTGCCATGACAAACTATGAGTGTCAACTTGGTTTAGATTTTTGTCTTGTTAATCGTCGAAGACCTCCTCCGTCATTGACCTCATTTGACTGTTGTTCTTCGTGCTCCTGTTCTGCTTCAGAAAAGTCATCTTCTCTATCTGTACTATAGTAGTGTCTTTGGTAGTGCTGTCATTTTTTTGCTCACTCTGCAATTCATTTTCTCCAAAAACTACATCTCTGCTAACAACAACCTTGCAGGCAGTGGGATCTCACAAGCGATACCCCTTAACATTGTCAGCATAACCCAAGAATATACATTTCCTGGATTTTGGAACCAACTTTGTACTTTCTTGGGAGTTGTACATCACGTACACAGGACATCCAAACACATGTAAGGAAGAATAATCAGTTGGTTTGCCTTTCCACATCTCCATCGGCGTCTTTAAACCAATCGTTGTTGATGGTGATCGATTTATCACAAAACAGGCGGTTTTAACTGCTTCTGTCCAGAAAGATTTGGCTACTTTTGCTGTTCTCAGCATAGCTCTTGTTCTATCTAGGAGAGTTCTGTTCATCCGCTCTGCCACACCATTCTGTTGAGGTGTATGTGGAACTGTGAATTGTCTTAAAATACCCTATTGTTTGCAGAATGCTAAAAAGTCACCATCTACATATTCTCCTCCATTGTCTGTCCTCAAGCACTTAATTCTTTTTCCAGTTTCAAGCTCCACTTTGTGCTTTGAATTCCTTGAATACTGGAAACACATCTGACTTCTTCTTGATTGGGTACACCCACAATCTCCTGGAATAATCATCGATGAATGATACAAAATACTTTTCTCCTCCCAGGGATACTTCTGGTGATTCCCACACATCCGAATGGACCAAGTCTAGTATGTGTTTGCTTCTAGTAGTTACTTTAGCAAACTTCAACCTATGTTGCTTACTTATCACACAATGCTCACAAAAAGGTAAATTGACCATTTTGAGCCCAGGCAGGAGATTACGTTCCGCAAGGACTTTCAGGCCTCGTTCTGACATATGTCCAAGTCTACGATGCCACATCATTGTAGCTTCTTCTTGACTTGCTGCTGCAACTGATGCATCTGTTTCTTGTAACGTATCTCCCAAAAGCATGTATAGATTAGTTGTGATCTTCTCAGCTTTCATCACTACAAGATTTCCTTTCACTACCTTTAAGATCCCACCTTCAGTATGGATCTTGCACCCGAGATCATCCAATTGTCCAACGGACAATAAGTTCTTCTTCAAGCCTTTCCCATGGCGTACCCCTTGAAGTGTGTGAATAGTACCATCGTACATTTTTAATTTGACAGTACCGACTCCAGCAATTTCTAAGGCATGATCATTTCCCATGAACACGGATCCTTCTGAGATAGGCTTATAAATGCAAAACCAATCTCGACGTGGAGTCATGTGCCAGGTTGCACCCGAATCCAATATCCAACAATCATGAAGTTGTCTTCCGCCTTTAGAACTAATTGCTGCTTCACTATACAATACTTCTCCATTATCTAAGGTACTTGCAACGCAACCTTGAGAGGTTGATGATTCAGAATTCTTTCCTCCATTCTTCTTGTGCCAACAATCTTTCTTCAAGTGCCCTCTCATGCCATAATTGTAGCATTTGATGTTCTTCCTTCTTCGAGACTTTGATCTACCATGATTTTGACTCTCACTAGAGCCACGTTCCATTGATCTGCCTCTCGTCATCGTTAAAGCTTCTGCTTGCATGGAATTTTCCAGCCTATCTTCCTTATTCTTTCACCTGGATTCTTCTTCAAGAATAGTTTTGGCAACATCATCAAAGGTTAGACGGCCGACAATATTATTGTTTGTTATGTTGATGATGAGTTGATCATACGAATCTGGTAAACTTTGAAGTAGAAGCTCAGCCCGTTCATTTTCTTCTACATTGAAATCTGATGCAGAAAGTTGAGTGAATAGAGTATTCAGATTGTTGATGTGGTCTGTCATTGAAGTGGACTCACTCATTCTAAGAGTGTAGAGTTTCCTCTTTAAGAATATTCTGGTGTGAAGTGACTTGATCTCGTACAATTTGTGGAGAGTATCCCAAATCTCCTTTGCGGTCTTCTTCTTCGCAACACTGGACAAAACCGAATCCGCCATTGCTAAGTGCAAATGGGCAACAACATTGTCATCCATCTCTTTCCACCTTTCATTAGTGATCTCCGCAGGTCTGCCTTCAATTGCATCTTGACAATTGTCCTTCCTCAAAATTGCCTTTATCCTCAATTTCCACAGAGAGAAACTATTCCCGTTGAACTTCTCAATCTCGTATTTTGCTGCCATGGTTTCACACTAAAGAACTGACTTACACAACTTCCACCGTATATAGTACCGTCTACTGGAACAGTGACTGTAGACCGTGAACCAGTGCACCAGGTAAGTTCCCAGGAAAGAGAGGTGGGTCACCAACGGACACGCTTAAATGCCAAGTCTTTCCTTAGCCAGAACTTTCCTAGACATGCACTTTCACACTACCTCACTCTATATCCAGTAACAAGAATAATTCTTTTCTGATGTGGTAGATCAGACTATATCGCAACCACAGAGCATACTAAGAATTTTCTCCGGCACTATACCAGCGTACCAGCGTGTATCGTAGCGGAACAATATCAGAACCTATTGGCTCTGATACCACTGTTGGGTACCAGAGTAACAAAATAATAACTCAACTAAAATAAGAGATGAGAAAAATAGGAATTGACACACAATATTTTAACGTGGAAAACCCTCAACTTATAAGGGAAAAACCACGGGCAAGACCAGAGAAATATTTTTACTAAATGGATTACAACCTCTTTCTAACTATAAGGAGAAAACAATTACACTCTCTTATAATAGGAGAACACACACCACTAGTGTTGCTAACTCTCTCTCTAAGATTACTACAATTGTAGTGGGATGCAAAGATGAGCAAAATGACTTGCTATTTATAGGCAAAGATGGGAGCTCAAGCATTTAATGCATTGCAACAATTTTCTACCCTCCAACCAATTTTACAAGCCTAGCTAAGTAGAGCTAAAATTTTCATCCCTTCATTTTTGACTTGCATGCCACCAAAGTGGCTTTAGTCCATGGCTTCACAGTTTCTCACCTTCTTGTTGTTTTGGGTATGCACCAAGCACCACCTCTGGCTTTGTTTTGAGTTTCTTTTGCATTGAAACACCATAGTGTGGTTGTGGCTCCATGGAAGCAACCTTTGGTCTCTTGCCACTACGTGCCTTTGAAGTTGCTGAGTTTCTATTCCCCATTGATTTAGAAGTTGTTGAGTTCACAAACTTTGAGGGAATCACAGTGTTTTAGTGTCAAAAAACAGGTTTAAGCTGAGAAGATTATGGGTTAATCGCAATTTGCAAGAGGTAAAGATGCTTGGTTTTTATAATGAGTAGGCAGGCATGAAAAGGAAAGATGGGTTTCCAGAAGCTATCTTGTTAATTAATATAAGATTCTTTGTCAGACTAATGTGAGACATTTTTTTTTTTTTAAATTATCCTTTGAATATGATTGTTGGGAATATGAGGACCATTTCCCTAACGAGTAGCTCCATTATCGAATTTACAATTTTACATTATCCGGTCTTTTTTATTTTATTCATAAGGAGGGGTCAAACGATAGCATGATATTTATAATAACTTGCGTATACTGTTTAATAAACTAAAGTAGACTTTCTTGGTACATTATTCAGATTTGATAATAAGTATTCAATGAAATAATGAAAAAACTATATTGTGATAAATAAATATCTTTAAACATATAAATTATATTATGATATATTGTTATTTTTAATTATTGATAATTTCTTTTAAAATATATTTAAATTCAAGTTAAAATAAAAGATATTGAAGATAATATATTAGAAGAAAAAAGGAGTTAAGTTAAACTATATATATAAAAAAAAGTTAAGTTAAACTATTCATATAATATTAAAAGCATAAGATGATATATCAAATACATGTTTGAGCATATTTGTATTTTAAAGATAAAATATATATTTGAAATTGCTTTGAGATATTCCGTTACAATTTGTTAAACCATTATGTTAATATTAAAAACATAACCAAATGCATGTTAGGAGGAGAGTTAAGTCCATCATTTCATGAAAGAAGAGCATTTAAATGAAATTGATTGTAATAAAGAGAGGGGAGATCGAAGGGTTAAGAAAACATATATTCTTACACATATATATATAGAGAGAGAGATTCAAACAAATTAAAATATAAAGAGCAAAAATAAAACGAAAAAAGTTAGACAACCAAATGAAAAACACATGAGTTAGAAAATTAAAATACTAATTTTGCAATATGTATAGAATGAGGTATTGAGTATGCATCTAATTTGTTTTAAAAGCACTTTCCTTTTTTTTTTATTTTTTATTTCTTGATATATTTTTAGAAAAAATAATTATTTTGTCAAAATTAAACTAATTGATTTTTTTAAAACATAGTTAATCTGATTCTTATAATTTATTTCATCTTAGGATAATTACTTCGTGATAAAATAGTTTAGAAAAAATAATGTATAGAAACACCTTTGTATTTAGAAAGAGATTAATTGAGGATTTACGTATGGTTGGGATTGGGTTGGTTGGCAGCATAAAAAGGATTTCAGTTTATCTATTATAATTTTATATCACCTCCCCGTCAACAAAGAACCCAATGTTTCACATCATAGATTTTTTCGGTATTCTCTTAGTTCCACTTCTATTTGTTATTTATGGTCATCTTCCACCGTTCTACGAGTTTTTCTTCTTTTTGAGTCAAGTTCAAACTTCGCTTTGAATAACCATCTTCATATTTGCTTTTCCACATCAATATAATTACATAACTGATTAACAATTTATTTCAAGCTTCCCAATTATATGTACTTTTTGAAAGCTAGGAAGTCGGTCTCCTCAACATCAAATATTTAATTATAGTTTTTGATATCTCTATTTATTATTATGAAGACTTAAATACGTTTCCCCCCTCAAATATAATTATATTTTATTTTTGGTCCTATATTTTTTTTAAATTTTAGTCTTTACTATTTTGTTTTAATTATTTTGATATATCTATTTTTTTTTAGTTCCTATAATATGTAGATTAACAAAATATTATAGAAACTGAAACGAATATATATATATATATATATATATATATATATATATATATATATATATATATATATACATACTAGTATTATTGTCTTTGTAATGCACAGGTCAAATTAAATATGTAAATATCACTTTTGAAGGTCATTAAAATTTAATAATGCGTTGCTCTGTGCCTTGAATAAATGAAGGACCAATCTTTGAAATAATTCTTGATGAGAGTATCATTGTTGGAATAATTCTTCAAAATCGTTTGATTAAAATTTTTCATCTGATCCCATGTTTATAGGGTAAATATCTATTTTGATCCTTGAAAGTGTGAGGCGTTGATAGATTGGTTCCTGAAAGATGGAAAATTCGAATTTAGTTCTCGAATGTGCAAAAAGTGCGACATATTAGTCCTATCGTTAACTCTCCTCCGTTATCTTTAACGTCCGTGCCTAAGTGGCACCTCTGGTGATGACGTGGCAGCTGACGGTTGCCACGTGTTATCCACGTGGTTGCCACGTGTCATCTACATGACTGCCACGTGTCCAAAAGTTGACTTTTCATTTTAGTCCCTGAACTTAACCACTTGCTGACATTTTGGTCCCTAAACTTAATCACTTACTGACATTTTAATCTCTGAACTTAACCACGTATTGTCATTTTGGTTCCTAAAAGTAGTTTTGAATTTTTAATTAAGTCTCATGTTGCATGAAAATTATTAGCATAGTCATAACCATATCTCCTTACTTCAATTCCATATCCCTCATATTTTCACTTTCCTCTTTTGTACTTTGTAGTTCATCTTGACTTTCACATCCACCATTTGCATGCAAAGTTCGTCATTTATTCAATTAAAACATCAATTCTAATAGGAAAATAACACAAAAATATCTTAAAAAACTATTTGATTTTTTTCTTAATAAACACTGTCTAGCTTCTTTAAGAAGTTACATTTTATTCAATTGAAAATTTTCAAATAGCTTCTTCAACACTCTCAAGTAACCATTATATTTAAAATTCTTTGATATCTATATATACCTTTCGGTAGTAGTTCATGAAAACAACTTTTGTGAACAACGAATGTGAAAACTTCAAAGAATAAAAAAAAAACAGGGGCAAGATATACTACAATTGTCCCATCGAAAAGGTATGTAAGGAAATAGTCATAACATTTTCTTTTTTCGCCCTTTCGTGATTCTCAAGTTTTTTTTTACCTGTCTTTCCGTGATTAATGTTATTCCAAAAAATAGATTAATTAATTAATTAATATAACATTCTACACATATTAATAGCATATAAGATAATAACTTGATTTGGATAGAAGATCTGGTTTGAAACCTTATAGAATCTTGTTAACAATGTCTTGGATTTAGCCACTAACTACTGCTTTGTAATCGCTCATAAATTAGTTTCATATTTATAGTATAATTTAAATGGCAGAATTAGTAAGAGGAAGGTGAAAAATATGAGGGGTAAAAAATATAAGTGAGGGAATATGATAATGTCTATACTAATAATTTACATGCAACATGAGACTTAATTGAAAGTTTGAAAGTGCTTTCAGGGACCAGAATGTCATTACATGGTTAAGTTCAAAGCCAAAATGTCAGTAAGTGATTAATTTTAGGGACCAAAATATCAGTAAATGGTTAATTTCAGGGACCAAAATGTCAGTAAGTGATTAAGTTCAGGAACTAAATTGAAAAGTCAACTTTTGGACACGTGGCAACCGTCAGCTGCCACATCATCAACAGAGGTGCTACATAGGCACAAACGTTAGAAATAATGGATGAGAGTTAACGACAGGACCAATCTGTCGCACTTTATGCACATTCGGAGACTAAATTTGAATTTTTCATCTTTCAGGACCAACTGTCAACACCTCACATCAATTTAGTTTAGTGCATGTTTGGAAAACCGTTCAAATCAAGTTGAACAGGAATTTTTCACTTTTGAATGTAGAAATGGAGCGTTAGGGGGGGGGGGGGGGGGCGGCTTTCAACTGAACGCCTGTTATGCTTGATATAACTCCAATACAAACACACTCTTACGATGTGGCGGGAGAGCTACTATGGGTAGCGTTAGACAAGACATGATATATGGAGTTTTGGACGTAGTTCCAAACATTCTAATAGAAACTGAAACTATTCATTTTAGCTTCTCCTTTGAAGTGGTTATCAAAGTCAAATTTATTTTGAGTGATGCGAGATACCAAAGTAGCTTACATGTTAATTTAACCAAAAGAAAACTTATAATAAAAGGAAAAATCAAATTACACAAGTGCAACTTATATTAATTACTACATTATTTAATAACTTTTAATTATATAATTTTATCTTAAAATCTATTGTTAGATTAAAAGTTCTTTCACAAAAATCATATCAACAAAAAATTATTTGATATTTCATTCTTATACATCAAAATTGATGTAATATATGTTTTTAAGAATTGATGTAATACATTAGTAGGTCCCTGAACTTCTTGGAAATTTTAATTAGATCTCTAAATTAAAAAAAAAAACTTATAATTGGATACTTGATCATCTATAACTTTTGTAATTGGATTGCTAGAGTTAATCTTTTGATTCAGTCTTGTTTTTTTTTATTCAGTTCCTAGAGTTAATTTATGACAACTTAAAACCACCAAAAAAAAAATAATAATTTGTGACAATTTAACTAATTTCATCAGGACCCAATTACAAAAATTGTAGAAGATAAAATACTCAATTACAATATTTTTAGTTTAGGAACTTATTGATATATATTAAACCTTTTAAAAATATACAAGAATACGAATCATTTGCTACCTTCAAATAACATCAAATGAACGATCGGGTTAGGTTGTTTGAAATTTGATATACCTTAGGCATAATTGCAAATTTTACCACCAAACTTTCATAATTTTGCGAATTTTACCACCCAAGTTTTAATTTTGCAAATTTTACCACCCAAGTTTTCAATTTTTGCACATTTTACCACTCTGATATTTTACCAAAAAAAAGTTAAAAAATTCAAAAAAAAAAAATTGTCAAACATCAGGGTGGTAAAATGCGCAAAAATTGAAAACTTAGGTGGTAAAATATGCAAAAATTGAAAACTTGGGTGGTAAAATTTGCAAAATTAAAAGTTGGGTGGTAAAATTCGCAAAATTATGAAAGTTGAGTGGTAAAATTTGTAAAATTAAAACTTGAATGGTAAAATTTACAAAATTATGAAAGTTGGGTGGTAAAATCTGCAATTAAGCCTATACCTTATAATATAGTAGGAATTAGTTTTCAAAGTTGATTGCGTGAAATTTTGAACCTATAGCATGAAGAAATGTATTACTGCTAACATGCATAAGAGATTCCCTCGTACTTATTTTTTTTATCACACTTTTTAGTTACAAAAAGGAATAAAGGATTGATTTCTATGCACATTAATTACTTACCACTAAGTTCCTATAAAGGAATTGGGACCAATTCATAGAAATTAGGGTTTTGTTGTGTATTAAGGAATTAATAATAGAAAGTTCTTAGTATTAGAAATCATATGGTGGTAATGCATCAAAAATCACAGTGAGCTTGCATCAATAACATTCTTTTAAGGCTTAATACCCAATTTGGTCCCTTAGTTTTTTAAATATGCTCAATTAGGTCCTTTTGTTTTTCGACTATACAATTAGATCCTCTTGTTTTTTGACTATGCAATTAGGTCCTTTTATGTTCAAAATTGATTCAATTAGGTCATTTCCGTCAGATCGGGGTTGACGCTGTTAGGTTGTGTTTTCCGACGGTTTCAATTTATAACTAGTGGCAGTTTTTAATCGCCACTATCTTATTATTAAAATTAAAAATAAAATTTTATAAATATGTAGCATTCATTCCAAGTCACCACCACCCTCTCTCTCAAACCCTTAATTTCCCATTCTCTGTTAGATTAGAGTGAACCCAAGCCCCTCCAAATGGAAAAAACCCACACCAAATGGAAAACCCACGCGCAACAGCAGCGATACTCCTCCAAGCTCCACCAGGCGCTCGCGCGCGTCAACATCTCCGGGGACGCACTGCGCCGCGGCAGGGCGGTGCTCGAGGCCGCTGACAGGGTCCTCGCCGTCGCCACCAAGGGGAGGACGTGGTAGGGGATGGTGTCGATGTTTTCTGCGTTGGGAGGGAGGCCGTGGTCGGAGGGGGTGAAAGGGAATTCGACGAGGTTGATGGTGGAGTTTGGTGGGAGAGAGTCCTCCCCCTCCACATTAGCTAGACGGTGATTTGGGTCTCGCCGTGAATCTATCGACAACCAATGTACGTCCCCAAGACCAAAAATTTCATCACTCTCATCACTCTTAGCCCTGAGGACACTGTGCTTACCTGGAACAACACTGCCACCGGAATCGATCACCACTAAGTACGCACCTTCTATTCTCTTCTCTTCGTCTTTTTCCTCAGATACCCTTTCTGGGTATGTGTCAAAACTGTTCATTTTTAAAATGTTCTCCTCCTTTAGGCTAATGGGTGTGTGTCAAAATTGTTAATTTCTTCATTTGAATTGGTGGGTATGTTTCAAAAAATCAATTTTTTTTTTGTGTTGGATTTTTGTTGCAGCTTGTGAGGGTGATAGGGACTGGGACGTTTGGTTGTGGAAGTGCCATTGTGGAGGGGGAGGACTTTATTGCTCAGAATATTATTTTTAATTTTAATAATAAGATAGTGGAGGTTAAAAACCGCCACTAGTTGTAAATAGAAACCATCGGAAAACATAACCTAACGGCATCAATCTAATCTGACAGAAACGACCTAATTGAATCAATTTTAAAAATAAAAAGACCTAATTATATAGTCGAAAAACAAGAGAACCTAATTGAACATATTTAAAAAATTAAGGGACCAAATTGGATATTAAGCCTTCTTTTAATAAATATTTTTTACTTCTAATTCTTTAACTAGTGTCTTAATCATCTCGGTAAAATGTTTTTTTTTTTATCAGCAAAGAGGAAATATCATTATGAGGTACAAGGGGTACCTTGCACAAATACATAGATTACATGTTTTAGAATTTTTTTTAGAAAAAAGATAAACACAACCTACCCTGACATCCAAATGTCCCTGGTATGAAGTACCAAGCCATAAAGACTAACCCTATATATAGCTGCATGATATACAAAAAAATATGCGGCCAATGTTTTCCCAAACAAAATACCCCACTCTGTTGATGAAATACACTGCCCCCACCAAACAATTGATGACCTCAATTGGTAGCATTACCATCCAATTAGAATGCTATCAAAACAAATTCAGCATATGTCACTGCATAGCTTTAAGTCTAGAAGTTACTCCAGCCCAAACCAATCACAACCGAACCCAAGGGGATTGCCACAGATATGAAGAACCAGAAAAAACTCAGAGCAGAAAGATCAAAATCAACTGGCAAGCATAACTGGTACTCATTATATGCTATGAAGGCAGATCAAAGGATAGTGTTACAATATAAGGTCCCGTTATGCTCATGATAGCTCAACTATCCTTGGACGTTTTTTGGAATGAGCATTTCCCTTTTGTTTTTCATGAATATTATCCTTACCGGAAATAGATTTTAGAACAAGAGACAGAGGCTTTTCGCCGTCGTTTTCATTGTCGTGATAATTGTCACTGCTTTCGATATCGTCATCCCCACCGTCATCGTCGGTACTACTTTCCTCCGAACCTGTTTCATGATCATCATCAGCCAATGGAATCGCAGGCTGACGAGTGGAAATTTCAGATTCAGCAGCAGCCACGGCCTCTGGTGTATGAAGGTCAGCTACACCAAGCATCAAAGCCTGCAAGAAAATGAAAGTAAAATAAATAATTTAATTCACTAATTGCAAGTCAGTATAAGGTTGGCTTGGTGGTGAAGGAAGGAAAGGGAGGAGAGGTCATGGGTTCGAATCCTTCCACTAACAAAAAACTAACAATTAACAACTAACATTTGCCGATAAAAAAAAATTGCAAGTCAGTAATATAGAGACAGGTAGGTAGAGGGATTATTGATATACAAAGAGAGATAATAGAGTGATTAGCACTGACCATTTCAATAACTTCTGATTCATTTCCAGTTAGCTCTTCAATATCATAATTCTTGGGATTGTCCTACATATTATGTATATGTATAAATATTTAAAGCTATAAAAGATGGAATAAAGTAAAAAGGGAGAAAATAATTGCCAAGAAGTAAAAAGTAAAAACAATGGCTTCGATCAGAAATCAAGCTTTAACCTTTGCATCAAGTTCCAGCCGCTTGTTTGCTTCTGACATCACTCCTAGGAAGTCTTTAACCTTCCCTAAAACTGCATCAATAAACAAAATTCGATGTCAGGCAAAAAATTGTACTTCATTTTTATAACTCCGTCTTCATAAGTTCTGCTACATTCAAACAATAACTACTTCAATTCTTATGACTAGAATATAACCACTTAGTGGGATATAAACCCAATTCAACATTGAAATACTACCTCTGGTTCTAATTATAAGTAACAAATTGGATTTTTCTTTGGTCCTAATTATAAGCAACAACCACTAGCTTTTAAAGTTACCCAGGATTAAATTTCTTTTATACCCTTAATTTATTGTTAACTTTCCTATGTATTCACTTATTCCCTATGACAATCACTTAAAGCAAAGGGTATTTTTGAAATAAAATTTGAACTTATGATAGAATTAATTAAAAATAACTAATTTAACTATTTTCCTTGATCTTGATGATTTTGTCCTATGTTGTTTATAATTAGGACCGGATGTAGTACTTATTTAGGGAAAAGGCAACATTATCTTGTTTCTGTCTGTCACATCCATGTTTAGTTTTCCTTCAAACTAAAAGTTTAGCAATTAAGTGATCTAAGATTCTTGAGAGTTGAGAGACCAATCACATACAAAATAGTTGTAAAACAATTACAAAAACGCGCATGAACAGGCAGAAAAAACCCAACCAACACCATCATTCACAGACAAATAAAAGAGTTTTGTAGACAAGGATTTGGCTTCATATTCGATCAGAACATGATTAAGATCTTGAACTTCAAATGCTTAAATGAATACAACTATTTCACTTATAGTAATAGCCAGTAACATACAACCAATCTGTTTGGCACACAAGACAAGGGGCAGAAAAACACCAATGTCAGACAAATCACACCAAAAGTCAAGTTGAAGACCACATAAGACCAAAGAGACCCTCTTTGGGGGACTCCAGCAGCACAGAGGATAACTGATTCAGATTGAAATCCTAATTCAAGGGCAGCTGTGGTTAATAACAATGAAGTACTATCGTCTACTGTAGGTCCATCGCACTAGCAGGGTACATAATTGGTTGGTAGTTTGCATGGATATGGGTAAGATTAACGGTATAGGTATATAGTACAACAAATTCTGAAAACTAGAGTACAAGTATAGGATGATATATGACAGAAATATAAAAACATAAACAACAAAGAAATTAATCATAAGACAAATACAAGTTCCATAATGTTAAGTAAACAAAAGCATTTAAGGCACAAGTTTTGAAGGTTGTGAGTGAAGCAGTAGTTTGTTTAATTTAGTAACAAACCAAACAACTTAGCAACAAAATTTAATGTTTTGCATGGACTAACTTGAACTTGGAGTGATAAGTGAGCATTGGGTGTGTATAGACCCAATAAGTACAGTTATGGGCATCACAACTATCTAAGAACACCCATACATCATAGGAGACATGTATATCCCAAGCATCATCATAAACAATTGTAAAAGCACATCATAGCTCAGTAATGAGCTTTGAAATATAAATGTAAAAAATTTAATCTAAGCAAACCAGAGTTAGCAATAATCATCAAAAGAGCATGGCGCAATAATAGGCAATATCAGTTAATTCCCTCGCACATAGCATTCAGTATTTTTGTCAAAATGGAATCATGCAAACTAACAACTCTAACCAACTATAACTTTACAGTAATTAACCATTAACCAATAGGAAAAAATATGTTTTTAGTCCCTGTACTTTGTAAAATTCTTGATTTTAATCCCTGTACTTTACCATCAAACATTTTGGTCTTTAAACTTTTAAAAATCAATGTTTTTAGTCCTTAAACTTTTAAAAAAAGTGTTTTTGGTTCTTGAACTTTTAAAAATAAGTGTTTATAGTCTCTTGGATCAGACATTGTTAACACCGTTTCTTACATAGTTAACACTTACTTTTAAAAGTTCAGGAACTAAAAACACGTATTTTTAGAAGTTTAGGGATCAAAATGTTTGATGGTGAAGTACAGGGACTAAAATAAATTTTTTTATAAAATATAAAGACTAAAAACATATTTTTTCCTGACCAATATTTGTAGTGTGCCATAATAATAAAAACATGTAAAATTTAAAGACTTGGAATGAATTTGAAAGAGTACGTTGGCTTGGGGGAAATGGGGCGGTGAGGGGCGTGCCATGAGAGGGGAGTCTCCTAGTTTGAGTGTCTGATTCTCTTTTTTTATTATTATCACAAACACAGAGAGCGGATTCTGCACAAACAAAGACAACTCCATCGTCAGAGCCCCCCAAAAAAAAAAAAGAGAAAAAGGTAAATAAGAAAACAAATTCCGTTGAAGAAAGATAGAGAGACCTAAGGAAGAAAGGGGCGTGGCCTTATGCTCAAACTGGAGAAGCTCTTTGCTCCTCTCTGCCATATCAGCTGTCTCAAAAGCCTGTGACGGTTCCGAAGAGCGTTAAAGGAATTTCTCCACTCGCAACTTAAGCAATAAAAACATGAGGCTGCAATTTAATTAATTTCTCTCTCGCAGTCCCAATACCGAACAACTGAACTCTGAGAACCCAATATAAGCTCGGAGAAGTCGTAGTCACAATATAAGCTCTGACCGCCGCAAGACGAGGTCAAGTGGCATTAGGTTAAAAATAAAAGGATTAATTAAGTTTTTATTCATAAACTTTTTAAAAATTTAATTTTTAGTTCATAAATTTTAGTTTGATTAATCAAGGTCTTTAAATTTTTTAAAAATTCAATTTTTAGTCCTTGAACAAAATTTTAACCGGTCAAAGTCTCTAAACCTTTTAAAAGTTCGATTTTTAGTTTCTAAATTTTTTCAAAATTCAGTTTTTAGTTCCTGAATTAATGAGATTTCAGGAATTAAAAACCGAATTTTAAAAACTTCAGGGACTAAAAACTAAATTTTTAAAAAATTTAGGGACTTTGACCAGTTAAACTAAAGTTTAGGGACTCAAAATCGAATTTTTAAAAAGTTTAGGAACCTTAACCAGTCAAAGTTAAAGTTTAGGGGACTAAAAACTGAATTTTGAAAAAGTTTAGAGGCTAAAAGTATAGTTAACCCAAAATAAAATAAAACTAGATTTTAAACCCTACTTATTATATATTTTTAATATTTGTATCTTTTTAAAATGTATAAATGTAAATAAAATTATTTTTTAAATATTTAGTAATATATAATTACAATAAAGTCGTGGATACTATCATAAAAAAATATTTAGTAATATTTAAAATTTTTTAGTTGTTTTTTTAGTAATAATAATGATATGTAATATCCTTTTGAAAAAAAATGATGTAATATATGTATGAAATTTATAAATAAAAATGTAAATATAATATCATATTAACATGCATTTTGTATGATTTTATAATTAATATTTTTAACTATATTTACTGTAAAAATAACAGATAACATGAAAATAATATATAAAATAAATTTAAAAATTAAAATGTGAAAAATTGATAGTGATACATCCCACATATAAACAAAAATAAGAGTAATTGATTACTTTTTTTTTTAATGTATAATGGTGGTAATGAAGATTGAACCTAAATCAAAGAAATTAATATGAATAACATTATTTTAAGAGATAAGATGAAAAATACACACAATAATAATATATTTTTAATTTTTATAATAGAAATATAAATTTTCTTCAAAAAGAAAACATAAAATTAATTATATATTTTACTTAATAAATACATATACTAATTAATATTATAGAAAGAAAAAATATCTATTTATTTATATATTTTAAAAAATACTACACATAAAGCATTAAAAAATACATTAATTTTTTCATATGCTTATTTTACTATTTTAATTTTATGACTTTAACATATGCTTTTTGAGCAATAATAATTAAAGATATATTTCATTATATCTATGTATTTTAATATTAATTAATTTATATTTTAATATATATTTCATTATTATATAATAATTTATTATTTTTATTATTTAATATCGGAATTAACATTTAATTGTCAGAATTGTATAATAAATAGAATTCATGTGAGCAATTTAATTATACAACTAAGTGTATACTTATAATACAACTAAGTGTATACTTATACCAATTTTTCCAGTGGCGGAGGCAGTGGGGTGGCCCACGGTGGCCATGGCCCCCGTAAAATTTTAGGAATCCATATTATACTATGTATAAAATTATCTTATGGCAACCCTCGTCTCATTCTACAGTCTTCACTCTTCGGCTTAGGCTTCTATGTTATGCTTTCCTCACCCATTAGAGAGAAATGAAAAAGTTTCAGGCCTTTGGCCCACCCAATACCAAAAATAAAAAAAATAAAAAAAGAAAAAAAAAAGTTTTGCATTGGTTGTCTGTTGTGTTGTACGTTTAGCTTCTGTCATTGTCATACTTCTTCATTAGAACATTGTGTAAATCAATTAGAACATTCTCTCTCCTATTTTTATTAGTAGAAAAATTAGTTAATGATAAATTTGTTAGATTTATAGTTTTATGTTTATTAATAATATATTTATGTATAGTTAATTTATTCAAGTATTTTTTGTGTGTGACTCATTTATCTATTTTCAAAATTTTGAGGTAATATACTTTGACTATATATAATGAAAATTTATTTTCATTAAACTTAATTGAAGTTTATTGTTGTCATTTTCCATAATTTTTAATTTTTTATTGGTCATTGGGAGTTTGTGTGCTGGTAATACTTGTTGGTTAGTATCTCTCTTATATCCAAAAGGGCCAAAACAATTATATATATTTTTTGCTCAAAAGAAAATAATTGTTATATGTTAAATTTCTTACATATATTAACCCTAAGAAATTGGTCGAGTGGAGCAAGACAATGTCTCATATCTAGCATATCACATGTTCGAATCTCCACTTGTTTCCTTAGGGTGAGATAAATGTAAATACTTCTGTAAGTTCTCTTTGAGCCCAAAGGCTTTCAATGCCTTAGACTGAGCTCATGCATATCCCTTCCCTTAATTTTTTCTTTACCAAAAAAATTTCTTACATATATTTGTCAAGCATGTGAAAATTTAATTGTTCTTTACAAGTCATGATTTTTTATAGGTTTAAATGCAATTTTGGTCCCCCTATTTTTTTAAATCCGTAATTTTGGTCCCTCTAATTTAAAATAGAGACGTTTAGTCCTCGTATTTTTCAAAATACGTAATTTTAGTCCCTTTTTTTAAAATAGAAACATTTAGTCCTTCTATCAAATTTGAAAGATTGACCGGTGAGAGATTAACCTGATGTGACCCAAATTTAATGACGTGACACGAGATTTTGGTCCTTCCACGTCATAGTAATTAAACATTAATATCTTAACAGTCACCATTTTCAATTTGACAAAATGACCAAAATTACACAAATTTTACAAAACTTTGGGACTAAATGTCTCTACTTTTGAATAAAAGGACCAAAATTACAGATTTTGAAAAAACAAGGGCTAAATGTCTCTATTTTAAAATAGAGAGACCAAAATTACGAATTTTAAAAAATAGGAAAAGTAAAATTACATTTAAGCCTTTTTTATATTGGCCTCCCTTGTATAAAAATCCTGGCTCCACCCCTAAATTTTTCATATATCTCATTTTAATTTTAATATTTTACATGGGATGATACAGTTTTAATAATACACAGCAAGCGAAACTTTCTTGAAAAAGACAGAAGAGTTTCTCCTTATTCTAACACACTCTACTCAGCAACGAAGATTAAAGGCACAACACATACATGAGATGAACAAGTCACCAACATTACAATATTCCTAATCCACATTAAATCTATGACGTTCTAGCTAGATTTGGCTCAAATTGAATATCCATGGTCTTACCCTCTGCTGAAGGAACTGTTATTTCTGGATAAAGTTCCCCACTTCTCCCTAGTATTCTGAATATAATCTGTAAAAGGGTCTCTTTCGTTATCCATGTTGGTACCATTAGTAACATTTGTAGGTGCAGGGAAGTTTTGCTCCTCGTTGCAACCATTGTTTGTGATGCTTCTGATTTTGTACTTGGTACGTTGAATGAAATTGGAGAAAGTGTGATCATCACATAGTGGTTTCTCTTTCTCACCTTGTTGTTCTGTTGGGTAGGCCCAAAGACTCACCACCTCTGGCTTTGTTGAGAGTTTCCTTTGCATTGAAACAACATAGTGTGGTTGTGGCTCTATTGTAGCAGCCTTTGCTCTCTGGCCGCTATGTGCCTTTGAAATTGCTGAGTTTTTATTCCCCATTGATATATAGAGGTTTTTGAATTCACAAACTTTGAGGTGGTCACTAGTTTTGTGATGTTTAGAGAGAAGGGATTTGGTAGGCCTTGGCTCTTGGTGGTGGTGTTTTTGTGTCAAACTAGTCGGTTACCCGTGCGTTCGCACGGGTCGTTTTAATTTTTATATATTTTTTTAGATGATTTATGCATATCATAATTTGCTTAAAAATAAATATTAGATATATATTTGTTGCTCAACGACAATAAAAAAAATCAAAACATGAATGTTCAATAAGAATAATAAAGGCTGTCAACAAAAAAAAAAGAATAACAGAGCAAGAATGATTGACCTGGTTAATGTTGCATAAACTGTGTTAAAATAGTAACTTGAAACACATTAAAAAATTTAGTCTAACAATAATAAATGTCTCTGAAAGTGTTAATAAGAAAAAAAACCAGCAAAAATAACACAAGATATTCGTGCATTTGCAGGGTCACTCATTTTTACGTATGTTTGAAATACACATGTTTGCAAAATTAAATTTTCATATTGAGACAAATGTAATTAGTTGTTTAAGTTTTCCAAAAATGCAGAAAGAGTTAGAGTATTCAACCAGAGAAAATAAATTTAGTTATAATTCTATAGATAATTCTTATTTCATTTAAAATATTTATAAAATTGTATGAAAAGTTTATGTTTAAAAATTTAGAAAGAATTTAATTTATGTTTAATTTTTTTTTGTAATTTTGAAACGTAAAATGATAAAATAATTCATTTATTTTACAACTATATTGCAAATATTTATTCTCATTTGCAAAATTTTAAATGATATTCTTTTCCTTATTTTTAATAAATTGTAGGGGCATAGTAGAGGATGAATAGTTATTGGGTGCCAGCATAGTTTGGATGTCAAGATTTTATTTTGATGTTATGCACTCCATTGGCTTTATTAACAAAAAACTATATTGCAAATAAAAAAATATTAATTTTATAATATTTATAGTTTATAAACAATACTTCAAATAATTTAAAGTCTAAGAATTAATTAAATTAAATGCAAACTTTTTGAAAACAAACATTAATTACCAACATGTTGATTTGAGTGGAATTGAGATTGAATCCCCTAAGTAAGGTCTTAGGTTCGAGTCTTATGGTCGAAAGATCTTGCTAAAGTCAATAGATATATAAATGATAGAACTTTAAAGTTTGTCATGTAACTTTATCATATAAAAAAAGATAATTTCAATCAACAAAATAATGATAATTATTAAACATATAAAGTATTATTTTGTATAAATATATTAACTAATTAGATTTAAATAATTTTTTAGTATAAAAATTTTAATCACATAATATAAATATCATTAAAAAATATTTATTTATGAAATTTTTAAAAATATTTTATACGATTTTTAAGTATAAATATTATTTTGTAATAAATATATTAACTAATTAGATATAAATTAAATTTAGTATAAAAATTTTAACCTCATAATATAAATATTATTCAACAAAATATTTATTTATTAAATTATTTTAAATTATTTTATCCAATTTCTAAGTAAAAGTAATTTTATAGGATTTCAAAGTAAAAATAAATATTGTTGAGTCTTTGATATGCGACTATGTTAAATACTCACAGAAAGAGCTTTGTTGTACAAAATCGTTCACCTATAACAGTGTTGGGCAGGATTGTCTTCTGTGAATGATACTTGTGGTTTGAAATCGTTCATCCATAAAAATAAATTTAGTTAATTAAGTTATAATTAGTTTAATAAGTAATTATAGAAATTTATCATTCAGTTAATATAATAATTATATCTTTATATAATATTGAGCATATTATGATATTAAATATTTCAAGAAAAATTAAATATCATGTCAACAAAACTACAATAATTTTTTTGTTTTTATAAGTGCTAATATAAATTATAGAATATAATTTTTTATAAATAAAAGACATAAAACAGTAATATATTGTAAATTTATTTATTAAATTATAATTAATTTGAAGTAATTATATAAATTTATCATTCATTTAATATAAATAACAACATATTTTTATGTAATATTGAGCATATTATTATATTAAATATTTCAAGAATATAAATTTTTATAAATAAAAGATACAAAACAATAATATAATAAAAATATAAATAATATAATGATATAAATCTATAAAAAGTATAAAATAGTACATGTTAAAAAATAATGACAATAGCAAGGATAAAAGAATAAAAAATGAAAAAAAATATTTATTATGTATTTATGTAAATGATTTTAACATTATCATATATATATATATATATATATATCAACAAAACCTTATATAGATAATAGGAAAGAAAAAAAGAAACAGAAAAAGAAAATAAACAAAAAAACACAAAAAGGTAAAAAAAGAAGAAGAAAGAAAACGAAGTTTTGAAGGAAAAATTTTTAATGAGAAAGTGACATGTGCCCTTGCAAAAGTTCTCCTTTCTTATAGATAAATAGAATAGATTAATATAAAGTTTACTTATAAAATTATAATTTATTTGGATAAGTAATTATGTAAATTTATCATTAATTTAATATAAATAATAACATATTTATATGTAATATTGAGCATATTATTATATTAAATATTTCAAGAATATAAATTTTTATAAATAAAAGATATAAAAATTAGTATAATAAAAAAATATAATTAATATAATGATATAAATCTATAAATAAGTATAAAATAGTACATGCTTAAAAATAGTGACAATGACAATAAAAAGAATAAAAGAAATAGAAAAAGAAAATAAAAGAAACACAAAAAGGTAAAAAAGAAAGAAAAAAAGAGAGAGAAGTTTTGGAGGGAAAAAATTTAATGAGAGAATGACATGTGTCATAGAAGGATTCTCTTTTCTTATAGAACGCTTATAGAGGTACTTACAGATCGCACACCAATCGGCAGCAGGATTTGAACCCATGTCCTTGTGGGATATGAATCTGATCCTTACCAACTAGACCAATCTTTATTGGCTGCAGAAGCCATCTTGTTATTAATTAAGATAAGATTCTTAAGCGAGACTAATGTTAGAGCCTTTTTTTAATTCTTGATTATCCATTGAATATGATTGTTGGTAATATGTGGACGGTTTCAATGACGAAGAATTTCCCTCACACTTAGCAAGGTTCTATTTCAAAGATAAATAGATATGTTTAGAGAAATAGTTTAAATTTTTTTGTCAAAAAAAACAAATAGTTTAATTTTTTTTATATGTAAGAATCGAAGACAGAAGACAGATATCAGAGGTTTACAATAACTCATGCATCGTACTCAACCAACAGATCTAGATCCACTCAATGAAATAGTTTAAAATTTAAGAATAAATTACTTATTTTTCAAAAAAATAAATAGCCACGAAAACATTATTGATTTTTGTGATTAAATTAGAGTTATCTATGTAACACTCTAAATCCGGGTTTTACATATAATTCATTTATTTTGTTTTACATTAATAAAACATGATCAATTTGTTCAATTTTGCATTCGTTAGAACATGAAAGAGACAAGTAATTAAACAAAAATAGCAGTAGATTTAAAACATTTTTCAAACTCAACTTGTAGTAAAATAATTTAGCACAAAATCATATTTTATAAAAGTCGCACAACCCTTATATCGAAAATAAACATTCATTGGAATAACAACATAAAATAGATATAAACAAGGTGTGCCTCCATGGCCACCAAAATATACATATATAAATAAGTTCCTGAGAATAAGGGTTATAAGTGTCTCACGAACAGGATTAATATCATGTACAACCGAAGTCTAAAGTATTAAATACACCGAAATAAGAAAATAGATGACTGAAACAACATACAAAATTTCTGAATCTAGGCCTACCAATATCAAAATACAAAAGAAGGGAAAAACCTATGATTCAGAGCAGTCATCTTTAAACCCTACCCTCGTGGAGGGCCTCTGCTGCGCCATCGATATCTGGAAAAATAAATGTATGGAGTGAGTCCCTCTCCTCCACTAAACTAACAAACAAACGACCGACGGTCTCAAGCAACAAACAACAATCAACTACATTGCAAAGATGCTCTCACGAGTCCCACTCGAAGTTCCTAATCTATTATACTATTTTTCTAGATCATACCATCTCAACATAACTCGGGCCCGCTACCACTGGAACTCCCAGAACTCAGTGGACTTACACAATTTAAGTCGGATGACTTGCTGGGAGTACACCCTTCACCACGGTACAATGGTAGGGCTCTCACCAACATGGTTGTGCCTCGCATTTGTCGGGATTGTCAAGTCGGCACTGTGGAAACACGACCAGAAACTCGGCGCCAGATCCCCAAGAAACAGCAAGTCAGCGAGCACACCTCAGGTACCACTCTGTGAGGTCATCCAATCTCTGAGGACTGACTCCTCAACCACTCCCTCACATCGGGTTAATCTCTTATAGGTTGGTGTGGCTTCTCTGCCAAAGGTACCAAACGGCGGTCTTCCACGACGTATGTTCCCGACATACCATACGGAGATCCACTCTCCACCACCACAGTGGTCACACATTCCGACCCCATTCCTCACGAGCATATTGCTCACCACAGGTGAAGCCCCCTCACAACCTCTTTCACAATTGTCCATTCAAGCTTTGTCCACGAACAAATTCGTTCGACCGTCTCACACGACTTAGCGCTGGAGGTTCCTTCCTCCTTTCGGTTCTCACCACGATTCAGACAATCACAATTTATAAACTTTCAATCATATGTGCATATTGCACGTTACCCAATCATGACCCACATCATGATCTTAACTGTCTTACTTTGTTTTATTGAAATCCTCACCCACTCTCACATTTTATGCTTACTTAAGTCATTTTGTCCAAATCCATGCAAGGGTCCTATATTTCTTTCTAAGTCCATTATCCGATGTCCTCTGTGTGCATAAGAAATTCCTAGTTATTAACTCGTAATATTATTAAGTTCCCACTCTTTAATTATAATTAATTCACTATTTCACATAGTGAATGTCCTCAATTACTAGAATAATTTTCTAGTATCTACAAGTGTACTCCGTTTGGAGTTCACTTGCTCCCATACAAGAATGAATTATTCTTGTCCCCAAAACCACAAAACATTGCAAAGAAGTCACATGCACAAGAAAATTACAGTTAATAACATAATAATCATTAACAAACAATAATTCAATAATTCAACATAATCCATTAAACAACATTGCACACACATTTTCAATAGAAATTTCCCTTTTGAGGTGAAATGTCCATTAGCAAATCCAACGAATGACATTAGACACAATTACACAATCACACAATTAAATTTCATGCATATACCTATAGTTGTGCACACATACCAAAAATTATTTAACTTAGCAAATTAACTTAGAATTTCGTGAGATTTTACAGAGACATAATAAAGCACATATATTTCATTATATAAATTTTATCCCAAAAATTCCACCCATAATTATCATTTTTGAATTATTTATGGTTGCTGGACAGGCTCTGTAAAATGCACTTCTACATTTTTTATAAATAGCAAATCAACTCTGTTTTCTGTGATCCTTCACAGGGAATTTCCCCAACATGTGGGAAAACATATCAAATTTTCTCAGAACCATATTCATACCGAAAATTCCCTTTTTATATTGCTAAAACATTATTTCTTCATAACAGAGTTTTCCATACAAAAATGTAAATAATTACAAAAAGTATTTATAAAATTCTGATAAAATTCATAGGAAGTCCAAAGAGTCCAAATAGTGTTAAAAAATTTTCTCAAGGCAAAATTCTCGTGAAAAGATATTTTCTACATTTAAATACTCTGCTGTCCAGTTTTTCGGTTTTCACAACATTAATTTCCTAAAAATGCTTCCCGATTTGTTCTGACTTTAAAAAAATTCAGGAATGACCCTCATAACATATAAATCGAAGTCATGAGACCATTTTTTCAAAAACATATCCCAAAAGTTTTATAAAATTCGAAACAGCCCCTTTTACAGAATCAACAACATTTAAAAATAATTCCAAAAAAGATAGTTCCACTGTTCATAAAATTCTGAAAAAAAACCATGATATCCAGAGGTTCCAAAACATAGGAAAAAATCTTTACATTGCAAAATAATGCACGAAAATATTTTCGAAAAAAAATGAAAACAGCTGCAGTGCACAGTTTACAAACAACACATTTCAACATGTTTCACATGCTCTTGAGACACCCATGGTGTCAAGAGACTCACAATCACATGAAAAGCCCAAAACATCAAGAGAAACAAGAAATAGCTTAGGAAAAATAGAAATCCCTCCATACCTCTTTGGTTTCTCACTCAAAAGAAGAAAAATTGGTGTTGTCGGGTAGCCCTTGCCCTCCTCAACAATATATGCGAATTTAATCGGTGGAAACTTTGATTTGAGTACTTGAATCTTAGAGAGAAGTGACAGAATTTTAGAGAGAAGGAGGAGAAAATAAGAGACTTAGGGAAGAAGAAAAGTGAAAATGAGAGAAAAGCTCTCTTTTAGGGTTTTTAAAAAGGAAGAGAGAGAAAAGTGAAACTTTTTAAAAAATTTCCCCCTATGTCCTTAGCTAGGGTTTTGTTTGTGTTGGGCCCACATGGGCCCACTAGGTCTAGGGTTAGGGTATTTTCCAGTTTAGAGTTTTGGGTCTCTGCGGGATTTGGTCATCTGGTCTTTAATCAACGAGAAAAAGGATTTTTAATTCACTCTCATTCTATTTAATACTTTTCTAAAGCATAATTAATTAATTAATTAATTAAATCTTCACTAAATTTATTTTCATCAGTAATTGTATTTCTTTAATTATTCAAACACTGAGAATTGATTTAACAAAGAAATAATTAATTAAAGCCATAAATTATGTACTTGACTCTAATTCACACAAATTTTAATTATTTTCATTTAATGAAAATAATTTCACAAATACTTAATAAAAAACATACCACTTCACATATGATAGACATAACGAGTGTAAATTTTTAGGATGTTACAATCTATAAGAAGAATTTAAATTATTATATCAAAAGGCAACATTAGTCGTCATAGAGTAAATTATTTTTATCTATACTAAGTGTGTGTTTGGGACCACTGAAATCCAAAGATTGATTTCAACTATTTTCATACAAAATAAGTTGTTTTTAAAATAATTTAATGTTTGGGATCTTAGTTTAACATTAGAAAAAAGTTTTTTGCTGAAAAAATAAGCTGTTTTTATGAAGTTAAAAATTTGTAGCTTATGATTATTTTTCAACAGCTTATTTTTTCTTTCAGCTGTTTTCATACTTTTTTACAATGTAAAAGTTAATGTTTTGTTGCATCCAAACGAAATTAATTATTTTCAAATAACTTTTCAGCAAACTTACCCATCTGATTATAATCAATTATAACAATAATCAATTATACATATAATCGATTATTGAAATAATCTAATTTTCATCCCAAACTCACTCTAAAAGAATTGAGATTTACCGTTGGTCTATTGGGATCGGGTTGGTAGGGGTGTTCACGGGTACGGGTAACCCGTGAACCCAACCCAACCCAATTAGTTCGGTTTGGATTTTTTGAGGGTTTGGGTCAAATCCGACCCAACCTGTTCAAACCTGTCAGTGTACGGGGAGGGTAACAGGCTCTGCATTTTGAACCCGTGACCGAATCCGACCCCGACCTGTAGCATGAAATTAAACTTATTATATATATTATTAAATTAAGAAATACATAAAAATATAGTTTTTTGCTAATTTTTAACCACACATGAATTATATTTCTTTTTTTAATTGTTGTTTTTATTTTTTGTCTTAATTTTGTTTATGTTTTCTCATGCTAATATAATAGTTTATTTATATCTAAAATAAAATATTGTATTAACATTGAAACCATTCATTTTATTAATCAAATATTGTCACAATTTGATCTCTTTGGAGAGTATGTAATCATTATATATTTGCAAAGCTTTAGACAAAAACAAATTGTTGTTATAAAAAATTCTAATTTTTACAAAATAAAAAATATTTTTAAAAGTTCAGACCTGATTAACCCAATCCAACCCAATCCATTTGTGAACGAGTTGGTTCGGCTTGAATTTCACAATAAAGTTGCACAAATCCTACCCAACCCAACCTGTAAAATTTTGAGCAAGTCGGATAACGGATTTAGCCAAACCCGACCAATGAACACCCCTACCGGACGGCCACTTGGGCGGAAGCATAATAAAAGAATGTGCATTTACGTTTTATCTTGAATGCAATTGGAGAAAGTGTGATAATCACAGTGGTTTCTCTTTCTCACCTTGTTGTTTTGTTGGGCATGCCCAAAGACTCACCACCTCTGGCTTTGTTGAGAGTTTCCTTTGCATTGAAACAACATAGTGTGGTTGTGCTTGTTCTATTGAAGCAACCTTTGCTCTCTGGCCGCTATGTGCCTTTGAAATTGCTGAGTTTTTATTCCCCATTTGATATATAGATGTTGTTGAGTTCACAAACTTTGATTGAGGGGATCACTAGTTTTGTGATGTTTAGAGAGAAGGGGTTTGGTAGGCCTTGGCTCTTGGTGGTGTTGTTTTTGTGTCAAATAGGTTTAAGCTAAGAAGATTATGGCCAAGACATGCAGATATAGCGTGTAGCCACTAGCCAGGCGTGAAAAGGAAAAATAGAGGTTTGCAGAAGCCATCTCGTCTGTTACTTTACTATCTATTAAAACTCTTTCTCAAGTGACTATCCATGGGACACATGTCAGCACGTTATTCAAAATTTTCCTGCCTTTTTTATTTTGTATTCTAGTCATTGATTCTTTTTCCAACAACTGTTCCAACGGCTCATATGTTTTCATTATTTTTTCTTCAAATAGAAAATATATTACTTATATTTAAATATCACATATTACTTTTATATTTATATTTATAGTTATATTATATTATATTATATTTTTTTAAAAGTAACTATATTATTTTGATCAACCATTATTTTACAAAAAAATAATTATTTTATTATGTAACAATTCTATAAGGTTAGTAATTAATAATTTTTCTATAATAAAATAATTATATTATTCTATAATACCTTTGGACTTAATGTTTCATAAATTAAAAGTTACACTATAATTATTTGTTATTTACTACAAAAAATAATTAAATTATTTTGAGTAGGCGACTATGTATTTTTTTTATATTTTTATTATTCTATTCTTATATAGTTTTTTCTATAGGTTACACGTGTCTATCTACTCTGAGAAATTTTTTTCATCTATCTACTTCTACAAATACACACACAGGCAACATTTTAATAAATTATAAAATTTATATGTATTTTCTTATAATTTTATTATTCTATTCTTATATAATTTTTCCTATAAGTTACATGTGTCTATATGTTCTAAGAAAATTTTTCCGTCTGTCTATTTCTACAAATACACTCACAGGAAACATTTTTATAGATTATAAAATTTATATGTATTTTTTTTATATATTTCTATTATTCTATTATTATTTAGTCTTTTGTATAAGTTACATGTGTCTATCTGCTCTAAATTTTTTTTTGCCCATCTACTTCTATAAATATACACGGGCAACATTTTTATAAATTATTCTGTAACAATTCTATAAGGATATTTGATTAGGCTAAAGGTTAGTAATTAACAATTTTTTAAATTAAACTAAAATAAAATTTCATTCTATAATACTTTTAGAATTAAAGTTTCATAAACCAAAAATAACAGTATAATTATTTGTTATCTAAAAAATTATTTTAGCCATTATATAGTCATCTATTATCTATTAATTCAGAATAATTATTACTTTAATAATTTTGAACTTAAAGTTTACTTAACAAAAAATTAAAGATTATAATATTAATAATTATTTAATATTACTAATATAATTTTAGATTTAAAATAGAATTTTATTAAAAAATAATTAATTAATTAGGGTATTTGATTAGGTTGAAGGTTATTAATTAATAAATTTTTTAAAATAAAATAATTACTTTATTCTATAATACTTTTAGGACACAACAATACTTTTTTTAAATTCTTTACGCTAATAAATATACCTTAACAATATTAATATTTATATTTAAATCTTTAGAGGTTAAGTTTTATATGAAAATATAATTATTTATATGTATCGTTGAAAAAATTCTTTATATTATCTGTATAGTCTAATTAAATTCTTAAAGAAGTTTATATTCTTTACTTAATAAAAAATAGAAATAATAATTAATAATTATTAGCATGCTTAATTCAACATAAATTTTTAAAAATATTATTTATTCTTAAAATATTTTTTAAAATTTACAAAAATAATTATTTCTCTAAAATAACTTAAGTAAAATGTATATCAAGATTTTTGAATAATTTTATTATGAATAGTGTCAATTTAATTTTGTGTTTGAAGTTAAAGTTTTATGAAACTTTAATTAAATTTAGGATACGGGATTATTTGAATCTTTTTTTTTATTTGAGAATAACTTTACAATATTAATGTATAAAATACTTATTATTATGATTTTATTCATATATATATTTTTTAAAACTCAATATGTTTTTTTTATACTTTTATTCTTATATAATCTTTCTAACAGGTTACACATGTTTATTTATTCTAAGGAATTTTTTTTGTCTAACTACTTCTATCAATACATACATGGTTTATCATTAATATCTCAACTAAATATTTAAATAAAATTATAATGACTATTTAACTCTTTTAGTAAAAGTAATTTTATAGAAAAAATATTTTAACATTAACTAATATTTTATATAAGTGTATATTACATACTAATAAACAATATGGAACAAATGAGAATGAATAATTATCAAGCAAGATGATTTATAATAAAAATTATATTATAATAGTATTAAAATTATAATTATAAATTTTAAACAAATAGGAACAAATACAGATAACTAAACACTCAAATTTTTGTATTTGAACAAGTAATTACAATAATTATAGAATAAATAAAAATTTTCCGTAAATCACATTCTTGGAAAGAGACAAGAAACAATAATTGCAACTAAGCTTCTAATTATGGATTAATATATATTAGTTTATGGTTGTGCATTGTATTGATAAATTTAATGTACATAAATCATTTTAAAATATGAGGGAAAATCAATGCGACCCATGCAAACGCATGGGTATCGTACTAGTTATTAATTAAGATAAGATTCTTAAGCGAGACTAATGTTAGAGCCTTTTTTTAATTCATGATTATCCATTGAATATGATTGTTGATAATATGTGGACGGTTTCAATGACGAAGAATTTCCCTCACACTTAGCAAGGTTCTATTTCAAAGATAAATAGATATGTTTAGATAAATAGTTTAAATTTTTTTGTCAAAAAAAAAAGAAATAGTTTAATTTTTTATTTTTATATGTAAGAATCGAAAAAAATACCAGAGGTTTACAATAATTCATGCACCATACTCAACCAATGGGTCTAAATCGACTCAATGAAATAATTTAAAATTTAAGAATAAATTACTTATTTTTCAAAAAAATAAATAGCCACGAAAACATGATTGATTTTTGTGATTAAATTAGAGTTATCTATAAGAAGAATTTAAATTATTATATCAAAAGGCAACATTATTCGTTATAGAGTAAATTATTTTTATCTATACTAAGTGTGTGTTTGGGACAACTGAAATCCAAATATTGATTTCAACTGTTTTCATACAAAATAAGTCGTTTTTAAAATAATTTAATGTTTGGGATCTTAGTTTAAAATTAGAAAAAAGTTTTTTTCTAAAAAAATAAGTTGTTTTTATGAAGTTAAAAATTTGTAACTTATGATTATTTTTCAACAACTTATTTTTTCTTTCAGTTGTTTTCATACTTTTTTACAATGTAAAAACTAATGTTTTGTTGCATCCAAACGAAATTAACTATTTTCAAATCACTTTTCTGCAAATTTTATAACAATAATTACTTATACATATAATCGATTATTGAAATAATCTAATTTTCATCCCAAACACACCCTAAAAGAATTGGAATTTACCGTTGGGATCGGGTTGGGCCACTTGGGCTGTGGCATAATAAGAGAATGTGCGTTTACGTTTTATCTATTACCTCCCCAGCTCTTTCCACAAAGAACACAACAAACAAACAGAACAAAAGCTTTCGGTGTATTCTATTGGCGATACTCACAGTCACAGTCAGTTCCACCACTATTTGTTGTTTATGGTCATCTTCCACCATTCTACGAGTCTTTAATTCTTTCTTCGTTTTGAGTCAAAAGTTTAGCCGTTCAGATAGCTACACCGCGTTAAGGAATCATCTTCTATATGGATTTTTCACCTCAAGATTACTGATTAACAATTTATTCCCAAAGTTACCTTATCCTAATTATATAAAATTTTAAATAATTATCATGAATGGAAGTGTTTTGATAAAGTTATCCGACATAATTTTAAGAGTTTTTCTTTGATGAGAGTATTTTTTTAAAAATTTTCTTAACTTTTTATCTCATTTAATATTATTACTAGTATTTTAATATGTACATTGCACAACATAAATGATTATTTTGTATAAATAAATTTACAATAAATAAACACTTCTAATTATATAAATTATATTTTTATTAAAATTTGTAATTATTTTAAATGAAAGTGTTTCCGAGAATATTTCTTCAACGACATACAATGTTTTTAGAAGTTTTTCTTCGATATGAGCACTTAAGAATCTTTCCTAGATGCTGAGCTCTTTTAATATATTTTTTCATCTTTATTTATAAATTAAATTCTATATTTTTTAAAAGAAAGTATCAGTAATTAAAAACAACTTTATATATTACATTAAAATTGTGTATTATAAAACTAATATACAATTTATATTCTTAAAAATATTTATTTATTATGAATTTCAATTATAATATAATTTATATAATTAAAAGTATTTAATTATTATAAATTTTAATTATATAAAATAAATATTTATCTTATAAATCGCACAGACTAAAATACTAGTTAAAACTTTATTTCAAAATCATATGGGAAGTCGTCGAAGTCATCATTATTATTATTTTGTTTTAGTTATAATTTTCATACCTATATTATGATTATTATCATTTTGATGACATTTGAATTTAATCTCTCAAAAAATATTAATTGTTATAATCATTTCCTTCTGATAATTTTTGGGTCTCCCTCGGTCATGGGCCTTGAACAGCCGCACTGCAAAACAATCCCTAGAGCCTTAAACTAATTATAATTGGTTTAGTTCTTGAATTTATTGTGTTTCAATCCAAACTAATCCGATGACTTGATCGACTTGTGAACACCCCTACTCAATTTTGAATCAAGATTAAAATTTATAAACTTCATATTGGTTGAATATTGATATATCCACATACAAGCCATCTGAAATTGTTTTATTAGTGACCTAACGGGAACGGGGCTTGAAGTAAATGGAATGTGAAAAAATAGTCAGATAATAAATTTGGAAAAGCAAATTAAAGTCGAAAGAATTTTAAAACTAAAACAAAGGGAGACGAAAGTACATGCTTAATTTTACCAACTTTCACTATCTCTTATCTTATTTTAATATTACACTTAGGATAAGACAGTTTCAATAATACAAAACAAGAGAAACTTTCTTGAAAAAGACAGAAGAGTTTCTCCTTATTCTAACACACTCCATTCAGTAACGGAACTACTCATACATGAGATGAACAAGTCACACACCAACACTACATTACTATAATCCACACTCTATGGCCCTCTAGCTAGCTTTAGCTCAAATTGAATGCTCATGGTTTTACCCTCTTCTGAAGGAACTATTATTTCTGGATAAAGTTCTCATTCTCAACTTCTTCCTAGCATTCTGAATATAATCTGAAAAAGGGTCTCTTTCGTTTTCTTTGTTGTTGTTGTTGGTACCATTAGCCACATCTGCAGGTGCTGCAGGGTAACTCTGCTCCTCATTGCAACCAATGTTTGACTTGCTCTTGATTTTAAACTTAGTATGTTGAATGAAATTGGAGAAAGTGTGATCATCACATAGTGGTTTCTCTTTCTCACCTTGTTGTTCTGTTGGGTAGGCCCAAACACTCACCACCTCTGGCTTTGTTGAGACTTTCCTTTGCATTGAAACAACATAGTGTGGTTGTGGTTGTTCTATTGAAGCAACCTTTGCTCTCTGGCCACTATGTGCCTTTGAGATTGCTGAGTTTTTATTCCCCATTGATATAAAAGTTGTTGAGTTCACAAACTTTGAGGTGTTTAGAGTGAAGGGGTTTGGATGGCCTTGGCTTTTAGTGTCAAATAGGTTTGAGCTAAGAAGATTATGGGTTAAGCGCAATTTGCAAGACATGCAAATGCTTGGTTTTATAGTGTGTGTAGCCAGGTATGAAAGAAAAGATAGGTTTGCAAAAGCCATCTTATGAATTAAGATAAGATTCTTGACCGAGACCAATTTGAGAGCCTTTCTATTTTTTTTTTTCTATCCTTTTGAACATAATTGTTGGAAATATGCACGAGGAGTTGAGGACCGTTTCCCCGAAGATGTATATGTCCCATTCTAGCTTTTTACAATTTTACATTATCCGGGCTTTGATACTAAGTTTCAATCAAGTAATCAAAAAACCAAGTGCTCTGAAAAAAACTAAAGATTTTCTGTTACGCTGTGGATATGATAAGATTAGAAGGAAACTTTTAACTAGATTTTTTTAAAATCAGGATGTAGTTGTATTAATTTTTTGGTTTAAATATCTTTTTGGTCCTTGTAATTTAGTGTTTTTTTTGCTTTTCGTCTTTGCAATTTTTTTTTTTTGGTTTTAGTCCTTGCAAATTATGTTTGTTTTGTTTTTCGTCCTTATAGTGGTTTAGATAGCGCTTTGAACAGTGGAAAAAAGCGATATCTAAACCACTATAAGGACGAAAAATAAAATAAATATAATTTGCAAGGACTGAAACCAATTTTTTTTTTGTAAGGACGAAAACAAAAAAAAACACTAAATTGCAAGGATCAAAAAGATATTTAAACCTAATTTTTTTAATTTAATTTATTATACAAAAACACAACATTAGTAATATATAACCAACATGGTGTTACATGGTTGGTAGACAACCTTGTCTCTTAAGCATATGTTTAGGAGTTTCTATCATTGGCCCATATTAATAGAAAAACATCTATTAGAAGAGTTCAATCCTTAAATAGATTTCAGTACCTCGAGAAATTACTCATTGACTTTCGGCTGAGAGATATACATAATTTATTTCAAAGTGCATATCTAATTTATTTAAAAAAATTATTTTTTGAAAAAATAATTGTTTTGCAAAATTAAACTAAAACAAACACATTTAATTTAATAAAAAAAATCTTTATAAAATAGTGTTAATATGATTATACTATAATATTCTAATCATAGGAAACTAATTATTTCGTGATAAAACAATTTAGAGAAAATAATGTAGAAAAAAAAACACCTTAGTAATTAGTAAAAGAATTCTGAATTTACGGTTGGGTCGTGTTGGCCGGCAGCATAAAGTAAAGAATGTCAGTATATTATCACCTCACAGGGCATTCACAAAGAACACAACGAACGTACGTAATCAAAAGCTTTCGGTATTATGTCATGTTTTTGTTTTCACACCGTAGATTCCATTGTTTATCGGTACTCACATAGTTCCTTCCACCTCGATTTGATTAGATATTATGGTCATCTTCCACCGTTTTACGAGTTTTTCTTCATTTTTTTGAGTCAAAAGTTCAGCCGTTCAATATTGGATTTTTCACCGCTTTAAGAAACCATATCTTCTATTGGATTTTTCACATCAATATTACGTTAAATTTTATGCAATAAGGAAAATAAGTTGATCTTTATTTTCTTAGTAAAATAAACATTCAACTTTGAGATCCTTATGTAATTGATTTAAAGTAATTTGATTGACAAAAAAGGCTTATAGAGTAAATTCATTGATACTTCTATAAGCTTTTTGTGTCAATAATACTCAACCAAATCCTACTAAATTGTTTTTCAAACCGGTCATTCAAGCTATTATGATAAATTTTATGAACTATATAAAAAATCAAAGTTGAAGAATATCAACAAAGCTTGTCACAAATGCCAAAATTAAGAAATGTCATCTATTGTTGTAAAGCTCATCATGTACCAAAACTCATTCATAGCATAATGCCAATATATTTTTACTTTCAAAGTACCAAAATCATGTTCTACATTAATATATTATTTTTACCAAAATTAAGCTATACTATAAATATGGTAATGTCTTATATTTAGTGTGCTCAATAACAGATTGAACAAAATAATATTAAATTTAAAATATATATGTTATTAATATGATAATGTTTTTAACAGGTTAAGGTATAAATTCAAATTAACAGGTTGAACAAAATAATATTAAATTAACAATCTAATTTAATAAAGGGTAATAACAGTGGGAGAAAACTTATACTATGATCAACAAAATATTATAGAGACTAAAATAATATATATATATATATATATATATATATATATATATATATATATATTAGAGGAGTAAAACAAATTAACAAAGACCAAAACTATAAAAAGAAATTTTACAAAACCAAAAGTCAAACAAAAATTGTTTAGGGACCAAAAACAAAACCAAAACATGACTATATTTCAAGAATTAAAAACATATTTAAGTCCATTATTAATGAGCAATTTTAGTCTCAATTCGTATGGGTTGGGTATATCCACTGCTTATTTGAGTTGATGGTTAAAGACAAATGACTTACCAAGACAATTATTTATTAGGTATAACCCTCAATTACAAAATGACAATGGGTAGAGTTTATATAGGATAGTATATATAGTACCTATCCCCATACCCGCGTTTAAAAAAAAAACCCACATTTCCAACCCCATACCCATGCGGATAACAACTTTAATATCAATCTCCATACCCGTTGGATACCTATATATTTGTACACATTAGCGAATCTAGAAATTTTCTTTAGTGGGGGTAAGAAATAATTTATAATATTTTCAAAAAACAAAATATCACAAGCTTTTACAAAATACATAATGTTATAACAAAAGAAATTCAAAATATTTAAGCTTCTACAAATTACAATTGTCCTCTATGTATTTTCATACTTTGAAAATATTCTATGATTTTTTCATTGTCAATACTATAAAAAATTAAAAAGACAAAGTAGTAAAATTCGTATCAATTTATTCTCTTTTTTTTATTTCTCATATTTTTTACATTCATTTTAAAAAAATTATCTTACGGGGCAATACATATTTTTTTATGGAGGCAATTTTTTTTTACTATACATATACAAATAAAAAAGAAAATTCTTGTGGGGGCAATTGTCCCCACACTCTAATACATGGACCTGCCAGTGTTTGTACACACACTCGCTAACTACCACATTTTTTAAATGGAAAGTTGTGGCAAAAAATTCTAAGATTTTAGGTAAAATTGAATCTATCCTAGCTTCAGGGTGCAACAACTCATTGCCATGTGCATTGTAAGATTGATCTTTCTTGCTTGGACAATTCCTGTTTCCTTTCCTGTAATTCTTCTCCACGCCTTTTTCTTTCCTGTGTTCTTCTCTATACATCTTTCTTTCCCGCTTGGGTTTCATCCCCTCTTGTCTAGGTTAGCTTCCCCGGAGTTGTATTTTGCACATATTTCTTTTCCCCTTGAGTTTCTTCTCCTGCGTTGCATCTTACATTCCTTGTTATTCTTCTCTGCAACTCTTTCTCCCACAAAAAAATGAGTTTTTTTTTTTGCTTAATTGCTTTTTTACCCACAACTTTTTACTTTTTGGATTTTGGAGTATTTTACCCCCCCCCCCCCCCCCAACAAATTCATTTGGCGCATTTTACCCCTAACTTATTAAAAAAACTTGAAAATTTTACCTTATACTAACATAAGCATAAAAGGTGGGGGTAAAATTCTCCACAAAGTGAAAAAATTAGGAGTAAAATTAACCAAAAAGTAAAAAGTTAGAGGAAAAAAAGTACAATTATTTTAGCATGTCACATTAGCAAAATGATGAAAGGTAAAATTTGCAAGTTTTTTAAAAAGTTGGGGGTAAAATGTGCCAAATTAATTTGTTGGAGGTAAAATTTGCCAACAATTAAAAAGTTGGGGGTAAAAATTGTAATTAAGCCTTTTTTTCTTTCCCTTTTTGATACCTCCTCTTCATATAATGCTCCTTGTTTCTCTAATAGCACAGCTAAATTCTAATACAAAATTAACCCTTTACTAAACAGAATTAACCACTCTTACTAACAAAATTATTCTATTAGCCATTCATTTAATAGAATTAACCACTCCCACTAAAAGAGTTAGCCCACTTTGAATTACCTTGCAACATTATCCCTTAATTCAAAGTTTCCAAAAACACCACATTCAACATTCTTCTTAACTTTTTTAATTTACCACTCTTCATTTTAAACCATTACCACAATACTCCATTATTATAGTACTACATCCCAAAAGGGGATTAATCAAGAAATTTATAGAATGAGTACAAGGTGCAAACTAAAATGGGATTATTTCAGCAACATCTACCTTTAAGACATTCAAATTGAATAATGGGAAGATGAACCTTACATAGAATAAAGAAGAAAGGAACAACTTCATTGATCATCAAGGATGCAATGGCAATGACGGTTCGTGTTTCCTTCCCCTAAGTTGTTCTTCTCTGCACTCCTTCTTTCCTGCTACCACATAGGGATTTCTCTTTGTTTTCTTCTTTGCACCTCCCTTTCCTATTTGCAAATAAGAAACCCCAGTAAAAAAAAATATACATGTTCAGTTATAACCCATAGATGAACAACCACAAAACTTCAATCATACCAATGCACATGTCCAACCCTTGAAGACTCAATGCACACCTAACATAGGTATAGGGTTCTAATGTTTAAATAGGGAAAAAGAGTTTATCATATGATATTACAACTCCCTCAAACAATAACACACCCTTTATCAAATGGAACAAAAATCTCAATTGAGAATCAAAGCAACCAATAAGAAACTCAAGAATGACAACGTACAACGGAAGAAAGAAAAAGAGAAAAAAAGATGAACATGAAAAGAAGAGAAATCAAACTTGAATAGAATTCTTCCATCGTTCACAATGTTGAAAGTGGAACATGGAAGTCAATGCCGGAAGTCGATAGAGGAAGTGGAAGTGAAAACACACGAATGAGATGGAATGCTTCGTAACCTCAATGAGCCAATTTTTGTTTTTAATTTCAAATTTCTTTTATTTTTAATTTTTCTTTTATTAAATATTAAATAATTAAATAATATTTTAAGCCATGTCACTAGGTGTCCCAAGGTGTTTTTACTGTTTGGTGGTTTGTGTATCACCACTCTATTTACATGTACTACTTCATTAATTAATAATACTCATAGTATTCTACCAAGAATATTTAGTGTAGCATTATGTGAGATTATATTGACTTAATCAATCATAATTGTAAAAAATAAATAAATTTGTGAATTATGATAACTAAATACAGGTAATTTTTTTTCTTTTTGAATATATAACTAAAATTTGTGTGTAAATAAAGTAAAAATCAAGAAATATCACAGGTAAATATCATAAAATGAAAACAAAATCTGTTTTGCACCCTAAGGTGCTACAACCCAAAAGTAGAATCATAAGTACATACCCAAATGTGAAATAACAAAACATGTCTAGTAGAGTAATGACAAAACGGTCTTGCTTACCAGTGCCGACACTAATTAAGGAATTAAAAGATAAATTTTTTTATTGAAAATCTTCTGAAAACATATTTAAAAATCATAGGGGAGTGCATTTAAAAATCTTTTTATTTTCTTAACCAGTGCCCTAAGGGCATTGGTTAACATTTGTTAATAAAATCATCAGGCACTAATTATCATTTTCCATGACAAAATAAGACCAACACAAAGATAAAAGCTGTTCAAAATGGGAGTTATAAGGTTGTCTTGATGGTGAAGGGAGAAGGGAGGGAGAGATAGGTCGTGGATTCGAATCTCCCCGTTAACAAAATCTAACATATTAACAACTAACATTTGCCGATAAAAAAAATTGTTCAAAATAATTTTCCAAATGAAGACTCCGAACATCCTAAGCTTGTCAAGACGAGATCTCTTAGTTCAAGTCTGAACTTCAGACTTGAACTGAGAGATCTCTTAAAGGTCTTCCTTAAATTAAAGATTTTATCGTAGATTACGCGGTGGCTCTAACATGATTAGGAGGAAACTTCTAATTTGATTTTCTGAAAATGAAGATGTAGTTGTATTAATTTTTATAATTATATTAGACTTTTAAAAATATAAAATTGTTAGTAATTTTATCTATGTGAATGATTAAAATTATTATATAAAAATACAACATTAGTAAAACATATAGAAAATTAGTATTTTGTTGATCTAAAATTTTTTATTTGTTCCTCTAACATTTTTGTTTCATTTTATTCTTCTACTTGTATTTTTGTTTCAAATTAGTCCAACAAAATGATTGCGGAAGCTTTTAATTATAAAAAATGCCAATTGTTACGGATTTTATTTGCGCTAATTGACAAATAAGACTAAATTCAAGCAAAATAAAAGATAGAGAGCAAAAAATAAAACGAAAAAGGTTGGACAACCAAATGGAAAACACAAAATAAGTTAGAAAATTAAAATACTAATTTTGCAATATATATATAGTATGAGGTATTAAGTATGCATGCATCTAATTTGTTTTAAAAACACTTTCCTTTTTTATTTATTTATTATTTCTTGATATATTTTTTCGAAAAATAATTATTTTGTCAAAATTAAACTAATTAATAATTTTTTTAAAACATAGTTAATCTGATTCTTATAATTTATTTCATCTTAGGATATTTATTTCGTGATAAAATAGTTTAGAAAAAATAATGTATAGAAACACCTTTGTATTTAGAGAGAGATTAATTGAGGATTTACGTATGGTTGGGATTGGGTTGGTTGGCAGCATAAAAACGATTTCAGTTTATCTATTATAATTTATATCATCTCCCCGTCAACAAAGAACCCAATGTTTCACATCATAGATTCCATGTTTTATTCGGTATTCTCTTAGTTCCATTTCTATTTGTTATTTATGGTCATCTTCTACCGTTCTACGAGTTTTTCTTCTTTTTGAGTCAAGTTCAAACTTCGCTTTGAATAACAATCTTCATATTTGCTTTTCCACACATCAATATAATTATATAACTAATTAACAATTTATTCCAAGCTTCTCAATTATATGTATTTTTTGAAAGCTAGGAAGTCGGTCTCCTCAACATCAAACATTTAATTATAGTTTTGATATCTCTATTTATTATTATTAAGACTTAAATACGTTTTTTCTCTTCAAATATAATCATATTTTATTTTTGGTCCTATAAAATTCTTTTTTTTTTAGTATGTGCTATTTTGTTTTAATTATTATGATATATCTATTTTTTCATTTTAGTCCCTATAATATGTAGATCAACAAAATATTATAGACTAAGACAATATATATATATATATATATATATATATATATATATATATATATATATATATATATATATATATATTAGAGAACTAAAACAAATTAACAAAGACCAAAACTATAAAAAGAAATTTTACAGGAATCAAAAGTCAAACCAAACATTTTTTAGGGACCAAAAACAAATTACAATTATATTTAAAAAACTGAAAACATATTTAAGTATATTATTAATGAGTAATTTTAGTCTCGATTCGTATGGGTTAGGTATATCCACTTCTTACAAAAAAACATATTTAAGTATATTATTAATGAGCAATTTTAGTCTCGATTCATATGGGTCGGGTATATCCACTGCTTAGTTGAGTTGATAGTTAAAGACAAATGACTTACCAAGACAATCATTTATTAAAGTATAACCCTCGATTACAAAATGACAATGGGTAGAATCTATGTAGGATAATATATGTAGTACCTATTCCTATACCTGTGTTTAAAAAGAAAAAAAATTCATATCCAACGCCATACCCACATAGATAACAACTTTAATATTCATTTTCATACTCGTTAGGTACCTATATATTTGTACGTAGTGGCGAATTTAGAAATTTTCTTTAGTAAGGGTAAGAAATAGTTTATAATATTTTAAAAAAATATCACAAATGTTTACAAAATAAATAATGTCATGACAAAAGAAATTCAAAATATTTAAGCTTTTACAAATTACAATTGTCCTCTATGTAATTTCATACTTTGAAAATATTCTGATATTTTCATTGTCAATACTATCAAAAATTAAAAAGACAAAGTAGTAAAATTAGTATCAATTTATTCTTTTTTTTATTTCTCATATTTTTTACATTCATTTAAAATACCGAGGATTTACAATAACTCATATACTCTGCTCAACCAATTGAGCTAGACTCCTTCGATATATTCACTATTTAAAATAATATAATTTAACAAATCTTATTTTATTTTTTTATCAACTACAAAAGCATTGATAAAAGTTTAATAATTAATTATTTCAAACATTTCACTATGAATATGTACAAAGAAAAATTCATTTAATTTATCTTTTAATATAGTGAATATTAAATAAAATTTGAATAATTTTAATTTTAGAAAAACTACGTTCAACAAAAACCAATAATTACTAATATTGCTAATAATATTTTAAAAGCAACACATGTATTTTTTTAAAAAATAATCTTTTTATATAGTTTAATATTTCTAGTGGAGTATTAATTTTTTTTATGTTTAATTTGTATAAAATGTTAGTGAAAAAACATTTTATTCACAAGTCTAATAAAATTTGGTTATTTTATCCTATTATTCTATTTTTGGGTCACCATGACATTTGTGCGGAGTATCCATCAGCTTTGCTGATAACTAATATCCGCCGGACCAACAACTTGTTGGTTTCCTATCATCCTATTTATTAGTATAATGTTGTGATATGATGAATTCCTATTAAATATATATTTAAAAATTTTTACACTAATAATGTATATAAATTAAATCCTTACTTTTTTTTTTGTGTTCGGCAATATCTTTATTTTTTTTTTAAATATACTAAGGTCATTAATAATATAATAATCACTAGAGCATGCGTGTGTATATATATATATATATATATATATATATATATATATATATATATATGTGTGGATAGATCCAGAAATGTATTAAAGAAAGTTGAATATTTTTATATAAATATTTAAATATCTAATTTTTAATAAATAATTATTTCTATAACCAAGAAAGAGAATGCAAGAATATGTGAGGGAAAGTAAGTAAATATATACAACTTTTTTTAAAATATTTAAAAAATTTCATTCATTGTTGTTAATAATAATATGTTAAAGGGTAAAATATGTTTTTGGTCCCTCATTTTATCTTGATTTCTGTTTTTAGTCCCTCATAATTTTTTTCTCTATTTTTAGTCCCTAAAAAATTGTTTCATTTTGTTTTTAGCCACTGACATTAATTTCAACCGTTAAGTAATGTCGTAGCGAGCAAAATTTTCGCTTGAAAAATTTCTGTTTAAGTTTTTAGCAGTTTTTAACTACTGCAAATTTTCTGACAGACTAAAAGAATAAAAAATGTTAAAAAATTAATATGTTAAAGGGTAAAATATGTTTTTGGTCCCTCATTTTATCTTGATTTTTGTTTTTAGTCCCTTATAATTTTTTTCTCTATTTTTAGTCCCTCAAAAGTTGTTTCATTTTGTTTTTAGTCCCTGACATTAATTTCAACCGTTAAGTAATGTCGTAGCGAGCAAAATTTGTGCTTGAAAAATTTCTGTTTAAGTTTTTAGCAGTTTTTAACTACTGCAAATTTTCTGGCAGACTAAAAGAATCAGAAATGTTAAAAAATAATAATAATAAATCAAAATTTTGAACACCAAATTTTCTAAAATCACAAGAAATGTTACAAAAGTAAGCATTTTTTACGGCCAAAACATTTGTAGCGGTTAAAAGTCACTAGAAACTTAATCAGGAAATTTACACATACACAGTTTATATCCACCATGTCATCACTTAACTGCAGAAATTAACGTTAGGGACTTAAAACAGAATAAAACAATTTTTGAGGGACTAAAAACAGAATAGAACAATTTATGAGAGACTAAAAACAAAGAACAAATTTATGAGGGACTAAAACCAGAAATCAAGATAAAATGAGGGATTAAAAACATATTTTACCCTATGTTAAATTAATAATGACCAGCTAGCAAATAGATTTTCAAGTCACACTTTGCAATATATTATAGCCTTAATGATCACTTGTAATTAAGTTATGAATGTTTATAAACATGATGCTCGCTACTGCGGGAAAGTTAAATATGTTAAAGTTAAATATGTTTTCTAACGTGGGTAAGTTTTTTTTTTTTTTTTAATAATATACTTAAATATGTTTTTTTTTTAACCGTGAGATCTGAATAATTTGGCTAAATTATTTTGTTAGTCCCTTATCTTTATTTTAGGTTATAATTTTGTCCTTTATTTTTTTAAAAGTTGCAAAATGGTCCCTTATCTTTATTTTAAGTTGTAATTTGGTCTTTTATTTTTTAAAAGTTACAAAATTGTCCCTTAAGTAATTTTTTTATAGCATGTTTACTCCGAAGTAATGTATTTTTTAATTTTTTTGAGATAAACATGCTATAAAAAAATTATTTAAGGGACCATTTTGCAACTTTTAAAAAATAAAAGATCAAATTACAACTTAAAATAAAGATAAGAGACCATTTTGCAACTTTTAAAAAATAAAGGACCAAATTGTATCATAAAATAAAGATAAAGGACCATATGAATAATTTAGCCTAATTTATATCAATGGTTAGCATTTTTTTTCTTTTTCTCTTTTTTCTCCTCTCTGTCCAGACTTGTCCTTCATTTTTTTTCTCTCTCTCACCTCTTCTTCTTCCCTCTTCATATTTAAGTTGCCCTCATCTCTTTGCCCAAACTAGCTCCACCATAGGTTCCTTCACCGCAATAGCGATGTTCATCGGTTCGAATTAATCCGACGAACCCGACAATCCAAACTGGACCAATTAGATTGGTTTGATTTTTTTTCCTGTTCGGATTGGACCCGTACCAAACATATTGAAATTCGATGTTAATTGGTTCGGCTATCGGGTTCACACTTTTGAAACCCGAACCAAACCAATTATATATCTATTATTATTTTTATTATTTTTTTAATACTTAACTTACTTATTATTGTGGGTCGTTTTGAATCATTTCATTGCGTTTCACTTCAGTTCGCCTTCAGGATCAGGGTTTGCGTTGGATAATTTGCTTTATTTCCTTTCTATTATTATATATAGATGAAGTTTTATGATTTAATGAATTAATAATGTGTTACACTCAAATATGTTGCTTACATTATTTTGACATTATTTGTCAAATTTGGAACAAAATCATCTTATTTTTATTTTTTTCAAAACTATTTTTTTTTTGGTTGGATATCTGATGACTCAAACCGAACCAACCTGTTCATCATCAGGTTGGTTTGGTTCGGGTTAGGCAAAAAAAAATTTGAAATTTGAACCAAACCGAACCAATTAAAAACAATTGGTTCAAATTTTATTTTCTTTCAAATCCAAACCAAACCAATCGGTGAACACCCTTACACTGCAGTGGTTGTTGATGAGGAGATTCTCTAGCATCAAGTTGCGGTGCACGCGTGGTAGCACCCAAAGTTGTAATGGAACACCAACTAGAAAATAGACCACTCCATGGTGACTGCCGTAGCCGCCATCTCCTGTGGGCTACAAAAGGCTGCGACAATGCGATCCTCCTTGAACCCAAGCCATCCAAAGCTGTGAGCTACCGCCGTGCTACTACATTCAAGGTCGCTTGCCACTAGCGACTCTCACACACACTTTGTTTCCGTGAAATGGAGTTTGGGGTGAAAGTGATTCTAGACACAAATTTGGGGAAAGTGGTGGTGGTGTTGCTTATTAATTGATTTGTTTTTTTTTTTTGTTGAAAAAATTATGACTTATGTCGGTGACGATTTGGTTGCTGTTGTAGGTTGCTTGTTGTAATCCCCCTTCTAATTAATTTTTCACCTATAAATATTTAATTTATGTTATATATATATATATATATATACACACTAACACATTCTATTTAAATATTTAAAACATATCCAAATTTACAACATTTAAAATTTCAAAATTTCATTACTACAAAATATTCTTCCTTTACACTACTGTCTGCCCAAAATACCCCTCCTATGTGCTTTGGCAATATCTGCATCTTTTCTTCTAACTACTTCATTTACCTGTAATTACACTTCCCTATTATCTAGGGACAAACATTTTACCGAATTAGGCATTTAATTTCTCATACAATTGAAAACAATTTCAAACAGATTCATTTTATATAATAATTAATAAATCACAGAATTAAAACAAATACAGTATGATTTATGCATATGCAGTTTTGACTCAAAATCATTTTGACCCTGCTCCATGGAGACTTCCCCTTTGAGTGTTTAGTAAGTAACTGGCCTACCATTACGCACTGCAATTCAGCTATTAGTCCCTACTAAATGCGAATAAGCTAAACAGAATTAGGAGATCAGGATACCCGGAAGGCCACCACGACTGCATCTCAGTCCAGATTCCGGCCACATGTGGGATTGCCAGTATCCTTCACCCCACAGACTATATAATCACAGACTATACATTCTTGTCTAACAAATTCTGCTCACCCCAAAATCATTTCTCATATATCCAAATCATTTCTCGTATATCAAAATCGTTTCTCATGACTACCGCAGTCCCGGTTAGTCAACATACATTTCCTTTTAAAATTCATGGCCACCACAGTCCTAGTTAGCCAACATTAATTTATTTTTCACTTGAAATCTTTAAAATTCCCCCAGAATGATTCATGATATGCAATATGATAAGAATTATAAACAATTAAACAATACTAAACAATTTACATTATAACATTAATATTTTACTAAATACTAATTAATTTCTTACTATGTAAAATTATTAAACTACCCTTAATCTTTTTCTGAAATTTCAATTATGTCCTCAAAATGTAAAATTACCTAATTACCCTTACTATTTTCTAAAATTTCCCATTTTACCCTTGATATTTTTATAAATTTCTGAATGTGTCCCTAATTGTTCTAGAACCTATGAAATTACTATTTTACCCTTGATCTTTTTATAAAATTTCCAATATGTCCATACATGTGAAATGACTATTTTGCCCTAAGTCATTTGAAAATTTCCACATGATATCCCTTTGATTCTCATCATGGCCGAATGGCCTTCATGCCATTTCCAACATATTTTACAAAACAACCAAGCCACTTTCAATCAAGAGCAAGCCAATCAAGCAATTTCAATTCAACAACAAGCCAACCAATTAATTTCAATTCATCAAAACACATCATGAAACCAATTAAAACATTGATTCAAACCACTAATCCAAGCTTCTTACATCAATCATCTAAAACCCTAAATCAATTTCATCTTTTAATGAATCTTGAAATTAGACCTCCAAACATGTTTTTCCTATTTCCAAATTATCTAAATTGAAATTAAATGCCAATATCCTTACCTTAAATCCTTAGTTTGATGGAAAAGATCCTTGAACCCTCTTCTCCCTTTCTCCCTTGGCTTCTTGAAATCTTAGGGGTTTTCTCCAATTTCTTCCTTTTTGGCCAAATATCTATTGGTGTAGATGAGGTTTGGTTTGGTTTCTTTCTTGAATTTGGAAGTTAAGATGAAGTGAAATGGAGGGACAGCTGCTGGCTAAGCTCACGGTTTGGGCTCCTTGGAGAGTTACGTTGTTGTGCTTTTTGTTGTGCTTTGATTTCTTAAGTTTTTAAATAATTTTTTTTCACCCAATTTAATTGTATCTTCACGTCCAGCTGCAGGACTTCAAGGCAGTCCATTTGGTAAAAAATTACAGCCACTTGAACGTCCAAAGTAAGTCCCCTACGTTGGTTGCTAATTGCTTGGTCAATTAGTCAAAGAATGTGGACTTTTGTAGATTAATCTAGAAAGTTTTAGAGCTATTTAATTATCTTACAAACTAATTAGAATTTGAAGAAACTAACACCACCATTAAATTCCTCACTATCCAAAACCTTGGGGGTAGCATCTTAATTATCTCTTAATCAAGGTCTAATTAGCTTAATTTAATTAGATTAGAAATAACATGTTAACTTTTGATTGGCTAATACTTGTATTTTTTTTGTTTTTCTTAGTTAAAAAATTTTAATAATTATTCTAAGTATATTACAATTATTAGATAATTCCATAAGTGTCATACAAATTTTATCTTAATTTTCTACTTTAGAATTTTATCGTAATAATTTCTCAGAGTTCTAACTCTCAGAAAATCCTAACAATTTAAAATTAGCTTTTTAATTTCTCAACTGTATATTTCCTTAATCTACATTCAATTATCTTCGTATTAGATTACAGTCTAGTCCAAAATGCTATACTGGAAAATTTATCCTGGACAGCTGCTTGACATAAGTGTCCAGTCAACAAGCAATTCAACCACAACCAAGGATATCAAAAGACTTAGGAATTTTTTCTGAATGGAACTGTATGAATTTTATTATAAAAATATGTACAGAAAGTTTCTATAAAATACAGTACATACTCTCTCATAATATTTATAGAAAAACATGTACAAATAGTAAAATAAAAATGAGGATGTTACAATTCTCTCCTACTAGTAAAAATTTTGTCATCAAAATTTCTAATACAATTATACAAACAAATGAGGATATTCTTCTCTCATTTTCTCCTCTAACTCCCAAGTGGCATCACCTCTAATATCATCCCAAATAACCTTAACCAGAAGAATATCCTTACCTCTCAGATACTTAATCCTCTTATCCTCAATCTTAACAGGCTTTGTTTCAAATGTTAGGTTTTCCTTTACCTGTATTTGATCAGGCTCAATGACATGTGAATGATCTGAAATATATTGTCTTAGTTGTGACACATGAAATACATCATGAAGGTTTGACAAAAAGGGTGGTAAGGCTATTTGGTATGCCATAGGTCCAATCTTTCTGAGAATTTGGTAAGATTCAATAAATTTAGGAGTTAGTTTCTTAGACTTTATTGCTCTGCCAACCCCAGTTATTGGTGTGACTTTCAAAAATACGTGATCACCTTCTTGAAATTCTAAGAGTTTTTTTCTTTTATCAGCATAACTTTTCTGTCTACTCTGTGCAGTTTTCATTTTCTCCTTAATTAATTTTACTTTTTCAGTTGTTTGTTGAATTATGTGTTAAGCACAATTTGCAAGACGTGCAGATGCTTGGTTTTATAGTGTGTAGCCTGGCAAGGCGTGAAAAGGAAGAATAGAGGTTTGTAGAAGCCATCTTGTTAATCAAGATAAGATTCTTAACCGAGACAAATGTGAGAACTTTTTTTTTTTCTTTTTTTTTTTTTTTTAATTCTTAATTATCCATTGAACATGATTGTTGGGAATATGTGGACGGTTTCCCCGACGAAGTATGCCCCCCTTTCCCTTTCCCGCATTAACCATTTGCAATTATACATTATCCGGCCTTTGTGTCCCTTACATGTAGCGAGGTTCTATTTCAAAGATAAATGTTTAGAAATAGTTTAAAATTTAAGAACTAATTACTCACTCCGTCCCAAAATGAGTATAACATTTGAAAAAAAAAAATTATCCCAAAATAAGTGTCGCATTTGACTTTTCAATGTAATATTAATTACTTTTTTCCACTAATACCCATAATAATGTCACTTTAGCTTTTTAATGCAATGTTAATAATAAGGTTAGTTTTGTAAAATTACTTCTCTCTTTAATAGCTTTTCTTAGTCTGTATAAAAAAATCTAGGACGACACTCATTTTAGAACAGAGGGACTACTAATTTTCCAAAAAAAACAAAATTAAAAAATTTAATAAAATAATGGAGTATAAGTTAAAGTAAATAGCCACGAAAACATGTATTGCTTTTATGATTAAAAAAATTAGACTTATTTATGTGAAGGATTAACATTATTATATCAAAAGACAACATTAGTTATACTAATATTATCTATACTAGCCAACAAAAGTTGGTCCAGTTGGTAAGGATCGGACTCATCCCACAAGGATGTGAGTTCGAATCCCGCTGCCGATATAAGGACCTTGTAGGTGAGCGATTTGTAAGGACCTTGTAGGTGAGTGATTTGTAAGTACCTTTATAAGCAATCAATAAGCCTTCAAGCATGTCCTGACCTGATAAGTCTTGGAAACCAACTTACCTAATTTTTTTAAATAAATAAAAAAATATTATCTATACTAAATAATGTAGAAACATCTTAGTATTTAATAAAAGAATTAAGGATTTACCGTTGGGATGGGGTTGGGTGGTAGCATAAATTAAAGTAAAGAATGTGAGTTTATCTATGACCTCCCCCAGCCCTCCACAAAGAACACAAGGAGCATGATCAAAAGCTTTCGGTATTCTGTCATGTTTTCAAACCGTATATTCCATTGGCAGTACTCACAGTCACAGTCACAGTTCCACCTCTTTGTTATTTATGGTCATCTCTTCCACTGTTCTACCAGTCTTTCTTTCTTCTTTTTGAGTCAAAAGTTCAGCCGTTCAGATAGCTACACCGCGTCAACTTAAGGAATCATCTTCTATTGGATTTTTCATGTCAAGATTACTGATTAACAATTTATTCCAAAGTTAGCATATCCCAATGTAAAAATTTGAATAATTATCATGAATGGAAGTGTTTCCAAAAGTTATCCGACATAATTTTTAAGAGTTTTTCTTTGATGAGAGGATTTTTTTAACTTTTTATCTCATTTAATTATTACTAGTATTTTAATATGTGTATTGTACAACATAAATGATTATTTTATATAAATAAATTTACAATAAATAAACACTTCTAATTATATAAATTATATTTTTTTTATTAAAATTTGTAATTATTTTAAATGAAAGTGTTTTCGAGAATATTTCTTCAATGACATACAATGTTTTTAGAAGTTTTTCTTCGATATGAGCACTTAAGAATCTTTCCTAAACGCTTATCTCTTTTAATATATCCTTTTCATCTTTATTTATAAATTAAATTCAATATTTTTTTTAAAAAGTATCACTAATTAAAAACAACTTTATATATCACATTAAAATTGTGTATTATAAAACTAATATACAATTTATATTCTTAAAAATATTTATTATTATGAATTTTAATTATAATATAATTTATATAATTAAAAGTATTTAATTATTATAAATTTTAGTTATATAAAATAAATATTTATCTTATAAATTGCACAGACTAAAATACTAATTAAAATTAACTTTATTTTCAAATCATATGGGAAGTCATTGTCGTCGTCATCATTATTATTATTTTGTTTTAGTTATAATTTTCATACCAATATTATATTTATTATCATTTTATTGACATTTGAATTGAATCTCTCAAAAGATATTAAGAGTGTGTTTAGTAAAGTCTTTGAGGAGCTTATAAACTATTTTGACCAAAATAAGCTTGTTTGGTACACGAGCTTATTTTAGTAGCTTATTTTTCATAAGCCACTTCAAGGCTATGTTTGGTAAAATTAGCTGATAAGCTAGCTGAAAGCTTATAAGCTATAAGCTGGGAGCTGAAAAGCTGAAAGCTTATAAGCTAGCTGATTTAATTGAAAGTGTTAGGTGAAATTAGTTGATAAATGTCAAATGACGTAAAAGGACATAGTTAATATTTTTAGTATTTGAATTTATTTAAAATAACTTATCATTTTAAAAAGTAGGATAATAATTTTTAAATTTTGTATTATAAAAAAATGGTAAAGATTTGGTGATTTTACTCATTGTTTAAAATCAAATTTAAATAAACTAATATTGTTTTAAATCATCCTTTTCTTTTTCTTTTTTGGAAAAAAGTAGAATTAAATTAAATGAACTTATATTGTTTAAAATCAATTTTTTAATATTTAAATATATTATTAATAATATTATTTTATAACAAAAATAAAAATTGTTTTTTTTATAATTTTACTTTATAATAACTTTTGTTTAGTGACTAAATATTTAAAATTGAATAAAAGGATAAAAAAGAGTTTCAAATAAATTAGTGAGGACAAAATTGAGAAGAAAAAAAAGGTAGTAGCTTATAAGTTAGCTTATTTTTCATAAGCTACTTCAAGTAGCTTATCAAAATAAGCTATAAGCTACTAAAATAAGCTCGTGTATCAAACAAGCTTATTTTGGTCAAAGTAGCTTATAAGCTAGTCAAATGAGCTTATAAGTTTCTCAAAAGCCTTACCAAACACACTCCAAGTAGCTTATGAAAAATAAGTTAGCTTATATGCTACTAGCTTTTTTTTTCTTCTCAATTTTATCCTCACTAATTTATTTGAAATTCCTTTTTTATTCTTTTATTCAATTTAAAAACTCTTTTACCTATTTTAACATTCTTCCAAACACTAGGTGACATTTATTTTCTTAGTTATTATGAAACTTGGAATTCTACTTTTTTTAATTATTTTGTTCAATGTTAAACTATTTATTTTAATGAATTAATATATTTTTTATTTAAAAATTTTGGTCACTAAACAAATCTTGATAAAAAGTTAAAATTATAAAGAAAAAAGAATTTTTATTTTTTGTTTTAAAATAATATTATTAATAAAAAATTAAATATTGAAAATTGATTTTTAAACAATATAAGTTTATTTAATTTAATTCTACTTTTTTCAAAAAGGAAATAAATAATATCGTGTTACGTCACTATCTTTGGACCACGTTAAGGTTAACGTTAATCTCTTAACAGTCAACACTTTCAATTTGATGGAATGACCAAAATTACATATTTTACAAAATTTGGAGACTAAATGTCTCTATTTTAAAATAGGTGGACCAGAATTGCAGATTGTGCAAAATAAATGAACCAAAATTGCATTTAAGCTATAAAAATATTAATTAAAAAAAATTATTACAAATAAATTAAAAATTCACACTTAAATAATTCAAACTTAACATTAAAAGCATCCACACATAATATTAAAAATATAAAATTATTGTAAGTTATAACATAAATCTTTTACTATTAGTGTTAGTTTATGAAAAATATAAAATTATTTTTTTATAGAAAAAGTATATATATAACATAATTATTTATTTATTTTAATTATATATATATATGGTAGGTGGGGGATGGGGCGGGGCGGGTACTATAGTACCCGTACCTGCAAAAAATTGCTCTTAAATACTCGACCCCAACCCCAGCCCCAATAAGTGGGTATTTACCCGACCCGCTTGTAGATATTATTGCGGGTACCCGTAGGGTCCGGGTACACTTTGCCATTCGTACTCACGTAGTTCCTTCCACCTCAATTAGATATTAGGCTTAAATACAATTTTAGTCCATTTATTTTAAATAATACGTAATTTTGGTTCTCTTGTCTTAAAATTAAAACATTTATTTCTTCTATTTTGTATAATGAGACATTTAATCCCCTAATTTTGTAAAATCCGTAATTTTGATTCTTCTGTCGAATTGGAAGCATTGATCGTTAAGAGAATAGTGTTGACCCTAACGTGACCAAAATATAGTGATGCGACACAAGATTATTTGTTTATTTTTTTAATTATTTTAAATAATGAATAGATAAATTGATGGAAAATATATTTTTAAACAGAGGTAAAGATAATTTATTTTAATGGTTTGGGTAGTCGTGAGTCCTAATAAGAAAATCACGAGTCTTAATATTTTATTTTAAACTAGTCTCACGTCACTAAAGTACATGTCACGTCGTAGTTAACGTTAATTTTTTAACGGTCAACTATTCTAATTTGACGGAAGGATCAAAATCACGGATTTTACAAAATTGGGGGGGGGGCTAAATGTCTCAATTTTAAAACAGAGGGACTAAAATTGCGGATTGTGCAAATAGGAGGACTAAATGTCTCAATTTTAAAATAGAAACTAAAATTGCAGATTATGCAAAATAGGGGGGATCAAAATTGCATTTAAGCCTAGATATTACGGTCATCTTCCACTGTTTTACGAGTTTTTATTTTATTTTTATTATTTTTTTAGTCAAAAGTTCAGCCGTTCAATATTGCATTTCTCAATTGGATTTTTCACCGCTTTAAGAAACCATCTTCTATTGGATTTTTCACATCAATATTATTACGTTAAATTTTATGCAATAAGGAAAAACAGTTGATATTTATCTTCTTAGTAAAATAAACGTTCAACTTTGAGATCCTTATGTAATTGATTTAAAGTAATTTGATTGACACAAAAAGCTTATAGAATAAATTCATTGATATTTCTATAAGCTTTTTTGGTTTTAGTATGTGCTATTTTGTTTTAATTATTCTGATATATCTATTTTTTCATTTTAGTCCCTATAATATGTAGATCAACAAAATATTATAGAGACTAAAATGAATATATATATATATATATATATATATATATATATATATATATATATATATATTAGAGGACTAAAACAAATTAACAAGAACCAAAACTACAGATTAAGAGCACTAAATCTCATTCTACATTTATTAAAGACCAAAATAAGAATAGACCAAATAATAATTTATAACCAAAATATGTATATAGAAATAAAAAGCTAAAATCGTTGTTACTGCAATTGCTTTAGGTGTTGGTTTCCATTTTTTTGGGTTTTGGTAAAACCCCATCATTGGTACATCCCCTACTGTTATGACCAGTGTGATAACATCTTGTACATGTAACATCTTTATATGATATTTTTAGTCTATTGTTGCTGACTTGACCTTCATTCTCATCCTTTCTTCTACATTTTTTAGGTCGTCCAGGTATTTTTTTCATTGGTGGTGGTGTTGGCCTGGCATAGTCAGTCTTTTTCCAATACTGTTGGCTCTTTGTAGGACGTATGTAGTACTCATAGGTTGCATTATAGGAACCAATAGTTAGCATACCATCACAATAGTCTTCTGGTCTATGGTTATTGTATCTGATGGTAGCAATGACATGTCTACAAGGCAGACCTATTATCATAAACAAAATACAATCAATCACATAATTAGAGCTATTAAAAAATTGACCAATTTAAGTAATGATATACCTGTTAGTTGCCATATCCTACATGTACAAGACTGTTTGTGCAAATCCACATCAAGTTTTTCCTGGTGATGTTGAACTTTAAATCTGGTTCCATTTGGATCACCAACCCAGACTGCAATCCATTTGTTGCTTTCAATTTTCTCTTTTTCCAACCTTGACTGTTGCATGGGTACTAATGGTCCGAGTCTTGCAGCCATTTTCAGTTTAGCAATGGTCATTTTGCGCATAATATAAATCCTTATATCTTCACACAAACTCAGGATTGGCTTACTCCTAAACTTTAGGATCTTTGCATTGAAAGCCTCACAGTTGTTGTTGGTTATGCTGTCAACTGTAGAATTTTCAGTAACGTATGCTTTTGTCTAGGATTCATATGGCCACTTATCCAAGTAAGCCCATGCCTTTTCATTCTTCCTTTTGAGAGCTTCCATACTGACATTGAATTCATTTACAGTTGATGACCTTGCACACTTCCAAACTAAGCCTCTTAGCTCCTTATCTTTCCACTGTTTAGAAAAGTTCCTCCATAAATGCATGACACAGAACCTGTGTGGAACACCAGGCATAACTTCTTGCATAGCAGGAATCAACTCCTACACAATGCAACAAAATTGTGAAGAGAATATCAGAATATGAAAGTTGCTGACAAAATAGTCCCTGGACATTATAACTTACTACCACTTTGGTCCTTCAAAGATACAACTTACTGACATATAAATCCACGAAAAATAATGCACTTATTTAGCTTATCACAGTCACATGCATGCAAACTCAACCCTAGTTGCCATTAGATATACACATTGTAATTTAAATGCATAAAATAGCAGAAATTCCAATTTACCTTCTGAACATCTAACATAAAATTCCAGCCATATTGTTTGTAGTCACCAAGATCTTCATGTAAGAGGGTAAGAAACCACTTCCAATTGTCTTTGTTTTCAACATCTACGATTGCATATGCAATGACAAAGATTGCATTGTTTGCATCTTGTCCAACTGCAGATAGCAATTGACCACCATAGTACCCTTTCAGAAAACACCCATCAAGACCAATAGATGGTTTGCTTCTAGCCTTGAATCCTTGCTTGCATGCATAAAGACATATGTACATTCTTTCAAACTGTGGAGGTGATCTAGGTATAGGAATGCAAACCCCTAAACATCTTCATTTCATCTATGTGCACACCATAGTCTTCTTTCATATGTTCATGTTCCTCAACATGATTTAAACTTGGATGAACCCTTAACTTATCAGCCAACTTTTTTGCTACCTATTTGACAATAGCTTGCTTGTTTTTGAAGACCCTACCACAATTGTGCTCCTCCACAAAGGTCTTGATTTGAAAGCTCTTTGTAACATCAGTCCATGCACAATAAATCTCCCATGGACACCCATTTTGTAAGCACTTTGCTCGAGCTCTGATTTGATCATGCTTTTTCCACTTAATATCCCTGCCAATAAATATGGTGTAGTCTTTGACAGCATCAATAAACATCCTCACACTGTCAAGCTCCATCCCAACCTCCAAGTGCACGTGTCCAAAATGACTTTTAGCATTGTATTGCGGATACACAATTTTTTTCTTGCTAGCATCTTCATAGTCACTGCTAGGTAAAGACTCAAGTTCTTAAAATGGTAACTATCATTGCTTGTGTCACTTGATTGTCCATCTTCTTCAAAGGGAGATACATACATATAATAAGGGTCACTTTCTTCATCATCAACACCTGAATCATGATCATCCTCATCTGTTCCAACGAATATGTCACCCATTAAATCTGCTTCTGTTTCAGGCACTGCTACATTGATATAAGTCTCCATCTCCTCCATTACATGAACTCCCTGTTCAGACACATTTTGAACTGTAGTACCCTCACTATTAACACCAACTTTTGCCATTGGTTCATTCAAATCAGCACCCATCTCCACTAATCCATCAGCTTTAGCTTCAACCACATGTTCTTTAACAATAGGCTCTGCACTATCATCAACTTGACTCTGAATTTTACTTGCAATAATCTCTATTTCTTTTTCAATATCAGCACCAATACCCTCATCTACATCCTGACCTGAGTTCTCTATAACAGCCTCATCAACTTTTCCCCCAACATCATCTTCCTGCACATGTTCAAAGTAAACATGTACATCCTTGTCAAGATGTGCAAGACCTACCTTGTACATATCCAACACATCCTGATCACTCTCCAGTCATAGCAAACCAGCCTCAAAACCTCTTTCAGGTACCAAATAATACACAAAACCAAACCTCTGATAGCCGCCACAAGCCTTGCACAAGTCATGCATAGTCCATAAATTAATCACATCACTCTCAAAGCTTTCCCAAACACAATATTCACCACCCACATACTCCAATGACCTATTCTCATTCTGTTTCAATTCACCTTTGTGGTGCAAAATAAGTTTGATGTCATCAGACATCCTACAAGAATTAGAACTTATTGTTTTGTCAGTATTTTGATAAACAACATTTATGTCAATTTCAAACATTAATATACACACCATCAGAAATTAAAAAACACAAAAAACAACTATTTATCATGCATTATGATATCAGGCCAATTATCATACACAAAAATAAACCCTAAACCCTCACTTAATTTCAACTATCCTAACGGTGTACCATATAACACGAAAGGGAGGACGAAAAAGAGGCTTAATCTAAGAATAATAAATTTATCAGACCAACAATGAAACAAAGACAACCATAGGCGAAAGAAATTTTAACCCAAACAACAAAAATGAAATGAAGTTTTTTTTTCCTTTTTAACCTAACGGTGTGCCGTAAAACACGAAAGAGAGCGCTTAATCTCAGAGTAATAAATTTATCAGACCAATAATGAAACAAAGACAACCATAGGCAAAACAAATTTTAACCCAAACAACAAAAATGAAACAAAGTTTTTTTCTTTTTGTACTTGACGGTGTACTATAGAACCTGGAAGGGAGGGCTTTGTCTTCAATATTCAAACTAAGATGCTTTGTCATAGTGGCTATGGAGGTCGTCGGCAATTCCTAGAAGGCGGGAAGAGGAAAAGGCAACACATTTTGCCTTTGGTGAAAAAGGTAACAAATGACCCATGTGTTTGTGTGTCACTGAAGTAAAGAAAAAGCCAAAATTTCTGATGACATTTTAGTCCCCTTCAATCACTGCCAGTGTGGATGCCCAATGCCAACCAACCAAAGCCACCACAACAGTATAAGTGCCACATCGGCACAGTTATTAATGTTAATGGAGGAAACTTAACGGGAGGACTAATGTGTCTCACATTTTTCACTTTCGGGGACAAAAGTTGTATTTTTCATCTTTCAGGGACCACAATGTCAGCGATTTACACTTTGGAAGACCAAAATGGCCATTTACCCTTTCATTTATTTCAAAATGAATTATAGTATTGTCAAGTTCAAAATGAATTATAGTATTCGAGTACTGCCATGGGAATGTTTTTCCCATTTTTGGCAACATAGAGGTAGCCTTTTTGGAAGGAAATCTGCGAAAGGGTGGTGGGCAGTTTGGCTTTCAATTATATGGTCAATCTGGACTCACCATAATGGCATTTTGTTCCGTAATGAAATCTGTGACATGGAGTCAGTCATTGACAATATTAGATCATGGTCATGGATCAAGACAAAAATGAAGGGGTTTGATGCTTCATTATATCTGTGGTGTTTGGAACCAACATACTACATGTCTCAATTTCAGTAATTCTGGAGGAGTAATGATGTTGGCTATATCAGCTGAAGCAAACTAATCAGGATTATGGGATGGTGAGTTGCATATATTAGTTAGTTATATGGTATGAAGTAGTGGTTATGTGTAAACATATGAAGACCCCTATGCCTTGTATTTGTCTTTATAGTTTTGATGATGTTGCACTTGTATTAACTTAAGTTTGCTCCACATAATATTGAGAACACTAGTCAAATTAGGATGTTTGTTATAGCTTCTAATGTATGAATGTGTATGTATCATGCATCTAGGCTAGTTATACTTCTATTCCCTCATGTTTGCTTTGATCGATCATTGATTCATTATACTTTTTGGTCAAGGATTGAATATGGGCGAAAATCTTTTGAAAATTCTAAGATTTCAATCCAAGAACAAAATAATCGATTACCAGAACATTTTAATTGATTATCTTGAGGCTCTGTTTTATAAGAATTGTTACCCATTCGCAGATAATCGATAATCTACTTGAATTAATCGATTATTTGGCGCTGGAAGAAAAATGAGTCATTCGCAGTTAATCGATTATCTTATGAAATAATTGACTATTTTGATCTTCAGCGTTTCCAGATGATGATTAGAACGAAATAATCGATTATCTTAAGCAATAATCGATTATCTATGTTTTGAGGCCTATATAATCAACTTTTTCGAAGGCACTCGTATGTTACACCATTCTCTCTCATTTTACTTCATCTTTTTCATTTGAGAGAACTCTAAAAGTGCTTGTCATCATCATACGGATTCATTGGATCAAATCTTTTCTAATTCTCAAGAAAACAATGAATCTTTCTCAAGCTACATGGAGGGGAATATGAAAGCAAATAAGGAAGAACTTCAACTTTTCATATCTTCACATTTTAGGTGATTTCTTTCCTTTAATCTTTGCTGTGAAATTCGTGTATAGGTAGGTTTCCCTAGTTGCATTGCATGTAGATAGGTTTTCTACATTGCAATGTTTCTTGATAGGTTTTCAAGAAGATCATTGCATATGTGCTGCATGTGCATGTGAGTTTATGTGTATACAAATAGAGAATAGTGGAAAAGGTCGAAGCTAGGGTTGTTTTGGATAACACTGGATGTAGATTTCTAGTTGAAATCGAACCAGTATAAATCCTTGTGTCATCTTCTCTTTTCTCTTATCTTTTAATATCTTGATCTTAATTGCTTACATTTGATTTTGATCTTTTTGTTAAAACTTGTCTTGGAAATAAGAGATAGTTAACACAAGTTGAACATACACTCTCATCTTCCCTAGGATTCAGAAAGAATTTGAAAATTGCAAAAGTTTTCACAAAGAAAATTGTCTTTTAAAGAAAAATTTTAAAGAATCCAATTCACCCCCCTCTTGGATTTCCTATATTACAAGCCATTTTATCTAACAATGTATATAAAGGAACAGTTGAGTATTGTTGGAGGTATATATTTTGTGTAACAGTTGTAATGCTCATCTGGTTTCTTCTGCTCACAGCTTGTTGGAGATGAAGAGTAACTCTATTATACTTACTCTTAGAGTAAGTGGATCCCTCCAACCAAGTGGATCCCTCCAACTTACTCTAAGAGTAAGTATAATAGAGTTACTCCTCATCCTCACCATTCAATTTTTTGAAATCTAATGGTTGTAATGAGTAACTAATCTTAGCCATTAGATTTCAAGAAAATGAATGGTGAAGATGAAGAGTAAGTCTCTTATACTTACTCTTGGAGTAATATATATATGAATATTTTAAAAATAAAATACGTAAATTAAAAGCAATGTGACCAGCGGATAACATGGGTATATAACTAGTTTAAAAACAAAAACAAAAACAAAGGAGACAAAAGTGTATACTTATACCAGTTTTAATAATACACAACAAGAGAAACTTTCTTGAAAAAGACAGAAGAGTTTCTCTTTATTCTAAGACACTCCACTCAGCAATGAAGATTAAAGGCACAACACATACATGAGATGAACAAGTTACCGACATTACAATATTCCTAATCCACATTCTATGACCCTCTAGCTAGATTTGGCTCAAATTGAACATGGTCTTACCCTCTGCTGAAGGAACTATTATTTCTGGGTAAAGTTCTCAACTTCTTCTGAGTATTCTGAATAAAATCTGAAAAAGGGTCTCTTTCGTTTTCCTTGTCGTTGTTGTTGGTACCATTAGCCACATTTGTAGGTGCAGGGTAACTCTGCTCCTCATCACAACCTACGTTTGACTTGCTCTTGATTTTATACTTAGTATGTTGAATGAAATTGGAGAAAGTGTGATCATCACATAATGGTTTCTCTTTCTCACCTTGTTGTTCTGTTGGGTAGGCCCAAAGACTCACCACCTCTGGCTTTGTTGAGAGTTTCCTTTGCATTGAAACAGCATAGTGTGGTTGTGGCTCTATTGAAGCAACCTTTGGTCTCTGGCCACTATGTGCCTTTGAAATTGCTGAGTTTTTATTCCCCATTGATATAAAAGTTGTTGAGTTCACAAACTTTGAGGCGTTTAGAGTGAAGGGGTTTGGATGGCCTTGGCTTTTAGTGTCAAATAGGTTTGAGCTAAGAAGACTATGGGTTAAGCGCAATTTGCAAGACATGCAAATGCTTGGTTTTATAGTGAAAGAAGAGAAGATAGGTTTGCAAAAGCCATCTTATTAATTAAGATAAGAATCTTGACCGAGACCAATTTGAGAGCCTTTCTATTTTTTTTTTCTATCCTTTGAACATAATTGTTGGGAATATGCATGAGGAGTTGAGGACCGTTTCCCCGAAGATGTATATGTCCCATTCTAGCTTTTTATAATTTTACGTTATCCGGGCTTTGATACTAAGTGTTCAATCAAGTAATAAAAAAACCAAGTGCTCTGAAAAAAACTAAAGATTTTCTCCTAGATTACGCTGTGGCTATGATAATATTAGAAGGAAACTTTTAACTAGATTTTTTAAAATCAAGATGTAGTTGTATTAATTTTTATAATTTAATTTATTATATAAAAACACAACATTAGTAATATATAACCAAGGCATGATTGATAGATAACATTATCTCTTAAGCATATGATCAGGAGTACTTTCGAATATTCTTGGCCGGTACTTATGAAAAACATATGAAAATATATATGATGGAAGATGTCAACTCTTAAATAGATTTCAATACCTCGAGATTACTACTTAACTTTTGGCCGAGGGATACACATAATTTATTTCAAAGTGCATATCTAATTTATTTATTTAGTTATTTTTTGAAAAATAATTGTTTTGCAAAATTAAACTAAAACAAACACATTTAATTTGATAAAAAAATCTTTATAAAATAGTTAATATGATTATTATACTATAATATTCTAATCATAGGAAACTAATTATTTCGTGATAAAACAATTTAGAGAAAATAATGTAGAAAAAAAAAAACACCTTAGTAATTAGTAAAAGAATTCAGAATTTACGGTTGGGTCGTGTTGGCCGGCAGCATAAAGTAAAGAATGTCAGTATATTATCACCTCACAGGGCATTCACAAAGAACACAACGAACGTACGTAATCAAAAGCTTTCGGTATTATGTCATGTTTTTGTTTTCACACCGTAGATTCCATTGTTTACGGGTACTCACATAGTTCCTTCCACCTCAATTAGATATTATGGTCATCTTCCAAAATCATGTTCTACATTAATATATTATTTTTTACCAAAATTAAGCTATACTATAAATATGGTAATGTCTTATATTTAGTGTGCTCAATAACAGATTGAACAAAATAATATTAAATTTAAAATATATATGTTATTAATATGATAATGTTTTTAACAGGTTAAGGCATAAATTCAAATTTGAACAAAATAATATTAAATTAACAATCTAATTTAATAAAGGGTAATAACAGTGGGAGAAAACTTATACTATGATCAACAAAATATTATAGAGACTAAAACAAAAAGTATATATATATATATATATATATATATATATATATATATATATATATATATATATATATATATATATATATATATTAGAGGACTAAAACAAATTAACAAAGACCAAAACTATAAAAAGAAATTTTATAGGAACCAAAAGTCAAACAAAATTTTTTTAGGGACCAAAAACAAAATATGACTATATTTCAAGAATTAAAAATATATTTAAGTCCATTATTAATGAGCAATTTTAGTCTCAATTAGTATGGGTCGGGTATATCCATTGCTTACTAAAAACATATTTAATTATATTATTAATGAGCAATTTTAGTCTCAATTCGTATGGGTCGGGTATATCCACTGCTTACGTGAGTTGATGGTTAAAGACAATTGACTTACCAAGACAATCATTTATTAGGTATAACCCTCAATTACAAAATGACAATGGGTAGAGTTTATATAGGATAGTATATATAGTACCTACTCCCATACCTGTGTTTAAAAAAAAAACCACATTTCCAACCCCATTCCCATGTGGATATCAACTTTAATATCCATCTTCATACCTGTTGGATACTTATATATTTGTACACATTGGCGAATCTAGAAATTTTCTTTAGTGGGGGTAAGAAATAATTTATAATATTTTCAAAAAACAAAATATCACAAGCTTTTACAAAATACATAATGTCATAACAAAAGAAATTCAAAATACTTAAGCTTCTACAAATTACAATTGTCCTCTACGTATTTTCATACTTGAAAATATTCTATGATTTTTTCATTGTCAATACTATAAAAAATTAAAAAGACAAAGTAGTAAAATTCGTATCAATTTATTCTCTTTTTTTTTATTTCTCATATTTTTTACATTCATTTTAAAAAAATTATCTTACGGGGCAATACATATTTTTTTATGGAGGCAATTGTTTTTTACTATACATATACAAATAAAAAAGAAAATTCTTGTGGGGGCAATTGTCCCCACACCCTAATTCATGGATCCCCCACTGTTTGTACGCACACCCGCTAACTACCACATTTTTTAAATGGAAAGTTGTGGCAAAAAATTCTAAGATTTTAGGTAAAATTGAATCTATCCTAGTTTCAGGGTGCAACAACTCATTGCCATGTGCATTGTAAGATTGATCTTTCTTGCTTGGACAATTCTTGTTTCCTTTCCTGTAATTCTTCTCCATGCCTTTTTCTTTCCTGTGTTCTTCTCTATACATCTTTCTTTCCCGCTTGGGTTTCATCCCCTCTCGTTTAGGTTAGCTTCCCCGGAGTTGTATTTTGCACATATTTCTTTTCCCCTTGAGTTTCTTCTCCTTCGTTGCATCTTACATTCCTTGTTATTCTTCTTCACAACTCTTTCTCCCACAATTTTGCTTAATTAAATTTTTACCCACAACTTTTTACTTTTTGGAGTATTTTACCCCCAACAAATTAATTTAGCGCATTTTACCCCTAACTTATTAAAAAAAGTTGAAAATTTTACCTTCTACTGACATAAGCATAAAAGGTGGGGGTAAAATTCACCAAAAAATAAAAAGATGGGGGTAAAATTCACCAAAAAATAAAAAGATGGGGATAAAATTCCCCAAAAAGTGAAAAAAATTAGGGGTAAAATTAACCAAAAAGTAAAAAGTTAGACGTAAAAAGTACAATTATTTTAGCATGCCACATTAGCAAAACAATGAAAGGTAAAATTTGCAAGTTTTTTAAAAAGTTGGGAATAAAATGTGCCAAATTAATTTGTTGGAGATAAAATTTGTCAACAATTAAAAAGTTGGGGGTAAAATTGTAATTAAGCCTTTTTTTCTTTCCCTTTTTGATACATCCTCTTCATAGAATGCTCCTTGTTTCTCTAATAGCATAACTAAATTCTGATACAAAATTAACCATTTACTAAACAGAATTAACCACTCCTACTAACAAAATTATTCTATTAACTATTCATTTAATAGAATTAACCACTCCCACTAAAAGAGTTAGCCCACTTTGAATTACCCTGCAACATTATCCCTTAATTCAAAGTTTCCAAAAATATCACATTCAACATTCTTCTTAACTCTTTTAATTTACCACTCTTCATTTTAAACCATTACCACAGACTCCATTATTATAGTACTACATCCCAAAAGGGGATTAATCAAGAAATTTATAGAATGAGTACAAGGTGCAAACTAAAAGGGGATTATTTAAGCAACATCTACCTTTAAGACATTCAAATTGAATAGTGGGAAGATGAACCTTACATAGAATAAAGAAGAAAGGAACAACTTCATCGATCGTCAAGGATGCAATGGCAATGACGGTTCGTGTTTCCTTCCCCTAAGTTGTTCTTCTCTGCACTCATTCTTTCATGCTACCACTTAGGGATTTCTCTTTGTTTTCTTCTTCGCACCTCCCCTTTGTATTTGCAAATAAGAAACCCTAGCACATAAAATATACATGTTTAGTTATAATCCATAGATGAACAACCACAAAATTTCAATCATACCAATGCATATGTCCAATCCTTGAAGACTCAATGCGCACCTAACATAGGTATAGGGTTCTAATGTTTAAATGGGGAAAAAAAGTTTATCAGATGCTATTACAACTCCCTCAAACAATAACACACCCTTTATCAAATGGAACAAAAATCTCAATCGACAACGAAAGCAACCAATAAGAAACTCAAGAACGACAACGTACGACGTAAGAAAGAAAAAGAGAAAAAAAAAGGTGAACATGAAAAGAAGAGAAATCAAACTTGAATAGAGTTCTTCCATCGTTCACAATGTTGAAAGTGGAACATGGAAGTCAATGCCGGAAGTCGATAGAGGAAGTGGAAGTGAAAACACATGAATGAGATGGAATGCTTCGTAACCTCAATGAGCCAATTTTTGTTTTTGATTTCAAATTTCTTTTATTTTTAATTTTTCTTTTATTAAATATTAAATAATTAAATAATATTTTAAGCCATGTCACTGGGTGTCCCAAGGGTATTTTTACTGTTTGGTGGTTTGTGTATCACCACTCTATTTACATGTACTACTTCATTCATTAATAATGCTGATAGTATTCTACCAAGAATATTTAGTGTAACATTATGTGAGATTACATTGACTTAATCAATCATAATTGTAAAAAATAAATAAATTTGTGAATTATGATAACTAAATACAGGTAAATTTTTTTCTTTTTGAATATATAACTAAAATTTGTGTGTAAATAAATTAAAAATCAAGAAATATCATAGGTAAAGATCATAAAATGAAAACAAAATCTGTTTTGCACCCGGTGCTACAGCCCAAAAGTAGAATCATAAGTACATACCCAAATATGAAATAACAAATCATGTCTAGTAGAGTAATGACAAAAGGGTCTTGCTCGCCAGTGCCGACACTAATTAAGGAATTAAAAGAGAAATTTTTTTATTGAAAATCTTATGAAATCATATTTAAAAATCATAGGGGAGTGCATTTAAAAATCTTTTTATTTCTTTAACCAGTGCCTTAAGGGCATTGGTTAACATTTGTTAATAAAATCATCAGGCACTAATTAGCATTCTCCATGACAAAATAAGACCCAACACAAAGATAAAAGTTGTTCAAAATCGGAGTTATAAGGTTGTCTTGGTGGTGAAGGAAGAAGGGAGGGAGGGATAGGTCATGGGTTCGAATCCCCCCGCTAACAAAATCTAACATATTAACAACTAACATTTGCTGATAAAAAAAAATATTCAAAATAATTTTCCAAATGAAGACTCCTAACATCCTAAGCTTGTCAAGACGAAATCTCTTAGTTCAAGTCTGAATTTCAGACTTGAACTGAGAGATCTCTTAAAGGTCTTCCTTAAACTAAAGATTTTATCGTAGATTACGCGGTGGCTCTAATATGATTAGGAGGAAACTTCTAATTTGATTTTCTGAAAATGAAGATGTAGTTGTATTAATTTTTATAATTATATTAGACTTTTAAAAATATAAAATTGTTAGTAATTTTGTCTATGTGAATGATTAAAATTATTCTATAAACATACAACATTAGTAACACATAGAAAATTAGTATTTTGTTGATCTAAATTTTTTTTATTTGTTCCTCTAACATTTTTGTTTCATTTTAATCTTCTACTTGTATTTTTGTTTCAAATTAGTCCAACAAAATAATTGCGGAAGCTTTTAATTATAAAAAATGCCAATCGTTACGGATTTTATTTGCCCTAATTGACAAATAAGACTAAATTCAAGCAAAATAAAAGATAGAGAGCAAAAAATAAAACGAAAAAAGTTAGACAACCAAATGGAAAACACAAAATAAGTTAGAAAATTAAAATACTAATTTTGCAATATATATAGTATGAGGTATTAAGTATGCATCTAATTTGTTTTAAAAGCACTTTCCTTTTTTTATTTATTATTTCTTGATATATTTTTTAGAAAAATAATTATTTTGTCAAAATTAAACTAATTAATAATTTTTTTAAAACATAGTTAATCTGATTCTTATAATTTATTTCATCTTAGGATATTTATTTCGTGATAAAATAGTTTAGAAAAAATAATGTATAGAAACACCTTTGTATTTAGAGAGAGATTAATTGAGGATTTACGTATGGTTGGGATTGGGTTGGTTGGCAGCATAAAAACGATTTCAGTTTATCTATTATAATTTATTATTTCACCTCCCCGTCAACAAAGAACCCAATGTTTCACATCATAGATTCCATGTTTTATTCGGTATTCTCTTAGTTCCACTTCTATTTGTTATTTATGGTCATCTTCTACCGTTCTACAAGTTTTTCTTCTTTTTGAATCAAGTTCAAACTTCACTTTGAATAACAATTTTCATATTTGCTTTTCCACACATCAATATAATTATATAACTAATTAACAATTTATTCCAAGCTTCTCAATTATATGTACTTTTTGAAAGCTAGGAAGTCGGTCTCCTCAACATCAAACATTTAATTATACTTTTGATATCTCTATTTATTATTATTAAGACTTAAATACGTTTTTTCTCTTCAAATATAATCATATTTTATTTTTGGTCCTATAAAAATCTTTTTTTTTTTAGTATGTGCTATTTTGTTTTAATTATTCTGATATATCTATTTTTTCATTTTAGTCCCTATAATATGTAGATCAACAAAATATTATAGACTAAAACATAATATATATATATATATATATATATATATATATATATATATATATATATATATATATATATATATATATATATATTAGAGGACTAAAACAAATTAACAAAGACCAAAACTATAAAAAGAAATTTTACAGGAATCAAAAGTCAAACCAAACATTTTTTAGGGACCTAAAACAAATTACGATTATATTTCAAAAACTGAAAACATATTTAAGTATATTATTAATGAGTAATTTTAGTCTCGATTCGTATGGGTTAGGTATATACACTTCTTACAAAAAAAACATATTTAAGTATATTATTAAGGAGCAATTTTAGTCTCGATTCATATGGGTCGGGTATATCCACTGCTTAGTTGAGTTGATAGTTAAAGACAAATGACTTACCAAGACAATCATTTATTAAAGTATAAGCCTCGATTACAAAATGACAATGGTAGGATCTACGTAGGATAATATATGTAGTACCTATTCCTATACATGTGTTTAAAAAGAAAAAAAATTCATATCCAACCCCATACCCACGTAGATAACAACTTTAATATTCATTTTCATACTCGCTGGGTACCTATATATTTGTACATAGTGGCGAATCTAGAAATTTTCTTTAGTAGGGATAAGAAATAGTTTATAATATTTTTAAAAAAAAAAATACCACAAATTTTTACAAAATACATAATGTCATGACAAAAGAAATTCAAAATATTTAAGCTTTTACAAATTACAATTATCCTCTACGTAATTTCATACTTTGAAAATATTCTATGATTTTTTCATTGTCAATGCTATCAAAAATTAAAAAGACAAAGTAGTAAAATTAGTATCAATTTATTCTTTTTTTTTATTTCTCATATTTTTTACATTCATTCAAAATACTGGGGGTTTACAATAACCCACACACTCTGCTCAATCAACTGAGCTAGACTCCTTCGATATATTCAATATTTAATTTAATATAATTTATCAAATCTTATTTTATTTTTTTTATCAACTACAAAAGTATTGATAAAAGTTTGATAATTAATTATTTCAAACATTTCACTATGAATATGTACAAAGAAAATTTCATTTAATTTATCTTTTAATATAGTGAATATTAAATAAAATTTGAATAATTTTAATTTTAGAAAAACTACGTTCAACAAAAACCAATAATTACTAATATTGCTAATAATATTTTAAAAGCAACACATGTATTTTTTTTTAAAAAATAATCTTTTTATATAGTTTAATATTTCTAGTGGAGTATTAATTATTTTTTAAATTTAATTTGTATAAAATGTTAGTGAAATTTTTTTTTTATTCACAAGTCTAATAAAATTTGGTTATTTTATCCTATTATTCTATTTTTGGGTCACCATGACATTTGTGCGGAGTATTCATCAGCTTTGCTGATAACTAATCTCCGCCGGACCAACAACTTGTTGGTTTCCTATCATCCTATTTATTAGTATAATGTTGTGATAAGATGAAATAATATAATAATCATTGGAGCATGTGTGTGTGTGTGTGTGTCTATATATATATATATATATATATATATGTGTGTGTGTGTGTGTGTGGACAGATCCAAAAATGTATTAAAGAAACTCGAATATTTTTATATAACTATTTAAATATCTAATTTCTAATAAATAATTATTTCTATAACCAAGAAAGAGAACGCAAGAATATGTGAGGGAAAGTAAGTAAATATATACAACTTTTTTTTAAATATTAAAAAAAATTCATTCATTGTTGTTAATAATAATATGTTAAATTAATAATGATCAGCTAGCAAATAGATTTCAAGTCACACTTTGCAATATATTATTGCCTTAATGATCACTTGTAATTAAGTTATGAATGTTTATAAACACGATGCTCGCTACAGCGGGAAAGTTAAATATGTTTTCTACCGTGGGTAAGTTTTTTTTTTAACTGTGAGATTTGAATAATTTGGCTAAATTATTTTGTTAGTCCCTTATCTTTAGTTTAGGTTGTAATTTTGTCCTTTATTTTTTAAAAGTTGCAAAATGGTCCCTTATCTTTATTTTAAGTTGTAATTTGGTCCTTTATTTTTAAAAGTTGTAAAATGGTCCCTTAAGTAATTTTTTTATAGCATGTTTACTCTGAAGTAATGTATTTTTTAATTTTTTTGAGATAAACATGCTATAAAAAAATTACTTAAGGAACCATTTTGCAACTTTTAAAAAATAAATGACCAAATTGTAACTTAAAATAAAGATAAGAGACCATTTTGCAACTTTTAAAAAATAAAGGACCAAATTGCAACATAAAATAAAGATAAAGAACCATATGAATAATTTAGCCTAATTTTATATCAATGGTTAGCATTTTTTTTTCTTTTTCTCTTTTTTCTGCTCTCTTTCCAGACTTGTCCTTCATTTTTTTTTCTCTCTCTCTCACCTCTTCTTCTTCCCTCTTCAGATTTAAGTTGCCCTCATCTCTTTGCCCAAACTAGCTCCACCATAGGTTCCTTCACAGCAGTAGGGGTGTTCATCGATTCGGATTAATCCGACGAACCCGACAATCCAAACTGGACCAATTAGATTGGTTTGATTTTTTTCCTGTTCGGATTGGACCCGTACCGAACCAATTGAAATTTGATGTTAATTGGTTCGGGTATCGGGTTCACACTTTCCAAACCCGAACCAAACCAATTATATATCTATTATTATTTTTATTATTTTTTTAATACTTAACTTACTTATTATTGTGGGTCATTTTGAATCTTTTCATTGAGTTTCACTTCAGTTTGCCTTCAGGATCAGGGTTTGTGTTGGATAATTTGCTTTATTTCCTTTCTATTATTATATATAGATGAAGTTTTATGATTTAATCAATTAATCATGTGTTATACTCAAATATGTTGCCTACATTATTTTATGACATTATTTGTCAAATTTGGAACAAAATCATCTTATTTTTATTTTTTTTCAAAACTATTTTTTATTTTTATTTTTTTGGTTGGATATCTAATGACTCGAACTGAACCAACCCGTTCATCATCAGGTTGGTTTAGTTCGGGTTAGGCAAAAAAAAAATTGAAATTTGAACCAAACCGAACCAATTAAAAACAATTGGTTCAAATTTTATTTTCTTTCAAATCCAAACCAAACCGATCCGTGAACACCCCTACACTGTAGTGGTTGCTGACGAGGAGAATCTTTGGCATCAAGTTGTGGTGCACGCGTAGTAGCACCCAAAGTCGTAATGGAACACCAGCTGGAAAATCGACCACTCCATGGTGACTGCCGCAGCCGGCGTCTCCTGTGGGCTACAAAGGCTTGCAACAATGCGATCCTCCTTGAACCCAAGCCATCTAAAGCCGTGAGCTACCGTGGTGGTACTACATTCAAGGTCACTTGCCACTAGCGACTCTCACACACACTTTGGTTCGGCGAAATGGAGTTTGGTTTGCTAGACACAAATTTTGGGAAAGTGGTGGTGGTGTTGCTTATTAATTGATTTTTTTTTTTGTGTTGAAAAAATTATGACTTATGTCGGTTGCCGTTGTAGGTTGCTTGTGGAGGAGGCAGTGTTGTTTTCGTTTCACGATGAGAGAGAAAATGTAGGGAAGGATAAGGTCAAATTGGGAAACACAATGTAACATAAAAAAAGAAAAACAAAAATGAAAAAAGAAAAAAAAATCTCAACCGTTTATATAAAAGCTAATAGATCTGATGGTTAAAAAAAACTTGCGCTTGGTGGGAAACATGTGTTTAACTTTCCCACCGTAAGTAGCATCTATAAACATTACAAGAAAGAAGGTTATTTGCAGCGACTTTTTTCCAACGACAAATGAGTTGTTGGCCAAGATAGACATTTAACCACGATATTTGAATTTTATTGCGATAAGATTTTCTTTTTGTCAACAAGACTAATATTGCGGAGAATTATAGTATTGTCAAGTAGAATGCATATACTTTTAGAACATATTTTTTTTTTGTAAAGACGAAAATCACAAGAAGGGGGATTGAATTGTGATTTATAAAAAATTTCGCAAACTTTTATAAAACGAATTGTTCGTTTGTAACAGGTTTAAAAAGGAGTTTCAAGAAAAGCGTTAACAGACGATGTTATACAAGATAATAGACGAAACCTTTTAAAAACAAAACAAGTTAAATAACAAGACAAAGTTAGTTCAAGCATTTAAGAGAGAGATAAAGCAGGAAAGAAAACACAGAAATTTATACTGGTTCATCTCACCCCGAGACTACGTCCAGTTCTTGGCAAACCACCAAGTTCCACTAATTTTCACAAGTTACAAGTATTGTTCACTGCCACTTCTGGCTCAACCCAAGTAGTTTTTACACTAGCATCTCCACGCTAAAAAATCCAAGTATTCTTTCTTACCAAGCCACTTCTGGCTCTATAACAAATCAGAAGATTTATTGAAGGTTGGGGCACACATACTTTAGGTTGCAAGTTTAAGAACACAGTCTTTTTCTCTCAGGATACTCAAGGTGTTTTAAGAGCTTTTACAACTTAGAGAAATTTACAAGAGAAAGAATGAAGGCTTGAAAGAATGCTCGCAGAAATTTGAATTAAGTTCTATGTCTTCAGCACTTCAAATCTTCTGCTATATATAGACTTGCTGAGGAAGTAACCGTTGTCTCTAAACGACCTTCTTGCATGCGTCTGACCATTGTTTGAAAGAGAGTGGTCATTGGGGCACTTAATGCGAGCATTAAATGCTTGTCACCAACTAATCACTTTAAGCTGATAAACCACTCTGCTTATCTTCCTTGAGAGGCACTCCATATCCTTCTGCTGCATTGGTCACATCGCTTGCTCAGACAAGTACTCATTGCTAGCTATAACAAGTTTTTTGAGGCGAGGGCAACTTTTGCTTCTTTGACTCTTATTTATGTTTCCCTTTATGCACTTCGACAGATCCTAGGAAGGATGTTCCACTAACTTTCCTTGCAATACATATTACAAAATGACAGTGCATTTACTATACCTTTAAATGCTCTTACAAACTTAAGCGTCTGTCTAAGTATTATCTGTATCTTACAGACACAAAAGCAACGTTTTCGTCTGTTGGCATTATAAGACGCAATCTTTTTAACTTAATATTTCTTTGCATTGAATCAAAATTATTGAGGGTCCTGATTCATCTTATAACTCAACAATCTCCCCCTTTTTTATGATGCCAAAGAAAATATTGTAAAAAGATGTATCAAAACTATATATAAGAAATCAAAATAAAAGCATAGAATTAAAAAGAGAAAAGAAGACTCGGGTATGATGAGCAATCAAACAACTCATCTTATTAAGAGTTTTCACATCAAGGTGATGTGTTTTTGAGTTTTTACATAAATACGAAAGATAAAAACCGAAAATAAATAAAGAATACTCTCCCCTTATCCTTTTCAGCTTTAGCTCCCCCTCATATTCATCCTCTTCACACTTTCTTTTTACCTTTCCCTTCTCCCTCTTTTGCATGGCGATCAACAAAACCTGGTTCCCCAGGAATTGGACCATCAAAGTCAGAGGAATCAGAGTTCGATGATAAGATCATAGTTGAACCTAGTGGAGTAGGAGTACGTCTGCGTCGGCGACCATGATAGTAGGCATCAATGTTGATCTATTTTTTGAGCTCAATCTCTAAAGCCTTCCTATCTTCCAGAGCTTGGCGTAGAGCTTGTCTTGTTGCCCAAAGCTCATCATACAGATCGTGAACTGCCTTTTCACTGATGGGGGGTTTGTATGGTTCAATAACCTCATCTGGGTCTTCCACTATACCCAAAATAGTCTGTGAGAAGAAGAAGGTAGAGTAGGGTAGATGCACAGCAAAAGAGAAGTCCCTATCAGAGGGATGGCAGAAGTTGGACTTCAATGGCATGAGGTCAGAAGGATCAGACACAGATAGGAAAGGCTGTAACCTTTGCACTGAAAGCATTGTCCTATCTTTGATTGATATCCATATGCAGGGGGCTTATCTTCAAGTTCTAGATTAGAGCAGAAAGCATCAAACTTCTTTACTCGTCTGATGGTCTTCAAATCCTCAAACGTTTGGTCAGCATTTGTCTTTTAGAAAATGGCCTCTATTTCGCATCTGAAAGGCCTGCCTCTGTAAACACGAATGTTGTGTTGAGGAGCATCATCTTCTTTCCTTACCTTTATAATTCAGAATTAGACAAACTGGAATAACTTTGTCCAAAGCAAGTTTGAACTGGGTCTGAGAGGAGGCCACACAATGAAATTGTGTGCCAAGGAAATGAGGCATCATCTGTGCACATCGTTGAATCTGTCGAAAGGAGTTCTGACGCTTTCGGATCTCTTCCTTATAAGTCTGCAGCTTCATGCGAAGGTCCATGGTGTAGTCTGAAGATTCCCACACATCAAACGTTGGACTTGCTTCTAGATCATCCCAGTTCAAATCTTCAGTGTACACAGTGCGACTTGGTTCAGCATGATTGTAGGGAAGAATCACATTGAGATAAGCGAGAAGACCCATCATCTGTTGTAGATTGACTGGCTCGTAGAAGGGTACATCATCAGTAGGTGCTGCTAGGAGTCGCCACACTTGAGCTTCAAGCGGATATCTACGTTTGCCATGATGATTATGTTCGAAGATGATGGAGTTCAGATCTGGGGGTGGTGTCTAACGAGGAGGGAAGATCCTGAAATGAGGTTCCTACTTGTAGCATGAAATAGCAGGAAGCTCTTCTTCTGGAAGTACTTCATAAGATGGATAGTTGAAAGGATCAATCCCTGGAACTCCCATCTTCCATAGCTTCACAAGGTCAACATCATACAAGAGGGCGTCTTGATCGTCTGGAGTGCATACGTTTTTTATCTGCCATTCTTTGTTGCAGCGCTCCTATTCATTCACCTTTGGTCATTTCCACCTGGATAGTATCGAACATTCATATCAGAATCTGTAGGTAGATGGACCTCTGGAACAACTATACTTGGATTGCATATGATGATCCAATTATAGCTTATGGGTCTTGTTTCCATATCACTTGACAGTCTACTGAAGATGAAGCTTAAGGGAAGGGAAGCCTGTCCAGCATATCTTCGTCATCTGAAATGTTCGTCTACACCCATTGTCTCAATGTCTATAATGGTGACAGACGAAGTGTTGCCATAGATACTCATCTGTTTGGCAGCACGATCTCCATCAGATTTTGCCAAGTGCTAATCTTCTCTTTTCTCATCGTCTGCCGTGATAGGTCTGTAGATGGCTCGAGGACGTGAATCATCAGTTTCCACAGTGTCCTCTTCAACAAAGTCTAAACCTTGTGCATTAGCCATTAAAGCAAATTGAAAAATGGCTTCATTCAACTCCTCAATCTCAGCTTTATATGCATCTTCATCCACTGTGATTGTCTGAAACTCTTTTTGCTTGGAAGTAGTTTCTTCAGACATGAGCTCAGCTGTTTGAATCATTACAGACTCTATCCTGGTCAGATCTTCAAGAGTAGCCTGCTTCTGTTCTTCTTCAGATAGAGTCTTAATAAACTCAAGAACAACTTCATCAATGACTTCTTCTTCTACTGCTTCATCTGCAGGTGGCAAGGCTTTTTCTACAGCCTTTTGCTTTAATTCTTTAGCTAATAGAGGCTTGATAGACTCTACAAATGATAGTTCCAGCTCAATCTGTTCTTTCCCTTCAATGCTTTTGTCCAGCCTTTCCTTCTTGGCAGCTTCTTTCTTGCATAACTCTTGAGCCTTTCTTATAGTAGCTGCTTCCTGTTTGTTAGCAAGTGGAGGAAAGGAGGAAGGTTTAGGTTTGGGTGTAGATTTAGGTTTGGAAGAGGGTGGTGGTTTAGAAGGAGGTGCATCAAGAATCTCAACATCAGATTCTTGGGCTTGAAAAGGTGTAGGTTGGGGTACAGGTTCAGGTTGGGGTTCTGGTAAAGTGGTAAGTTTGGCTTTAATGACAACGGATTTTGGTAGTTCTGGTGAAAGGTTTCTTGAGGGGAGGTTCAGAGATAGGTTCAAATGAAGATTCTGTAACCTTTCTCTTAAGGGAGGAGTGAGGGTCTGAAGGTGGTTGCTGTTTAGGTTTCTTGGTTTGGTCTGAGGATGTAGGTTGGGTGCGTCAAGTGGTTGGTTTTGTTTGAGTCTGTGAAGGCTGAGGCTGAGGTAGGGTCTGTTTCTCTACTTCCATGACAGACGCAGATGCATCAAATGGTTCTTCCTTAGGCTCTTTCTTCACTTTGCCTCCATGCTTCTTGACCCACTCAGGGAACTTGTGAGCTATCCTTATTCTCACAAAGGTAGTTCCTGAGACCTATTTAGCTCCTCCATATGCTTCAAACTCTGAAAGATCAACACCAACATCCCTCATTAGTTGTGTGAACAACATGCAATAAGGGATGGGGTTCTTCTGCTTCTTCTAGGAGAATCGGTCCTTGAAGGCTTGCTCAAGATGATAGAAGATCAGATAAGGAAGATTGATCTTTTCTCCCACCATGATGTTGTAGATGCGGAATCTGTCTCTTTCACTCACATAGTCCTTCGAACCAGTCCTTGGAAGCACAATGTTGAATAGCATATTGTACAGGAGTCTGCAAGTATGGGTCATGTTGGCAGACCTTAGAAAGTTCTTCATCGCCGCAACACGCTTCTTTGGGTCTTCGTCTGCAGGTCTGATTCTGCCACAGAGAAGCTTGTCCATTGTCTCCTGAGTGATCATCTTCTCCCATTCTTTGTCAAACTTCAGTCCTTCCTCAACACATCCAATACCTTAGCTATGGTTGAGGGACTGATTTCCACCATCGTCTGACCAATAGTGCCTCGAATGCATTGGTCATTCTTCATCTTGGCAGTGCCCCAGAAAAGGGCATAAGGACCTTGATTCCAGACGCTATGTTTTCAAATGAAATTGGTCCACCCAACTATGGTGAACATGTCCTTAACATCAAACCCTTCTTTTGCCAACTCGGTTAGACTCGCCTATCTTCCAGGTATGAACAGCTCCTCTGAAAATGTCGCAATGGCTTCGTCTTAGTTGCAGATGAGAGGAGCAGCAGAGGTTAAAACTTGCTTTCTTGGTGCCATTTCATTCACAAAGTTTGAGTCTTGGAAAGAAAAGATGAGAAAATTTTGATCTTTGAAATTTCAGAGACTCTTAAGAACTTCAGAGAATTTGAAAGGTCAAAGGAACCTTCTTGTTTAGGTACTTTGTCTTTTATACTAGATGAGAGAGGAGAGAAAATTTTAAACAGCATAAAAGAGCGGTTTAAAGGCATTAAAAACTTTTTGAAAACTGTCTCATCATGGCGAAATAGGCGGCGCACGTTTTTGAGAGAAAACGAAAAGACTTGTAATCGTTGTGAAAGTGAGGCTCTATCGTCTGTACACTTGAACACACATTAGTCCCAACAGATTAATGAAAGGAAGTAAGATGAAGGATATCATCTGATGAATGCAAACATTAATCTGAAAGCATGTGCATATGCAGATGATCCCTGATACAGACATGTGAATACCCGATTTTGTTCGGGCAAACACAAAAAAAAGAGAAAATATTAAAAGCAAAAGTATATTAAAAAAAAAAAGCAAAATTGAGTCCTACAAAAAGAAAAATGGACAATAGAAAAATTAAGAAAAAAAATAAATAATAAAAATACAAAAAAAAGAAGAAGAACTAATAGAAAAAAGAAAAGGCTAGCTCTTCGTGCACCAAAGGGTTCAGATACAAGCAAAAGAAAAGCAATAAAAAAAGAGAGAAAGAAGGAAAGGAAAAGAGAGGATCGCGATCAAGCTTTTCTGGGTATGCTTCCAAGACCTATTTCTCCTTGTCCCTTGCTTTCTTCCTTTTTTGGCTTGGACATTTCAGCTTTACAGGCAACTCTTAAGCCACCAACTGGCAACCACCTCTCCATTGCATTGCCTGCAACGACAGCTCTCCATCTCTGCACCACAGTGCAGGTTTTGTCCATGAATGCTAACAAAATGAAAAGCAAAAAAGATTAACAAAGAGGAGAAGAAAGTTGAATATAAATAATAAGGAAGTCACAAGGAAGGGGGACTCTCAGATAACACTCACGATTTGCTCTCTTTCACAACCCACAATTCATTCTCATTCTCTCTTCTATGAATAACCAAAATATCCAAAATCTCTCATCACCTCAAGGATTCCCACTGGTATTTTCTTCTTGTTCACATACTCACCACTTCTAGTTCCACCATCTCTCTCACATCCCCTTGCCAAAAGCCATGGCAGCCATCATTTTTGAACCGCCATAAACTCTTCCTTCCCTAGACTATGCTCACTAAACCATCGACGGACCATATCAGTACCCAACAAGAGTTCTTATCGGTAACTACACTGCTGTCAAGCCATGCAATTCTAGTAGCATCATTGAGATAGCAAGGCATCTATATGCCGCCATTTCAGACTCGCACAGCCACAACATCGTGCCCAGAATTTGTTTCTTTTGCCAAGGCTTGCACACTCCTCCTCTCACTCTTTGCCTTTTATGTTGTGTTTTATTTGTGTTATGTTATGTATTGCTGACACCATTTTTGGGTTTAATGTTGTTGCACCATGTTTTCACTGGATCTTTGTTTCTCTTGTTTCGTTTAATGTTGTTGCCTCTCATGACTCATGGTTTAATGTTTTTGTTTCTTTTTAGCATCTCCGCAGCTTTTCTTACTCTTTTTTATTCTGTTTGGTTCCTATCCATAAAAGCTTGTTGTTGTCACTCATATTTATATTTTGATTACTGTTGTTATTTCGATGAGTGTTCATGGATATTAATCTTGATCTTGCATACATAATAATAGTACCAGGTGACTCACGTTGTTACATGTTCATATTCAATAATAATAATAATAATAATAATAATAATAAAGCTTTAATGGTGACTACTTTGGATGTACTTTTAATTTAGTTACTACAAAAAGCTAGAAAAGTTTAGTGATAACCACTTTGGATGTACTTCTAACTTGGTTATTGCGAAAACTATAAAAAGGGTTAACGATAATCACCTTGAATGCACTTTTGATATCGTAAAAATCTTTTAAAATTAAAATTTAAAAAAGATAAAGACTAATTATAAATAAAAGCCTAGTAATAGTCACTTTGGATGCTCTTCTGATTTGATTATTGCGAAACCCGTTAAAAGTTAATGATAACCACTTTAGATGCACTTTTGATTTGGTTATCATAAAAGCTTTTAAGTTAAAAATTAAAAAAATAATAAAGGTTTAACAATAGCCACTTTAGATGCACTTCTAATTTGGTTATTGTGAAAGCCATTAAGAGTTAATGATACCACTTTGGATGCACTTCTGATTTGTTCATCATGAAAGCTTTTAAATAAAAAATTAAAACGATAAAAACAAATACAAATATCCAACACACAAATATTTTCTAGGAAGAACTACGTAACTTTGAATTCTCCAGTGCACCTGGAGATACATAGGAGCAGGAAACCATTCCTGTCGAGCTAAAAAGATAAAAAAAACTAATTTGAAAAGACAAAAAAAAACAATAATAATCTTTTTTATAATAATAAATGACTTTCTTTTTAATAATAAAATTCTCATGTTAAAAATACTAATATCAATAAATAAAATATTCAAAAATATTCTTGTTTGTTTTGAGGGGTAAAATAAATAATTTTAAAGTTATTCAAATTTACACATTTAATTAGAGGTAACCATTTAGGATGGACGTCATAGGGTGCTAACACCTTCCTTATGCGTAATTGATTCCAAAATCCAAAATCTGGTTTCAAGACCATTTTTCTTTTAATGGTTTTTTCATAGTTTTTCTTAATAAACTATGGTGGCGACTCCTCTATTTTTAACATATATTTTTCACTGTCTCGCCACGACTCGGTTGTGACAAGACAAAATGTTCTTCAGACAAAGGTTTTGTGAAGATATCAACCCATTGGTGATCTGTATCTACAAACTGAATACCAAAAACACCTTTTTGAACATAATCACGAATGAAATGATATCTGATTTCAATATGCTTTGCCTTAGAATGTTGTATGGGATTCTTAGATAAGTTGATTGCACTAGTATTGTCACAATATACAGGTATATTGTTTTCAAAACTAGAGTAATCTTCCAACTGATATTTTACCCATAGCAGTTGTGAGCAACAACTGGCAGTAGACATATATTCAACTTCTGCAGTTGATAAAGCAATTGAGTTTTGCTTCTTGCTTGCCCATGAGATGAGACAGGGTCCTATAAAGTGGCATCCTCCACTTGTGCTTTTTCGTTCAACTTTGTCTCCTGCATAGTCTACATCACAGTATCCTACTAACCTGAAATCTTGATTTTTCTTATAGAATAGACTGAGGCTAGTGGTGCCCACTAGATAACATAAAATCTTTTAACAGCTTTGAGATGTGACTCTCTAGGATAAGACTGAAATCTAGCGCATAAACAGACGCTATGCATAATATCAGGTCTACTGGTTGTAAGATAAAGAAGTGATCCAATCATACCTTTGTAGATCGTCTATTCTACTGGTTTACCTGATTCATCTTTGCTCAAGGGATTGGAAGCATGCATTGGTGTTTTCATAGGTTTAGCATCTTCCATCTTGAACTACTTTAGAAGCTCCCTTGTATATTTCTACTGATGAATATAAATTCCCTTGCTATCTTGTTTGATCTGAAGTCCCAAGAAGAACTTAAGTTCTCCCATCATGCTTATTTCAAACTCACTTTTCATCAGATCAAAAAAATCCTTACACAAAGATTCATTAATGGCTCCAAAAATAATGTCATCAAAATAAATTTGAACTATAATGAAATCTTTGCCAACTTCTCTTTTGAAAAGAATAATGTCTACTTTGCCTCTCATAAAACCTTTTTCTAAGAGAAAAGAGCTCAATATGTCATACCAAGCACGGGGTGCCTATTTCAGACCATACAGAGCCTTCTTAAGTTTAAAAACATGATTTGTAAGAATGAGATCTTGAAAACCAGGAGGTTGTTTTACATAAACTTCCTTTTCAATAAAACCATTTAAAAAAGCACTCTTTACATCAATTTGAAAAAGCTTAATGTTTTTATGAGCAGCAAATGCAAGCATGATTCTTATAGCTTCTAATCTAGCTACAGGAGCAAAGGTTTCAGTGAAATCTATACCTTCCTACTGGTTATAGCCCTGAGCTACTAACCTAGCTTTGTTTCTTACCACTATTCCTTGTTCATCCAGTTTATTTCTGAAGACCCATCTTGTTTCGATGATGCATTTATTCTTTGGCTTAGGAGCTAGGGTCTAGATATCGTTTATGTTGAATTGGTTTAGTTCTTCTTCCATGGCTAGGATCTAGTCATCATCTCTCAGAGCTTCGTCTATTATTTTTGGCTCTATCTTTGAGACGAAGGCGTAGGATGCTTGATCTCTGAAAGATGATATGGTATTTACGCCTTTCGTATGATCTCTTATGATCTGATCTTGTGGATGATAGGTCACAAATTTCCAGTCTTTTGTCTGTGGTCGAGAGTTAGATTGTCCTTCAATCTGAGGCAGAATTTCCTTAGGTGGTTGGACTTCATCTGACTTAGGCATTACAGACAGACCTATCTGCATATCTGCAAAATCATTCTCAAGGTCTGATAGTCTCCTATCAGACGTTAGTTCATCATTGAACTTAACATGGATAGATTCTTTTACAACTAAGATTTTGGTATTAAAAACTCTGTAAGCCTTAGATCATCAAAATATCCCAAGAAGACACCTTTATCCACCTTAGAATCAAATTTTCCCAAATGATCTTTGGTGTTTAAGATGTAGCACTCACATTCGAAAGGATGAAAGTAAGCAATGTTGGGTCTTCTTCCTCTCCATAGTTCATAAGGAGTCTTCTTCCTCTCCAGTAATGCTTCCCTTTCCCATGCCTCCAAAGGTAACTGCTTCGCCTTCAACAAGCTTTAGGTCTAGGAACATAGACCTTTCTCCCGTCATGTGTCATGAGCAGCCACAGTCCAGGTACTAGCTCAAACCCTGGCCTTTTCCTACTAAGGATATCTAAAATAGGAATAATCTGAGACTTTGGTACCCAAATCTTCTTGGGTCCAGCAGCATTAGTGCCCTTAGACATCTGCTTCTTCTTGTGTATACATCTGAACTTAGAGTGTTTAGACTTTCCACAGAAGTCGCATTTGTCTGGATCAGACTGAGTGGAAGCAGATGCAACCTTTTCTAAGCTTAAACTAGATTTATCATGGGGATGTTGGTGATATTTTAAAAGCATAGTGAGAGTGTTAGAGCTCTCCAGAAATTTCCCAAAATCCTTAGTTAGATAGGCAACTTCCTCCTTTAATTTTTCAACTACGGATGGACCGTTTGTCTTACTTGAGGTACTGGTTTGGCTTAGACTCTCCTCAAGAGTCTTAACTTTTTCTTCCAGATATGCATTTGATTTCTTCAGCAATTCTATCTCGCAGATAGACTGTTTGAATTTTTGTTTAAATTTTTTACATTGCTGAGACATCATATGACAGTTTTGAAGAAAAATGGCATAGGGCATCTCTTCTTCATCGTCTGATGAAGAACCATATGAGCTTTCAGATTCAGAACATGTTTTTACCTCAACTTTTTCATCTGTCTCTACCATCAAACAAATGTTTGCCTGCTTATCATCTGATCTGTTGCTTCGTTCACTGTCTGAGTCATCCCATATGACCATCAGACTCTTCTTCTTTTTCTTGCCACCATAGGACTTCTTTTTCCTTAACCTTGGACACTCAGACTTCATGTGTCCAGGTTTTCTGCACTCGAAGCAGATAATCTCCTGCCTGTCCTCTTTATCTTTCTTTTTGAATCTGGAGTCTTTCTTTCTGGAGGATTGTCTGAACTTGTTCTTCTTCTTCAGCATCTGCTTGAACTTTCTTGACATGAGGGCTACGTCATCATCTATAGATCCAACAGAGCTTTTGTCTGATTGAACAACTTGAACCTTTAGAGCCTTGGAGGCTCTTTTCTTTTCTTCCTTTTTGGTGCTGGATTCACCAACTTTGATAGCAGTAGAATTATTAGCAGGCAATCGGTCTCTATTCTGTAAATGCACTTCATGCACTCTTAGAACTCCCAGCAACTTATCCCAAGACAAGGTTCTCATGTTTCTTGCCTCTTGGATAGCTGTGGTCTTGGGTTCCCACACTTTGGGCATACTATCTAGGATCTTCAGATTGATCTGAGCTTTAGTATAAGTGTGCCTAAGAGATTCCAGGTCTAAGAGAAGAACCTGAAGTCTCCTAAACATGTCATTAACACTTTCTCCTTCTTTCATGGAGAAACTCTCATAGTGTCTGGTCAGAGTGGCAGCTTTCCTGAGTTGAACATCTTCGGTTCCCTCGTAGTTGGTGCAAAAATAATCCCAAATTTCTTTGGCCGATTTGAGTCTACGCGCCTTCTTGTACTCATTTCTGGTTAGGGCACAAGTCAGAGTATATCTGGCCTTGTTGTTGAGTTGAAGTATGTTGTAGTCATCTTGGGTCCATTGATCTTTGGGCCTTGTGATAGGAATATCTCCATGTATGATGATGTTCCATAGTTGATAATGGTTGGACTTGATGTACATCTCCATGCGGTCTTTCCAGTAAGGATAGTCATCTCCAAGAAAGGCTAGAGGCCTTGTTAGAGAGGCTCCCTCGGGAATAAACTGATTGTCGTGACTGGCCATCTGGATCTTTTCTTCTAGACACGGTCAGGTGCTCAACCCTTAAAGGCTGAGCTCTAATACCAAACTGTAAAGACGAAAATCACAAGAAGAAGGGTTGAATTGTGATTTATAAAATATTTTGCAAACTTTTATAAAATGAACTATTCATCTGTAACAGGTTTAAAAAGGAGTTTCAAGAAAAGCGTTAACAGATGATGTTATACAAGATAATAGACGAAACCTTTTAAAAACAAAACAAGTTAAATCACAAGACAAAGTCAGTTCAAGCAGTTAAGAGAGAGAAGCAGGAAAGAAAACACATTGGTTCGTCTCACCCCAAGACTACGTCCAGTTCTTGGCAAACCACAAAGTTCCACTAACTTTCACAAGTTACAAGTATTGTTCACTATCACTTTTGGCTCAACCCAAGTAGTTTTTACACTAGCCTCTCCAAGCTAAAAAAACCCAAGTATTCTTTCTTACCAAGCCACTTCTGGCTCTACAACAAATCAGAAGATTTGTTGAAGGTTGGGGCACATAGACTTTAGGTTGGCATCTTACAGACGGATATACAAGTTTAAGAACACAGTCTTTTTTCTCTCAGGATACTCAAGGTATTTTGAGAGCTTTTACAACTTAGAGAAATTTACAAGAGAAATAATGAAGACTTGAAAGAATGCTCGCAGAATTTTGAATTAAGTTCTGTGTCTTCAAGACTTCAAATCTTTTGCTATATATAGACTTGCTGAGGAAGTAATAGTTGTCTCTAAACGGCCTTCTTGCATGCGTCTGGCCATCGTCTGAAGGAGAGTGGCTGTTAAGGCATTTAATGCGAACATTAAATGCTTATCACCAACTAGTCAGTTTAAGCTGATAAAGCATTCTACTTATCTTCCTTGAGAGGCACTCCATATCCTTCTGCTGCAGTGGTCACATCGCTTGTTCAGACAAGTACTCATTGCTAGCTATAGTGCGTCTTTTGAGGCGAGGACAACTTTTGCTTCTTTGACTCTTATTTTTGTTTCCCTTTATTCACTTCGACAGATCCTAGGAAGGATGTTCCACTAACTTTCGTTGTAATACATATTACAAAACGACAGTGCATTTACTATGCCTTTAAATGCTCCTACAGACTTAAGCGCTTGTCTGCGTATCATCTGTATCTTACAGACGCAGATACAACATTTTCGTCTATTGGCATTATAAGACGCAATCTTTTTAACTTAATATTTGTTTGCATTGAATCAAAATTATTTAGTGTCTTGATTCGTCTTATGACTCAACAATCTCCCCATTTTTGATGATGCCAAGCAAATATTGTAAAAAGATGTATCAGAAATATATAAGAAATCAGAATAAAAACATAGAATTAAAAAGAGAGAAAAGAATACTCGAGTTTGATGAGCAATCAAACAACTCGTCTTATTAAGAGTTTTCACATCAAGGTGATGTGTTTTTGGGTTTTTACATAAATACGAAAGATAAAAAACGAAAAGAAATAAATAATACTCTCCCCTTATCCTTTTCAACTTTAGCTCCCCCTCAGATGCATCCTCTTCACACTTTCTTTTTACCTTTCCCTTCTCCCTCTTTTGCATGGCGATCAACAAAACCTGGTTCCCCAGGAATTGGACCATCAAAGTCAGAGGAATCAGAGTCAGATGATAAGATCATAGGTGAACCTAATGGAGTAGGAGTGCATCAGCGTCGACAACCACGATAGTAGGCATCAATGTTGATCCATTTTTTAAGCTAAGTCTCTAAAGCCTTCTTATCTTCCAAAGCTTAGAGCAGAGCTTGTCTTGTTGCCCAAAGCTCATCGTACAAATTGTGAACTACCTTTTCACTGATGGGAGTCTGTATGGTTCAACAACCTCATCTGGGTCTTCCACTATACCCAGAATAGTTTGTGAGAAGGAGAAGGTAAAGTAGGGTAGATGCATAGCAAAAGAGAAGTCCCTATCAGAGGGATGGAAGAAGTTGGACTTCCATGGCATGAGGTCAGAAGGATCAGACACAGATAGGAAAGGTTGATGACCTTTATACTGAAAGCATTGTCCTATCTTTGATTGATATCCATATGCAGGGGGCTTGTCTTCAAGTTCTAGACTAGAGCAGAAAGCATCAAACTTCTTTACTCGTCAATTAAGTCCCTGACTCCCTGATGTATTAAAAAATTTATTTTGGGTTCCTGCCGTCAATTAAGTAATGACATGTCTGTTAATTTTTAATCATTTAGAGTATGTTTGGGAAAGATTATTTCCCAAGATTTTAGCTGCTTTTGCTGGAAAATAAGTTGTTTGCAAAAGAATCTGTATGTTTGGCATAATAGCTTAAATTTGTAAAAAGCTTTTTATTTCTAAAAAATAAGTTATTTTTATGAATCTGACAATTTGTAGCTTATGATTAATTTTCAATAGTTTATTTTTTCTTTCAGCTATTTTTATACTCTTTTACTATATAAAAGCTACTTTTTTTGTTGCATCCAAACGAAATTAATTATCTTCAAAACACTTTTCAACAAACTTACCAAAACAAAAACTAATTATGATTATAATCGATAATATACATAATCGATTATTGAAATAATCTAATTTTCGCAGCTATCCCAAACACACCCTTAATGGGCTCTCATTTCCTAACAGCTAAAAACTACCAAAAATTGCTTTTTAGTGTTAAAAAAAAAAACTCAATTCACATGAACAACACCAAAATCCAGATGAAAAATTCTCAACCAACATCACCACCAAAACCCAGTGCCCCAACAACAGCAAAGGATGCCTTTCAAATCACAAAAACCAAATCTAATATTAGATTCACATCAAAATCCAAATCACAAGTCCATATTTCAAAAACCCAAATCACAATCTAATCTCAAATTCAAATTAAACTCCAAATCACAAAAACCCAAAATTGAAATTTTCGTTACTCTCAGAGTCAAAATTAAAGAACAAAAATAATGAAACCAAAGCACAAAAGACATTGCTCTCTCTCTCTCTCTCTCTCTCTCTCTCTTTCTCTCTCTCTCTCTCTCTAAATCTGTCTCTCTGACTTAGGAGCGAGTTGCGGATAAAATCTCCACGGTGACGTACTATTCCAGGAGACGCCTTTGCACCTCGTCGTCTGCCTTAATAATGTCGCCACACTGCCCGCCATTGTCAGTGACGTCATCTCCCCCTCCACAACGTTGCAGGGTGGAAACTGCTCTAGGAAGCGTTGTGCTGATGCGCCTCTAACATTACGCACCTTTGCGCGATCCTCCAACAAGGTTAGATCTGGCGTTCCTCGACAAAGATTTGTTTGGGTGGCGATAGCAGCAATGAGGGTGTGGTTTTGGTCGGAGTTGGAGGACGCACGGTGCGAGCGGCAATGGTGGTGGGGTGCGGCAAAAGTGGAGCTCAGTGGGTGTCTGGAAAGAGTGGTGTGGAAATTAAGAGAGGGAGGGTGGAAGAGAAGAAGAAGCACCATTTGAAGATCTATATTTTGATGCTAACTTTGGGTTTTGTGGGTATAAAGGGGATATGGAACTTGTGGAGGTTGTTATTTTGTTTTATTTAATTGATTTGTTTTTCTTTTTTTTTTAATTAATTATGGCGGTTTTGAAACCACCACAAATTGTAATTTAAAGTTTGAAATGAATATTGATGGTTTTAAAACTGCCACAATTTGCATTTTAAAATTTTTAACATGTCATTACTTAAACGATGGTAAAGACTCAAAACAAAATTTTTAATATATCATGGACTCAACACAATGAAAATATTTATCGAGAACCTAAATAAAAATTCGAGAATTTATCAAGGACCAAAAAATTATTTAAGCCTTAATAAAAACAAAAACAAAAGTTATCAAGGACCCAGTGGATAACATGGGTATATAACTAGTTTAAAAACAAAAACAAAGGAGACAAAAGTGTATACTTTACCAATTTTTACTATATCTCATTTTAATTATTTTAAGGTTTAAATACCTTTTTAGTCCTTGCAATTTAGCGCTTTTTTGTTTTTCGTCCTTGTAATTTCTTTTTTGTTTTAGTTATTGCAAATTATGTTTGTTTTGTTTTTCGTCCTTAAAGCAGTTTAGATAGTGCTTTGAACAATGAAATAAGCGCTATCTAAAATGCTTTAAGGACAAAAAACAAAACAAACATAATTTGCAAGGACTAAAACAAAAAAAAAATTACAAGAATGAAAAGCAAAAAAACACTAAATTGCAAGGACTAAAAATGTATCTAAGCCTTATTTTAATTTTTATATTATACATAGGATGATACACTGTTTTAATAAGAGTAATGATACACATACACCTCACTATTTTAAACATCACAACAACACCTCTCATTTCTTTCTATCTCTTATCACATCATAAATCCTATCATACCTATATTTTTTTTTCCTCTCTCTCACTACGTGTTGCATAGTATTGTGAGTGTACACCAAACATTTTTGTTTTAATAATACACAACAAGAGAAACTTTCTTGAAAAAGACAGAAGAGTTTCTCCTTATTCTAACACATTCTACTCAGCAACGAAGATTAAAGGCACAATACCCTCTGCTGAAGGAACTATTATTTCTGGGTAAAGTTCCCCACTTCTCCCTAGTATTCTGAATAAAATCTGAAAAAGGGTCTCTTTCGTTTTCCTTCTTCTTGTTGTTGGTACCATTTAGCCACATTTGTAGGTGTAGGGTAACTCTGCTCCTCATCGCAACCTACGTTTGACTTGCTCTTGATTTTATACTTAGTACGTTGAATGTAATTGGAGAAAGTGTGATCATCACATAGTGGTTTCTCTTTCTCACCTTGTTGCTCTGTTGGGTAGGCCCAAAGACTCACCACCTCTGGCTTTGTTGAGAGTTTCCTTTGCAATGAAACAACATAGTGTGGTTGTGGTTCTATTGAAGCAACCTTTGCTCTCTGACCACTATGTGCCTTTGAAATTGCTGAGTTTTTATTCCCCATTTGATATATAGAGGTTTTTGAGTGCACAAACTTTGAGGGGATCACTAGTTTTGTGATGTTTAGAGAGAAGAGGTTTGGTAGGCCTTGGCTCTTGGTGGTAGTGTTTTAGTGTCAAATAGGTTTAAGCTTAGAAGATTATGTGTTAAGCACAATTTGCAAGACATGCAGATGCTTGGTTTTATAGTGTGTAGCCAGGCCAGGCGTGAAAAGGAAGAATAGAGGTTTGTAGAAGCCATCTTGTTAATCAAGATAAGATTCTTAACCGAGACTACTGTGAGAACTTTTTTTTTTTTAATTCTTAATTATCCATTGAACATGATTGTTGGGAATATGTGGACGGTTTCCTCGACGAAGTATGCCCCCCTTTCCCGCATTAACCATTTGCAATTATACATTATCCGGTCCCTCACATGTAGCAAGGTTCTATTTCAAAGATAAACGTTTAGAAATAGTTTAAAATTTAAGAACTAATTATTCCCTCCGTCCCACAATAAGTGTCGCATTTGACTTTTCAATGCAATATTAATTACTTTTTTCCACTAATACCACTAATAATGTTACTTTAGCTTTTCAATGCAATGTTAATAATAAGGTTAGTTTTGTAAAATTACTTCTCTCTTTCTTCTATTTAATAGCTTTTCTTGGTCTGTGTAAAAACACCTAAGATGACACTCATTTTGGGACGGAAGGAATACCAATTTTCCAAAAAAACAAAATTAAAAAATTTAATAAAATAACGGAGTATAAGTTAAATTAAATAGCCACGAAAACATGTATTGATTTTTATGATTAAAAAAATTAGACTTATCTATGTGAAGGATTAAAATTATTATATCAAAAGACAATATTAGTTATACTAATATTATCTATACTAGCCAACAAAGGTTGGTCCAGTTGGTAAGGATCGGACTCATCCTACAAGGGTGTGAGTTCGAATCTCATTGCCAATGTGAGGACCTTGTAGGTGGACGATTTGTAAGTACCTTCATAAGCGTTGTCTTAGAAACCAACTTACCTAAATTTTTTTAAATAAATAAAAAAAACTATCTATACTAAATGTACTACTCGAACTCGGCACTACACCGAGTAGTCCAGTTGGCCGAGTAGAAATTATCACTCGGACTCGGATGATAATAACAGAAAGAATAGATTTTACTATATGATAAGATATAGAAAGATCAGGTCGTAAGATAAGGATAGAAGATAGAATTATCTCTATCTACATCACGAGATTTGAGAAGATTTGATAGGAAAATAACCCTATCAAATCTATCTCTTTACACTCTATAAAATCAGAACAACCCATCCCAATCAAGGTACGAAATTCTAATCCCAACTGTGATACCTGTCTCTTCCTCTGCGCCTCTAACTTGAGCGTCGGAGTCCCTTTGCAGGTACACCCCCCACCAGTCACGGAGGCGATCCCGGCGGAGCCACCGCACCGGAAGACTTATCAAAATTTGGTAAGAACATTTGGCGCCCACCGTGGGGCTCGGTGAAAGTATTCCCAGCCACACCAATTGCAACAACATTATTCCAATGACGACAACCCAGAGTAAACAGCGAACCATGAAAAGCGACCACAGGGGGTGGAAACCCAAATCCTGGGTGTACCACCTCCAGGGGATACCCAGGGAGGTAACCCCAACAACGTGGCGCCCTTCCCGCGTCAGACGCTTGAGGATCACCCGTTGATCCAAGCCCTGCAAAGGGAAGTTAACTTGCTGAAGCAGAACAACGCTAAGGAGATAGAAGACCTCCGCAAGGAGAACGCTATCCTCCGAGAGCAGTATCAAAAACTGCGAGAGGACCGGAATGGACTTTCGGCAGCCCACGCCGCTATCAACGGGTTCTTGGCAGCCCACGCCGCTACCAACGGACTATCGACGGCTCATACAACTGCCAACAGACACCCTGACCGAACAGAGCAGGAAGATACCACTTGGAGCGAGGCAGACCGAGCAACAACCCATTTAGAGTCCAGACCCGCCTCAGGATCGCGAGCGCCCCCAAGACGAAGTATGATACCTGAGACAACGAGGCGACACCCGTTTGTAGATGGAATCATGGAGACTCCACTACCGGCCGGGTGGAAGCCGTTATCCATGGACAGATACGATAGGCTGACCGACCCCGATGAGCACATCGACGCATTCGTCACACAGGTGAACCTGTACACAAACGACGACGCCATCATGTGCCGGGTGTTCCCAACGACCTTGAAGGGAGCAGCGTTGAACTGGTACACACGACTCCCCCCACTCAATCGACTCTTTTGCCACATTAGTCACTCGTTTCGGCGCTCAATACGCTACGAGTCGACCCCACCACCTGACGGTAGTAGCACTGGCCAACATACGGCAAGAAGACAACGAGTCTCTCAGGGATTTCATGGAAAGATTCGCCGAGATCTCCGTCAAGATCCGAGACTTGAATCCACAGGTGGCATTGACCGCCATGCTTATGGCGCTAAAATCCGGACCTTTTTCGGACATCCTCTGCAGGAAACCACCACATGACATGGACGAGCTCAGAGCTAGAGCAGCAGGATATATTCAGATGGAAGAAATGACCAAGTTCAGGGAACGGGTCAGGGGCGAATCTTATAAAAAATAGGAAGAACGAGAGAAACCAGGAGCAAACCGAGAGCGGAGTAGCAAACCTAGAAGCGACAGACCGCCCCGTGCAAGGTTTGCCCATTATACCCCTCTAATTGATAGCAGAGCGTGAGTTCTGGAAGAAGCCTGCAGCGCCGAGCTGATAAGCCTGCCTACTCGAAACAGCTCCCCAGAGAAAGCAGATAGGTCCAAATTTTGCAGATACCATAGAGTACATGGACACACTACAGAGGAGTGCACCACCCTGAAGGATAAGATTGAAAAACATATCCAACAAGGCAAATTACGACGCTTCGTCCGAGTCGACAGCCGAAAGCCCGTGCGAGAACGAACCCGGGATAGGGAAGACGATCGCGATAGAAAAGCCCGACGCACGGAAGAGCCCCGCCAGGAACAACAGACCAAACCTCCCGAAGCTCGACTCCGAGGCGTTATCAACACAATAGCAGGAGGATTCGTTGGAGGAGGAAGTTCGAGCTCGGCAAGGAAGAGACACCTGCGCAGCCTCCGATCAATCAACTCGGCTTCAGCCAGAGTACACAAGAAAATGCCCCCTATAACTTTCACAGACGCAGATTTCGAAGGCATAGAGCCCAATCATAATGACCCGATGGTGGTCAAAGTTGAAGTCGCAAACTGGTTGGTGTGCAAAGTCTTAGTCGACCAAGGCAGCTCGGTGGATATCTTGTACTGGTCCACTTTCCAACAGCTAGACATCCCCGAAAATAAGGTACAACCATACACCGAGCAGTTAGTCGGTTTTGTAGGCGAAAAGGTTGATACCAGAGGCTATATTGACCTCCTCACCACTTTTGGAGATGAGATGGGGTCCAAGACTATCACGGTCAGGTACCTCCTAGTCAACGCCCTCACTTCATACAACATTCTTATAGGCAGGCCAGCACTCAACAAACTAGGGGCAATAATTTCAACTCCACATCTGGCAATGAAATTCCCAAATTCAGAAGGGAAGATAGTGATAGTCAAAGCTGATCAGAAGGCAGCCCGCGAGTGCTACTTAGAAAGTCTAAAGATAGCCAGCGGCAAAAAGGTCCCAGAACTGACGATAAAACACGTAGCATGCACCTCTCTCGCAACGCCAATAGAGGAGGCCGACCTCGATCCCAGGGAGACCGAGCCGAGAGCAGAACCCACAGAACAGGTAAAATCCTTCCAAATAGGAAGAGAATTAAGGCAACGCACAAAACTCGGGACTCAGCTAGCAAGCGAGACCGAAGAAGCAATTACCAAAGTCCTGTTAGACAACGCCGACTTGTTGGAATGGTCAGCCGCCGACATGCCCGGAATAGACCCGAGCTTCCATTGCCACAAGCTTGCCATCTACCCAGAGGCCAAACCAATCTCCCAAAAGAAGAGGAAACTCGGGGCTGAAAGAGGAAAAGCGGTAAAAGAAGAAACTGAAAAACTACTCGGCGCCGGCTTCATAAGGGAAGTGCAATACACCACATGGCTCGCAAATGTGGTGATGGTAAAGAAGGCAAACGGAAGATGGAGAATGTGTACTGACTACACAAACCTTAACAAAGCATGTCCAAAAGACTCATACCCGTTGCCAAGCATAGACAAGTTAGTAGATGGAGCAGCCGGCTATCCGATCCTGAGCTTTCTGGATGCATACTCCGGGTACAACCAAATACCAATGTACCCACCGGATGAGGAAAAAACGGCTTTCATAACTGACACGGCCAATTACTGTTACACGGTAATGCCATTTGGACTGAAGAATGCAGGGGCAACATACCAGCGTCTAATGGACAAGATCTTTACAGAATAACTCGGTAGAAACCTAGAAGTCTACGTCAACAACATGGTGGTTAAAAGCAGAGAACCAAAATCACATCCAGGAGACCTGACCGAAATTTTCGACGAGATCAGAAAACATAATATGAGGCTAAACCCTGAGAAATGCGTATTCGGGGTGCATGGCGGAAAATTTTTAGGATTCATGCTCACCCACAGGGGCATAGAAGCCAATCCGGAGAAATGTGCGGCTACCATAGGCATGAGAAGTCCGAGTAATATAAAAGAAGTACAACGGCTAACTGGAAGACTGGCATCCCTGTCCCGTTTCTTGCCAAAAGCAGCAGAAATAGCCAGACCCTTTTTTCAACTACTCAAGAAACAACAGGGCTTCGGATGGGACGAAAAGTGTGAAGAAAACTTCCTAAAGATAAAAACACTACTCTCATCACCACCAATTCTAACGAGACTCGAACCCGGCAAGGACTTAATACTATACCTAGCCGTCTCGGGAGACGCAATCAGTTCGGTCATCATCCAGGAAGAAAATCAGACGTAAAAACCAGTCTACTACATAAGCCGAGTATTGAAAGATGCCGAAACCAGATATCAAAAGATAGAAAAGCTAGCGCTAGCCCTAGTCACCTCAGCACGACGGCTACGACCATACTTTCAAAGCCACCCAATAGTGGTACGAACAGACCACCCAATACGACAGATACTGAGGAAACCAGAGCTAGCCGAACGAATGATAGCATGGTCGGTTGAATTATCCGAGTTCGACATCAAGTACGAACAGAGAGGACCTATCAAAGCACAGTGCCTAGCCGACTTTATTGCTGAGCTAGCACCAGTAGCGGAAGCACCCCTCCCATTCTGGACCCTTTATGTGGATGGCTCCTCGAACGAAAAAGGTAGCGGAGCAGGAGTCATAATTGAAAGCCCTGAAGGGATTATCCTGGAACAATCACTCAGGTTCGATTTCAACGCATCCAACAACCAAGCCGAGTATGAAGCCCTACTAGCAGGACTAAAACTCGCCAAGGAAGTGGGGGCGAAACACCTTAGATGCTGGAGCGATTCAAAATTAGTCACTGGGCAAATGAATGGATCCTACCAAACAAAGGATCCCCAGATGACAAGATATTACCACTTGGCCTCCCAGTTGAAGAACGAGTTCATTAGTTGCGAGCTCGACCACATTTCGAGAGAACAAAATGAAAGAGCCGACCTGCTATCAAAATTGGCAAGTACAAAGAAGAAAGGCCAACACCGAACTGTCATACAGGAAACAATATCCGCTCCGAGCATCGAGAAAATTGTCTCTAACATCAACTCGACTGACAGAGAATGGATGACCGAGATATGGAACTTTCTGAAGAAAGGAACCCTCCCAGAAAATCGGCAAGAAGCTAAAAAGATCAGAAGAAGGGCCAGTTACTATGTCATAGAGGGAGAAGACCTTTATAGGAAAGGCTTCACTGCACCACTGCTGAAATGTATCACGAAGGCTCAAGCCGAATACGTGGTAAATGAGATGCACAAAGGAATATGCGGAATGCACTCAGGAGGAAAAGCTATGGCTGCCCAAACTCTAAGAGCCGGGTATTACTGGCCAACAATGCGCCGCGACTGCGCCGAGTACGTCAAAAAATGCGAAGAATGCCAAAAATATGGCAACTTATCCCATCTACCAGCAGAGGAATTGCACAATATCACAGCACCATGGCCCTTCGCCCTATGGGGAGTTGACATATTAGGCCCTTTTCCACTCGCTAAAGGACAAGTGAAGTTCCTCCTCGTCGGAATTGATTACTTCACAAAGTGAATTGAGGCCGAACCCTTGGCAACTATCACCGCCCACAATGTGCAAAAATTCATATGGAAAAATATCATATGCCGGTTCGGCATCCCTCACTCGGTGATATCCGACAACGGTAGACAGTTCACCGAAAAGAACCTGGAAGAGTTCTTCAAAAACCTAGGGATTTGGCACCGAGTGACCTCAGTGGAACATCCGCAGACCAACGGACAAACTGAAGCTGCAAATAAAGTGATACTCGGAGAATTGAAGAAGCGAGTAGGAGACGCTAAAGGAAGTTGGGCCGAGGAACTTCCCGCAATCTTATGGGCATAGCGTTGCACACAACAATCAACAACGGGGGAAACCCCCTTCAGACGCCATGATACTAGTAGAAGTCGGAGAACCCTCCCTACGAAGAACAAATTTCGTCCAGGAAAACAATGATCAATCACTAAGGCATGCACTCGACATGACCAAAGAGACGCTCAACGAGGTCCAAGTCAGAATAGAGGCCTGTAAAAGAAGAGCCGAGAGGAGGTATAACACCAAGGTCAAGCCAAGAAACTTCGAAGCTGGAGACCTGGTTTGGAGAAAATGCGGGGAAGCCAGAAAAGCTACAGGAGAGGGTAAATTGGCAACCAACTGGGAAGGCCCCTTCAGAATAATCGAGTCACTGGGAAATGGAGCTTACCGATTGGAGCACCCATCCGGAAAAACCATCCCCCGAACTTGGAATGCGACACATCTAAAGTTTTACTACAGTTAGAAAAATTGTAAGTGGTGATGTACTCTTTTGACATTTTTTCCCAAGAGGTTTTTTGTCAAAGAGGTTTTAACGAGGCACACCCAATTTCTCTCATTAATGAAACTCTTTTCTTCAAATTATCTATTTAGAGTTACAATTAACCGCGTAGACCTTTACAAGGATACAAAGAGCGAGTTAGATTTAACCGCGTAGACCTTTACAAGGATTCAAAGAGTGAGTTAGATTTAACCGCGTAGACCTTTACAAGGATACAAAAAGCGAGTTAGACCTAACTGAGTAAAGGATACAAAAGGCGAGTTACAATTAACCGCGTAGACCTTTACAAAAATACAAAAAAGCGAGTCAGACCTAACCGAGTGAACCTCGGATACAAAAGGCGAATTAGCCGCGTAGACCTTTATAAAGGTAGAAAAAGTGAGCTACACTTAACCGCACAGACCTCTTGCGAGTTAGCGAAAAATCGCGAAAAAAGACCACACAAATAACGAACAAAAGTCATTAACACCCTATTCGAAAGGCCGGGTGCGAGCCTTGCATATAAATTTCATTAAGTACCCTATTCGATAGGCCGGGTACGAGCCTTACAAGAAGCAAGAAAAATATAAACACTAAAAAGCAGGAGCATCTCCCCCCTCCTGAGTAGAACAGCCCGGAGCATCCTCACCATCAAGTGCAGACTCCTTAACCAATTCCCCCTCTTTATTGACATCCTTGTCAACGTCAAAAAGAGAAGTGTCGGCATCCTTGAAGAAATAACGAACTTGACGAAGTGCCTTGCTGAACCCGGCCTCATGGGTCTTAACAATCTCGTCCAAGGCCTCACCCAGATCGGCTTTCAGCTTAGCCTCGGACTCGGCAGCCTCAGTTTTCGCCTGAGCAAGCTCGAAAACGAGCCTATCCACCTCAGCCCGCAATTCCCGAGCCGAGTTCTCGGACGCAGTTAAGGAAAGTTTTAAATCCTCCTCACGACTCTCAACTTCCCTTAACTTAGCCTCCACTCCCTCCTGAGACCTTCGAGATTCTTCAGCAGATTGAAGAAGAGTCTCGTTGGCCCGGGTAGCCTCCAACAGGGCCTGCTCGGCTTTTCCAGCAGCCTCTTTCACCATAGCTAACTCCCGGTGGCCGTGGTCGAACTCCTCGGCCCAATACTGAGCAATAGCCCATGATCGAGCTTGGAAGCGACAAACAGCCTCTATAGAGAGCACCGGCCCAGCATCCCTCAACATATCCCGATCAGCTTGACCGAGATTGTCAGCAGAGGTGAGGGCCCCGGGATTGAAGTCCTTTCCTCAAAGCGAGGTCCGCCCATCTTTCATAGAAAGGAAAGCCGGATGCCTCTCAACAGCAGACCTCGCAGCTTCAGCACCGGGTGGGCTCGGTTTTGACTGCTTGGAGGGGCCATCCCCCCCTTGAACAACCTCCCACCGATCCCTCTTCAAAGAAGGAGGAGGAGGAGGAGGAGGAGGAGGAGGAGGAGGAACAGGCGGAGCAACTCGAACCGCCTCAGCAACGGGCTCCTTACTCTTCAACTTCTCCAGCCTTTGCTTTTTGGTCGTCTTATAATCAAATTTCCCCATCACAGCTGCAAAAGAAACAAGCATCAGTAAAAAACAAAGTAAAAGAAGAAAAACCGAATAAATAGAAGGTACTCACCATCCCAATCCTCTCTCGGAGTCCGAGAAGTAGGAATTCCCACAACTGTTTTACAAGATAAGGAACGCGGCAACTTGCACAGCGTTACCATGTCATCCTGATCCTCAGGAGACATGTCCACGACCTGCCAAGACAGCCGTTTGTTTGGGGAGCGGGTCCAATAAAGAGGGAACCTCGGCTTCCCACGGCTATCAAAAAACTCGACCTCCCCTTCCGGACCCGGTCGGACACGAAAGAAACCACTCTTGAAATTTTTCCAAGAGGAGGTATAAGGACTAAGGATTGACTGACCAGGAATCCCAGTCAGGGAGACCCAGCCCCCCTTCTGACTCTCTTTAACTTTATAGTGATACAAAAATTTAGGAGCAGTAGGAGTAATAAAGAATTTACTGCAGAGCACCCGGAAAGCCTGTAGAGAAGCCCAGGAGTTCGGGTGCAACTGCGTGGGAGCGACATTCAGTGCCCGAAGAACGTCAGCCTCGAACTGATCAAACGGCACTGTAATGCCGAGAACTGAGAATAAGGCTTCATATACAAAAGTAAAATGTGGTTGGCGCGGGTCAGCAGACATAAAGACTCGGTCATCGGGCCCACAAGGCTCGGCATGGACCATACCCGACCCTTCCGAATGACACAAATCAATAGTTTCAAGAAGGGCAGACAAAGCTTCCTCGGTCTGATACCGAGAAGCATACGCACCCACTTCCCCAGCCACCCAAGAATAGCCGGAAGTAGTAACAGGAGGATATACCTTTCTGTTACCCCTAGACTCAATAGGCTGGGGAAGGGAGGGAGGAAATAGAAGACGAGCACGCCGAGTCTCAAGAGGACGAACCTCAGTGGCCTCAGAATCATCTAGAACCATCACCCCCCCGACAGGAACGACCAAAGGTACTTGTGCAGGGTCGACGGATGGACGAACCACCCCGACACCCGTGACGGCAACGCTTGCCGCTGACGCACCATCACTAATTTCATCAGAACTAGAGTGGTGCAAAGGAGAACCACCATCGGAACCCTCTCCGATGAGGTGAACCTCCGACGTAAGCATACGACCCCCACCGGAACGCCCAGAATCCCCGAAAAAAGAAGACATTATAGAATCACAGAAAAGAAATGGAAAGGAGAAGGGCGTACCTGAACAAGAAAAAAGAAAAACCTAGAAGAAGGAGGACAAAATGGCAGAAGGGAGAGAAATCTCGCAGGAAGATAAAACACGCAGAAATGAAAATTAACGCCAGTGTCAACAGTACCCTTTATATAGAACCCCAAGCGTCGCGAATACGAAAGGGCGAAACGGTCCGAACCGTTGGATCAAGACCCCTCACTAGGCCAATCAACGGCTAGGAAGGCTTGAGACCTTTGGGAATCCCTAGACCGTTTCAAAAATTCAAAAAAGCAATCACTGTCGCCGCCCTTGGGAACCGTTACGACTTCAATAAGTCTGAAACGACATCTTCACCAAATGACGTGACGCTTCAAGAACCAAACTCAAACCCGTCCAAAACGAACAAACTCGTCTCGGCCAAATAAAATCCGAAATTGGTATAACCATACTTAAGCTCCTACATTACTTTAGAGCTTGGGGGGCATGTGTACTACTCGAACTCGGCACTACACCGAGTAGTCCAGTTGGCCGAGTAGAAATTATCACTCGGACTCGGATGATAATAACGGAAAGAATAGATTTTACTATATGATAAGATATAGAAAGATCAGGTCGTAAGATAAGGATAGAAGATAGAATTATCTCTATCTACATCACGAGATTTGAGGAGATTTGATAGGAAAATAACCCTATCAAATCTATCTCTTTACACTCTATAAAATCAGAACAACCCATCCCAATCAAGGTACGAAATTCTAATCCCAACTGTGATATCTGTCTCTTCCTCTGCGCCTCTAACTTGAGCGTCGGAGTCCCTTTGCAGGTACACCCCCCACCAATCACGGAGGCGATCCCGGCGGAGCCACCGCACCGGAAGACTTATCAAAATTTGGTAAGAACACTAAATAATGTATAAACATCTTAGTATTTAGTCAAAGAATTGAGGATTTACCGTTGGGATGGGGTTGGGTGGTAGCATAAATTAAAGTAAAGAATGTGAGTTTATCTATGCATGACCTCCCCCAGCCCTCCACAAAGAACACAAGGAACATGATCAAAAGCTTTTGGTATTCTGTCATGTTTTCAAACCGTATATTCCATTGGCGGTAGTCACAGTCACAGTTCCACCTCTATTTGTTATTTATGGTCATCTCTTCCACCGTTCTACCAGTCTTTCTTTCTTCTTTTTGAGTCAAAAGTTCAGCCGTTCAGATAGCTACACCGCGTTAACTTAAGGAATAATCTTCTACTGGATTTTTCATGTCAAGATTACCGATTAAAGATTTATTCCAAAGTTAGCATATAGCATATCCCAATGTAAAAATTTGAATAAATATCATGAATGGAAGTGTTTCCAAAAGTTATCCGACATAATTTTTAAGAGTTTTTCTTTGATGAGAGTATTTTTTTAACTTTTTATCTCATTTAATTATTACTAGTATTTTAATATGTGTATTGTACAACATAAATGATTATTTTATATAAATAAATTTACAATAAATAAACACTTCTAATTATATAAATTATATTTTTTTATTAAAATTTGTAATTATTTTAAATGAAAGTGTTTTCGAGAATATTTCTTCATTCACATACAATGTTTTTAGAAGTTTTTCTTCGATATGAGCACTTAAGAATCTTTCCTAAACGCTTATCTCTTTTAATATATCCTTTTCATCTTTATTTATAAATTAAATTCAATATTTTTTAAAAAAGTATCACTAATTAAAAACAACTTTATATATCACATTAAAATTGTGTATTATAAAACTAATATACAATTTATATTCTTAAAAATATTTATTTATTATGAATTTTAATTATAATATAATTTATATAATTAAAAGTATTTAATTATTATAAATTTTAGTTATATAAAATAAATATTTATCTTATAAATTGCACAGACTAAAATACTAATTAAAATTAACTTTATTTTCAAATCATATGGGAAGTCATTGTCGTCATCATCATTATTATTTTGTTTTAGTTATAATTTTCATACCTATATTATATTTATTATCATTTTATTGACATTTGAATTGAATCTCTCAAAAGATATTAAGAGTGTGTTTAGTAAAGTCTTTCAGGAGCTTATAAGCTATTTTGACCAAAATAAGCTTGTTTGATACACAGACTTATTTTAGTAGCTTATTTTTCATAAGCTACTTCAAGTAGCTTATAAAAAATAAGTTAGCTTATAAGCTACTAGCTTCTTTTTCTTCTCAATTTATCCTTACTAATTTATTTGAAATTCTGTTTTTATCCTTTTATTCAATTTAAAAACTCTTTTACCTATTTTAACATTCTTCCAAACACTAGGTGACATTTATTTTCTTAGTTATTATGAAACTTGGAATACTACTTTTTTTTAATTATTTTGTTCAATGTTAAACTCTTTATTTTAATGAATTAATATATTTTTTATTTTTATTTTTATTTAAAAATTTTGGTCACAAAACAAAAGTTGATAAAAAAAAGTCAAAATTATAAAGAAAAAACTATTTTTATTTTTTTGTTTTAAAATAATATTATTAATAAAAAATTAAATATTGAAAATTGATTTTTAAACAATATAAGTTTATTTAATTTAATTCTACTTTTTTCAAAAAAGGAAAAAATTGATTTAAAACGTTTATTAAAAATTTGATTTTAAACAATATGAGGAAAATCACCAAATCTTTATTATTCTTTTATAATACAAAATTATTTTCCTACTTTTTAAAATGATAAGTTATTGAAAATAAATTCAAATATTAGAAATATTAAATATATCCCTTTATGTCGTTTGATATTTATCAGCTAGCTTATCAGATAATTTTACCAAACACTTTTAATTAAATCAGTTAGCTTATAGCTTATAAGCCTTCAACTAGCTTATAAGCTTTCAGCTAGTTTATCAGCTAATTTTACCAAATATAACCTAATTGTTATAATCATTTGCTTCTGATAATTTTTGGGTCCCTTGGTCATGGGTTATAGACGGTTGCATTGCAAAACAATCCTTAAGATCGGCCTAAATACCAATCAAACTAATTATAATTGATTTAGTTCTTGAATTTATTGTGTTTCAATCCAAACTAATCCGATGACTTGATCAACTCATAAACACCCGTACTCAATTTCGAATCAAGATTAAAATTTATAAACTTCATATTGGTTGAATATTGATATATCCACATAAGAGCCATCTGAAATTGTTTTATTAGCGACCTAACGGGAAAGGGGCTTGAAGTAAATGGAATGTGAAAAAAATAGTCAGATAACGAATTTGGAAAAGCAAATTAAAGTCGAAAGAATTAAAAAAAAGAAATTATTGCAGAAGAATTTAAAAAACTAAAACAAAGGGAGACGAAAGTACATGCTTAATTTTACCAACTTTCACTATCTCTTATGTTATTTTAATATTACACTTAGGATAATACAGTTTTAATAATACAAAACAAGAGAAACTTTCTTGAAAAAGACAGAAGAGTTTCTCCTTATTCTAACACACTCCATTCAGTAAAGGAACTACTCAAACATGAGATGAACAAGTCACACACCAACATTACATTACTATAGTCCACACTCTATGGCCCTCTAGCTAGCTTTAGCTCAAATTGAATGCTCATGGTCTTACCCTCTTTTGAAGGAACTATTATTTCTAGATAAAGTTCTCATTCTCAACTTCTTCCTAGCATTCTGAATATAATCTGAAAAAGGGTCTCTTTCGTTTTCCTTCTTGTTGTTGGTACCATTGGCCACATCTGCAGGTGCTGCAGGGTAACTCTGCTCCTCATTGCAACCAATGTTTGACTTGCTCTTGATTTTAAACTTAGTATGTTGAATGAAATTGGAGAATGTGTGATCATCACATAGTGGTTTCTCTTTCTCACCTTGTTGATCTGTTGGGTAGGCCCAAAGACTCACCACCTCTGGCTTTGTTGAGAGTTTCCTTTGCATTGAAACAACATAGTGTGGTTGTGGCTCTATTGAAGCAACCTTTGGTCTCTGGCCATTTTGTGCCTTTGAAATTGCTGAGTTTTTATTCCCCATTGATATAAAAGTTGTTGAGTTCACAAACTTTGCGAGGAATCACTAGTTTTGAGGTGTTTATAGTGAAGGGGTTCTTGGATGGCCTTGGCTTTTAGTGTCAAATAGGTTTTAGCTAAGAAGATTTTGGGTTAAGCGCAATTTGCAAGACATGCAAATGCTTGGTTTTATAGTGAAAGAAGAGAAGATAGGTTTGCAAAAGCCATCTTATTAATTAAGATAAGATTCTTGACCGAGACCAATGTGAGAACCTTTCTATTTTTTTTTTACTATCCTTTGAACATAATTGTTGGGAATATGCATGATGAGTTGATGACCGTTTCCCCGAAGATGTATATGCTCCATTCTAGCTTTTTACAATTTTACATTATCCGGGCTTTGATACCAAGTGTTCAATCAAGTAATCAAAAACCCAAGTCCTCAGAAAAAAAGCTAAAGATTTTCTCCTAGATTACGCTGTGGCTATGATAAGATTAGAAGGAAACTTTTAACTAGATTTTTTTGAAAATCAAGATGTAATTGTATTAATTTTTATAATTCAATTTATTATATAAAAACACAGTATTAGTAATATATAACCAACATGACATGACATGACATTGTTAGTAGTCAGTAAGTAACCTTATCTCTTAAGCATATGGTTAGGAGTTTCAATCTTTGGTCCGTACGTATGAAAAAAATCTGTTGAAAAAAAATTAACCTTTAAATGACTTTCGGCCGAGAGATACACATAATTTATTTCAAAGTGCATATCTGATTTATTTCAAAAAATAATTTATTTTGTTATTTTTTGAAAAAATAATTGTTTTACAAAATTAAACTAAAACAAACACATTTAATTTGATAAAAAAAATATTTATAAAATAGTTAATATGACTATTATACTATAATATTCTCATCATAGGAAACTAATTAATTATTTCGTGAATAAACAATTTAAAGAAAATAATGTAGAAAAATTTCACCTTAGTAATTACTAATTAGTAAAAGAATTCAGAATTTACGGTTGGGTCGTGTTGGCCGGCAGCATAAAGTAAAGAATGTCAGTATGTTATTACCTCACATTCACAGGGCATTCACAAAGAACAGAACGAACGTACGTAATCAAAAGGTTTCGGTATTATGTCATGTTTTTGTTTTCACACCGTAGATTCCATTGTTTATGGGTACTCACATACTTCCTTCCACCTCAATTAGACATTATGCTTAAATGTAATTTTAGTTCTCTTATTTTAAATAAAATGTAATTTTAATTCTTTTATCTTAAAATTGAGATATTTAATTTCTCTATTTTGCATAATCCGAAATTTTAGTCTCCCATTTTAAAATTGAGACATTTAGTCTCTTAATTTTGTAAAATCCGTAATTTTGATTCTTCTGTCGAATTGAAAACATTGATCATTAAGAGAATAGTATTGATCCTAAAGTGACCCAAATATAGCGATGTGACATAAGATTATTTATTTACTTTTTTAATTATTTTAAATATTGAATAGATAAATTGATGGAAAATATATTTTAAAAAAAAAGGTAAAATCATTTATTTTAATGGTTTGGGTAGTCGTGAGTCATAATCTACAAATCATGAGTCTTAATCTTTTATTTTAAACTAGTCCCACGTCATTGAAGCACATGTCACGCCGTAGTCAAAGTTAATTTTTTAACGGTCAACTATTCTAATTTGAGGGAAAGGACCAAAATCATGGATTTTACAAAATTGGGGGACTAAATGCGTCAATTTTAAAACAGAGGCACTAAAATTGTGGATTGTGCAAAATATGAGGACTAAATATCTCAATTTTAAAACAGAAATTGAAATTGCAGATTATGCAAAATAGGGGATCAAAATAGCATTTAAGCCTAGATATTACTGTTATCTTCCACCGTTTTATGAGTTTTTATTTTTTTTTGTTATTATCTTTTTTTTTTAGTCAGAAGTTCAGCCGTTCAATATTGGATTTCTCAATTGGATATTTCACCGCTCATCTTCTATTGGATTTTTCACATCAATATTATTACGTTAAATTTTATGCAATAAGGAAAAACAGTTGATATTTATCTTCTTAGTAAAATAAACATTCAACTTTGATATCCTTATGTAATTGATTTAAAGTAATTTGATTGACACAAAAAGCTTATAGAATAAATTCATTGATATTTCTATAAGCTTTTTTGGTTTAGGTATGTGCTATTTTGTTTTAATTATTATGATATATCTATTTTTTCATTTTAGTTCCTATAATATGTAGATCAACAAAATATTACAGAGACTAAAATGAAAAAAAAAAAGATATATATTAGAGGACTAAAACAAATTAACATGGACCAAAACTATAAAAAGAAATTTTACAGGAACCAAAAGTCAAATAAAAATTTTTTTAGGGACCATAAACAAAATACAACTATATTTCAAGAACTAAAAACATATTTAAGTCTATTATTAATGAGCAATTTTAATCTCAATTCGTATGGGTTGGGTATATCCACTGCTTACTAAAAACATATTTAAGGGTATTACCAATGAGCAATTTTAGTCTCGATTTGTATGGGTTAGGTATATCCAATGCTTAGTTGAGTTGATGGTTAAAGACAAATGACTTACCAAGACAATCATTTATTAGGTATAACCCTCAATTACAAAATGACAATAAGTAGGGTCTACGTAGGATATAATATATAATACCTATCCCTATCTCCGTGTTTTAAAAAAAAAAAAAACATATCCAACCCCATACCCACACGGATAACAACTTTAATATCCATCTCCATACCCATTAGATACCTATATATTTGTATGCAGTGACGAATCTAGAAATTTTCTTTTGAGGGGGTAAGAAATAATTTACGTTTAAATACCTTTTAGTTTTTGCAATTTAGTGCTTTTTTGTTTTTCGTCATTGCAAACTTTTTTTTTGTTTTAGTCCTTGCAAATTATGTTTGTTTTGTTTTTAATCCTTAAAGCGGTTTAGATAGCGCTTTTCTTATTGTTCAAAACGTTTTTCACTGTTCAAAACACTATTTAAACCTCTTTAAGGACGAAAAACAAAACAAACATAATTTGCAAGGATTGAAACCAAAAAAAAAATTTGCAAGGATGAAAAACAAAAAAGTGCTACATTGCAATGACTAAAAAGGTATTTAAGCCAATAATTTATAACATTTTTCAAAAAACAAAAATATTACAAGCTTTTACAAAATACATAATGTGATTACAAAAGAAATTCAAAATACTTAAGTTTCTACAAATTACAATTGTCCTCTACGTGTTTTCATACTTTGAAAATATTCTATGATTTTTCATTGTCAATACTATCAAAAATTAAAAAGACAAAGTAGTAAAATTTGTATCAATTTATTCTTTTTTTTATTTCTCATATTTTTTACATTCATTTAAAAAAAATTATCTTACGGGGGCAATAGGTATTTTTTTATGGAGACAATTTTTTTAATTATACATATACAAATAAAAAAGAAAATTCTTGTGGGGGCAATTGTCCCTACACCCTAATACATGGATCTGCCAGTGTTTATACACACACTTGCTAACTACCACATTCTTTAAATGGAAAGTTGTGGCAAAAAATTCAAAGATTTTAGGTTAAATTGAATCTCTCCTAGCTTCAAGGTGCAAATGTGCATTGTAAGGTTGATCTTTCTTGCTTGGACAATCCATGCTTCCTTTCCTGTAATTCTTCTCCACACCTTTTTCTTTCCTGTGTTCTTCTCCATACATCTTTCTTTCCCGCTTGGGTTTCATCCCTTCTCATCTAGGTTAGCTTCCCCAGAGTTGTATTTTGCACCTATTTCTTTTCCCCTTGAGTTACTTCTCCTCCGTTGCATCTTACATTCCTTGTTATTCTTCTTCACAACTCTTTCTCCCACAAAAAATTAAGTTTTTTTCTTTCCCTTTATGATACCTACTCTTCATAGAGTTCTCCTTATTTCTCTAATAGCACAACTCAACTCTGATACAAAATTAACGCTTTACTAAATAGAATTAACCACTCCTACTACAAAATTATTCTATTAACCATTCACTTAATAGAATTAACCACTTCCACAAAAATAGTTAACACAGTTTGAATTACCCTGCAACATTATCCCTTAATTCAAAGTTTCTAAAAACATCACAGTCAACATTCTTCTTAACTCCTTTAATCTACCACTCTTCATTTTAAACCATTACCATAAGACTCCATTATTATACTACATCCCAAAAGGGGATTAATCAAGAAATTTATAGAATGAAAACAAGGTGCAAACTAAAAGGGGATTATTTCAACAACATCTACCTTTAAGACATTCAAATTGAATAGTGGGAAGATGTACCTTACATAGAATAAAGAAGAAAGGAAAAACTTCATCGATCATCAAGAATGCAATGGCAATGACAATTCATGTTTCCTTCCCCTGAGTTGTTCTTCTCTGCACTCCTTCTTTCCTGCTACCACTTAGGGATTTCTCTTTGTTTTCTTCTTCACACCTCCCTTTCCTCTTTGCAAATAAGAAACCCCTGCAAATAAAATATACATGTTCAGTTATAACCCATAGATGAACAACCACAAAACTTCAATCATACCAATACACATGTCCAATCCTCGCGAGACTCAATGCGCACCTAACATAGGTCTATGGTTCTAATGTTCAAATGGGAAAAAAGAGTTTATCAGATGCTACTACAACTCCTTTAAACAATAACACACCTTTTATCACATGGAACAAAAATCTCAATCGAAAACGAAAGCAACCAATAAGAAACTTAAGAACGACAACAAAAGAAAGAAAAAGTGGAAAAAAGATGAACACAAAAAGAAGAGAAATCAAACCTGAATAGAGTTCTTCAATCGTTCACCATGTTGAAAGTGGAACATGGAAGTTAATGTTGGAAGTCGATAGAGGAAGTGGAAGTGAAAACACACGAATAAGATGGAATGCTTCCTAACCTCAACGAGCCAATTTTTGTTTTTGATTTCAAATTTCTTTTATTAAATATTAAATAATAAAATAATATATTTTAAGCCATGTCACTGGGTGTCCCAAGGATGTTTTAATTGTTTGGTGGTTTGTGTATCACCACTCTATTTCATTCATTAATAATACTCATAGTATTCTACCAAGAATATTTAGTGTAACACTCTATGAGATTATATTGACTTAATCAATCATAATTGTAAAAATATATAACTAAAATTTGTGTGTAAATAAAGTAAAAATCAAGAAATATCATAGGTAAAGATCATAAACCACCGAGCGTGTAAATCAACTGGTGTGGGGTTGTTCCAGCTTAACCAGAGGTCTTGAGTTCGAGTCTTGGGTATGCAGCTGCATTAAATACTTGGGAAAAAAGGTAAATAACACAAAAACAGGGATACCAGTGGTTAGCATTTACCAATAAAACCAACATTTGCCAATAAAACCATCAGGCACTAATTAGCATTTGCCATGACAAAATAACACAAAAATAATTTTTCAAATGAAGACTCCTAACATCTAAAGCTTGCCAAGACTACTAGCTACCTTCAGACTTGAACTGAGAGATCTCTTAAAGGTCTTCCTTTGAGCTCGAGATATGCATAGTTGAGCAAGGTTTCAGTCCTCTTGTAGAAGATGTCACAATCTTTCCCCAGGACTATAGTAAGGACCCTTCACATGCGCTAGATGGTAATATGAACTCCATTGTCATCCTATAACCGAGAACGATGCAAGAATATTAAATAAATTTCATTCATTGTTGTTAATAATATGCTAAATTAATAGAGCTAGCAAATAGATTTTCAAGTCACACTTTGCAATATTGCCTTAATGATCATGTTATAATAAGTCATGAATGTTTTTTTTTTTTTTAAAAGAAGTCGTGAATGTTTATAAACACTTAAATATTATTCACAACAACTTTTTTCCAACGACAAATGAGTTATTGGCCAAAACAGACATTTAATTGCAACATTTGAATTTTATTACAATAAGATTTTCTTTTTGTTAACAAAACTAATATTGTAGAGAAAACTATTCTTATTCCAGTGACAAAACATGTTGTTGCCAATGCATATATTTTAGGTCAATGACATTTGAAGTGACTGGAAAAAAAAGTACCATTTTATGAAACAACATTGATAGTTGTTAGAAAAAGGTGTTCTTCTATGTCAACACATTTGACGTCGTCTCTGCGAAAAAATGCTTTTCTGTGCCCAAAAAAAGGTGCTTGCCAACTCTTTTGACAACATCCGGTAATATAACAGTTCTAGAGAATTTAGTTATATTTCATTTAGGGTAAATGGCCCTTTTGGTCTTCCAAAGTGTAAATCGCTGACATTTAGTCCCTGAAAGATGAAAAATACAAATTTTGTCCCCGAAAGTGAGAAAAGTGAGACACATTAGTCTGCCCGTTAAGTTTCCTCTGTTAATGTTAACGACTGTGCTGATGTGGCATGTGGCAAGCCAACGTGCAGTTCAGGTGCGCAAATATGATGCCACGTCGTTGCTGAATGTACTGGACTAATTTGTCAGTACATTTTAATGGACTAAATTGTCAGTTTTGAAATTTTATAATGTTTTTTACTACACCCTCCCTCCTTCTTTACCATTAGAAGGGCAACAACTATATCTTCTTCCTCTTTATATGTTCTTCTCCTTCTTCCTGAACGTTTTACCTGGTTGACTGGAAGTGGCCTTTGATTTTTTTCTCTTTGTTCGTTGTCTTGTTTGAGCTTCGTTTCATTTGTCATTGTCGAATGGTGGTGGTTTGGAAGCTACGGAAGGTGGAAGTGGAAGCAAAATGAAAGGGCATGATAGAGTCAATCATGGTGAATCCCAGTCTTCCAACTTCAGGGATGTTATTGGTGCAATGTTGAATATTGTCACTGTGGAAGGAAGTGTGTGATTCGAACTTCCAAAACCACGGCGAATCCTGGGAGGTTGTTTTATACTTGCCCATTGCCTAAGGTTGCTTCTATTTCTTTCGTAAGCTTGATAGTGGAGTTGCTCTATGTTTAGTTAATTAAATTTTTTTTGCTCACTCAGTGACCAATGTGCATGTGTAGGATTCTGGAAATTGTAATTATTTTGAATGGGTTAATTCTATTGAAGAAAAGTGAATAGAAGAGCTCAAGATGAAGATTGATTTGTTACATAATGAGTTGAAGAATTTAAAAAGTCCATTTTTGCTTTGCTTTGTATTGGTTCTTTGTTACATTTGCTTGGTTTAGGGATGATGCTACTCCTTGGTTACATTGAATGACATGAAGGCAAATTTAATTTCCTTTACCAAAAATTATGTAACTGGATTTGATATTAGACAAAAAGGGTTCCTCTGTTATTCTATTTTTTGTTCAATATATATATGATTAAAGTGTGAATTGGACCTTGAAAAGAATTTTGAGATTGGCAATAACAATGAATGCCTAACTGATAACTAACCAAGCATATTAGCATAAGTAATTTCATATTAATCAACATAAATGACCTTAAAGATAATGTTAAACTGTCAACTTAACTAAAATTTCTACTGTGACAATACCTTACCCAAAAATGAGACAACACAGTGGCTAATAAAATTAAACCCTCCCAAAAAATAAAACACCAAATCACAAGCATACTGTCACTACCTAATGTTGTCATAGTAGAAATTTCCCGAAAAAAAATCATATCCAACCAATGTACCAATCATTACAATTTTGTCTAGGTCATCATAATTGACATGAAAGTTAAAAAAAAAAAAAAAGAAGAAGCAGAATCCAGATGTCACTTCTTCATATCTTCGCGACGGGGCAACCTTGGTGTGGGAATGAAGCTCATGAAATTGGGTTGGATCATCCTTGGAGATGGTGCACTTTGGACTGGTATTCTAATAGGTGCTGGAGGCCAAACTGGAGGTGGCCTGAATGTAGGTGTTACTGGGGCAACCATGAAATTTGTCTCCTACAAGTAATGTTATCAAAGTCAATTTTAGCTTAAATGCATAAAATTTAACACTAAATCAGCCATTCAAGATCTTTCACAGCCACTGGTGGAAGAAGAGTTTGTTCAACTATAAGGACAGTTTGAGGTTCAACATGAAGTTCATTTGTAGCATTAATTGGAGGTTCTTCGTAGGGCGTATGTAGTACTCATAGGTTGCATTATAGGAACTAATAGTTAGCATACCATCACAGTAGTCTTCTGGTTTATGGTTATTGTATCTGATGGCAGCAATGGCATGTCTACAAGGCAGACCTATTAACATAAACAAAATACAATCAGTCACATAATTAGAGCTATTAAAAAATTGACCAATTTAAGTAATGATATACCTGTTAGTTGCCACATCCTACATGTACAAGATTGTTTGTGTAAATCCACATCAAGTTTTTCCTAGTGATGTTGAACTTCAAATCTGGTTCCATTCGGATCACCAACCCAGACTGCAATCCATTTGTTGCTTTCAATTTTCTCTTTTTCAAACCTTGATTGTTGCATGGGTACTAATGGTTCGAGTCTTGCAGCCATTTTCAGTTCAGCAGTGGTCATTTTGCGCATAATATAAATCCTTATATCTTCACACAAAATCAGAATTGGCTTACTCCTAAACTTTAGGATCCTTGCATTGAAAGCCTCACAGTTGTTGGTTATGCTGTCAACTTTAGATTAGAATTTTCAGTAAAGTATGCTTTTGTCCAGGATTCATATGGCCACTTATCCAAGTAAGCCTATGCCTTTTCATTCTTCCTTTTGAGAGCTTCCATACTGACATTGAATTCATTTATAGTTGATGACCTTGCACACTTCCAAACGAAGCCTCTTAGCTCCTTATCTTTCCAATGTTTAGAAAGGTTCCTCCATAAATGCATGATACAGAACATGTGTGGAACACCAGGCATAACTTCTTGCATAGCAGGAACCAACCCCTACACAATGCAACAAAATTGTGAAGTGAGTATTAGAATATGAACGTTGTTGACAAAATAGTCCCTGGACATTATAATTTACTGCCACTTTGGTCCTTCAAAGATACAACTTACTGACATTTTAGTCCTTAAAGTATATAACTTATTGACATATAAATCCACGAAAAATAATGCACTTATTTGGGTTATCACAGACACATCACAATTACATGCATGCTAACTCAACCCTAGTTGCCATCAGATATACACATTGTAATTTAAATGCATAAAACAACAGAAATTCTAATTTACCTTCTGAATACCTAACATAAAATTCCAACCATATTGTTTGTAGTCACCAAGATCTTCATGTAAGAGGGTAAGAAACCACTTCCAATTGTCTTTGTTTTCAACATCTACGATTGCATATGCAATGACAAAGATTGCATTGTTTGCATCTTATCCAACTACAGACAACAATTGACCACCATAGTACCCTTTTAGAAAACACCCATCAAGACCAATAAATGGTCTGCATCCAGCCTTGAATCCTTGCTTGAATGCATCAAGACATATGTACATTCTTTCAAACTGTGGAGGTGATCTAGGTATAGGAATGTAAAGCCCTAAACATCTTCCTTCCATCTATGTGCACACCATAGTCTTCTTTCATATGTTCATGTGCCTCAACATGATTTAAACTTGGATGAACCCTTAACTTATCAGCTAACTTTTTTGCTACCCATTTGACAGTAGCTTGCTTGTTTTTGAAGACCCTACCACAGTTGTGCTCCTCCACAAAGGTCTTGATTTGAAAGCTCTTTGTAACATCAGTCCATGCACAATAAATCTCCCATGGACACCCATTTTGTAAGCACTTTGCTCGAGCTCTGATTTGATCATGCTTTTTCCTCTTAATATCCCTGCCAATAAATATGGTGTAGTCTTTGACAGCATCAATAAACATCCTAACACTGTCAAATTGCATCCCAACCTCCAAGTGCACGTGTTCAAAATGACTTTTAGCATTGTATTGCGAATACACAATTTTTTTCTTATTACCATCTTCATCGTCACTACTAGGTAAAGACTCAAGTTTTTTAGAATGGTAACTATCATTGCTTGTGTCACTTGATTGTCCATCATCTTCAAGGGGAGATACATACATATAATTAGGGTCACTTTCTTCATCATCAGCACTTGAATCATGATCATCCTCATCTGTTCCAGCGAATATGTCACCCATTAAATCTGCTTCTGTTTCAGTCACTGCTACACTGATATGAGTCTCCATCTCCTCCATTACATGAACTCCCTGTTCAGACACATTTTGAATTGTAGTACCCTCACCATTAACACCAACTTCTGCCACTGGTTCATTCAAATTAGCACCCATCTCCACTAATCCATTAGCTTTAGCTTCAGCCACAGGTTCTTTAACAATAGGCTCTGCACTATCATCAACTTGACTCTGAATTTTACTGCAAACATCTCTATTTCTTTTTCAATATCAGCACCAATACCCTCATCTACATCCTGACTTGACTTCTCTATAACAGCCTCATCAACTTTTCCCCCAACATCATCTTCCAGCACATGTTCAAAGTAAACATGTACACCCTTGTCAAGATGTGCAAGACCTACCTTGCACATATCCAACACATCCTGATCACTCTCCAGCCATAGCAAACCAGCCTCAAAACCTCTTTCAGGTACCAAATAATATATAGAACCCAATAATACACAACCTCAACATGGCCAAGATTCGAATCTGAACAACTTGGTCAAGTGATACAAGCCGCACTACCACTTCTGCCAACCAATGTTGGTAGCATTTGCATTTTTACATTATACGGTCTTTGTGTCCCTTACACGTAGCAAGGTTCTATTTCAAAGATAATTAGATGTTTAGAAATAGTTTAAAATTTAAGAACAAATTACTTATGTTTCAAAAAAATAATGGAGTATTTTTTAAATAAAAAACTAAAATAAATAGCCACGAAAACATAATTGATTTTTGTGATTAAATTAGACTTATCTATATGACGAATTTAAATTATTATATAAAAAGACAACACTAGTCGTTATAGAGTAAATTATTTTTATCTATACTAAACAGTATAGAAAGCACCTTAGTATTTATCCACAGAGAACACAACGAAGAAACAGATGAAAAGCTTTCGGTATTCTGTAATGTTTTCACACCGTATATAATATTCCATTGGCGGTACTCACAGTCACAGTCAGTTCCACCTCTATTTGTTATTTATGGTCATCTTCCACCGTTCTACAAGTCTTTAATTCTTTCTTCTTTTTGAGTCAAAAGTTCAGCCGTTCAGATACCTACACCGCGTTAAGGAATCATCTTCTACATGGATTTTTCACCTCAAGATTACCGATTAATAATTTATTACCATATCCTATCCTAATATAAAAATTTCAATAATTATCATGAATGGAAGTGTTTTTATAAAGTTATCCGACAATAGTTTTTCTTTGATGAGAGTATTTTTTAAAATTTTTCTTAACTTTTTATCTCATTTAATTGTTACTAGTATTTTAATATGTACATTGCACAACATAAATGATTATTTTGTATAATTAAATTTATAATAAAAAAGCACTTCTAATTATATAAATTATATTTTTATTAAAATTTGTAATTATTTTAAATGAAACTGTTTCCGAGAATATTTCTTCAATGACTTACAATGTTTTTAGAAGTTTTTCTTCTATATGAGCACTTAAGAATCTTTCCTAAATGCTGAGCTCTTTTAATATATCTTTTTCATCTTTATTTATAAATTAAATTCAATATTTTTAAAATAATGTATCAGTAATTAAAAACAACTTTATATATCTCATTAAAATTGTGTATTATAAAACTAATATACAATTTATATTCTTAAAGATATTTATTTATTATGAATTTCAATTATAATATAATTTATATAATTAAAAGTATTTAATTATTATAAATTTTAATTATATAAAATAAATATTTATCTTATAAATTGCACAGACTAAAATACTAGTTAAAACTTTATTTCCAAATCATATGGGAAGTCGTCGTCGTCATCATCATTATTATTTTGTTTTAGTTATAATTTTCATACCTATATTATGATTATTATCATTTTGATGACATTTGAATTTAATCTCTCAAAGGATATTAATTGTTATAATCATTTCCTTCTGATAATTTTTGGGTCTCCCTCGGTCATGGGCCTTGAACGGCCGCACTGCAAAACGGCCTTGAATACAAATTAAACTAATTATAATTGGTTTAGTTCTTGAATTTATTGTGTTTCAATCCAAACTAATCCGATGACTTGATCGACTTGTGAACACACCTACTCAATTTTGAATCAAGATTAAAATTTATAAACTTCATATTGGTTGAATATTGATATATCCACATACAAGCCATCTGAAATTGTTTTATTAGTGACCTAACGGGAACGGGGCTTGAAGTAAATGGAATGTGAAAAAATAGTCAGATAACAAATTTGGAAAAGCAAATTAAAGTCGAAAGAATTTAAAAACTAAAACAAAGGGAGACGAAAGTACATGCTTAATTTTACCAACTTTCACTATCTCTTATCTTATTTTAATATTACACTTAGGATAATACAGGTTCAATAATACAAAACAAGAGAAACTTTCTTGAAAAAGACAGAAGAGTTTCTCCTTATTCTAACGCACTCCATTCAGTAAAGGAACTACTCATACATGAGATGAACAAGTCACACCAACATTACATTACTATAATCCACACTCTATGGCCCTCTAGCTATCTTTAGCTCAAATTGAATGCTCATGGTCTTACCCTCTTCTGAAGGAACTATTATTTCTAGATAAAGTTCTCATTCTCAACTTCTTCCTAGCATTCTGAATATAATCTGAAAAAGGGTCCCTTTCGTTTTCTTTGTTGTTGTTGTTGGTACCATTAGCCACATCTGCAGGTGCTGCAGGGTAACTCTGCTCCTCATTGCAACCAATGTTTGACTTGCTCATGATTTTAAACTTAGTATGTTGAATGAAATTGGAGAAAGTGTGATCATCACATAGTGGTTTCTCTTTCTCACCTTGTTGTTCTGTTGGGTAGGCCCAAAGACTCACCACCTCTGAATTTGTTGAGTGTTTCCTTTGCATTGAAACAACATAGTGTGGTTGTGGCTCTATTGAAGCAACCTTTGGTATCTGGCCACTATGTGCCTTTGAAATTGCTGAGTTTTTATTCCCCATTGATATAAAAGTTGTTGAGTTCACAAACTTTGAGGTGTTTAGAGTGAAGGGGTTCGGATGGCCTTGGCTTTTAGTGTCAAATAGGTTTGAGCTAAGAAGACTATGGGTTAAGCGCAATTTGCAAGACATGCAAATGCTTGGTTTTATAGTGTGTAGCCAGGCATGAAAGAAGATAAGATAGGTTTGCAAAAGCCATCTTATTAATTAAGACAAGAATCTTGACCGAGACCAATTTGAGAGCCTTTCTATTTTTTTTTTCTATCCTTTGAACATAATTGTTGGGAATATGCATGAGGAGTTGAGGACCGTTTCCCCGAAGATGTATATGTCCCATTCTAGCTTTTTACAATTTTACATTATCCGGGCTTTGATACTAAGTGTTCAATCAAGTAATCAAAAAGCCAAGTGCTCTGAAAAAACTAAAGATTTTCTCCTAGATTACGCTGTGGATATGATAAGATTAGAAGGAAACTTTTAACTAGATTTTTTTAAAATCAGGATGTAGTTGTATTAATTTCTATAATTTAGTTTATTATACAAAAACACAACATTAGTAATATATAACCAATATGGTGTGACATGGTTGGTAGATAACCTTGTCTCTTAAGCATATGGTTAGGAGTTTCTATCTTTGACCAGTATTAATGAAAAAACATCTGTTAGAAGAGGTCAACCCTTAAATGGATTTCAGTATCTCGAGAAATTACTTATTGACTTTTGGCCGAGAGATACACATAATTTATTTAAAAGTGCATATCTAATTTATTTCAAAAAATAATTGTTTTGCAAAATTAAACTAAAACAAACACATTTAATTTAATAAAAAAATCTTTATAAAATAGTGTTAATATGATTATACTATAATATTCTAATCATAGGAAACTAATTATTTCGTGATAAAACAATTTAGAGAAAATAATGTAGAAAAAAAAACACCTTAGTAATTAGTAAAAGAATTCAGAATTTACGGTTGGATCGTGTTGGCCGGCAGCATAAGGTAAAGAATGTCAGTATGTTATCACCTCACATTCACAGGGCATTCACAAAGAACAGAACGAACTTACGTAATCAAAAGCTTTCGGTATTATGTCATGTTTTTGTTTTCACACCGTAGATTCCATTGTTTGTGGGTACTCACATAGTTCCTTCCACCTCAATTAGATTAGATATTATGGTCATCTTCCACCGTTTTACGAGTTTTTCTTCTTTTTTTTGAGTCAAAAGTTCAGCCGTTCAATATTGGATTTTCCACCGCTTTAAGAAACCATCTTCTATTGGATTTTTCACATCAATATTACGTTAAATTTTATGCAATAAGAAAAATCAGTTGATATTTATCTTCTTAGTAAAATAAACATATTCAATTTTCAGATCCTTATGTAATTTGATTGACACAAAAACCTTATAGAGTAAATTCATTGATACTTCTATAAGCTTTTTGTGTCAATAATACTCGACCAAATCCTACTAAATTGTTTTTCAAACCGGTCATTCAAGCTGTTATGATAAATTTTATGAACTATATAAAAAATCGAAGTTGAAGAATATCAACAAAGCTTGTCACAAATGCCAAAATTAAGAAATGCCATCTATTGTTGTAAAGCTTATCATGTACCAAAACTCATTCATAGCATAATGCCAAGATATTATTACTTTCAAAGTACCAAAATCATGTTCTACATTAATATATTATTTTTACCTAAATTAAGCTATACTATAAATATGGTAATGTCTTATATTTAGTGTGCTCAATAACAGATTGAACAAAATAATATTAAATTTAAAATATATATGTTATTAATATGATAATGTTTTTTAACAAGTTAAGGCATAAATTCAAATTAACAGGTTGAACAAAATAATATTAAATTAACAATCTAATTTAATAAAGGGTAATAACAGTGGGAGAAAACTTATACTATGATCAACAAAATATTATAGCGACTAAAACAAAAAGTGTGTATATATATATATATATATATATATAGGAGTAAAACAAATTAACAAGGATCAAAACTATAAAAAGAAATTTTACAGGAACCAAAAGTCAAACAAAAATTTTTTAGGGACCAAAAACAAAACATGACTATATATTTCAAGAATTAAAAATATATTTAAGTCCATTATTAATGAGCAATTTTAGTCTCAATTCGTATGGGTCGGGTATATTCATTGCTTACTAAAAACATATTTAATTATATTATTAATGAGCAATTTTAGTCTCAATTCGTATGGGTCGGATATATCCACTGCTTACTTGAGTTGATGGTTAAAGACAAATGACTTACCAAGACAATCATTTATTAGGTATAACCCACAATTACAAAATGACAATGGGTAGAGTTTATATAGGATAGTATATATAGTACCTATTTCCATACCCGCGTTTAAAAAAAAACCTCATTTCCAACCCCATACCCATGCGGATAACAACTTTAATATTCATCTCCATACCCGTTCGATACCTATATATTTGTACACATTGGCGAATCTAGAAATTTTCCTTAGTGGGGGTAAGAAATAATTTATAATATTTTCAAAAAAACAAAATATCACAAGCTTTTACAAAATACATAATGTCATAACAAAAGAAATTCAAAATACTTAAACTTCTACAAATTACAATTGTCCTCTACGTATTTTCATACTTTGAAAATATTCTATGATTTTTTCATTGTCAATACTATAAAAAATTAAAAAGACAAAGTAGTAAAATTCGTATCAATTTATTCTCTTTTTTTTTATTTCTCATATTTTTTACATTCATTTTAAAAAAATTATCTTACAGGGCAATACATATTTTTTTATGGAGGCAATTTTTTTTTACTATACATATACAAATAAAAAAGAAAATTCTTGTGGGGGCAATTGTCCCCACACCCTAATACATGGATCCGCCAGTGTTTGTACGCACACCCGCTAACTACCACATTTTTTAAATGGAAAGTTGTGGCAAAAAATTCTAAGATTTTAGGTAAAATTGAATCTATCCTAGCTTCAGGGTGCAACAACTCATTGCCATGTGCATTGTAAGATTGATCTTTCTTGCTTGGACAATTCCTGTTTCCTTTCTTGTAATTCTTCTCCACGCTTTTTCTTTCTTGTGTTCTTCTCTATACATCTTTCTTTCCCGCTTGGGTTTCATCCCCTCTCGTCTAGGTTAGCTTCCCCGGAGTTGTATTTTGCACCTATTTCTTTTCCCCTTGAGTTTCTTCTCCTCCGTTGCATCTTACATTCCGTGTTATTCTTCTTCGCAACTCTTTCTCCCACAAAAAATTGAGTTTTTTTTTTTTGCTTAATTGCATTTTTACCCACAACTTTTTACTTTTTGGAGTATTTTGCCCCTAACAAATTAATTTGGCGCATTTTACCCATAACTTATTAAAAAAAACTTGAAAATTTTACCTTCTATTGACATAAGCATAAAAGGTGGGGGTAAAATTTACCAAAAAAAAAGTTGGGGGTAAAATTCCCCAAAAAGTGAAAAATGCAAGTTTTTAAAAAGTTGGGGATAAAATGTGCCAAATTAATTTGTTGGAGATAAAATTTGTCAACAATTAAAAAGTTGGAGGTAAAAATGGTAATTAAGCCTTTTTTTTCTTTCCCTTTTTGATACCTCCTCTTCATAGAATGCTCCTTGTTTCTCTAATAGCACAACTAAATTCTGATACAAAATTAACCCTTTACTAGACAGAATTAACCACTCCTACTAACAAAATTATTCTATTAACCATTCATTTAATAGAATTAACCACTCTCACTAAAAGAGTTAGCCCACTTTGAATTACCCTGCAACATTATCCCTTAATTCAAAGTTTCCAAAAACATCACATTCAACATTCTTCTTAACTCTTTTAATTTACCACTCTTCATTTTAGACCATTACCACAAGACTCCATTATTATAGTACTACATCCCAAAAGGGGATTAATCAAGAAATTTATAGAATGAGTACAAGGTGCAAACTAAAATGGGATTATTTCAGCAACATCTACCTTTAAGACATTCAAATTGAATAGTGGGAAGATGAACCTTACATAGAATAAAGAAGAAAAGAACAACTTCATTGATTGTCAAGGATGCAATGGCAATGACAGTTCGTGTTTCCTTCCCCTAAGTTGTTCTTCTCTGCACTCCTTCTTTCCTGCTACCAATTAGGGATTTCTCTTTGTTTTCTTCTTCGCACCACCCTTTCCTATTTGCAAATAAGAAACCCCAGCAAATAAAATATACATGTTCAGTTATAACCCATAGATGAACAACCACAAAACTTCAATCATACCAATGCACATGTCCAACCCTTGAAGACTCAATGCGCACCTAACATAGGTATAGGGTTCTAATGTTTAAATGGGGAAAAAGAGTTTATCAGATGCTATTACAACTCCCTCAAACAATAACACACCCTTTATCAAATGGAACAAAAATCTCAATCGAGAACGACGGCAACCAATAAGAAACTCAAGAACGACAACATATGACAGAAGAAAGAAAAAGAGAAAAAAATGATGAACATGAAAAGAAGAGAAATCAAACTTGAATAGAGTTCTTCCATCGTTCACAATGTTTTGAAAATGGAACATGGAAGTCAATGCTAGAAGTCGATAGAGGAAGTGGAAGTGAAAACACACGAATGAGATGGAATGCTTCGTAACCTCAATGAGCCAATTTTTGTTTTTGATTTCAAATTTCTTTTATTTTTAAATTTTCTTTTATTAAATATTAAATAATATTTTAAGCCATGTCACTGGGTGTGAGATTATATTGACTTAATCAATCATAATTGTAAAAAATAAATAAATTTGTGAATTATGATAACTAAATACATGTAAATTTTTTTCTTTTTGAATATATAACTAAAATTTGTGTGTAAATAAAGTAAAAATCAAGAAATATCATAGGTAAAGATCATAAAATGAAAACAAAATTTGTTTTGCACCCTAAGGTGCTACAACCCAAAAGTAGAATCATAAGTACATACCCAAATGTGAAATAACAAAACATGTCTAGTAGATTAATGACAAAACAGTCTTTCTCACTAGTGCGACACTAATTAAAGAATTAAAAGAGAAATTTTTTTATTGAAAATCTTATGAAAACATATTTAAAAATCATAGGGGAGTGCATTTAAAAATCTTTTTATTTCCTTAGCCAGTGCCCTAAGGGCATTGGTTAACATTTGTTAATAAATCATCAGGCACTAATTAGCATTTTCCATGACAAAATAAGACCCAAACACAAAGATAAAAGCTGTGCAAAATGGGAGTTATAAGGTTGTCTTGGTAGTGAAGGGAGAAGGGAGGGAGGGATAGGTTGTGGGTTCGAATCCCCCCGCTAACAAAATCTAACATATTAACAACTAACATTTGTTGATAAAAAAAATTGTTCAAAATAATTTTCCAAATGAAGACTCCTATCTCTTAGTTCAAGTATGAACTTCAGACTTGAACTGAGAGATCTCTTAAAGGTCTTCCTTAAACTAAAGATTTTATCGTAGATTACGCGGTGGCTCTAATATGATTAGGAGGAAACTTCTAATTAGACTTTTAAAAATATAAAATTGTTAGTAATTTTATCTATGTGAATGATTAAAATTATTATATAAAAATACAACATTAGTAATACATATAGAAAATTAGTATTTTGTTGTTCTAAAATTTTTTTATTTGTTCCTCTAACATTTTTGTTTTATTTTATTCTTCTACTTGTATTTTTGTTTCAAATTAGTCCCACAAAATAATTGCAGAAGCTTTTAATTATAAAAAATGCCAATTGTTACGGATTTTATTTGCCCTAATTGACAAATAAGACTAAATTCAAGCAAAATAAAAGATAGAGAGCAAAAAATAAAACGAAAAAAGTTAGACAACCAAATGGAAAACACAAAATAAGTTAGAAAATTAAAATACTAATTTTGCAATATATATAGTATGAGGTATTAAGTATGCATCTAATTTGTTTTAAAAGCACTTTCCTTTTTTTATTTATTATTTCTTGATATATTTTTTAGAAAAATAATTATTTTGTTAAAATTAAACTAATTAATAATTTTTTTAAAACATAGTTAATCTGATTCTTATAATTTATTTCGTCTTAGGATATTTATTTCGTGATAAAATAGTTTAGAAAAAATAATGTATAGAAACACCTTTGTATTTAGAGAGAGATTAATTGAGGATTTACGTATGGTTGGGATTGGGTTGGTTGGCAGCATAAAAACAATTTCAGTTTATGTATCATATCAACAAAGAACCCAATGTTTCACATCATAGATTTCATGTTTTATTCGGTATTCTCTTAGTTCCACTTCTATTTGTTATTTATGGTCATCTTCCACCGTTCTACGAGTTTTTCCTCTTTTTGAGTCAAGTTGAAACTTCGCTTTGAATAACAATCTTCATATTTTCTTTTCCACACATCAATATAATTATATAACTAATTAACAATTTATTCCAAGCTTCTCAATTATATGTACTTTTTGAAAGCTAGGAAATCGGTCTCCTCAACATCAAACATTTAATTATAGTTTTGATATCTCTATTTATTATTATTAAGGCTTAAATACGTTTTTTCTCTTCAAATATAATCATATTTTATTTTTGGTCCTATAAAATTCTTTTTTTTTTTTAGTATGTGCTATTTTGTTTTAATTATTCTAATATATCTATTTTTTCATTTTAGTCCCTATAATATGTAGATCAACAAAATATTATAGACTAAAACAATATATATATATATATATATATATATATATATATATATATATATATATATATATATATAAAGACCAAAACTATAAAAAGATATTTTACAGGAATCAAAAGTCAAACCAAACATTGTTTAGGGACAAAAACAAATTACGATTATATTTCAAAAACTGAAAACATATTTAAGTATATTATTAATGAGTAATTTTAGTCTCGATTCGTATGGGTTAGGTATATCCGCTTCTTACAAAAAAAGATATTTAAGTCTATTATTAATGAGCAATTTTAGTCTCGATTCATATGGGTCGAGTATATCCACTGCTTAGTTGAGTTGATAGTTAAAGACAAATGACTTACCAAGACAATCATTTATTAAAGTATAACCCTCGATTACAAAATGACAATGGGTAGGATCTACGTAGGATAATATATGTAGTACCTATTCCTATATCTGTGTTTAACAACTTTAATATTCATTTTCATACTCATTGGGTACCTATATATTTGTACGCAGTGGCAAATCTAGAAATTTTCTTTAGTAGGGGTAAGAAATAGTTTATAATATTTAAAAAAAATATGACAAATTTTTACAAAATACATAATATCATGACAAAAGAAATTCAAAATATTTAAGCTTTTACAAATTACAATTGTCCTCTACATAATTTCATACTTTGAAATATTATATGATTTTTTCATTGTCAATACTATCAAAAATTAAAAAGACAAAGTAGTAAAATTAGTATCAATTTATTCTTTTTTTTATTTCTCATATTTTTTACATTCATTCAAAATATCGGGGGTTTACAATAACTCATATACCCTGTTCAACCAACTGAGCTAGACTCCTTCGATATATTCAATATTTAATTTAATATAATGTATCAAACCTTTTTTTTTTTTTATCAACTACAAAAGTATTGATAAAAGTTTAATAATTAATTATTTCAAACATTTCACTATGAATATGTACAAAGAACAATTCATTTAATTTATCTTTTAATATAATGAATATTAAATAAAATTTGAATAATTTTAATTTTAGAAAAACTACGTTCAACAAAAACCAATAATTACTAATATTGCTAATAATATTTTAAAAGCAACACATGTATTTTTTTTAAAAATAATCTTTTTATATAGTTTAATATTTCTAGTGGAGTATTAATTATTTTTTAAGTTTAATTTGTATAAAATGTTAGTGAAAAAACATTTTATTCACAAGTCTAATAAAATTTGGTTATTTTATCCTATTGTTCTATTTTTAGGTCACCATGACATTGGTGCGAAGTATCCATCAGCTTTGCTGATAACTAATCTCTGTTGGACCAACAACTTGTTGGTTTCCTATCATCCTATTTATTAGTATAATGTTGTGATATGATGAATTCCTATTAAATATATATTTAAAAAGTTTTACACTAATAATGTATATAAATTAAATCCTTACTTTTTTTTTGTTTTCGGCAATATCTTTATTTTTTTTAAAAAAATATACTAAGGTCATTAATAATATAATAATCACTGGAGCGCGTGTGTGTGTGTGGACAGATCTAGAAATGTATTAAAGAAAGTCAAATATTTTTATATAATTATTTAAATATCTAATTTCTAATAAATAGTTATTTCTATAACCAAGAAAGAGAATGCAAGAATATGTGAGGAAAAGTAAGTAAATATATACAACTTTTTTTAAAATATTAAAAAAATTTCATTCATTGTTGTTAATAATAATATGTTAAATTAATAATGATCAGCTAGCAAATAGATTTTCAAGTCGCACTTTGCAATATTTATTGCCTTCATGATCACTTTTAATTAAGTTATGAATGTTTATAAACATGATGCTCGCTACAGCAGGAAAGTTAAATATGTTTTCTACCGTAGGTAAGTTGTTTTTTTTTTTTAATTGTGAGATCTGAATAATTTGGCTAAATTATTTTGTTAGTCCCTTTATCTTTATTTTAGGTTGTAATTTTGTCCTTTATTTTTTAAAAGTTGCAAAATGGTCCCTTATCTTTATTTTAAGTTGTAATTTGGTCCTTTATTTTTTAAAAGTTGCAAAATGGTCCCTTAAGTAATTTTTTATATCATGTTTACTCTGAAGTAATGTATTTTTTAATTTTTTTGAGATAAACATGCTATAAAAAAATTACTTAAGGAACCATTTTGCAACTTTTAAAAAATAAATGACCAAATTGCAACTTAAAATAAAGATAAGAGACCATTTTGCAACTTTTAAAAAATAAAGGACCTTGCAACATAAAATAAAGATAAAGGACCATATGAATAATTTAGCCTAATTTTATATCAATGGTTAGCATTTTTTTTCTTTTTCTCTTTTTTCTCCTCTCTTTCTAGACTTGTCCTTCATTTTTTTTCCTCTCTCTCACCTCTTCTTCTTCCCTCTTCAGATTTAAGTTGCCCTCATCTCTTTGCCCATACTAGCTCCACCATAGGTTCCTTCACCGCAGTAGGGGTGTTCATTGGTTTGGATTAATTCGACGAACCCGACAATCCAAACTGAACCAATTAGATTGATTCGATTTTTTTTCCTGTTCGAATTGGACCCGTACCAAACCAATTGAAATTCGATGTTAATTGGTTCGGGTATCGGGTTCACACTTTCCAAACCTGAACCAAACCAATTATATATCTATTATTATTTTTATTATTTTTTTAATACTTAACATACTTATTATTGTGGGTCGTTTTGAATCTTTCCATTGCGTTTCACTTCAGTTTACCTTCAGGATCAGGGTTTGTGTTAGATAATTTGCTTTATTTCCTTTCTATTATTATATATAGATGAAGTTTTATGATTTAATCAATTAATCATGATTTAATCAATTAATCATGTGGTTACACTCAAATATGTTGCTTACATTGACATTATTTGTCAAATTTGGAACAAAATCATCTTATTTTTATTTTTTTTCAAAACTATTTTTTATTTTTATTTTTTTGGTTGGATATCTGATGACTCGAACCGAACCAACCCGTTCATCATCAGGTTGGTTTGGTGGTTAGGCAAATTTTTTTTTTAAATTCGAACCAAACCGAACCAATTAAAAACAATTGGTTCAAATTTTATTTTCTTTCAAATCCAAACCAAACCGATCCGTGAACACCCCTACACCGCAGTGGTTGCTGACGAGGAAATTCTCTGGCATCAAGTTGCTGTGCATGCGTGGTAGCACCCAAAGTCGTAATGGAACACCAGCTGGAAAGTCGACCACTCCATGGTGACTGCCGCAGCCGCCGTCTCCTCTGGGCTACAAAGGATTGCGACAATGAGATCCTCCTTGAACTCGAGCCATCCAAAGCCATGAGCTACCGTCGTGCTGCTACATTCAAGGTCGCTCGCCACTAGCGACTCTCACACGCACTTTGGTTCCGCGAAATGGAGTTTGGGGTGAAAGCGCTTCTAGACACAAATTTGGGGAAAGTGGTGGTGGTGTTGATTATTAATTGATTTGTTTTTTTTTTTTTTGTGTTGAAAAAATTATGACTTATGTCGGTGACGATTTGGTTGTCGTTGTAGGTTGCTTGTGGAGGAGGCAGTGTTGTTTTCGCTTCACGATGAGAGAGAAAATGTGGGGAAGGATAAGGTCAAATTGGGAAACGCAATGAAACATAAAAAAAGAAAAACAAAAATGAAAAAGAAAAAAAAAATCTCAATCGTTTATATAAAAGCTAATAGATAAGATGGTTAAAAAAAAAAACTTGCACTTGGTGGGAAACATGTGTTTAACTTTCCCACCGTAAGCAGCGTCTATAAACATTACAAGAAGGAAGGTTATTTGCAGCGACTTTTTTCCAACGACAAATGAATTGTTGGCCAAGATAGACATTTAACCACGACATTTGAATTTTATTGCGATACAATTTTCTTTTTGTCAACAAGACTAATATTGCGGAGAATTATAGTATTGTCAAGTAGAATGCATATACTCTTAGAACATGTACTTTTTTTTTTGTAAAGAAGAAAATCACAAGAAGGGGGGTTGAATTGTGATTTATAAAAAAATTTGCAAACTTTTATAAAACGAAATGTTTGTCTGTAACAGGTTTAAAAAGGAGTTTCAAGAAAAGCTTTAACAGATGATGTTATACAAGATAACAAATGAAACCTTTTAAAAACAAAACAAGTTAAATAACAAGACAGAGTCAGTTCAAGCAGTTAAGAGAGAGATAAAGCAGGAAAGAAAACATAGAAATTTATACTGGTTCGTCTCACCCCGAGACTACGTTCAGTTCTTGGCAAACCACCAAGTTCCACTAATTTTCACAAGATACAAGTATTGTTCACTGCCACTTCTGGCTCAACCCAAGTAGTTTTTACACTAGCCTCTCCAAGCTAAAAAAACCCAAGTATTCTTTCTTACCAAGCCACTTCTGGCTCTACATCAAATAAGAAGATTTGTTGAAGGTTGGGGAACACAGACTTTAGGTTGGCGTCTTACAGACGGATATACAAGTTTAAGAACACAGTCTTTTTCTATCAAGATACTCAAGGTGTTTTGAGAGCTTTTACAACTTAGTGAAATTTACAAGAGAAAGAATGAAGGCTTGAAAGAATGCTCACAAAATTTTGAATTAAGTTCTGTGTCTTCAACACTTCAAATCTTCTGCTATATATAGACTTGCTGAGGAACTAACTGTTGTCTCTAAACGGCCTTCTTGCATGTGTCTGACCATCGTCTGAAGGAGAGTGGCCGTTGGGGCATTAAATGCGAGCATTAAATGCTTGTCACCAACTAGTCGCTTTGAGCTGATAAAGCACTCTGCTTATCTTCCTTGAGATGCACTCCATATCCTTTTACTGTAGTGGTCACATTGCTTGCTCAGACAAGTACTCAATTCTAGCTATATCACGTCTTTTGAGGCGAGGACAACTTTTGCTTCTTTGACTCTTATTTCTGTTTCCCTTTATGCACTTCGACAGATCCTAAGAAGGATGTTCCACTAACTTTCCCTGCAATACAGATTACAAAATGATAGTGCATTTACTATGCCTTTAAATGCTCCTACAAACTTAAGCGTCTGTCTACGTATCATCTATATCTTATAGACACAGAAGCAACATTTTTCGTCTGTTGGCATTATAAGACGCAATCTTTTTAACTTAATATTTCTTTGCATTGAATCAAAATTATTAAGGGTCTTGATTCGTCTTATGACTCAACAATCTCCCCCTTTTTGGTGATGCCAAATCAAATATTGTAAAAAGATGTATCAGAACTATATATAAGAAATCAGAATAAAAACATAGAATTAAAAAGAGAGAAAAGAAGACTTGGGTTTGATGAGCAATCAAACAACTCATCTTATTAAGAGTTTTCACATCAAGGTGATGTGTTTTTGAGTTTTTACATAAATACGAAAGATAAAAACCGAAAAGAAATAAAGAATACTTTCCCCTTATCCTTTTCAACTTTAGCTCCCCCTCATATGCATCCTCTTCACACTCTCCTTTTACCTTTCCCTTCTCCCTCTTTGGAATGGCGATCAACAAAAGTTGGTTTCCCAGGAATTGGACCATCAGAGTCAGAGGAATCAGAGTTCGATGATAAGATCATAGGTGAACCTGGTGGAGTAGGAGTGTGTCTGCATCGGAGACCACGATAGTAAGCATCAATGTTGATCCATTTTTTGAGCTCACTCTCTAAAGCCTTCCTATCTTCCAAAGCTTGGCGCAGAGCTTGTCTTGTTGCCCAAAGCTCATCATACAGATCATGAACTACCTTTTCACTGATGGGGGGTCTGTATGGTTCAACAACCTCATTTATGTCTTCCACTATACCCAGAATAGTCTGTGAGAAGAAGAAGGTAAAGTAGGCTAGATGCACAGCAAAAGAGAAGTCCCTATCAGAGGGATGGAAGAAGTTGGACTTCAATGGCATGAGGTCAAAAGAATCAGACATAGATAGGAAAGGTTGTAACCTTTGCACTGAAAGCATTGCCCTATCTTTGATTGATATCCATATGCAGGGGGCTTGTCTTCAGGTTCTAGACTAGAGCAGAAAGCATCAAACTTCTTTACTCATCTGTTGGTCTTCAAATCCTCAGACGTTCGATCAGCATTTGTCCTTTGGAAAATGGCCTTGATTTCGTGTCTGAAAGGCCTACCTCTGTGAACACGAATGTTGTGTTGAGGAGCATCATCTTCTTCTACCACCTTTTCCTTACCCTTATAATTCAGAATTGGACAAACTGGAATAACTTTGTCCAAAGCAAGTTTGAACTGGGTCTGAGGGGAGGCTACACAATGAAATTGTGTTCCAAGGAAATAAGGCATCGTCTGTGAACACCGTTGAATCTGCCGAAAGGAGTTCTGACACTTTCGAATCTCTTCCTTATAAGTCTACAGCTTCATGCAAAGGCCCATGGTGTAGTCTAAAGATTCCCACACATCAAACGTTGGACTTGCTTCTGGATCATCCCAATTCAGATCTTCAGTGTACACAGTGCGACCTGGTTCAGCATGATTCCAGGGAAGAAACACATTGAGATAAGTGAGAAGACCCATCATCTGTTGTAGATTAACTGGCTCGTAGAAGGGTACAACATCAGTAGGTGCTGCTAGGCGTCGCCACACTTGAGCTTCAAGCGGATATCTACGTCTACCATGAGGATTATGTTCGAAGATGATAGTTCAGATCTGGGGGTGGCGTCTGACGAGGAGGGAAGATCCTGAAATGAGGTTCCTACTTGTAGCTTGAAAGAGTAGGAAGCTCTTCATAAGATGGATAGTTGAAAGGATCAATCCCTGGAACTCCCATCTTCCAAAGCTTCACAGGGTCAGCGTCGTACAAGAGGACGTCTTGATCGTCTGCAGTGCATACATTCTTGATCTGCCATTCTTTGTGTTGAGATATAAATTTGTTTTTATCTTAACAAATCTATTTTATATCTTTCTGTTATTATCTTTATTATTCAGTTACTATTTTTATTCATATCAGTTTTAATATCAAATTATCTCATCCCTATAATCAAGGGATTGAGTAATTATTTGATTGTAATTTCATCATTATAAATAATAAAGCTGAGGAACTATTTTTCCTTAAGCATTCAGTCAATCTCTTTTCTGATATTCAAGTTGGTATCAGAGTACACATCCTGTGGGCCTGATACGGAGTTTTTTTTTTTCAAAACCCAGTCAAGTCGCCGCTACCTGGGTTGTCTCGACAACCACCTTTGATCGAGGTTGGACCGTCGGCACCTGGGACAGAAAGTACCGATCTGTCCAGATCTAGCAACGGCAACTCCGATCTAGCCTCCACACGTCGCCATTCCTACCGTCATTCACGATGCAACTTGGTCCATCATAGTCGCCAGATTCCCCCCTTCTAATTTCAAGGGTCGTCCATCGTTTTCGCTATCTAGAAAAGGATCCTTCATATTGCGGCAAAGCTCAATCCGCTATCCATGAAATCAAAAAACCTAATGATTTCTGATGACCCTAAGAAGATGATTGCTAAGCTGGACAACATGTGTATGGTGCACGTTCTTCATGGACTCCACAAAGATTTTGAATCAGTCTGCAATCAAATCCTTACGAATCCCACTATTCCTACCTCAGATGAACTCATGGGACGTCTTCTACGGATTCCCTACCAGGAGATGACGTCGGGATTTGGGTCCTCCACAGGGCGTGGAGGACGTGGTTGAGGTGGTCATACTGGAAGAGGAGGTGGTTGTAGGGCTGGAGGCAGCTGCCCATAATGTTCTTACTGTCAACGCATGGGACACACCAAAGAAAGGTGTTACCATCTGATTGGCTTCCCCGATAAATCTGCCGCTATTGCTTCCTCTCAATCCCCAGCATCTGAACAACAAGTGGAAAGCAACACTCAGAATATTCTGTCAGATGTTGAATACAAAGACTACCTCCAATACAAGGCATCCCAACAAGCGTCTGTCGCAATTGCTCAGTATGGTAATTCTACAGTTTGTCTCTCTCACTCACCACCTGTTGGATCTTGGATCTTGGACTTTGGTGCTTCTGATCACATAGCCGGTAATCCCTCACTTGTTTTCAATTTGTCACAAATTAAATCATCCCAACACATCACTTTGGCTGATGGGTCTAAAACCCTATCACTGCTATTGGGCAAGCCACCCCAACCCCTTCCTTATCTTTAAAATCTGTCCTTTTTGCCCCTAACACTCCTTTTAACCTTGTTTCTGTTAGCCAACTCACACGGGCTCTTAATTGTTCTATAACCTTTCTTTCTAATTCTTTTTGTATACAGGACCGAAGTTCTTGACGGATGATTGGCACCGGATATGAAGCACATGGTCTCTACTACTTCTATGCACCCAAAATTGTTGCATGCACCACTACCGAGTCTCCCAGTCTACTTCATAGTCGCTTAGGTCATCCCAGTTTGAATAAATTGAAGGCAATAGTTCCCAGTCTATCCCAGTTGTAGTCCTTAGAGTGTGAATCTTGTCAGCTCGGCAAACATATGAGGGCTACCTTCCCCAGTCACACTCCTCATCACACAGATTCTCCTTTTGCTCTTGTCCATTCAGATGTTTGGGGACCTAGTCGTGTTCCTTCAGTCTTAGGTTTTAGGTATTATGTCACTTTCATAGATGACTTTTCTAGGAATACTTGGATTTTCTTAATGAAAGACCATTCTGAGTTGTTCTCAATATTTCAAAAATTTTGTAATGAAATTCATACTCAGTTTGGACATACTATTCGTACTTTACGTAGTGACAACGCACGGGAATATTTTTCTGTATCTTTTCAAAGTTTTATGTCATCTCATGGCATGGTCCACCAATCCTCTTGTCCTCACACACCACAACAAAATGGTGTTGCTGAACGCAAGCATCGACATATTGTTGACAGTGCACGTACCTTATTGATTCATTCTAATGCACCTTTAAAGTTTTGGGGGGATGCTGTCCTCACTGCTGGATATCTTATTAATAGGATGCCATCGTCTTCTATAGATAACAAAGTGCCTCATTCTGTCTTATTTCCCAATGAACCTTTGTTTCCCATTCCCCCCCGGTGTATTTGGCTCTACTTATTTTGTTCATAATCTTACTCCAGGTCTTGATAAGTTGAAGGCTCATTCTATTAAGTGCATATTCCTTGGATATTCCCTAACCCATAAAGGTTATCGATGTTACTCTCCCACCAACCAACGCTTCTACACGTCTGTCGATGTCACCTTCTTTGAAGAAACTCCTTTTTTCACTCCATCCAACTCATCGGAGTCTATATCCTAGGTACTACCTATTCCCTTTGTCATTCCTTCCCCTCTTCGTATTTATCAGCGTCGCCCTCGCCAAACACCTTTGGAAGTAGCTCCTATTGAAGAGACCGGTGCTTCATCTCCTACTCCAATCATTCAACCTGCTCCGGTCCAATCAGACTTGCCCATCGCCATCCGCAAAGGTAACCATTCTACCTGTAACCCACATCCTATTTATAAGTGTTTAAGTTATCATCGCCTTTCACCTTCCCATTATGCTTTTGTCTCTGCCATTTCTTCTGTGTCTATTCCCAAAACTATTCAGGAAGCACTTTCACATCCAGGATGGCGACAGGCGATGATTGATGAGATGCAAGCTCTAGAATCTAACAAGACATGGGCACTTGTTCCTCTTCCTCTGGGGAAGTCACTTGTTGGTTGTCGCTGGGTCTTCACTATTAAAGTTAGACCTGATGGACAGATTGATCGATTAAAGGCTCGGCTTGTAGCCAAGGGCTACACTCAAATCTTTGGTCTCGATTATAGTGATACCTTCTCTCCAGTCGCCAAGATGGCCTCTGTTCGTCTTCTTTTGTCCATGACAGCTATGCGTCATTGGCCTCTTTATCAGTTGGACATCAAAAATGCTTTCCTACATGGTGATTTAGCTGAGGAAGTCTATATGGAGCAACCTCCTGGGTTTGTTGCTCAGGGGGAGTCTCGTGGCTTTGTTTGTATGTTACAGAAAGCACTATACGGCCTCAAACAGAGTCCGAGAGCATGGTTTGGAAGATTTAGCTTTGTTCTTTGGAGATTTGGTATGTCTCGCAGTGAATCTGATTACTCAGTGTTTTACAGACTTTCCTCTACTAATCAATGTATTTATCTTGTGGTGTATGTAGATGACATTGTTATTACAGGAGATGACCACAGAGGTATCCAGAACCTCAAACACCATTTGTTTCAACACTTTCAGACTAAGGACTTGGGTCACTTAAAGTACTTTTTAGGGATTGAAGTAGCCCAATCAAAAATAGGTGTTGTCATATCCCAAAGAAAGTATGCCCTCGATATCTTGAAAGATACTGGATTGTTAAATTGTAAACCTGTTGACACTCCTATGGATTCGAATACCAAACTTATGCCAGATCAGGGGGAGCCTTTCTTGGATCCAGGAAGATACCGAAGACTTGTTGGGAAGCTGAATTACCTAACCATGACTAGACCTGACATATCCTTTGCAGTCAGCGTCGTAAGTCAATTCCTCAATTCTCTATGCAAAGACCATTGGGATGCTGTGGTCCGAATCTTGAGATATATAAAAGGGACTCCTGAAAAAGGGTTAGTTTATGATAACAGAGGTCACACCAATATTGTTGCATATTCAGATGCGGATTGGGCTGGTTCTCCGAGTGATCGTCGATCAACCTCGGGATATTGTGTCTTAATTGGTGGAAACCTTATCTCTTGGAAGAGTAAGAAACAAAGCACTGTAGCAAGATCAAGTGCGGAGGCTGAATACCAGGCTATGTCTATTTCTGCATGTGACCTGATTTGGTTGAAGCAACTCCTTGGTGAACTAAAGTTCTGCAAAAGTGGGCCCATGACACTTATTTGTGACAACCAAGCAGCCCTGCATATAGCATCTAATCCAGTCTTTCATGAACGAACGAAACACATTGAAATTGACTGCCATTTTGTGCGAGAAAAGATTGTTTCTGGAGAAATCATCACCTCTTTTGTCAATTCTAATGATCAGTTGGCAGATATCTTCACCAAGTCACTCAGAGGACCAAGAATATCTTACATTTGTTCCAAGCTGGATGCTTATGATCTATACGCTCCAGCTTGAGGGGGGGTGTTGAGATATAAATCTATTTTTATCTTAACAAATCTATTTTATATCTTTCTGTTATTATCTTTATTATTCAGTTACTATTTTTATTCATATCAGTTTTAATATCAAATTATCTCATCCCTATAATCAAGGGATTGAGTAATTATTTGATTGTAATTTCATCATTATAAATAATAAAGCTAAGGAACTATTTTTCCTCAAGCATTCAGTCAATCTCTTTTCTGATATTCAAGTCTTTGTTACAGGTCTCCCATTCATTCACCCTTGGTCGTTTCCACCCTGGATAGTATCGAACATTCATATAAGAATCTGTAGGTGGTTGGACCTCTAGAACAACTATACTTGGATTGCATCTGATTATCCAATTATAGCGTTTGGGTCTTGTTTCCAGATCACTTGATAGTCTGTTGAAGATGAAGCTTAAGGGAAGGGAAGCCTCTGCAGCATATCTTCGTTGTCTGAAACGTTCGTCTTCACCCATTGTCTCAATGTCTATAATGGTGACAGACGAAGTGTTGCCATAGATACTCATATGTTTGGCAGCACGATCTCCATTAGATTTTGCCAAGTGCTAATCTACTCTTTTTTCATCGTCTACCGTGATAGGTCTGTAGATAGTGCGAGGACCTGAATCATCAGTTTCCACAGTGTCCTCTTCAACAAAGTCTAAACCTTATGCACTGGCCATTAAAGCAAATTGAAGAATGGCTTCATTCAACTCCTCAATCTCAGCTTCATCTGCATCTTCATCCACTGTGATTGTCTGAAACTCTTTTTGCTTGGAAGCAATTTCTTCAGACACGAGCTCAGCTGTTTGAATCATTGTAGACTCTATCCTGGTCAAATCTTCAAGAGCATATTGCTTCTGTTCTTCTTCATATAGAGTCTTAATAGACTCAAGAACAACTTCATCAATGGCTTCTTCTTCTGTAGCTTCATCTGTAGGTGCCAAGGCTTCTTCTGTAGCCTTTCACTTTAATTCTTCAGCTAATAGAGTCTTGACAAACTCTACAACAGATTGTTCCAGCTCAATCTATTCTTTCCCTTCAATGCTTTTATCCAGCCTTGACTTCTTGGCAGCTTCCTTCTTGGATAACTCCTGAGCCTTTCTGATAGCAGCTGCTTCCTGTTTGTCAGCAAGTGGAGGAAAGGAGGGAGGTTTAAGTTTGGTTGTAGATTTAGGTTTGGAAGAGGGTGGTGGTTTAGAAGGAGGTGCATCAAGAATCTCAACATCAGATTCTTGGGCTTGAAAAGGTGAAGGTTGAGGTATAGGTTCGGGTTGGGGTTCTGGTTGGTGAGTTTGGCTTTGATGACAATGCGAATTTTGGTAGTTATGGTGAAAGGTTTCTTGAGGGGAGGTTCAGAGATAGGTTTAGATGAAGATTCTGTAACCTTTCTCTTAAGGGAGGAGTGAGGGTCTGAAGGTGGTTGCTGTTTGTGTTTCTTGGTTTGGTCTGAGGATGTAGGTTGGGTGCGTCTGGTGGTTGGTTTTGTTTGAGTCTGTGAAGGCTGAGGTTGAGGTAGGGTTTGTTTCTCTACTTCTATGACAAACGCAGGCTCATCAGATGGTTCTTCCTTAGGCTCTTTCTTCACTTATCCTCCATGCTTCTTGACCCACTCAAGGAACTTGTGAGTTATCCTCATTCTCACAAAGGTAGTTCCTGAGACCTGTGTAGCTCCTCCAGATGCTTCAAACTCTGATAGATCAACACCAGCATCCCTTATTAGTTGTGTGAACAACATGTAGTAAGGGATGGGGTTCTTCTGCTTCTTCTAGGAGAATCGGTCCTTGAAGGCTTGCTCCAGATGATAGAAGATCAGACTCGCACAGCCACAGCATCGTGCCCAGCAATTGTTTCTTTTTCCAAGGCTTGTGCACTCCTCCTCTCACTCTTTGCCTTTTATGTTGTGTTTTATTTGTGTTATGTTAAGTATTGCTGACACCGTTTTTGGGTTTAATGTTGCTACACCATGTTTTCACTGCATCTTTGTTTCTCTTGTTTTGTTTAATGTTGTTGCCTCTCATGAATCATGGTTTAATGTTTTTGTTTCTTTTTAGCATCTCCGCAGCTTTTCTTACTCTTTTTTATTCTGTTTGGTTCCTATCCATAAAAGCTTGTTGTTGTCCCTCATATTTTGATTACTGTTGTTATTTCGATGAGTATTCATGGATATTAATCTTGATCTTGCATACATAATAATAATGCCAGGTGACTCACGTTGTTACAGGTTAATAATAATAATAATAATAATAATAATAATAATAATAATAATAATAATAATAATAATAAAGCTTTAATGGTGACTACTTTGGATGTACATTTAATTTAGTTACTACAAAAAGCTATAAAAGTTTAGTGATAACCACTTTGGATGTACTTCTAACTTGGTTATTGCGAAAACTATAAAAAGGGTTAACGATAATCACCTTGAATGCACTTTTGATTTGATTATCGTAAAAATCTTTTAAAATTAAAATTTAAAAAAGATAAAGACTAATTATAAATAAAAGCTTAGTAATAGTCACTTTGGATGCGCTTCTGATTTGATTATTGCGAAACCTGTTAAAAGTTAATGATAACCACTTTAGATGCACTTCTGATTTGGTTATCATGAAAGCTTTTAAGTTAAAAATTTAAAATATAATAAAGGTTTAACAATAGCCACTTTAGATGCACTTCTAATTTGGTTATTGTGAAAGCCATCAAAAGTTAATGATACCACTTTGGATGCACTTTTGATTTGGTCATCATGAAAGCTTTTAAATAAAAAATTAAAAACGATAAAAACAAATAAAAATATCCAACACACAAATATTTTCTACGAAGAACTACGTAACTCTGAATTCTCCATTGCACCTGGAGATACGTAGGGGCAGGAAACCACTCCTGTCGAGCTAAAAAGATAAAAAAAAAATATAATTTGAAAAGACCAAAAAAACAATAATAATCTTTTCTATAATAATAAATGACTTTCTTTTTAATAATAAAATTCTCATGTTAAAAAATACTAATATCAATAAATAAAACATTAAAAAATATTCTTGTTTGTTTTGAGGGGTAAAATAAATAATTTTAAAGTTATTCAAATTTGCACGTTTAATTAGAGGTAACCATTTAGGATGGACGTCGTAGGGTGCTAACACCTTCCCTGCGCATAATTGATTCCAGAACCCAAAATCTGGTTTCAAGACCCTTTTTCTTTTAAAGGTTTTTCCGTAGTTTTTCTTAATAAATTATGGTGGCGACTCCTCTATTTTTAACATATATTTTTCACCGTCTCGTCGCGACCCGATTACGACAATACAAAACGTTCTTCAGACAAAGGTTTTGTGCAGATATTAGCCCATTGGTGATCTGTATCTACAAACCAAATACCAAAAACACCTTTTTGAAGATAATCATGAATGAAATGATATCTGATTTCAATATGCTCTGCCTTAGAATGTTGTATGGGATTCTTAGATAAGTTGATTGCACTAGTATTGTCACAATATACAGGTATATTGTTTTCAAAACTAGAGTAATATTCCAACTGATATTTTACCCATAGCAGTTGTGAGCAACAACTGGCAGCAGACACATATTCAACTTTTGCAGTTGATAGAGCAATTGAGTTTTGCTTCTTGCTTGCCCATCAGATGAGACAGAGTCCTATAAAGTGGCATCCTCCACTTGTACTTCTTCGTTCAACTTTGTCTCCTGCATAGTATGCATCACAGTATCCTACTAACCTGAAATCTTGATTTTTCTTATAGAATAGACTGAGGTTAATGGTGCCCACTAGATAACATAAGATCTTTTAACAGCTTTGAGATGTGACTCTCTAGGATCAGTTTGAAATCTATCGCATAAACAAACGCTATGCATAATATCAAGTCTACTGGCTGTAAGATAAAGAAGTGATCCAATCTTACCTTCGTAGATCGTCTATTCTACTGGTTTACCTGATTCGTCTTTGCTCAAGGGATTGGAAGCATGCATTGGTGTTTTCATAGGTTTAGCATCTTCCATCTTGAACTTCTTTAGAAGCTCCCTTGTATATTTCTGCTGATGAATATAAATCCCCTTGCTATCTTGTTTGATTTGAAGTTCCAAGAAGAACTTAAGTTCTCCCGTCATGCTTATTTCAAACTCACTTTTCATCAGATCAGAAAAATCCTTGCACAAAGATTCATTAATGGCTCCAAAAATAATGTCATCAAAATAAATTTGAACTATAATGAAATCTTTGCCAACTTCTCTTCTGAAAAGAATAGTGTCTACTTTGCTTCTCATAAAACCATTTTCTAAGAGAAAAGAGCTCAATCTGTCATACCAAGCACGAGGTGCCTGTTTCAAACCATACAGAGCCTTCTTAAGTTTAAAAACATGATTTTTAAGAATGAGATCTTCAAAACCAGGAGGTTGTTTAACATAAACTTCCTCTTCAATAAAACCATTTAAAAAAGCACTCTTAACATCCATTTGAAAAAACTTAATGTTTTTATGAGCAGCAAATGCAAGCATGATTCTTATAGCTTCTAATCTAGCGACAGGAGAAAAGGTTTCAGTGAAATCTATACCTTCCTACTGGTTATAGCCCTGAGCTACTAACCTAGCTTTGTTTTTTACCACTCTTCCTTGTTCATCCAGTTTATTTCTGAAGACCCATCTTGTTCCGATGATGCATTTATTTTTTGGCTTAGGAACTAGGGTCCAGACGTCGTTTCTGTTGAATTGGTTTAGTTCTTCTTCCATGGCTAGGATCCAGTCATCATCTGTCAGAGCTTCGTCTATTGTTTTTGGGTCTATCTCTGAGACTAAGGCATATGATGCTTGATATCTGAAAGATGATATGGTCTTTACGCCTTCCATATGATCTCCTATGATCTTATCTTGTGGATGATAGGTCACAAATTTCCAGTCTTTTGTCTGTGGTTGGGAGTTAAATTGTCCTTCAATCTGAGGCAGAAATTCTTAGGTGGTTGGACTTCGTCTGACTTAGGCATTACAGACGGACCTATCTGCATATATGCAAAATCATCCTTAAGGTCTGATAGTCTCCTATCAGACATTAGTCCATCATTGAACTTAACATGGATAGATTCTTCTACAACTAAGGTTCTGGTATTAAAAACTCTGTAAGCCTTAGATCATCAGAATATCCCAAGAAGACACCTTTATCCACCTTATAATCAAATTTTCCCAATTGATCTTTGGTGTTTAAGATGTAGCACTCACATCCAAAAGGATGAAAGTAAGCAATGTTGGGTCTTCTTCCTCTTCATAGTTCATAAGGAGTCTTTTCAATTATAGGTCTAATCATACTCTGTTTTGAACATAGCAGGTAGTGTTCATAGCCTTTGCCCAGAAGTGTTTAGGAAGAAAGTTCTCACAGAGCATGGTCATAGCCATCTCCTGCAGAGTTCAGTTTTTTCTTTCAACTACCCATTTTGCTAAGGTGTTCTCGGTGAAGAAAAGTTGTGGAAAATCCCATTCTTTTTGCAGAAAGATTTGAACTCATCATTTTCAAACTCAGTCCCATGATCACTTATGATGCTAGAGATGCAAAACCCTTTTTCATTTTGAACTCTTTTACAAAATATTTCAAAGACCTTGAAAGACTCATGTTTATGGCCTAGGAAGTATACCCATGTATATCTTGAATAGTCATCTACAATGACTAAGCCATATTTCTTTCCGTCCAGACTCAACGTTCTAGTGGGACCAAACAGATCCATATGCAAGAGTTGTAACGGTCTGGAGGTGGAAACAACATTCTTAGATTTAAAAGATATTTTAATCTGTTTCCCCATTTGACAAGCTTCACAAAGAAGATGGGTTTTCCAAGAAATCTCAGGCAATCCTGTTACTAAACCCTTTTTCAAAATTTTTGAAATGTGTTTCAAATTCACATGCCCAAGTTTTTTATGCCAAATCCATCTTTCATCTTCTCTGGACAGCAGGCACGTTACCCTCTGCTTGCTAAGATCTATAAGATCTATCTCATATAGATTGTTGTGTCGTATGGCAGAAAAGACAGACTTGCCATCATCTGTTTTGACTATGCACCTGTCCTTGTTGAATGAGACGATATAACCATTGTCACACAATTGACTTATGCTTAGTAGGTTATACTTCAGACCTTCAACATACAAGACGTTGTCTATGGAGGTTAGGGAAGACATACCAACTTTACCTACACTAGTAATGTGTCATTTTCCCATGCCTCCAAAGGCAACTGCTCCACCTTCAACAGGCTTTAGGTATAGGAACATAGACCTTTCTCCCGTCATATGTCGTGAGCAGCCACTGTCCAGGTACCAGCTCAAACCGTAGCGTTTTCATACTAAGGATATCTAAAATAGGAATAATCTCAGACTTTGGTACCCAAATCTTCTTGGGTCCAGCAGCATTAGTGCCCTTAGACATCTGTTTCTTCTTGTGTATACATCTGAACTTGGAGTGTCTAGACTTTCCACAGAAGTCGCATTTGTTTGGATCAGACTGAGTGGAAGCAGATGCAACCTTTTCTAAGCCTAAACCAGATTCATCATGGGGATGTTGGTGATATTTTAAAAGCATAGTGAGAGTGTTAGAGCTCTCCAGAAATTTTCCAAAATCCTTAGTTAGACAGGCAACTTCCTCCCTTAATTTTTCAACTATGGATGGATCGTTTGTCTTACTTGAGATAATGGCTTGGCTTAGGCTCTCCTCAAGAGTCTTAACTTTTTCTTCCATATATGCATTTGATTTCTTCAGCAATTCTATCTCGCAGACAGACTATTTGAATTTTTGTTTAAATTTTTTACATTGCTGGGAGATCATATGACAGTTCTGAAGTAAAACGTCATAGGGCATCTCTTCTCCATCGTCTGATGAAGAACCAAATGAGCTTTCAGATTCAGAACAGGTTTTTACCTCAACTTTTTCATTTGTCTCTGCCATCAAATAGATGTTTGCCTGCTCATCATTTGATCTGCTACTTCGCTCATTGTCTGAGTCGTCCCATGTGGCCATCAGACTCTTTTTCTTTTTCTTGCCACCATAGGACTTCTTTTTCCTTAACCTTGGACACTCGGACTTCATGTGAACAAGTTTTTTGCACTCAAAGCAGAAAATCTCCTGACTGTCCTCTTTATCTTTCTTTTTGAATCTGGAGTCTTTCTTTCTGGAGGATTGTCTGAACTTGTTCTTCTTCTTCAGCATCTGCTTGAACTTCCTTGACATGAGGGCTACCTCATCATCTGTAGATCCAACAGAGCTTTCGTCTGATTCTTCTAATTGAATAGCTTGAACCTTCAGAGCCTTGGGGGCTCTTTTCTTTTCTTCCTTTTTGGTTCTGGATTCACCAACTTTGAGAGCAGTAGAATTGTTGTTTGCAGGCAGTTGGTCTCTGTTTTGTAAATGCACTTCATGCACTCTTAGAACTCCCAGCAACTCATCCCAAGACAAGGTTCTCATGTTTCTTGCCTCTTGGATAACTGTGGTCTTGGGTTCCCACACTTTGGGCATACTATCTAGGATCTTCAGATTGATCTGAGCTTTAGTATAAGTGTGCCTAAGAGATTCCAGGTCTGAGAGAAGAACCTGAAGTCTCCTAAACATGTCATTAACACTTTCTCCTTCTTTCATGGAGAAACTCTCATAGTGTCTGGTCAGAGTGGCAGCTTTCCTGAGTTGAACATCTTCGGTTTCCTCGTAGTTGGTGCAAAAATAATCCCAAATTTCTTTGGCCGATTTGAGTCTACGCGCCTTCTTGTACTCATTTCTGGTTAGGGCACAAGTCAGAGTATATCTGGCCTTGTTGTTGAGTTGAAGTATGTTGTAGTCATCTTGGGTCCATTGATCTTTGGGCCTTGTGATAGGAATATCTCCATGTATGATGATGTTCCATAGTTGATAATGGTTGGACTTGATGTACATCTCCATGCGGTCTTTCCAGTAAGGATAGTCATCTCCAAGAAAGGCTGGAGGCCTTGTTAGAGAGGCTCCCTCGGGAATAAACTGATTGTCGTGACTGGCCATCTGGATCTTTTCTTCTAGACACGGTCAGGTGCTCAACCCTTAAAGGCTGAGCTCTAATACCAAACTGTAAAGACGAAAATCACAAGAAGAGGGGTTGAATTGTGATTTATAAAATATTTTGCAAACTTTTATAAAATGAACTATTCATCTGTAACAGGTTTAAAAAGGAGTTTCAAGAAAAGCGTTAACAGATGATGTTATACAAGATAATAGACGAAACCTTTTAAAAACAAAACAAGTTAAATCACAAGACAAAGTCAGTTCAAGCAGTTAAGAGAGAGAAGCAGGAAAGAAAACACATTGGTTCGTCTCACCCCAAGACTACGTCCAGTTCTTGGCAAACCACAAAGTTCCACTAACTTTCACAAGTTACAAGTATTGTTCACTATCACTTTTGGCTCAACCCAAGTAGTTTTTACACTAGCCTCTCCAAGCTAAAAAAACCCAAGTATTCTTTCTTACCAAGCCACTTCTGGCTCTATAACAAATCAGAAGATTTGTTGAAGGTTGGGGCACACAGACTTTAGGTTGGTGTCTTATAGATGGATATACAATTCTAAGAACATAGTCTTTTTCTCTAAAGATACTCAAGGTGTTTTGAGAGCTTTTACAACTTAGAGAAATTTACAAGAGAAAGAATGAAGACTTGAAAGAATGCTCGTAGAATTTTGAATTAAGTTACGTGTCTTCAGCACTTCAAATCATCTGCTATATATAGACTTGCTGAGGAAGTAACCATTGTCTCTAAACGACCTTCTTGCATGCGTCTAGCCATCGTATAAAGGAGAGTGGCCGTTAGGGCATTTAATACGAGCATTAAATGCTTGTCACCAACTAGTCACTTTGAGCTGATAAAGCACTCTGCTTATCTTCCTTAAGAGGCACTCCATATCCTTCTGCTGCAGTGGTCACGTCGCTTGCTCAGACAAGTACTCATTGATAGCTATACTGCGTCTTTTGAGGCGAGGACAACTTTTGCTTCTTTGACTCTTATTTTTGTTTCCCTTTATGCACTTCGACAGATCCTAGGAAGGATGTTCCACTAACTTTCGTTGCAATACAGATTACAAAACAACAGTGTATTTACTATACCTTTAAATGCTCCTATAGACTTAAGTGTCTGTCTGCGTATCATCTGTATCTTACAGATGCAGATACAACATTTTCATTTGTTTGCATTATAAGACACAATCTTTTTAACTTAATATTTGTTTTCATTGAATCAAAATTATTGAGGGTCCTTATTCATCTTATGACTCAACAATCTCCCCCCTTTTGATGATGCCCAGCAAATATTGTAAAAAGATGTATCAAAACTATATATAAGAAATCAGAATAAAAACAGAGAATTAAAAAGAGAGAAAAGAAGACTCGGGTTTGATGAGCAATCAAACAACTCGTCTTATTAAGAGCTTTCACATCAAGGTGATGTGTTTTTGAGTTTTTACATAAATACGAAAGATAAGAAACGAAAAGAAATAAAGAATACTCTCCCTTTATACTTTTCAGCTTTAGCTCCCCCTCAGATGCATCCTCTTCACACTTTCTTTTTACCTTTCCCTTCTCCCTCTTTTGCATGGCGATTAACAAAACCTGGTTCCCAGGAATTGGACCATCAGAGTCAGAGGAATCAGAGTTAGATGATAAGATCATAGGTGAACCTGGTGGAGTAGGAGTGCGTCTACGTCGGTGACCATGATAGTAAGCATCAATGTTGATCCATTTTTTAGCTCAGTCTCTAAAGCCTTCCTATCTTCCAGAGCTTGGCACAAAGCCTATCTTGTTGCCAAAAGCTCATAATCGTGAACTGCCTTTTCACTGATGGGGGTCTATATGGTTCAACAACCTCATATGGGTCTTCCACTATACCCATAATAGTTTGTGAGAAGGAGAAGGTAAAGTAGGGTAGATGCACAACAAAAGAGAAGTCCCTATCAGAGGGATGGAAGAAGTTGGACTTCCATGGCATGAGGTCAGAAGGATCAGACACAAATAGGAAAGGCTGATGACCTTTGCACTGAAAGCATTGTCCTATCTTTGATTGATATCCATATGCAGGGGGCTTGTCTTCAAGTTCTAGACTAGAGCAGAAAGCATCGAACTTCTTTACTCGTCAATTAAGTCCCTGACTCCCTGATGTATTAAAAAATTTATTTTGGGTCCTTGCCGTCAATTAAGTGATGACATGTCTGTTAATTTTTAATCATTTAGAGTATGTTTAGGAAAGATTATTTCCCAAGATTTCAGCTGTTTTTGCTGGAAAATAAGTTGTTTGCAAAAGAATCTATATGTTTGGCATAATAGCTTAAATTTGTAAAAAAAACTTTTTTTTTCTAAAAAATAACTTGTTTTTATGAATATGAAAATTTGTAGCTTATGATTATTTTTCAATAGTTTATTTTTCTTTCAACTGTTTTTTTTACTATATAAAAGCTAATTTTTTTGTTGCATCCAAACGAAATTAATTATCTTCAAACCACTTTTCAGCAAACTTACCCAAACAAAAACTAATTATGATTATAATCGATAATATACATAATCAATTATTGAAATAATCTAATTTTCACAACTATCCCAAACACACCCTTAATGGGCTCTCATTTCCTAACAGCTAAAAACTGCCAAAAATTGCTTGTTAGTGTTAAAAAAAAAAAAACTCAATTCACATGAACAACACCAAAATCCAGATGAATAACTCTCAACCAACATCACCACCAAAACCCAGTGCCCCAACAACAGCAAAGGATGCCTTTCAAATCACAAAAACCAAATCTAATATTAGATTCACATCAAAATCCAAATCACAAGTCCATATTTCAAAAACCCAAATCACAATCTAATCTCAAATTCAAATTAAACTCCAAATTACAAAAACCCAAATTTGAAATTTTTGTTACTCTCAGAGTCAAAATTAAAGAGCAAAAATAATGAAACCAAAGCAGAAAAGACATTGCTCTCTCTCTCTCTCTCTCTCTCTCTCTCTCTCTCTCTCTCTCTCTCTCTCTATATATATATATATATATATATATATATATATATATATATATATATATATATATATATATATATATATATATATATATGTTTCTCTGACTTAGGAGCGAGTCGCGGATAAAATCTCCACGGTGACGTACTATTCTAGGAGACACCTTTGCACCTCGTCGTTTGCCTCAACAATGTCGCCACATCGCCCGCCATTGTCAGTGACGTCATCTCCCCCCACAACGCTGCGGGGTGGAAACCGCTCTAGGAAGCGTTGTGCCAACGCGCCTCTAACATCACGCACCTTTGTGCGATCCTCCAACAAGGTTAGATTTGGCATTCCTCGACAAAGATTTGTTTGGGTGGTGATAGCGGCAATGAGGGTGTGGTTTTGGTTAGAGCTGGCGGACGCACGGTGCGGGCGGCGATGGTGGTGGGGTGCTGCAAAAGTGGAGCTCAGCAGGTGTCTGGAAAGAGTGGTGTGGAAATTGAGAGAGGGAGGGTGGAAGAGAAGAAGAAGCACCAGTTGAAGATCTATATTTTGATGCTAACTTTGGGTTTTTTGGGTATAAAGGGGATATGGAACTTGTGGAGGTTGTTATTTTGTTTTATTTAATTGATTTGTTTTTCTTTTTTTTTTTTAATTAATTATGGCGGTTTTGAAACCACCACAAATTGTAATTTAAAGTTTGAAATGAATATTGATGGTTTTAAAATCACCACAATTTGCATTTTAAAATTTTTAACACGTCATTACTTAAACGATGACAGAGACTCAAAACAAAATTTTTAATATATCATGGACTTAACACAACAAAAATATTTATCACGAACCTAAATCAAAATTCGAGAATTTATCAAGGACCAAAAAATTATTTAAGCCTTAATAAAAACAAAAACAAAAGTTATCAAGGACCCAGTGGATAACATGGGTATATAACTAGTTTAAAAACAAAAACAAAGGAGACAAAAGTGTATACTTTACCAATTTTTACTATATCTCATTTTAATTATTTTAATTTTTATATTATACATAGGATGATACAGTGTTTTAATAAAAGTAATTATACACATACACCTCATTATTTTAAACACCCTAACAACACCTCTCATTTCTCTCTATCTCTTTCTTCTTATCACATCATAAATCCTATCATGCCTATATTTTTCTCTTTTTTTTTTCCTCTCTCTCACTAGGTATTGCATAGCATTGTGGATGTATACTAAACATTTTTCTTTTAATAATACACAAGAAGAGAAACTTTCTTGAAAAAGACAGAAGAGTTTCTCCTTATTCTAACACGCTCCACTCAGCAACGAAGATTAAAGGCACAACACGTACATGAGACGAACAAGTTACCAACATAACATTACTTACTAATCCACGTTCTAGTTAGCAATAGCTCAAATTGAATATCGTGGTCTTACCCTCTGCTAAAGGAACTATTGTTCCTGGGTAAAGTTCCCCACTTCTCCCTAGTATTCTGAATAAAATCTGAAAAAGGGTCTCTTTCGTTTTCCTTGTTGTTGTTGTTGGTACCATTAGCCACATTTGTAGGTGCAGGGTAACTCTGCTCCTCATCGCAACCTACGTTTGACTTGCTCTTGATTTTATACTTAGTACGTTGAATGTAATTGGAGAAAGTGTGATCATCACACACTGGTTTCTTTTTCTCCCCTTTTTGTTCTGTTGGGTATGCCCAAAGACTCACCACCTCTGGCTTTGTTGAGAGTTTCCTTTGCATTGAAACAACATAGTGTGGTTGTGGTTGTTCTATTGAAGCAACCTTTGCTCTCTGACCACTATGTGCCTTTGAAATTGCTGAGTTTTTATTCCCCATTTGATATATAGAGGTTTTTGAGTTCACAAACTTTGAGGGGATCACTAGTTTTGTGATGTTTAGAGAGAAGAGGTTTGGTGTGTTAAGCACTAGGAATCACTAGGTTTAGAGAGAAGAGTTCACAAAGATTATGTGTTAAGCACAATTTGCAAGACATGCAGATGCATGGTTTTATAGTGTGTAGCCAGGCCAGGCGTGAAAAGGAAGAATAGAGGTTTGTAGAAGCCATCTTGTTAATCAAGATAAGATTCTTAACCGAGACAAGTCTGAGAACTTTTTTTTTTTTTTTTTAATTCTTAATTATCCATTGAACATGATTGTTGGGAATATGTGGACGGTTTCCCAGACGAAGTATGCCCCCCTTTCCCTTTCCCGCATTAACCATTTGCAATTATACATTATCCGGTCTTTGTGTCCCTCACATGTAGCAAGGTTCTATTTCAAAGATAAATATTTAGAAATAGTTTAAAATTTAAGAACTAATTACTAATTTTCCAAAAAAAACAAAATTAAAAAATTTAATAAAATAACGGAGTATAAGTTAAAGTAAATAGCCACGAAAACATGTATTGATTTTTATGATTAAAAAAATTAGACTTATCTATGTGAAGGATTAAAATTATTATATCAAAAGACAACATTAGTTATACTAATATTATCTATACTAGCCAATAAATGTTGGTCCAGTTAGTAAGGATTGGACTCATCCCACAAGGGTATGAGTTCGAATTCCGCTGCCGATGTGAGGATCTTGTAGGTGGGCGATTTGTAAGTATCTTTATAAGTGTTGTCTTGGAAACCAACTTACCTAAATTTTATTAAATAAAAAAAAATATTATCTATACTAAATAATGTAGAAACGTCTTAGTATTTAGTAAAAGAATTGAGGATTTACCGTTGGGATGGGGTTGGGTGGTAGCATAAATTAAAGTAAAGAATGTGAGTTTATCTATGCATGACCTCCCCCAGCCCTCCACAAAGAACACAAGGAACATGGTCAAAAGCTTTCGGTATTCTGTAATGTTTTCAAACCGTATATTCCATTGGCAGTACTCACAGTCACAGTCACAGTTCCACCTCTTTGTTATTTATGGTCATCTCTTCCACCGTTCTACCAATCTTTCTTTCTTCTTTTTGAGTCGAAAGTTCAGCCGTTCAGATAGCTACACCGCGTTAACTTAAGGAATCATCTTCTATTGGATTTTTCATGTCAAGATTACTGATTAAAGATTTATTCCGAAGTTAGCATATAGCATATCCCAATGTAAAAATTTGAATAATTATCATGAATGGAAGTGTTTCCAAAAGTTATACGACATAATTTTTAAGAGTTTTCTTTTATGAGAGTATTTTTTTTAACTTTTCATCTCATTTAATTATTACTAGTATTTTAATATGTGTATTGTACAACATAAATGATTATTTTATATAAATAAATTTACAATAAATAAACACTTCTAATTATATAAATTATATTTTTTTTATTAAAATTTGTAATTATTTTAAATGAAAGTGTTTTCAAGAATATTTCTTCAATGACATACAATGTTTTTAGAAGTTTTTCTTCGATATGAGCACTTAAGAATCTTTCCTAAACGCTTATCTCTTTTAATATATCCTTTTCATCTTTATTTATAAATTAAATTCAATATTTTTTAAAAAAGTATCACTAATTAAAAACAACTTTATATATCACATTAAAATTGTGTATTATAAAACTAATATACAATTTATATTCTTAAAGATATTTGTTTATTATGAATTTTAATTATAATATAATTTATATAATTAAAAGTATTTAATTATTATAAATTTTATTTATATAAAATAAATATTTATCTTATAAATTGCACATACTAAAATACTAATTAAAATTAACTTTATTTTCAAATCATATGGGAAGTCATTGTCGTCATCATCATTATTATTTTGTTTTAGTTATAATTTTCATACCTATATTATATTTATTATCATTTTATTGACATTTGAATTGAATCTCTCAAAAGATATTAAGAGTGTGTTTAGTAAAGTCTTTGAGGAGCTTATAAGCTATTTTGACCAAAATAAGCTTGTTTGATACATGGACTTATTTTAGTAGCTTATTTTTCATAAGCTACTTCAAGTAGCTTATAAAAAATAAGTTAGCATATAAGCTACTAGCTTCTTTTTGTTCTCAATTTATCCTTACTAATTTATTTGAAATTCCTTTTTTATCCTTTTATTCAATTTAAAAACTCTTTTACCTATTTTAACATTCTTCCAAACACTAGGTGACATTTATTTTCTTAGTTATTATGAAACTTGGAATACTACTTTTTTTTAATTATTTTGTTCAATGTTAAACTCTTTATTTTAATGAATTAATATATTTTTTTATTTTTATTTAAAAATTTTGGTCACAAAACAAAAGTTGATAAAAAAAAGTCAAAATTATAAAGAAAAAACTATTTTTATTTTTTTGTTTTAAAATAATATTATTAATAAAAAATTAAATATTGAAAATTGATTTTTAAACAATATAAGTTTATTTAATTTAATTCTACTTTTTTCAAAAAAGGAAAAAATTGATTTAAAACGTTTATTAAAAATTTGATTTTAAACAATATGAGGAAAACCACCAAATCTTTATTATTCTTTTATAATACAAAATTATTTTCCTACTTTTTAAAATGATAAGTTATTGAAAATAAATTCAAATATTAGAAATATTAAATATATCCTTTTATGTCGTTTGATATTTATCAGCTAGCTTATCAGATAATTTTACCAAACACTTTTAATTAAATCAGTTAGCTTATAGCTTATAAGCCTTCAACTAGCTTATAAGCTTTCAATTAGTTTATCAGCTAATTTTACCAAATATAACCTAATTGTTATAATCATTTGCTTCTGATAATTTTTGGGTCCCTTCGGTCATGGGTTCTAGACGGTCGCATCGCAAAACAATCCTTAAGGTCGGCCCTGAATACAAATCAAACTAATTATAATTGGTTTAGTTCTTGAATTTATTGTATTTCAACCCAAACTAATCCAATGACTTGATCAACTAATGAACACCCCTACTCAATTTTGAATCAAGATTAAAATTTATAAACTTCATATTGGTTGAATATTGATATATCCACATAAGAGCCATCTGAAATTGTTTTATTAGCGACGACCTAACGGGAATGGGGCTTGAAGTAAATGGAATGTGAAAAAAATAGTCAGATAACGAATTTGGAAAAGCAAATTAAAGTCGAAAGAATTTAAAAAAAAAAATTATTGCAGAAGAATTTAAAAACTAAAACAAAGGGAGACGAAAGTACATGCTTAATTTTACCAACTTTCACTATCTCTTATGTTATTTTAATATTACACTTAGGATAATACAGTTTTAATAATACAAAACAAGAGAAACTTTCTTGAAAAAGACAGAAGAGTTTCTCCTTATTCTAACACACTCCATTCAGTAAAGGAACTACTCAAACATGAGATGAACAAGTCACACACCAACATTACATTACTATAGTCCACACTCTATGGCCCTCTAGCTAGCTTTAGCTCAAATTGAATGCTCATGGTCTTACCCTCTTTTGAAGGAACTATTATTTCTAGATAAAGTTCTCATTCTCAACTTCTTCCTAGCATTCTGAATATAATCTGAAAAAGGGTCTCTTCCGTTTTCTTTGTTGTTGTTGTTGGTACCATTAGCCACATCTGCAGGGTAACTCTGCTCCTCATTGCAACCAATGTTTGACTTGCTCTTGATTTTAAACTTAGTATGTTGAATGAAATTGGAGAAAGTGAGATCATCACATAGTGGTTTCTCTTTCTCACCTTGTTGTTCTGTTGGGTAGGCCCAAAGACTCACCACCTCTGGCTTTGTTGAGAGTTTCCTTTGCATTGAAACAACATAGTGTGGTTGTGGTTGTTCTATTGAAGCAACCTTTGCTCTCTGGCCACTATGTGCCTTTGAGATTGCTGAGTTTTTATTCCCCATTGATATAAAAGTTGTTGAGTTCACAAACTTTGAGGGGTATTTGAGTGAAGGGGTATTTGGATGGCCTTGGCTTTTAGTGTCAAATAGGTTTGAGCTAAGAAGACTATGGGTTAAGCGCAATTTGCAAGACATGCAAATGCTTGGTTTTATAGTGAAAGAAGAGAAGATAGGTTTGCAAAAGCCATCTTATTAATTAAGATAAGAATCTTGACCGAGACCAATTTGAGAGCCTTTCTATTTTTTTTTTTATCCTTTGAACATAATTGTTGGGAATATGCATGAGGAGTTGAGGACCGTTTTCATTATCCGGGCTTTGATACTAAGTGTTCAATCAAGTAATAAAAAAACCAAGTGCTCTGAAAAAAACTCAAGATTTTCTCCTAGATTACGCTGTGGCTATGATAATATTAGAAGGAAACTTTTAACTAGATTTTTTAAAATCAAGATGTAGTTGTATTAATTTTTATAATTTAATTTATTATATAAAAACACAACATTAGTAATATATAACCAAGACATGATTGATAGACAACCTTATCTCTTAAGCATATGATAAGGAGTATTTTTGAATACTCTTGGCCTGTACTTATGAAAAAACATATGAAAATATCTATGATGGAAGATGTCAACTCTTAAATGAATTTCAGTACCTCGAGATTACTACTTAACTTTTGGCCGAGGGATACACATAATTTATTTCAAAGTGCATATCTAATTTATTTCAAAAAAATAATTTATTTTTTGAAAAAATAATTGTTTTGCAAAATTAAACTAAAACAAACACATTTAATTTAATAAAAAAAATATTTATAAAATAGTGTTAATATGATTATACTATAATATTCTAATCTTAGGAAACTAATTATTTCGTGATAAAACAATTTAGAGAAAATAATGTAGAAAAATAACAACTTAGTAATTACTAATTAGTAAAAGAATTCAGAATTTACGGTTGGGTCGTGTTGGCCGGCAGCATAAAGTAAAGAATGTCAGTATATTATCACCTCCCCTGCCCTCCACAAAGAACACAACGAACGAACGTAATCAAACGTAATCAAAAGCTTTCGGTATTATGTCATGTTTTTGTTTTCACACAGTAGATTCCATTGTTTATGGGTACTCACGTACTTCCTTCCACCTCAATTAGATATTATGGTCATCTTCCACAGTTTTATGAGTTTTTCTTCTTTTTTTTGAGTCAAAAGTTCAGCCGTTCAATATTGGATTTTTCACCCCTTTAAGAAACCATCTTCTATTGGATTTTTCACATCAATATTACGTTAAATTTTATGCAATAAGAAAAATCAGTTGATATTTATCTTCTTAGTAAAATAAACATATTCAATTTTCATATCCTTATGTAATTTGATTGACACAAAAAGCCTTATAGAGTAAATTCATTGATACTTCTATAAGCTTTTTGTGTCAATAATACTCAGCCAAATCCTACTAAATTGTTTTTCAAACCGGTCATTCAAGCTATTATGATAAATTTTATGAACTATATAAAAAATCAAAGTTGAAGAATATCAACAAAGCTTGTCACAAATGCCAAAATTAAGGAATGCCATCTATTGTTGTAAAGCTTATCATGTACCAAAACTCATTCATAGCATAATGCCAATATATTATTACTTTCAAAGTACCAAAATCATGTTCTACATTAATATATTATTTTTACCAAAATTAAGCTATACTATAAATATGGTAATGTCTTATATTTAGTGTGCTCAATAACAGATTGAACAAAATAATATTAAATTTAAAATATATATGTTATTAATATGATAATGTTTTTAACAGGTTAAGATATAAATTCAAATTAACAGGTTGAACAAAATAATATTAAATTAACAATCTAATTTAATAAAGGGTAATAACAGTGGGAGAAAACTTATACTATGATCAACAAAATATTATAGAGACTAAAATATATATATATATATATATATATATATATATATATTTTAGAGGAGTAAAACAAATTAACAAAGACCAAAACTATAAAAAGAAATTTTACAAAACCAAAAGTCAAACAAAAATTGTTTAGGGACCAAAAACAAAACCAAAACATGACTATATTTCAAGAATTAAAAACATATTTAAGTCCATTATTAATGAGCAATTTTAGTCTCAATTCGTATGGGTCGGGTATATCCACTGCTTATTTGAGTTGATGGTTAAAGACAAATGACTTACCAAGACAATTATTTATTAGGTATAACCCTCAATTACAAAATGACAATGGGTAGAGTTTATATAGGATAGTATATATAGTACCTATCCCCATACCCGCGTTTAAAAAAAAAAACTCACATTTCCAACCACATACCCATGCGGATAACAACTTTAATATCAATCTCCATACCCGTTGGATACCTATATATTTGTACACATTAGCGAATCTAGAAATTTTCTTTAGTGGGGGTAAGAAATAATTTATAATATTTTCAAAAAACAAAATATCACAAGCTTTTACAAAATACATAATGTTATAACAAAAGAAATTCAAAATATTTAAGCTTCTACAAATTACAATTGTCCTCTATGTATTTTCATACTTTGAAAATATTCTATGATTTTTTCATTGTCAATAATATAAAAAATTAAAAAGACAAAGTAGTAAAATTCGTATCAATTTATTCTCTTTTTTTTATTTCTCATATTTTTTACATTCATTTTAAAAAAAATTATCTTACGGGGCAATACATATTTTTTTATGGAGGCAATTTTTTTTTTACTATACATATACAAATAAAAAAGAAAATTCTTGTGGGGGCAATTGTCCCCACACTCTAATACATGGACCTGCCAGTGTTTGTACACACACCCGCTAACTACCACATTTTTTAAATGGAAAGTTGTGGCAAAAAATTCTAAGATTTTAGGTAAAATTGAATCTATCCTAGCTTCAGGGTGCAACAACTCATTGCCATGTGCATTGTAAGATTGATCTTTCTTGCTTGGACAATTCCTGTTTCCTTTCCTGTAATTGTTCTCCACGCCTTTTTCTTTCCTGTGTTCTTCTCTATACATCTTTCTTTCCCGCTTGGGTTTCATCCCCTCTTGTCTAGGTTAGCTTCCCCGGAGTTGTATTTTGCACCTATTTCTTTTCCCCTTGAGTTTCTTCTCCTGCGTTGCATCTTACATTCCTTGTTATTCTTCTTCGCAACTCTTTCTCCCACAAAAAATTGAGTTTTTTTTGCTTAATTGCTTTTTTACCCACAACTTTTTACTTTTTGGAGTATTTTACCCCCCAACAAATTCATTTGGCGTATTTTACCCCTAACTTATTAAAAAAACTTGAAAATTTTACCTTCTACTAACATAAGCATAAAAGGTGGGGGTAAAATTCACCAAAAAAATAAAAAGTTGGAGGTAAAATTCTCCACAAAGTGAAAAAATTAGGAGTAAAATTAACCAAAAAGTAAAAAGTTAGAGGAAAAAAAGTACAATTATTTTAGCATGCCACATTAGCAAAATGATGAAAGGTAAAATTTGCAAGTTTTTTAAAAAGTTGGGGGTAAAATGTGCCAAATTAATTTGTTGGAGGTAAAATTTGCCAACAATTAAAAAGTTGGGGTAAAAATTGTAATTAAGCCTTTTTTTTCTTTCCCTTTTTGATACCTCCTCTTCATAGAATGCTCCTTGTTTCTCTAATAGCACAGCTAAATTCTAATACAAAATTAACCCTTTACTAAACAGAATTAACCACTCTTACTAACAAAATTATTCTATTAGCCATTCATTTAATAGAATTAACCACTCCCACTAAAAGAGTTAGCCCACTTTGAATTACCCTGCAACATTATCCCTTAATTCAAAGTTTCCAAAAACACCACATTCAACATTCTTCTTAACTCTTTTAATTTACCACTCTTCATTTTAAACCATTGCCACAAGACTCCATTATTATAGTACTACATCCCAAAAGGGGATTAATCAAGAAATTTATAGAATGAGTACAAGGTGCAAACTAAAAGGGGATTATTTCAGCAACATCTACCTTTAAGACATTCAAATTGAATAATGGGAAGATGAACCTTACATAGAATAAAGAAGAAAGGAACAACTTCATTGATCATCAAGGATGCAATGGCAATGACGGTTCGTGTTTCCTTCCCCTAAGTTGTTCTTCTCTGCACTCCTTCTTTCCTGCTACCACATAGGGATTTCTCTTTGTTTTCTTCTTTGCACCTCCCTTTCCTATTTGCAAATAAGAAACCCCAGTAAAAAAAAAAAATATACATGTTCAGTTATAAACCATAGATGAACAACCACAAAACTTCAATCATACCAATGCACATGTCCAACCCTTGAAGACTCAATGCACACCTAACATAGGTATAGGGTTCTAATGTTTAAATAGGGAAAAAGAGTTTATCATATGCTATTACAACTCCCTCAAACAATAACACACCCTTTATCAAATGGAACAAAAATCTCAATTGAGAATCAAAGCAACCAATAAGAAACTCAAGAATGACAACGTACGACGGAAGAAAGAAAAAGAGAAAAAAAGATGAACATGAAAAGAAGAGAAATCAAACTTGAATAGAGTTCTTCCATCGTTCACAATGTTGAAAGTGGAACATGGAAATCAATGCCGAAAGTCGATAGAGGAAGTGGAAGTGAAAACACACGAATGAGATGGAATGCTTCGTAACCTCAATAAGCCAATTTTTGTTTTTGATTTCAAATTTCTTTTATTTTTAATTTTTCTTTTATTAAATATTAAATAATTAAATAATATTTTAAGCCATGTCACTAGGTGTCCCAAGGGTGTTTTTACTGTTTGGTGGTTTGTGTATCACCACTCTATTTACATGTACTACTTCATTAATTAATAATACTCATAGTATTCTACCAAGAATATTTAGTGTAGCATTATGTGAGATTATATAGACTTAATCAATCATAATTGTAAAAAATAAATAAATTTGTGAATTATGATAACTAAATACAGGTAAATTTTTTTCTTTTTGAATATATAACTAAAATTTGTGTGTAAATAAAGTAAAAATCAAGAAATATCACAGGTAAAGATCATAAAATGAAAACAAAATCTGTTTTGCACCCTAAGGTGCTACAACCCAAAAGTAGAATCATAAGTGCATACCCAAATGTGAAATAACAAAACATGTCTAGTAGAGTAATGACAAAACAGTCTTGCTCACCAGTGCCGACACTAATTAAGGAATTAAAAGATAAATTTTTTTATTGAAAATCTTCTGAAAACATATTTAAAAATCATAGGGGAGTGCATTTAAAAATCTTTTTATTTTCTTAACCAGTACCCTAAGGACATTGGTTAACATTTGTTAATAAAATCATCAGGCACTAATTAGCATTTTCCATGACAAAATAAGACCAACACAAAGATAAAAGCTGTTCAAAATGGGAGTTATAAGGTTGTCTTGGTGGTGAAGGGAGAAGGGAGGAAGGGATAGGTCGTGGATTCGAATCTTCCCGCTAACAAAATCTAACATATTAACAACTAACATTTTCCGATAAAAAAAATTGTTCAAAATAATTTTCCAAATGAAGACTCCGAACATCCTAAGCTTGTCAAGACGAGATCTCTTAGTTCAAGTCTGAACTTCAGACTTGAACTGAGAGATCTCTTAAAGGTCTTCCTTAAATTAAAGATTTTATCGTAGATTACGCGGTGGCTCTAATATGATTAGGAGGAAACTTCTAATTTGATTTTCTGAAAATAAAGATGTAGTTGTATTAATTTTTATAATTATATTAGACTTTTAAAAATATAAAATTGTTAGTAATTTTATCTATGTGAATGATTAAAATTATTATATAAAAATACAACATTAGTAAAACATATAGAAAATTAGTATTTTGTTGATCTAAAATTTTTTATTTGTTCCTCTAACATTTTTGTTTCATTTTATTCTTCTACTTGTATTTTTGTTTCAAATTAGTCCAACAAAATGATTGCGGAAGCTTTTAATTATAAAAAATGCCAATTGTTACGGATTTTATTTGCGCTAATTGACAAATAAGACTAAATTCAAGCAAAATAAAAGATAGAGAGCAAAAAATAAAACGAAAAAGGTTGGACAACCAAATGGAAAACACAAAATAAGTTAGAAAATTAAAATACTAATTTTTGCAAAATATATATTATGAGGTATTAAGTATGCATCTAATTTGTTTTAAAAACACTTTCCTTTTTTTTATTTATTATTTCTTGATATATTTTTTAGAAAAATAATTATTTTGTCAAAATTAAACTAATTAATAATTTTTTAAAACATAGTTAATCTGATTCTTATAATTTATTTCATCTAAGGATATTTATTTCGTGATAAAATAGTTTAGAAAAAATAATGTATAGAAACACCTTTGTGTTTAGAGAGAGATTAATTGAGGATTTACGTATGGTTGGGATTGGGTTGGTTGGCAGCATAAAAACAATTTCAGTTTATCTATTATAATTTATTATTTCACCTCCCCCTCAACAAAGAACCCAATGTTTCACATCATAGATTCCATGTTTTATTCGGTATTCTCTTAGTTCCACTTCTATTTGTTATTTATGGTCATCTTCCACCGTTCTACGAGTTTTTCTTCTTTTTGAGTCAAGTTCAAACTTCGCTTTGAATAACAATCTTCATATTTGCTTTTCCACACATCAATATAATTATATAACTAATTAACAATTTATTCCAAGCTTCTCAATTATATGTACTTTTTGAAAGCTAGGAAGTCGGTCTCCTCAACATCAAACATTTAATTATAGTTTTTATATCTCTATTTATTATTATTAAGACTTAAATACGTTTTTTCTCTTCAAATATAATCATATTTTATTTTTGGTCCTATAATTTTTTTTAGTATGTGCTATTTTGTTTTAATTATTATGATATATCTATTTTTTCATTTTAGTCCCTATAATATGTAGATCAACAAAATATTATAGACTAAAACAATATATATATATATATATATATATATATATATATATATATATATATATATATATATATATATTAGAGGACTAAAACAAATTAACAAAGACCAAAACTATAAAAAGAAATTTTACAGGAATCAAAAGTCAAACCAAACATTTTTTAGGGACCAAAAATAAATTACGATTATATTTCAAAAACTGAAAACATATTTAAGTATATTATTGAATAATTTTAGTCTCGATTCGTATGGGTTAGGTATATCCACTTCTTACAAAAAAACATATTTAAGTATATTATTAATGAGCAATTTTAGTCTCGATTCATATGGGTCGGGTATATCCACTGCTTAGTTGAGTTGATAGTTAAAGACAAATGACTTACCAAGACAATCATTTATTAAAGTATAACCCTCGATTACAAAATGACAATGGATAGGATCTACGTAGGGTAATATATGTAGTACCTATTCCTATACCTGTGTTTAAAAAGAAAAAAAAATTCATATCCAACCCCATACCCACGTAGATAACAACTTTAATATTCATTTTCATACTCGTTGGGTACCTATATATTTGTATGCAGTGGCGAATCAAAAAATTTTCTTTAGTAGGGGTAAGAAATAGTTTATAATATTTAAAAAAATATCACAAATTTTTACAAAATACATAATGTCATGACAAAAGAAATTCAAAATATTTAAGCTTTTACAAATTACAATTGTCCTCTACGTAATTTCATACTTTGAAAATATTCTATGATTTTTTCATTGTCAATACTATCAAAAATTAAAAAGACAAAGTAGTAAAATTAGTATCAATTTTTTTTTATTTCTCATATTTTTTACATTCATTTAAAATACCGGAGATTTACAATAACTCACATACCCTGCTCAACCAATTGAGCTAGACTCCTTCGATATATTCACTATTTAATTTAATATAATTTAACAAATCTTATTTTATTTTTTTTATCAACTACAAAAGTATTGATAAAAGTTTAATAATTAATTATTTCAAACATTTCACTATGAATATGTACAAAGAAAAATTCATTTAATTTATATTTTAATATAGTAAATATTAAATAAAATTTGAATAATTTTAATTTTAGAAAAACTACGTTCAACAAAAACCAACAATTACTAATATTGCTAATAATATTTTAAAAGCAACACATGTATTTTTTAAAAAATAATCTTTTTATATAGTTTAATATTTCTAGTGGAGTATTAATTATTTTTTAAGTTTAATTTGTATAAAATGTTAGTGAAAAAGCATTTTATTCACAAGTCTAATAAAATTTGGTTATTTTATCCTATTATTCTATTTTTGGGTCACCATGACATTTGTGTGGAGTATCCATCAGCTTTGCTGATAACTAATATCCGCCAGACCAACAACTTGTTGGTTTCCTATCATCCTATTTATTAGTATAATGTTGTAATATGATGAATTCCTATTAAATATATATTTAAAAAAAATTACACTAATAATGTATATAAATTAAATTCTTACTTTTTTTTTTGTTTTCGGCAATATCTTTATTTTTTTAAAAAATATACTAAGGTCATTAATAATATAATAATCACTAGAGCGCGTGTGTATATATATATATATATATATATATATATATATATATATATATATATATATATATATATATGGACAGATCCAGAAATGTATTAAAGAAAGTCGAATATTTTTATATAAATATTTAAATATCTAATTTTTAATAAATAATTATTTCTATAACCAAGAAAGAGAACACAAGAATATGTGAGGGAAAGTAAGTAAATATATACAACTTTTTTTAAAATATTTAAATATTTTCATTCATTGTTGTTAATAATAATATGTTAAAGGGTAAAATATGTTTTTGGTCCCTCATTTTATCTTGATTTCTGTTTTTAGTCCCTCATAATTTTTTTTCTCTATTTTTAGTCCCTCAAAAATTGTTTCATTTTGTTTTTAGTCCCTGATATTAATTTCAACCGTTAAGTAATGTCGTAGGGAGCAAAATTTGCACTTCAAAAATTTCTGTTTAAGTTTTTAGCAGTTTTTAACTACTGCAAATTTTCTAACAGATTAAAAGAATCAGAAATGTTAAAAAATAATAATAAAAAATCAAAATTTTGAACATCAAATTTTCTAAAATCACAAGAAATGTTACAAAAGTAAGCATTTTTTACGGTCAAAACATTTGTAGCGGTTAAAAGTCACTAGAAACTTAATCAGGAAATTTACACACACACAGTTTATATCCACCATGTCATCACTTAACCGCTGAAATTAATGTTAGGGACTTAAAACAGAATAAAATAATTTTTGAGGGACTAAAAACATAATAGAACAATTTATTAGGGACTAAAAATAGAGAACAAATTTATGAGGGACTAAAATCAGAAATCAAGATAAAATGAGGGACTAAAAACATATTTTACCCTATGTTAAATTAATAATGATCAGCTAGCAAATAAATTTTCAAGTCACACTTTGCAATATATTATTGCCTTAATGATCACTTGTAATTAAGTTATGAATGTTTATAAACATGATGCTCGCTACTGCGGGAAAGTTAAATATGTTAAAGTTAAATATGTTTTCTACCGTGGGTAAGGTTTTTTTTTTTTATTTATTTATTTTTTTTAACTGTGAGATCTGAATAATTTGGCTAAATTATTTTGTTAGTCCCTTATCTTTATTTTAGGTTGTAATTTTGTCCTTTATTTTTTAAAAGTTACAAAATGGTCCCTTATCTTTATTTTAAGTTGTAATTTGGTCTTTTATTTTTTAAAAGTTACAAAATAGTCCCTTAAGTAATTTTTTTATAGCATGTTTACTCTGAAGTAATGTATTTTTTAATTTTTTTGAGATAAACATGCTATAAAAAAATTACTTAAGGGACCATTTTGTAACTTTTAAAAAATAAAAGACCAAATTACAACTTAAAGTAAAGATAAGGGACCATTTTGCAACTTTTAAAAAATAAAGGACCAAATTGCATAATAAAATAAAGATAAAGGACCATATGAATAATTTAGCCTAATTTTATATCAATGGTTAGCATTTTTTTTCTTTTTCTCTTTTTTCTCCTCTCTTTCCAGACTTGTCCTTCATTTTTCTCTCTCTCTCACCTCTTCTTCTTCCCTCTTCAGATTTAAGTTGCCCTCATCTCTTTGCCCAAACTAGCTCCACCATAGGTTCCTTCACCGCAGTAGGGGTGCTCATCGGTTCGGATTAATCCGACGAACCAGACAATCCAAACTGGACCAATTAGATTGGTTCGATTTTTTTTCCTGTTCGGATTGGACCCATACCAAACATATTGAAATTCGATGTTAATTGGTTCGGGTATCGGGGTTCACACTTTCGAAAGCCGAACCAAACCAATTATATATCTATTATTATTTTTTTAATACTTAACTTACTTATTATTGTGGGTCGTTTTGAATCTTTTCATTGTGTTTCACTTCAGTTTGCCTTCAGGATCAGGGTTTGCGTTGGATAATTTGCTTTATTTCCTTTCTATTATTATATATAGATGAAGTTTTATGATTTAATCAATTAATCATGTGTTACACTCAAATATGTTGCTTACATTATTTTATGACATTATTTGTCAAATTTGGAACAAAATCATCTTTTTTTTTTTTTTTCAAAACTATTTTGTTTTTGGTTGGATATCTGATGACTCGAACCGAACCAACCCGTTCATCATCAGGTTGGTTTGGTTCGGGTTAGGCAATTTTTTTTTTGAAATTTGAACCAAACTGAACCAATTGAAAACAATTGGTTAAATTTTATTTTCTTTCAAATCCAAACCAAACCAATCGGTGAACACCCCTACACTGCAGTGGTTGCTGACGAGGAGATTCTCTAGCATCAAGTTGCGGTGCACGCATGGTAGCACCCAAAGTCATAATGGAACACCAGCTGGAAAATAGACCACTCCATGGTGACTGCCGTAGCCGCCGTCTCCTGTGGGCTACGAAGGGTTGCGACAATGCGATCCTCCTTGAACCCGAGCCATCCAAAGCTGTGAGCTACCGCCGTGCTACTACATTCAAGGTCGCTCGCCACTAGCGACTCTCACACGCACTTTGGTTCCGTGAAATGGAGTTTGGGGTGAAAGCGATTCTAGACACAAATTTGGGGAAAGTGGTGGTGGTGTTGCTTATTAATTGATTTGTTTTTTTTTTTTTTTGTGTTGAAAAATTATGACTTATGTCGGTGACAATTTGGTTGCTGTTGTAGGTTGCTTGTTGTAACCCCCCTTCTAATTAATTTTTCACCTATAAATATTTAATTTAAAACATATCCAAATTTACAACATTTAAATATTTAAAACATTCTATTTAAATATTTAAAACATATCCAAATTTACAACATTTAAAATTTCAAAATTTCATTACTACAAAATATTCTTTCTTTACACTACTGTTTGCCCAAAATACCCCTCCTATGTGCTCTGGCAATATCTGCATCTTTTCTTCTAACTACTTCTTCATTTACCTGCAATTACACTTCCCTATTATCTAGGGACAAACATTTTACCGAATCAGGCATTTAATTTCTCATACAATTGAAAACAATTTCAAACAGATTCATTTTATATAATAATTAATAAATCACAGAATTAAAACAAATGCAGTATGATTTATGCATATGCAGTTTTGACTCAAAATCATTTTGACCCTGCTCCATGGAGACTTCCCCTTTGAGTGTTTAGTAAGTAACTGACCTACAATTACGCACTGCAATTCAGCTATCAACCCCTACTAAACGCGAATAAGCTAAACAGAATTAGGAGATTAGGATACCCGGAAGGCCACCACGACCGCATCTGAGTCCATATTCCGACCACATGTGGGATTGCCAATATCCTTCACCTCACAGACTATATAATCACAGACTATACATTCCTGTCTAACAAATTCTGCTCACCACAAAATCATTTCTCATATATCAAAATCATTTCTCATATATCAAAATCGTTTCTCATGACTACCGCAGTCCCGGTTAGTCAACATACATTTCCTTTTAAAATTCATGGCCGCCACAGTCCTGATTAGCCAACATTAATTTATTTTTCACTTGAAATCTTTAAAATTCTCCCAAAAGATTCATGATATGCAATATGATAAGAATTATAAACAATTAAACAATGCTAAACAATTTACATTATAAAATTAATATTTTACTCAATACTAATTAATTTCTTACTATGTAAAATTACTAAACTACCCTTAATCTTTTTCTGAAATTTCAATTATGTCCTCAAAATGTAAAATTACCTAATTACCCTTACTATTTTCTAAAATTTCCCATTTTACCCTTGATCTTTTTATAAATTTTCGAATGTGTCCCTAATTGTTCTAGAACCTATGAAATTACTATTTTGCCCTTGATCTTTTTATAAAATTTCCAATATGTCCCTACATGTGAAATGACTATTTTGCCCTAGGTCATTTGAAAATTTCCACATGATATCCCTTTGATTCTCATCATGGCCGAATGGCCTTCATGCCATTTCCAACATATTTTACAAAACAACCAAGCCACTTTCGATCAAGAGCAAGCCAATCAAGCAATTTCAATCCAACAACAAGCCAACCAATTAATTTCAATTCATCAAAACACATCATGAAACCAATTAAAACATTGATTCAAACCACTAATCCAAGCTTCTTACATCAATAATCTAAAACCCTAAATCAATTTCATCTTTTAATGAATCTTGAAATTAGACCTCCAAACATGTTTTTCCTATTTCCAAATTATCTAAATTGAAATTAAATGCCAAGATCCTTACCTTAAATCCTTAGTTTGATGGAAAAGATCCTTGAACCCTCTTCTCCCTTGCTCCCTTGGCTTCTTGAAATCTTAGGGTTTTTCTCTAATTTCTTCCTTTTTGGCCAAATATCTATTGGTGTACATGAGGTTTGGTTTGGTTTCTTTCTTGAATTTGGAAGTTAAGATGAAGTGAAATGGAGGGACAGCTTCTGGCCAAGCTCACGGTTTGGGCTCCTTGGAGATTTACGTTGTTGTGCTTTGATTTCTTAAGTTTTTAAATAATTTTTTTTCACCCAATTCAATTGTATCTTCACGTCCAGCTGCAGGACTTCAAGGCAGTCCATTTGGTAAAAAATTACAGCCACTTGAACGTCCAAAGTAAGTCCCCTACGTTGGTTGCTAATTGCTTGGTCAATTAGTCAAAGAATGTGGACTTTTGTAGATTAATCTAGAAAGTTTTAGAGCTATTTAATTATCTTACAAACTAATTAGAATTTGAAGAAACTAACACCACCATTAAATTCCTCACTATCCAAAATCTTGGGGTAGCGTCTTAATTATCTCTTAATCAAGGTCTAATTAGCTTAATTTAATTAGATTAGAAATAGCGTGTTGTTAACTTTTGATTGGCTAATACTTGTATTTTTTTTTCTTAGTTAAACAATTTTAATAATTATTCTAAGTATATTACAATTATTAGATAATTCCATAAGTGTCATACAAATTTTATCTTAATTTTCTACCTTAGAATTTTATCGTAATAATTTCTCAGAGTTCTAACTCTCAGAAAATCCTAACAATTTAAAATTAGCTTTTTAATTTCTCAACTGTATATTTCCTTAATCTACATTCAATTATCTTTGTATTAGATTACAATCTAGTCCAAAATGCTATACTGAAAAATTTATCCTGGACAGCTGCTTGACACAACTGTCTAGTCAACAAGCAATTCAACCACAACCAAGGATATCAAAAGACTTAGGAATTTTTTTTGAATGGAACTATATGAATTTTATTATGAAAATATGTACAGAAAGTTTCTATAAAATACAGTATATAATCTCTGATAATATTTATAGAAAAACATGTACAAATAGTAAAATAAAAATGAGGATGTTACAATTCTCCCCTACTAGTAAAAATTTTGTCCTCGAAATTTCTAATACAACTATACAAACAAATGATGATATTCTTCTCTCATTTTCTCCTCTAACTCCCAAGTGGCATCACCTCTGATATCATCCCAAATAACCTTAACCAGAGGAATATCCTTACCTCTCAGATACTTAATCCTCTTGTCCTCAATCTTAACAGGCTTTGTTTCAAATGTTAGGTTTTCCTTTACCTGTATTTGATCAGGCTCAATGACATGTGAAGGATCTGAAATATATTGTCTTAGTTGTGACACAGGAAATACATCATGAAGGTTTGACAAAAAAGGTGGTAAGGCTATTTGGTATGCCATAGGTCCAATCTTTCTGAGAATTTGGTAAGGTCCAATAAATTTAGGAGTTAGTTTCTTAGACTTTATTGCTCTGCCAACCCCAGTTATTGGTGTGACTTTCAAAAATACGTGATCACCTTCTTGAAATTCTAAGGGTTTTATTCTTTTATCAGCATAGCTTTTCTGTCTACTCTGTGCAGTTTTCATTTTCTCCTGAATTAATTTTACTTTTTCAGTTGTTTGTTGAATGATGTCTGGTCCTATCAACAGGTTCTCACCATCCTGATACCATACCAGTGGTGTCCTACATTTTTTGCCATACAAAGTTTCATAGGGAGCCATACCTATACTAGAATGGTAACTATTATTATATGTAAATTCTATTAAAGGTAATATATCTTCCCAATTCCCTTTCTCTTCTAATGTACAGGCTCTTAAGAGATCTTCTAATGACTGAATAGTCCTTTCTGTTTGACCATCAGTCTGAGGGTGGTATGCCGAACTAAGATGTAATTTACTTCCTAAAGCTTTATGAAATTCTCTCCAAAATTTAGAAACAAATCTAGGGTCCCTATCTAACACTATACTAGTAGGTACACCATGTAATCTAACTATTTCTTTTATGTACAATTGAGCTAATCTTTCTAAAGAATACCTAATATTTATTGGAAGAAAATGTGCTGATTTAGTTAATTTATCTACAATTACCCAAATGGTATCACAATTCCTATTAGTTCTAGGTAATCCTACTACAAAATCCATTGATATACTATCCCATTTCCATACAGGTATCTCTAAAGATTGTAACATGCCAGATGGTTTCTGGTGTTCAATCTTTGCTTTCTGACATGTTAAACATCTAGCTACATATTCTGCCACATCTTTCTTCATCTTAGGCCACCAAAACATCTCCTTTAAATCTTTATACATATTTGTAGTTCCAGGATAAATACTTAATTTACTTTTGTGTCCTTCCTCCAAAATTAATTCTTTTATTTCTTGATTGTTAGGTACACAAATTCTGTTTTTAAACCTAATAATTCCATCTATTCCTAAATTAAATTCTTTTATTTTATCAGTTCCTATTAATCCTTTCTTTTCTTGAATAAATGTATCTACATCTTGTTTCTTCCTAATTTCTTCCAAAAAATCATTTGTGATAGTAATCCTTACTAATTGAATTTTATCCTTTTTCCTAACTGTACATAAATTTAAATCTCTAAATTGTTCAATTAATTCTAATTCTTTAATAATCATAATTGACATATGTACAATTTTCGTACTTGTGTAGGATAATTCTTCTCATGTGGTCTCAACTGCCTAGATACATAAGCCACCACTTTCCTGTTTTGCATTAACACACATCCTAATCCTTGATATGAGGCATCACAATATACTTCATAAGGTTCATTTGGGTTAGGTAAAATTAAAACTGGTGAGGTAGTCAATTTATATTTCGATTCTTGAAAACTTTTCTCACAATTTTCACTCCAAACAAAAGGTTGATTTTTCCTAGTTAATTCTGTTAAAGGTCCAGTTATCTTAGAAAATCCTTCAATAAATCTTCTATAATATCCAGCTAATCCTAAGAAACTCCTAATCTCAGTTACTATTTTAGGCCTTTCCCATTCTAACACTGCTTCTACCTTAGAAGGATCTACACTTATTCCATCTTTAGAAATTACATGTCCTAAAAATTTTACTTCCTCCAACCAAAATTCACATTTAGACATATTAGCATATAATTTTCTTTCTTTTAGAGTTTGTAATGTTATTCTAAGATGATTTTCATGTTCTTCTTTATTTTTAGAATATATTAGTATATCATCTATAAAAATACTACTACAAATTGATCTAAATATTGTCTAAACACCCTATTCATATAATCCATAAATACTGCTGGTGCATTAGTCACTCCAAATGGCATCACTTTCGCAACAAGACTAATATTGCGATAAGATTTTCTTTTTGTCAACAAGACTAATATTGCGAAGAATTATAGTATTGTCAAGTAGAATGCATATACTCTTAGAGCATATTTTTTTTGTAAAGACGAAAATCACAAGAAGGGGGATTGAATTGTGATTTATAAAAATTTTCGCAAACTTTTATAAAACAAATTGTTCGTCTGTAACAGGTTTAAAAAGGAGTTTCAAGAAAAGCATTAACAGACGATGTTATACAAGATAACAGACGAAACCTTTTAAAAACAAAACAAGTTAAATAACAAGACAGAATCAGTTCAAACAGTTAAGAGAGAGATAAAGCAGGAAAGAAAACACATAAATTTATATTGGTTCATCTCACCCTGAGACTACATCCAGTTTTTGGCAAACCACCAAGTTCCACTAATTTTCACATGTTACAAGTATTGTTCACTGCCACTTCTGGCTCAACCCAAGTAGCTTTTACACTAGCCTCTCCAAGCTAAAAAAATCCAAGTATTCTTTCTTACCAAGCCACTTCTAGCTCTACAACAAATCAGAAGATTTGTTGAAGGTTGGGGCACACAGAGAGGTTGGCGTCTTACAGACAGATATACAAGTTTAAGAACACAGTCTTTTTCTCTCAGGATACTCAAGGTGTTTTGAGAGCTTTTACAACTTAGAGAAATTTAATAGAGAATGAATGAAGGCTTAAAAGAATGCTCGCAGAATTTTGAATTAAGTTTTGTGTCTTCAGTACTTCAAATCTTCTGCTATATATAGACTTGCTGAGGAAGTAAACGTTGTCTCTAAACGGCCTTCTTGCATGCGTCTAACCATCGTCTGAAGGAGAGTGGCCGTTGGGGCATTTAATGCGAGCATTAAATGCTTGTCACCAACTAGTCACTTTGAGCTGATAAAGCACTCTGCTTATCTTCCTTGAGAGGCACTCCATATCCTTCTGCTGCAGTGGTCACGTCACTTACTCAGACAAGTACTCATTGCTAGCTATAGCACGTCTTTTGAGGCGAGGGTAACTTTTGCTTCTTTGACTCTTATTTTTGTTTCCCTTTATGCACTTCGACAGATCCTAGGAAGGATGTTCCACTAACTTTCCCTGCGATACAGATTACAAAACGATAGTTCATTTACTATGCCTTTAAATGCTCCTACAAACTTAAGCGTCTGTCTACGTATCATCTGTATCTTACAGACACAGAAGCAACGTTTTCTTCTGTTGGCATTATAAGATGCAATCTTTTTAACTTAATATTTCTTTGCATTGAATCAAAATTATTCAGGGTCCTGATTTGTCTTATGACTCAACAATCTCCCCCTTTTTGTTGATGCCAAGAAAATATTGTAAAAATATGTATCAGAACTATATATAAGAAATCAGAATAAAAATAGAGAATTAAGAAGAGAGAAAAGAAGACTCGGGTTTGATGAGCAATCAAACAACTCGTCTTATTAAGAGTTTTCACATCAAGGTGATGCGTTTTTGAGTTTTTACATAAATACGAAAGATAAAAATCGAAAAGAAATAAAGAATACTCTCCCATTATCCTTTTCAGCTTTAGCTCCCCCTCATATGCATCCTCTTCACACTTTCTTTTTACCTTTCCCTTCTCCCTCTTTTGCATGGCGATCAACAAAACCTGGTTCCCCAAGAATTGGACCATCGGAGTCAAAGGAATCAGAGTTCGATGATAAGATCATAGGTGAACCTGGTGGAGTAGGAGTACATTTACGTCGGTGACCATAATAGTAGGCATCAATGTTGATCCATTTTTGAGCTCAGTCTCTAAAGCCTTCCTATCTTCCAGAGCTTGGCACAGATCTTGTCTTGTTGCCCAAAGTTCATCATATAAATCGTGAACTGCCTTTTCAATGATGGGGGTCTATATGGTTCAACAACCTCATCTGGGTCTTCCACTATACCCAGAATAGTTTGTGAGAAGGAGAAGGTAAAGTAGGGTAGATGCACAGTAAAAGAGAAGTCCCTATCAGAGGGATGGCAGAAGTTGGACTTCCATGGCATGAGGTCAGAAGGATAAGACACAGATAGGAAAGGCTAATGACCTTTGGACTGAAAGCATTGTCCTATCTTTGATTGATATCCATATGCAGGGGGCTTGTCTTTAAGTTCTAGACTAGAGCAGAAAGCATCAAACTTCTTTACTTGTCAATTAAGTCCCAGACTCCCTGATGTATTAAAAAATTTATTTTGGGTCCCTGCCGTCAATTAAGTGATGACATGTCTGTTAATTTTTAATCATTTAGAGTATGTTTAGGAAAGATTATTTCCCAAGATTTTAGCTGTTTTTGCTGGAAAATAAGCTGTTTGCAAAAGAATCTGTATGTTTGGCATAATAGCTTAAATTTGTAAAAAGCTTTTTTTTTTCTAAAAAATAAGTTGTTTTTATGAATCTGAAAATTTGTAGCTTATGATTATTTTTCAATAGTTTATTTTTTCTTTCAGCTGTTTTTACACTTTTTTACTATATAAAAGCTAATTTTTGTTATTGTATCCAAACGAAATTAATTATCTTCAAACCACTTTTCAGCAAACTTACCCAAACAAAAACTAATTATGATTATAATCGATAATATACATAATCGATTATTGAAATAATCTAATTTTCGCAGCTATCCCAAACACACCCTTAATGGGCTCTCATTTCCTAACGGCTAAAAACTGCCAAAAATTGCTTGTTAGTGTTAAAAAAAAAAAACTCAATTCACATGAACAACACCAAAATCCAGATGAACAATTCTCAACCAACATCACCACCAAAACCTAGTGCCCCAACAACAGCAAAGGATGCCTTTCAAATCACAAAAACCAAATCTAATATTAGATTCACATCAAAATCCAAATCACATGTCCATATTTCAAAAACCCAAATCACAATCTAATCTCAAATTCAAATTAAACTCCAAATCACAAAAACCCAAAATTGAAATTTTTGTTACTCTCAAAAGTCAAAATTAAAGAACAAAAATAATGAAACCAAAGCACAAAAGGCATTGCTCTCTCTCTCTCTCTCTCTCTCTCTCTCTCTCTCTCTCTCTCTCTCTCTATCTATTTCTCTGACTTAGGACCAAGTCGCGGATAAAATCTCCACGGTGACGTACTGTTCTAGGAGACGCCTTTGCACCTCGTCGTTTGCCTCAACAATGTCGCCACACCACCCGCCATTGTCAGTGACGTCATCTCCCCCCACAATGTTGCGGGGTGGAAACCGCTCTAGGAAGCGTTGTGCCTACGTGCCTCTAACATCACGCACCTTTGCGTGATCCTCCAACAAGGTTAGATCTGGCGTTCCTCGACAAAGATTTGTTTGGGTGGCAATAGCAGCAATGAGGGTGTGGTTTTGGTCGGAGCTGGCGGACACGCGGTGCGGGCGGTGATGTTGGTGGGGTGCGGCAAAAGTGGAGGTCAACGGGTGTCTGGAAAGAGTGGTGTGGAAATTGAGAGAGGGAGGGTGGAAGAGAAGAAGAAGCACCAGTTGAAGATCTATATTTTGACGCTAACTTTGGGTTTTTTGGGTATAAAGGGGATATGGAACTTGTGGAGGTTGTTATTTTGTTTTATTTAATTTATTTGTTTTTCTTTCTTTTTTTTTTTTTTAATTAATTATGGCGGTTTTGAAACCACCACAAATTGTAATTTAAAGTTTGCAATGAATATTGATGGTTTTAAAACTGCCACAATTTGCATTTTAAATTTTTTTACACATCATTACTTAAATGATGGCAGAGACTCAAAACAAAATTTTTAATATATCATGAACTCAACACAATGAAAATATTTATCGAGAACCTAAATCAAAATTCAAGAATTGATCAAGGACCAAAAAATTATTTAAGTCTTAATAAAAACAAAAACAAAAGTTATCAAGGACCCAGTGGATAACATGGGTATATAACTAGTTTAAAAACAAAAGCAAAGGAGACAAAATGTATACTTTACCAATTTTTACTATATCTCATTTTAATTATTTTAATTTTTATATTATACATAGGATGATACAGTGTTTTAATAAAAGTAATGATACACATACACCTCACTATTTTAAATACCCCAACAACACCTCTCATTTCTCTTTATCTCTTTCTTCTTATCACATCATAAACCCTATTATACCTATAATTTTCTTTTTTTTCCTCTCTCTCGCTAGGTATAGCATAACATTGTGGATGTATACTAAACATTTTTCTTTTAATAATAGACAACAAGTGAAACTTTCTTGAAAAAGACAGAAGAGTTTCTCCTTATTCTAACACACTCCACTCAGCAGCGAAGATTAAAGGCACAACACATACATGAGATGAACAAGTTACCGACATAACATTACTTACTAATCCACATTCTATGACGCTCTAGTTAGCAATAGCTCAAATTGAATATCATGGTCTTACCCTCTGCTGAAGGAACTATTGTTCCTAGGTAAAGTTCCCCACTTCTCCCTAGTATTCTGAATAAAATCTGAAAAAGGGTCTCCTTCGTTTTCCTTCTTGTTGTTGTTGGTACCGTTAGCCACATTTGTAGGTGCAGGGTAACTCTGCTCCTCATCACAACCTACGTTTGACTTGCTCTTGATTTTATACTTAGTAAGTTGAATGTAATTGGAGAAAGTGTGATCATCACACAGTGGTTTCTTTTTCTCCCCTTTTTGTTCTGTTGGATATGCCCAAAGACTCACCACCTCTGGCTTTGTTGAGAGTTTCCTTTGCATTGAAACAACATACTGTGGTTGTGGTTGTTCTATTGAAGCAACCTTTGCTCTCTGACCACCATGTGCCTTTGAAATTGCTGAGTTTTTATTCCCCATTTGATATATAGAGGTTTTTGAGTTCATAAACTTTGAGGGGATCACTAGTTTTGTGATGTTTAGAGAGAAGAGGTTTGGTAGGCCTTGGCTCTTGGTGGTAGTGTTTTAGTGTCAAATAGGTTTAAGCTTAGAAGATTATGTGTTAAGCACAATTTGCAAGACATGCAGATGCTTGGTTTTATAGTGTGTAGCCAGGCCAGGCGTGAAAAGGAAGAATAGAGGTTTGTAGAAGCCATCTTGTTAATCAAGATAAGATTCTTAATTAACCGAGACAAATGTGAGAACTTTTTTTTTTTTTTTAATTCTTAATTATCCATTGAACATGATTGTTGGGAATATGTGGACGGTTTCCCAGACGAAGTATGCCCCCTTTCCCTTTCCCGCATTAACCATTTGCAATTATACATTATCCGGTCTTTGTGTCCCTCACATGTAGCAAGGTTCTATTTCAAAGATAAATGTTTAGAAATAGTTTAAAATTTAAGAACTAATTACTAATTTTCCAAAAAAACAAAATTAAAAATTTAATAAAATAACGGAGTATAAGTTAAAGTAAATAGCCACGAAAACATGTATTGATTTTTATGATTACAAAACTTAGACTTATCTATGTGAAGGATTAAAATTATTATATCAAAAGACAACATTAGTTATACTAATATTATCTATACTAGCCAACAAAGGTTGGTCCAGTTGGTAAGGATCGGGCTCATCCCACAAGGATGTGAGTTCGAATCCCGTTACCGATGTAAGGACCTTGTAGGTGGGCGATTTGTAAGTACCTTTATAAGCAATCAATAAGCCTTCAGGCATGTCCTAACCTGATAAGTCTTGGAAACCAACTTACCTAAATTTTTTTAAATAAATAAATAAAAATATTATCTATACTAAATAATGTAGAAACATCTTAGTATTTAGTAAAAGAATTGAGGATTTACCGTTGGGATGGGTTGGGTGGTAGCATAAATTAAAGTAAAGAATGTGAGTTTATCTATGACCTCCCCCAGCCCTCCACAAAGAACACAAGGAACATGATCAAAAGGTTTTGGTATTCTGTCATGTTTTCAAACCGTATATTCCATTGGCGGTACTCACAGTCACAGTGACAGTTCCACCTCTTTGTTATTTATGGTCATCTCTTCCACCGTTCTACCAGTCTTTCTTTCTTCTTTTTTAGTCAAAAGTTCAGCCGTTCAGATAGCTACACCGCGTTAACTTAAGGAATCATCTTCTATTGGATTTTTCATTTCAAGATTACTGATTAACAATTTATTCCAAAGTTAGCATACCCCAATGTAAAAATTTGAATAATTATCATGAATGGAAGTGTTTCCAAAAGTTATCCGACATAATTTTTATGAGTTTTTCTTTGATGAGAGTTTTAACTTTTCATCTCATTTAATTAATTACTAGTATTTTAATATGTGTATTGTACAACATAAATGATTATTTTATATAAATAAATTTACAATAAATAAACACTTCTAATTATATAAATTGTATTTTTTTTATTAAAATTTGTAATTATTTTAAATGAAAGTGTTTTCGAGAATATTTCTTCAATGACATACAATGTTTTTAGAAGTTTTTCTTCGATATGAGCACTTAAGAATCTTTCCTAAATGCTTATCTCTTTTAATATATGATTTTCATCTTTATTTATAAATTAAATTCAATATTTCTTAAAAAAATATCAGTAATTAAAAACAACTTTATATATCACATTAAAATTGTGTATTATAAAACTAATATACAATTTATATTCTTAAAAATATTTATTTATTATGAATTTTAATTATAATATAATTTATATAATTAAAAGTATTTAATTATTATAAATTTTAGTTATATAAAATAAATATTTATCTTATAAATTGCATAGACTAAAATACTAATTAAAATTAACTTTATTTTCAAATCATATGGGAAGTCATTGTCGTTGTCATCATTATTATTTTGTTTTAGTTATAATTTTCATACCTATATTATATTTATTATCATTTTATTGACATTTGAATTGAATCTCTCAAAAGATATTAAGAGTGTGTTTGGTAAGGTCTTTGAGAAGCTTATAAGCTACTTTGACCAAAATAAACTTATTTGGTACACGAGCTTATTTTAGTATCTTATTTTTCATAAGTTACTTCAAAAATAAGTTAGCTTATAAGCTACTAGCTTCTTTTTCTTCTCAATTTTATCCTCACTAATTTATTTGAAATTTTTTTTATCCTTTTATTCAATTTAAAAACTCTTTTACCTATTTTAACATTCTTCCAAACACTAGGTGGCATTTATTTTCTTAGTTATTATGAAACTTGGAATACTACTTTTTTTAATTATTTTGTTCAATGTTAAACTATTTATTTTAATGAATTAATATATTTTTTATTTTTATTTAAAAATTTTGGTCACTAAACAAAAGTTGATAAAAAGTCAAAATTATAAAGAAAAAATAATTTTTATTTTTTGTTTTAAAATAATATTATTAATAAAAAATTAAATATTGAAAATGGATTTTTAAACAATATAAATTTATTTTATTTAATTCTACATTTTTCAAAAAAGGAAAAAATTGATTTAAAACGTTTATTAAAAATTTGATTTTAAACAATATAAGTAAAATCACCAAATCTTTTCTATTCTTTTATAATACAAAATTATTGTCCTACTTTTTAAGATGATAAGTTATTGAAAATAAATTCAAATATTAGAAATATTAAATATATCATTTTATGTCATTTGACATTTATCAACTAGCTTATCAATTTATTTTACCAAACACTTTTAATTAAATCAGCTAGCTTATAGCTTATAAGCCTTCAGTTAGCTTATAAGCTTTCAGCTAGCTTATCAGCTAGTTTTACCAAACATAGCCTAATTGTTATAATCATTTGCTTCTAATAATTTTTGGGTCCCTTCGGTCATGGATTCTAGACGGTTGCACTGCAAAACAATCCCTAAGGTCGGCCTGAATACAAATCAAACTAATTATAATTGGTTTAGTTCTTGAATTTATTGTGTTTCAATCCAAACTAATCCGATGACTTGATCAACTCATAAACACCCCTACTCAATTTCAAATCAAGATTAAAATTTATAAACTTCATATTGGTTGAATATTGATATATCCACATAAGAGCCATATGAAATTGTTTTATTAGCGATTTAACGGGAACGGGGCTTGAAGTAAATGGAATGTGAAAAAATAGTCAGATAACGAATTTGGAAAAGCAAATTAAAGTTGAAAGAATTAAAAAAAAAATATTGCAGAAGAATTTAAAAACTAAAACAAAGGGAGACGAAAGTACATGCTTAATTTTACCAACTTTTACTATCTCTTATCTTATTTTAATATTACACTTAGGATAATACAGTTTCAATAATACAAAACAAGAGAAACTTTCTTGAAAAAGACAGAAGAGTTTCTCCTTATTCTAACACACTCCATTCAGTAAAGGAACTACTCATGCATGAGATGAACAAGTCACACCAACATTACATTACTATAATTCACACTCTATGGCCCTCTAGCTAGCTTTAGCTCAAATTGAATGCTCATGGTCTTACCCTCTTTTGAAGGAACTATTATTTCTAGATAAAGTTCTCATTCTCAACTTCTTCCTAGCATTCTGAATATAATCTGAAAAAGGGTCTTTTTCGTTTTCTTTGTTGTTGTTGTTGGTACCATTAGCCACATCTGCAGGTGCTGCAGGGTAACTCTGCTCCTCATTGCAACCAATGTTTGACTTGCTCTTGATTTTAAACTTAGTATGTTGAATGAAATTGGAGAAAGTGTGATCATCACATAGTGGTTTCTCTTTCTCACCTTGTTGTTCTGTTGGGTAGGCCCAAAGACTCACCACCTCTGGCTTTGTTGAGACTTTCCTTTGCATTGAAACAACATAGTGTGGTTGTGGTTCAATTGAAGCAACCTTTGGTCTCTGGCCACTATGTGCCTTTGAAATTGCTGAGTTTTTATTCCCCATTGATATAAAAGTTGTTGAGTTCACAAACTTTGCGAGGGATCACTAGTTTTGAGGTGTTTATAGTGAAGGGGTTCTCTGGATGGCCTTGGCTTTTAGTGTCAAATAGGTTTGAGCTAAGAAGATTATGGGTTAAGCGCAATTTGCAAGACATGCAAATGCTTGGTTTTATAGTGAAAGAAGAGAAGATAGGTTTGCAAAAGCCATCATATTAATTAAGATAAGATTCTTGACCGAGACCAATGTGAGAACCTTTCAATTTTTTTGACTATCCTTTGAACATAATTGTTGGGAATATGCATGAGGACTTGAGGACCGTTTCCCCGAAGATGTATATGTCCCATTCTAGCTTTTTACAATTTTACATTATCCGGGCTTTGATACTAAGTGTTCAATCAAGTAATCAAAAAACCAAGTGCTCCGAAAAAAAGCTGGAGATTTTCTCCTAGATTACGCTGTGGCTATGATAAGATTAGAAGGAAACTTTTAACTAGATTTTTTTGAAAATCAAGATGTAGTTGTATTAATTTTTATAATTTAATTTATTATATAAAAACACAACATTAGTAATATATGACCAACATTATGTGACATTGTTAGTAGTCAGTAGATAACCTTATCTCTTAAGCATATGGTTAGGAGTTTCAATCCTTGGCCCGTACGTATGGAAAAATTATGTTGAAAGAGATCAACCTTTAAATGAATTTTAGTATCTCGAGAAATTTCTCATTAACTTTCGGACGAGAGATACACATAATTTATTTCAAAGTGCATATTAAATTTATTTCAAAAAATAATTTATTTTGTTATTTTTTGAAAAAATAATTGTTTTAAAAAATTAAACTAAAAAAACACATTTAATTTGGTAAAGAACATATTTATAAAATAGTTAATATGATTATTATACTATAATATTCTAATCATAGGAAACTAATTATTTCGTGATAAAACAATTTAGAGAAAATAATGTAGAAAAAAAAAACACCTTAGTAATTAGTAAAAGAATTCAGAATTTACGGTTGGGTCGTGTTGGCCGGCAGCATAAAGTAAAGAATGTCAGTATATTATCACCTCACAGGGCATTCACAAAGAAGTAAGAACACAACGAACGTACGTAATCAAAAGCTTTCGGTATTATGTCATGTTTTTGTTTTCACACCGTAGATTCCATTGTTTATGGGTACTCACATACTTCCTTCCACCTCAATTAGATATTATGCTTAAATGTAATTTTAGTTCTCTTATTTTAAAGGGTAAAATATATTTTTGGTTCCTCATTTTATCTTGATTTCTTTACTGTTTTTAGTTCCTCATAAATTGTTTTATTCTGTTTTTAGTCCCTGACGTTAATTTTAACTGTTAAGTGATGACATGACAAACATAAACTGTGTGTGTGAAGAATTCCTAATTAAGTTACTAGTGACTTTTAACCACTACAAATTTTTTTGCTGTAAAAAATGTCTACTTTTGTAACATTTCTTGTGATTTTAGAAAATCTGGTGTTCGATGTTTTTATTATTTTTATTATTTTTTTAACATTTCTGACAGTTTTAGTTTGCTAGAAAATTTGTAGTAGTTAAAAACCGCTAGAAACTTAAACAGAAATTTTTCAAGCACAAATTATGCTCACCACGACATCACTTAACAGTTAAAATTAATGTCAGGGACTAAAAACAAAAGAAAACAATTTTTGAGGGATTAAAAACACAATTTTTTTTAGGGACTAAAAATAGAAATTTAGATAAAATGGGGGACCAAAAACATATTTTACCCTATTTTAAATAATACGTAATATTGGTTCTTCTGTCCTGAAATTGAGACATTTAATCCCTCTATTTTGCATAATTCACAATTTTAGTCCCCTATTTTAAAATTGAGACATTTAGTTCCTTAATTTTGTAAAATTCATAATTTTGATTCTTCTGTCGAATTGGAAGCATTAATCGTTAAGAGAATAATGTTGACTAGGGATGGCAATTCTATCCAGACCCTGTGAGTACCCGCAAAAATTACCCACGATGGGTAGGATAATTATCCACTTAATGGGTATGGACTCGGGTACGGGTAATTACCTACAAATTTTAACGGGTACGAGTACGGGTATGAGTACCTTAGTACCCAACCCTACCCATAATAATAATAATAATAATAATAATAATAATAATAATAATAATAATAATAATAATAATAATCACGTTCCTTAATCCATAAAAAAAATCACGTTTTTTATTTGTTAAGAGATAGATCACCTTATTTAATTTACAAGAAAATGATTATGTTCTTTATAGAGTTATATCATGATATTTATTTACTTAAAGATATATTGCATTTCTTAATTCAAAAAGAGTAAATTACACGCACCCCATGAGGTTTGTCCTTATTATACTGGATACCCCTTCATTTTTGAACTCTACAGAAACCCCTTAATTTTTGGACTTTCATTACACCGACCCTCTCTTAGGAGTAAAAAACATTATACTGACCCCCTTTAGGGGGACTTAAAGTAATGTAAAAAAAATGAAAGGGTATCGGGTGTAATAAGAACAAACCTCAGGGAGTTTGTGTATTTTACTCATTAAAAAAAAACACCTTCCGTATTTGCTTCTTTTCTCAATTTTTCTTATTTATTATATTAAGATCTTTGAATGAGATTTTAATTAATTTAATTACTATTGTATTTTTAATCAATATTTTATTTATCGATTTTTCATAATTAATTAACGTGTGGGTAACGGGTACGGGTACGGGTACGGGCGTTTAGGTACCCAAAGGGGAATGACACAGGTATTCAAGTTACTACCCACACGGGTATGGGTCCAGGTATGTGGATTTTTTAAAAGTGCAAGTATGGGGATGAGTACTATAGTACCATACCCAAATCCTACTCATTGCCATCCTTAGTGTTGACCATAATCTGACCCAAATATAGTAATGTGACATAAGATTATTTGTTTATTTTTTTTAATTATTTTAAATATTGAATAGATAAATTGATGGAAAATATATTTTTTAAAGAAAAGGTAATATCATTTATTTTAATGGTTTGGGTAGACGTGAGTTATAATATGAAAATCATGAGTCTTAATCTTTTATTTTAAATTAGTCCCACGTCACTAAAGCACATGTCGCGTCGTAGTCAACGTTAATTTTTTAACGGTCAACTATTCTAATTTGATGGAAGGACCAAAATCAGGGATTTTACAAAATTGTGGGGCTAAATGTCTCAATTTTAAAACAGAGGGACTAAAATTGCGGATTGTGCAAAATAGGAGGACTAAATGTCTTAATTTTAAAACAGAAACTAAAATTCAGATGATGCAAAATAGGGGGACCAAAATTGCATTTAAGCCTAGATATTACAGTCATCTTCCACTGTTTTACGAGTTTTTATTTTTTTATTATTATTACGGTCATTCTGATATATCTATTTTTTCATTTTAGTCCCTATAATATGTAGATCAACAAAATATTATAGAGACTAAAATGAAAAAATAGATATATATTAGAGGACTAAAACAAATTAACAAGGACCAAAACTATAAAAAGAAATTTTACAGGAACCAAAAGTCAAACAAAAATTTTTTTAGGGACCAAAACTAAAATACGACTATATTTCAAGAACTAAAATCATATTTAAGTCTATTATTAATTAGCAATTTTAATCTCAATTCGTATGGGTCGGGTATATCCACTGCTTACTAAACACATATTTAAGTCTATTATTAATGAGCAAATTTAGTCTCGATTTGTATGGGTCAGGTATATCCAACGCTTAGTTGAGTTGATGGTTAAAGACAAATGACTTACCAAGACAATCATTTATTAGGTATAACCCTCAATTACAAAATGACAATGGGTAGGGTCTACATAAGATAGTATATATAGTACCTATCTCCATACCCACGTTTAAAAACAAATATATATATATATATATATATATATATATATATATATATATATATATATATCCAACCCTATATCCACATGGATAACAACTTTAATATCCATCTTCATACCCGTTGGATACCTATATATTTGTACGCAGTGGTGAGTCTAGAAATTTTCTTTTGAGGGGGTAAGAAATAATTTAGGTTTAAATACCTTTTAGTCCTTGCAATTTAGCCTTTTTTTTGTTTTTCGTCATTGCAAACTTTTTTTTGTTTTGTTTTAGTCTTTACAAATTATGTTTGTTTTGTTTTTCGTCCTTAAAGGGATTTAGATAGTGCTATCTGAACCTCTTTAAGGACGAAAAAAAAAACAAACATAATTTGCAAGAACTAATGTAACACCCTAAATTTTAGAGCTTAAGACTAAATAGAAAATTAACATCTTAATTAGTGATTACATGAGTAATTAAGAAAAATAATGAAAATAATTAAAATAAGCATTACTTAATAAGGATTAAGTAGAGATATTACATGATTAGTGGAGAAAAATTCAAAATTGAAAAAGTCAAAGATAGACTCACTTTGGTCAAAGTCAATGGGAATGAATTTGGTCAACTCATTAATGACATTGTTGTAATTAAGTGAAACTTGTGTCTATAATCTAAATTTAGACTTTTAAGAGCATGATTAACTTACAAATGGGTCTAGAATAACTTTGATTAGTAAAATTAATTGTTCTAAAGTAATTGATGATTTAGAAAATTTAATTAAGGTAATTAAACAAAATAGTGTACAATTTATTTAATTAAAGCCTAAAAAGAACTAGTTAGCAACTAAATGAATATGAGACATCAAATCTTCATTAATAAAGTGAAAATAATTAATAAAATTAAGTTTTAACCTTGATTTGCCCAAAAGTCAAATCTGGTCAAAGCTGATCAAAGGAATGAATATTCTCATTAATAACATTTTCATAATTATGAGATTTTGAGCTCAAAAATTTATTTTGGATTTAGATAAAATTTTAATAATTACAATTAAGCATGGAAATGACTTAAGTTCATAAAAATAATTAAATTGAATTAATTATTAATTATAACAATTTATTTAGTATTTTGGACCTAGAAAATTCATTTTAAGTCCAAATTAAGTGATTCCAAAGTCATTGACTTTAGAAAATTAAATGTTATGTTTTAAGAACATATAGAGCTAATTAAAATTTAAACTAGATTAAGACCCTAAACATAATTATATTAAAAACTTTTTTTAATAGTGGCATGTGAGATCCTTTTTAGGGTTGAGGGCCTCTATATATGAATATTTAAAAAAAAAACGTAAATTAAAGGCAATGTGACCAGCGGATAACATGGGTATATAACTAGTTTAAAAACAAAAAGAAAAACAAAGGAGACAAAAGTGTATACTTATACCAATTTTTACTATATCTCGATCATTTTAATTATTTTAATTTTAATATTATACATAGGATGATACTGATACAGTTTTAATAATACAAAACAAGAGAAACTTTCTTGAAAAAGACAGATGAGTTTCTCCTCATTCTAACACACACTCCACTCAGCAACGAAGATTAAAGGCACAACACATACATGAGATGAACAAGTAACCGACATTACAATATTCCTAATCCACATTAATTCTATGACGCTCTAGCTAGATTTGGCTCAAATTGAATATCCATGGTCTTACCCTCTGCTGAAGGAACTGTTATTTCTGGATAAAGTTCTCCACTTCTCCCTAGTATTCTGAATATAATCTGAAAAAGGGTCTCTTTCGTTTTCCATTTTGGTTCCATTAGTAACATTTCTAGGTGCAGGGTAGTTTTGCTCCTCATTGCAACCAATGTTTGACTTGCTCTTGATTTTATACTTAGTATGTTGAATGAAATTGGAGAAAGTGTGATCATCACATAGTGGTTTCTCTTTCTCATCACCTTCTTATTCTGTTGGGTGGGCCCAAAGACTTGCCACCTCTGACTTTGTTGAGAGTTTCCCTTGCATTGAAACAACATAGTGTGGTTGTGGTTGTTCTATTGAAGCAACCTTTGGTCTCTGGCTGCTATGAGCCTTTGAAATTGCTGAGTTTTTATTCCCCATTTGATATATAGAGGTTTTTGAGTGCACAAACTTTGAGGGGATCACTAGTTTTGTGATGTTTAGAGAGAAGGGGTTTGGTAGGCCTTGGCTCTTGGTGGTAGTGTTTTTGTGTCAAATTGGTTTAAGCTGAGAAGATTATGGGTTAAGCACAATTTGCATGACATGCAGAAGCTTGGTTTTATAGTGAATGTGTAGCCAGGCCTGAAAAGGAAAAATAGAGGTTTGCAGAAGCCATCTTGTTATTAATTAAGATAAGAATATTCTTAAGCGAGACTCATGTTAGAGCCTTTTTTAATTCTTAATTATCCATTGAATATGATTGTTGGTAATATGTGGATTGTGGACGGTTTCAATGCCCCTTTCCCGAATTAAGCATTTGCATTTTTACATTATACGGTCTTTCTGTCCCTCACACGTAGCAAGGTTCTATTTCAAAGAAAAATAGATGTTTAGAAATAGTTTAAAATTTAAGAACAAATTACTTATTTTAAAAAAAAATTAAAATAAATAGCCACGAAAACATTAATTATTGATTTTTGTGATTAAATTAGAGTTATCTATATGAAGAATTTAAATTATTATAAAAAAGACAACACTAATCGTTATAGAGTAAATTATTTTTATCTATACTAAACAGTCTAGAAGCACCTTAGTATTTATCCACAAAGAACACAACGAATCGGTATTCTGTAATGTTTTCACACCGTATATAATATTCCATTGGCGGTACTCACAGTCATAGTCAAAGTCAAAGTCAATTCCACCTCTATTTGTTATTTATGGTCATGTTCTACCGTTCTTCAAGTCTTTAATTCTTTCTTCTTTTTGAGTCAAAAGTTCAGCCGTTCAGATAGCTATACCGCGTTAAGGAATCATCTACTATATGGATTTTTCACCTCAAGATTACTGATTAACAATTTATTCCAAAGTTACCATATCCTATCCTAATATAAAAATTTCAATAATTATCATGAATGGAAGTGTTTTTATAAAGTTATCCGACATAATTTTTAATTGTTACTAGTATTTTAATATGTACATTGCACAACATAAATGATTATTTTGTATAAATAAATTTATAATAAATAAACACTTCTAATTATATAAATTATATTTTTATTAAAATTTGTAATTATTTTAAATGAAAGTGTTTCCAAGAATATTTCTTCAATGACATACTGTTATGAATAATCTATTTGTGGCTGTCCATATCTTTTTGTATTATCTTTTATGATCTTTCCTTATTTCTATTTATCTTTTGTAACTTCTCAGTTATCTCTTATATCTATAAATAGGCTACTCCTCCTGGAAAGAATACACACAATTATCATTCTCTCTAAACTCTAGTTTTCTCTTCTTCTCTACTTTTCTCTACTTTTCCCTGCTCCGAGTTATCTTTTATTTAATATGTTATCAGCACGATTGTCTTTCTTCCACAGGTCATCCACAATTGGTATTGCAACCTGCAAGAAAAGGTCTTGTAAATAATTTGATTGCAGAAAGTTGTTCTTTCAAATTCATATTTCAAGGTCAGATTTTCTCTTTCTCCAATTTCATTATTCATACTATGTGTTTGATAAAATTTGTGTTCTATTTACAAATTAATTATTTGAGAGTCCTGAAGACTCTATCAAAGAAGAAAATTATTTCAGAGTTCTAAAGACTTTGAACTGGTTATATTTCTCTATAAAAATAATTTCTCACAAGAAGTGAGAAAATAATACAAAAGTGAAAATAATTTCTCTCACAAGAAGTGAGAAAATAATGTAAAAGTGAGAATAATTTCTCTCACCATAAGTGAGAAGGTAGTGCGAATAATTTTTCTTCTTGATTTTCTTGATTATTTGTCCCTTGATGTTGCACCTCTTGAAGTTTAGGCGTACTGTTTGGTATTTGGTCAAGATATTTTGAAACTAATTTATCTATCTATTTTATCTTTTACTTTAAAAATTAATCTATTTATTATTATTCTTGATATCAGCACCTCTTTAAAATTTCGTATATGTATACGCAGTACGTTTTACAATCATTATAAATAATGGATTCAGCTTCATACATTCCTTTAATAAATAATGGATTAAAATTTTGATATGTTATATACGTTGCATTTATTTAAAGAATTCAGCCACCTTTTTTTTTTTTTTTTGTCTTTTATATTATTTTAAGAAGCAAAATGTGTGCTACAATGTTTATAAGTGCATTCGGTGGTTTATAATTGATTTTCAGGTTTATATGAAAACATTGCTTTATAAACACATAAATGTTATTCAGTGATTTAAAGAGGATCGTGAATCCATATACAGTGCTTTATATGTTATGAACAAAACAGTCAGATCAATATCGGAGATATATATTAAATTATTTTATATTAATTTAAAGAAATTACTGGTATTGATTAGATGTTTATTCTGGAAACTTGCAAGCTACTATATGTTTATTTTAATTTTTATGATAGTCTTTAAACATGTCAAACCTTGTAAAACTTGAATTTGTGGCTCTTGATATTACGGGAAAGAATTATTTATCTTGGATATTAGATGTAGAAGCATTTAGTTGCAATGGGTCTTGAAGACTTTATTAAAAAAATGGAAATAAAACATCTAATCAAAAATCTATTAGATGCGAAAATACATTTAACTGCAATGGGTCTTGAATATGTTTTTAATACATAAATTACATATTATGTGTGAAAGTTTTATTTGTTGTTTTTGTAAGTTCCAATAAAGAAAGCAGACAAACTTTTTTCCATATACTATACGTGAGACTTTCATTTGAGAGATTTTTTTATATGACCATGGTTTATATATTTTATTTAGAATATAATTGAAAAAATCTATTGTTAATGAAGTGGACCTTTATACTTTAGCCATATGCTCCCCTTCTCGACAAATATATATATATATATATATATATATATATATATATATATATAAATTTCTTGCCTCCTTGAGACTAAGCAAAACAATGAGTTTTCAATGAAAAATCATGAGGCCTGCCTGATCAGTTCTACTCTATTCCCAGAAGTGAATGCAGTAATATCTTATGATTATGCTTATGGACAATCTTGTGGTAAGGGTCGTATCGTGATCATGGTCATGGACATAGTCATGAAAGAAGTTAATGATAGTACTATGATAGTTTCTATTAAAAATAATAAAAATTTCTCTTGTTTAGTTATGCGAGAAGTTAATGATAGTACTATTTTTGGTACTACAAATATAACTGAAAGCTCCATAAGAGCTAATGTATTGTTACCTGGAGGAACAAGGTTGCACATTAAGTTTCAAGGATATTCGTCTAAATGGATACCATATTAAAACAAATAATGAAGGATATGTTATATCTTTATATCATGAGACTTAATTGTGTATTGAAAAAATTACATGCCTTTTCTTATAGTTTGTACTACACAAATATTAGTACAATGGAAAAGCATAATGTTGTAAACCAGAAGTTTACAAATCAAAATAAATTTGTTGTTTGGTATGACCGGTTGAGCCATCCCGGGTCTATTATGATGTGAAAATATTGTAAAATTCATGTGGACACCCATTGAAGAGCCAGAAGATTCTTCAATGATTTATTATCTACTACATGTCCCCAAGGGAAGTTGATAATTAGACCATCACCAGAAAAATTGGGAATGAATCCATTTCATTTTTTAGAATGGATACAGGGTGATATTTGTGGACCAATACACCCACCATGTGGACCATTTAGATATTTTATGGTTTTAATTGATGCATCAACTAGATGGTCACATGTTTGTTTGTTGTCAACTCGCAACCAGGCATTTGTGAGATTGTTAGCTCAATTAATTCGACTAAGAGCTCATTTTCCTAATTATCCAATTAAGAAAATCCGTCTTGATAATGCTGGTGAGTTTACATCTCATGTTTTTAATGAGTATTGTATGTCTATTGGAATTGATATTGAACATCCTGTAGCATATGTTCATACACAAGATGGACTTGCAGAATCACTTAGTGAACATCTAAAGTTGATTGTAAGACCATTATTCATGAGATCAAAACTTCCAATGGTTTATTGGGAACATCCAATCTTGCATGTTGTAGTATTGATTCGCATCACGCCAACAAGTTATAATTAGCTCTCCCCATTGAAATTTATTGAGCAACCTATTAATATTTGCCATTTGAAAATTTGTAGATGTGATGTATATTCCAATTGTTATACCACAACACACTAAGATGAGTCCTAAAAGAAGGTTGAAAATATGTGTTGGGTATGAATCTCCATATGTAATAAAATATGTTGAATCATCAACAATAAATGACTTGATGCATTGATTGTTATTTTGAATTAGTTTTCCCAACATGAGGGGGAGATAATAAGTAGTTGGAAAAAGGAGATTAGTTTGAATGAATTATCATTATCTTGATCCTCATACAAAAACATTTTGAACCAGAAGTTCAAAAGATAATTCATTTACAAAGTTTAGCCAAAAGAGTGGCTTAATCATATGATCAACTGCTAATGCTCCAATAAAATTTGATGTCCCAGTTGGACAATATAATATTGCAAAACGAGTTTGAGACACACATGAAGCATGGTAGACCCATTGGTTCCAAAGATGAAAAATTCTCAAGAAAAGGAGCTAAAAAGTAAGATGGTTAAATTGAGGTTATGAAAACTTTAAAAGATTTCTTTGACATAATTAATATTTTAGTTCCAGAAGAACTCAGGTACCTGAAATTAGTGAAAATACAGAGATCTCAAATTATGTCATGAATGGTACAATCGAACCAAAATGAAGTCAACGTTGACGAAGTGTTTACATATAATATAGTGCTAAATGTAATAAATGATATTGAGGATCAAGAACCAAAGTTCATTAGTGATTGTCGACAAAGAAATTATTGGCCAAAATGGAAAGATGCTATGGAAGCAGAATTAGACTCGCTTGCTAAGCGAATCATTTTTGGACCTGTAGTCCTTACACCTGAAGGTGTAAAACCAATTGGATACAAATAGGTTTTTGTGCAAAGGCAAAATGAGAATGGTGAAATTGTAAGATACAAAGCACGACTAGTTGCTTAAGGATTTTCACAAAGACCCAATATTGATTTTAAAGAGACATATTCACCTGTAGTGGATGTAAGTATTTTTCGATATTTACATCTAATGGATGTTGTTACAACCACTTTGTATGGCTCTCTGGAAAATGACATTTATATGAAACTCCATAAAGGATTTAATTTGCCCAGCAGTGCAATTTCTAAAGAATATTACTCAATCAAATTGAATAAGTCTCTTTATAGATTAAAGCAATCAGAACGCATGTGGTACAATCGTCTTAGTGAGTATTTTCTTAAGAAAGGATATAAAATGATCTTATTTGTCCTTGTATTTTCATGAAAAATCTGAAAATGGATTTGCCATAATTGATGTTATGTAGATGACATAAATATCATTGGAACTCCTAAAGAGCTTCCAAAAGCCATAGATTGCTTAAAGAAAGAGTTTGAAATGAAGGACCTAGGAATGACAAAATTTTGCTTGGGATTACAAATTGAATGTTCAAAAGGCAGAATTTTTGTGCATCAAGAAACTTATATAATGAAGGTGCTTAAAAGGTTCATGTCAACACCCAATTTTGTCCTATCTCTCTAATTATTTATGTTTTAATAAAAAATAAATAAATAAATTTCTTTTTACTCCAAAATTTGGGCCAACAAAAAAAATGCTTTGGGCCAACAGCTTAAATCCACAATGTCCATATACAACCAAATCTAACATAGTTTATGATCAACTCAGGCCCAAAACAAAAACAAAAAAAAACACAACAAACAGAACCAAAAAGAAAATAAAATAAAAAAACAGACAAAAGCAAAGGGGGAGGGCAGCCTTGATCGAGCTCTTCCCAGCTAGCTCTGAAGCTGCTAGCTCTGCACTGAAGCACCATAGTCCTCCTCCTCTAGCTAGTTCTAAGCTACAGCCACCAACAAATCTTGCATCTGCTGGATTTGTTCCCAAAAGGCTCAAACCTGCTTCACAATAGGTTGGGCTAGTGTGATTAAAAAAATACAAAGGAATAAGCTTATAAATATTGCTACTGTGAATGAAAAAAGGGTGGAGGTCCAGACCAAACTTCTGCAATAAAAAGAAGTGGAGAGATTGAGAGTCAAGGGTAAAAGGGAGGTTACCTGATCAGAGGCTTTGAAGAGGGGTTGCTTCAGTTGCCAGGATCAAAGCAAGAGGGATAGCTTACAATAGGTAATCCCTTTGTTCAACACACTCTTTTGGCCATATAAGGTATGTTTCTATTGATGTTGCTTTGTAGAGGCTAATGATGTAGCCGTTATAGTTCATGCTATGTTTTCCTTTTGCTCTATACCTGCTGTGATCATGTGGTGAAGTAAAGTGTTAGTCAATCAGATTCAAATGAATCATCAGTGAGCTGATTTTATATGTGCGTATGAGCTTTATTTTCAAGTTCAAAGTTATCACATTACAATAAAAAAAATGAAATAAAAAGAATGTTACTCTTTCAACATTGACCCATCACAGACACAGCACCACAAGGTTCCCTTGGCCATCCTAAACCCATCGAACAACTAAACCGAGCCCCGCAAGTGTACCCATTAACATAACCATAGACCCACCATTATAAGACCCAAACAACATAGATTCATCCACTCACAAACCCCAAATCCAGAAACCCCTAAACCAGATCTGCAACCAAATCCAACAAGAGAGAAAAAAGAAGCAACAACCCATCACCGCATGATCCTTACCCTCCGCCGCGAGCGCAACCACGGCGCCGCCGTCCGCAAACACCTTTGCCCTTCACTTGAAACCCATCTGCATAAACTCTTTCGCCAAACCACCATCACCGTCGCATTTTCCGTGCCCTCCGTCGCACGCACGGCCATAGCGCCATCATCCCCGACCACCACGGAGTCGGAAACGTGCAGCTGCTGCTTTCATAAAAGGGTCTCGAACCTTCTTTTCTCTCACATGAGGCTCCCATTCTGATACACATTCGTACGCGTCCCATTTTCAATTTGGGACAAGTTAAAAACACTGCTGAGTTGTTTATTGGGCCCTGGACGTTTAGATCAATTTGGGTCTGGTGGTCTAATGGTCTTAGGCTGGTCATTTTAAAAATAGTGAGACATGAAGTAGTACAGCAAAAAAAAAAAAAAAAACAAATGTACATTGCAAATGAAAGGATTTATTGTGTGCTAAACGTTTGACTGCACCTTGGATTATTCTTTTTTCTTTTGCCCTTTCCTTCCTTCTTTATATAAGTAATTTGCTGACTTTAATATATTATTAGTTATTAATAAACGTGGATAGCTCACTGGAGCTAAGGGTTGCTTTTGGATTTTCGCATAAATGTTTAGTCATTATATAATGAGGATTCGCATTTTCAAAATAATAATAATAATAATTAATAAAGTAAAATTTAATAGAAAAAAGGTTAATTGGATGTGACATCATCTTAATCTTGAAATTTTGAGGTACAAGTTGTGAAAATTTGATATCTTAAAATTCTTCTCTAAAATAAAATATTAACACGAAATTAGTTTGCTTCAAGAAAAAAATTTCTAAATAGATTGACTTGGGTGTACACCTCTGTCAATCTTATATTTTTAGGACCTATGAGTTGAGACAACTCAGAAATCCTAATTCTAAAAACTAAAAATAAAAATTAAAAATATATAAACACGCAAATATTTTCTATCCCAAAGAACTACGTAACTCTGAATTCTCCATTGCACCTGGGGATACGTAGGAGCAGGGGACCACTCCTGTCGAGCTAAAAAAAATTAATTAATAAATATTAACTCTTTTTTTTTATAATAGTAATAATAATAGTAAAATTAATCTTCATAAAAAATGAAATAAACCTTTGTCTTTTTCTAATTAATTTTGGGTGAGATAAATATTTTCAAAGTTATAAATAATTTGCTTAATTAATTAGAGGTGGCCGTTTTAGGACGGACGTCGTAGGGTGCTAACACCTTCCCTACGCGTAATCGACTCCCGAACTTATATTTGGTTCCAAAGACCATTTTTTTTCTTTAAAGGTTTTTCCCAATGTTTTCCTTAATAAATATTGGTGGCGACTCCTCTGTTTTTTTTTTTTTAACTTTTTTTTCGCCGTCCCGCCGCGACCTTGGTTGTGACAGTTCTATATGAACAAATCATATCCATTGTGTACTCTAATGGTTGTAAGGTCTTTAGACATGAACAATGACCCTTTCAGACCTGAAGAAAAGGATGAAGAACTACTTGGTCCTGAAGTACCATATCTTAGTGCTATAGGAGCATTAATGTATCTTGCTAATTATACACAAGCCAATATATCATTTGCAGTTAATTTATTAGCAAGATATAGTTCTTCACCTACATGAAGATATTGGAATGAAGTGAAGCACACACTTCGTTACCTTAGGGGCACTATGGACATGGGCTTGTTTTATTCAAATGTTTCAAAGTCAGATCTAATTGGTTATGCATATGCAAGTTATTTATCAGATCCTCATAATGGTAGATCACAGATAGGATATTTGTTTACATGTGGTGGTACAACTATTTCATGGTGGTCTGTGAAACAAACCATAACAGCAACATCATCTAATCATGCATAAATTTTAACATTACACGAGTCAAGTTCTGAATGTGTTTAGTTGAGATATGTAATTCAACTTTTGTGCAAGAAACTTGCGGTTTATCCTCAGGAAAAATGATATCGACGATCATATGTGAAGACAATGCTGCATGTATCACTCAGTTGAAATAAGGATACATTAAAGGAGATAGAACAAAGCATATTCTACCAAAATTCTTTTTCACTCATGATCTCCAAAAGAATGGTGACATAAATGTTCAACAAGTTCGTTCGTGTGAGAATCTAGCAGATCTCTTTACAAAGTCATTGCCAAGGAAGACTTTTGAGCAACTGGATCACAAGATTGGACTTCACCGTCTTAAAGATGATTGTCTGCATGAGAGGGAGAAATAAATACGTTATGCACTCTTTTTCCCTTGGCCATGGTTTTGTCCCATTGGATTTTCCTGGCAAGGTTTTTAATGAGGCAGGTGATAACGTATTGAAGGATGATATACTTTTTTTCCTTCACTAGGTTTTTATCCCACAGGATTTTTCCTAGTAAGGTTTTAACGAGGCACATTCTTAAATAATGGACATCCAAGGGAGAGTGTTATAATCTATTTGTGGCTGTCCATATCTTTTTGTATTATCTTTTATGATATTTCCTTATTTTTATTTATCTTTTGTAACTTTCCAGTTATCTCTTGTATCTATAAATAGACTACTCCTCCTAGAAAGAATACATACAATTATCATTCTCTCTAAACTCTAGTATCCTCTTCTTCTCTACTTTTCCTACTCCGAGTTATATTTTATTTAACACATACAATGTTTTTAGAAGTTTTTCTACGATATGAGCACTTAAGAATCTTTCCTAAATGTTGAGCTCTTTTAATATATATTTTTCATCTTTATTTATAAATTAAATTCAATATTTTTTAAAAGAAAGTATCAGTAATTAAAAACAACTTTATGTATCACATTAAAATTGTGTATTATAAAACTAATATACAATTTATATTCTTAAAAATATTTATTTATTATGAATTTCAATTATAATATAATTTATATAATTAAAAGTATTTAATTATTATAAATTTTAATTATATAAAATAAATATTTATCTTATAAATTGCACAGACTAAAATACTAGTCAAAACTTTATTTCCAAATCATATGGGAAGTCGTCGAAGTCATCATCATTATTATTTTGTTTTAGTTATAATTTTCATACCTATATTATGATTATTATCATTTTGATGACATTTGAATTTAATCTGTCAAACGATATTAATTCTTATAATCATTTCCTTCTGATAATTTTTGGGTCTCCCTCGGTCATGGGCCTTGAACGGCCGCACTGCAAAACAATCCCTAGAGCCAGCCTTGAATACAAATTTATTGTGTTTCAATCCAAACTAGTCTGATGACTTGTGAACACCCCTACTCAATTTTGAATCAAGATTAAAATTTATAAACTTCAGATTGATTGAATATTGATATATCCACATACCAGCCATCTGAAATTGTTTTATTAGTGACCTACCGGGAACGGGGCTTGAAGTAAATGGAATGTGAAAAAATAGTCAGATAACGAATTAGGAAAAGCAAATTAAAGTCGAAAGAATCTAAAAAAAAAAAATATTGCAGAAGAATTTAAAAACTAAAACAAAGGGAGACGAAAGTACATGCTTAATTTTACCAACTTTTACTATCTCTTATCTTATTTTAATATTACACTTAGGATAATACAGTTTCAATAATACAAAACAAGAGAAACTTTCTTGAAAAAGACAGAAGAGTTTCTCCTTATTCTAACACACTCCATTCAGTAAAGGAACTACTCATGCATGAGATGAACAAGTCACACCAACATTACATTACTATAATTCACACTCTATGGCCCTCTAGCTAGCTTTAGCTCAAATTGAATGCTCATGGTCTTACCCTCTTCTGAAGGAACTATTATTTCTAGATAAAGTTCTCATTCTCAACTTCTTCCTAGCATTCTGAATATAATCTGAAAAAGGGTCTCTTTCGTTTTCTTTGTTGTTGTTGTTGGTACCATTAGCCACATCTGAAGGTGCTGCAGGGTAACTCTGCTCCTCATTGCAACCAATGTTTGACTTGTTCTTGATTTTAAACTTAGTATGTTGAATGAAATTGGAGAAAGTGTGATCATCACATAGTGGTTTCTCTTTCTCACCTTGTTGTTCTGTTGGGTAGGCCCAAAGACTCACCACCTCTGGCTTTGTTGAGACTTTCCTTTGCTTTGAAACAACATAGTGCGGTTGTGGTTGTTCCATTGAAGCAACCATTGGTCTCTGGCCACTATGTGCCTTTGAGATTGCTGAGTTTTTATTCCCCATTGAGTTCACAAATAGGTTTTGAGGTGTTTAGAGTGAAGGGGTTTTTGGATGGCCTTGGCTTTTAGTGTCAAATAGGTTTGAGCTAAGAAGATTATGGGTTAAGCGCAATTTGCAAGACATGCAAATGCTTGGTTTTATAGTGAAAGAAGAGAAGATAGGTTTGCAAAAGCCATCATATTAAGATAAGATTCTTGATCGAGACCAATGTGAGAGCCTTTCTATTTTTTTACTGTCCTTTGAACATAATTGTTGGGAATATGCATGAGGAGTTGAGGACCGTTTCCCCGAAGATGTATATGTCCCATTCTAGCTTTTTACAATTTTACATTATCCGGGCTTTGATACTAAGTGTTCAATCAAGTAACCAAAAAACCAAGTGCTCTGAAAAAAACTAAAGATTTTCTATTACGCTGTGGATATGATAAGATTAGAAGGAAACTTTTAACTATATTTTTTAAAAATCAGGATGTAGTTGTATTAATTTTTATAATTTAATTTATTATACAAAAACACAACATTAGTAATATATAACCAACATGGTGTGACATGGTTGGTAGACAACTTTGTCTCTTAAGCATATGGTTAGGAGTTTCTATCCTTGGCCCGTATTAATGGAAAAACATTTGTTGAAAGAGATCAATCCTAAGAGATTTTAGTACCTCGAGAAATTACTCATTGACTTTCGGCCGAGAGATACACATAATTTATTTCAAAGTGCATATCTAATTTATTTAAAAAAAAAATTATTTTTTGAAAAAATAATTGTTTTGCAAAATTAACCTAAAACAAACACATTTAATTTAATAAAAAAATCTTTATAAAATAGTGTAATATGATTATACTATAATATTTTAATCATAGGAAACTAATTATTTCGTGATAAAACAATTTAGAGAAAATAATGTAGAAAAAAAAAAACACCTTAGTAATTAGTAAAAGAATTCAGAATTTACGGTTGGGTCGTGTTGGCCGGCAGCATAAAGTAAAGAATGTCAGTATATTATCACAAAGAACACAACGAACGTACGTAATCAAAAGCTTTCGGTATTATGTCATGTTTTTATTTTCACACCGTAGATTCCATTGTTTGTAGGTACTCACATAGTTCCTTCCACCTCAATTAGATTAGATATTATGGTCATCTTCCACAGTTTTACGAGTTTTTCTTCTTTTTTTGAGTCAAAAGTTCAGCCGTTCAATATTGGATTTTCCATCGCTTTAAGAAACCATCTTCTTGGATTTTTCACATCAATATTACGGTAAATTTTATGCAATAAGAAAAATCAGTTGATATTTATCTTCTTAGTAAAATAAACATATTCAATTTTCAGATCCTTATGTAATTTGATTGACACAAAAAGCCTTATAGAGTAAATTCATTGATACTTCTATAAGCTTTTTGTGTCAATAATACTCAACCAAATCCTACTAAATTGTTTTTCAAACCGGTCATTCAAGCTATTATGATAAATTTTATGAACTATATAAAAAATCAAAGTTGAAGAATATCAACAAAGCTTGTCACAAATGTCAAAATTAAGAAATGTCATCTATTGTTGTAAAGCTTATCATGTACCAAAACTCATTCATAGCATAATGCCAATATATTATTACTTTCAAAGTACCAAAATCATGTTCTACATTAATATATTATTTTTACCAAAATTAAGCTATACTATAAATATGGTAATGTCTTATATTTAGTGTGCTCAATAACAGATTGAACAAAAGAATATTAAATTTAAAATATATATGTTATTAATATGATAATGTTTTTAACTGGTTAAGGCATAAATTCAAATTAACAGGTTGAACAAAATAATATTAAATTAACAATCTAATTTAATAAAGGGTAATAACAGTGGGAGAAAACTTATACTATGTAGATCAACAAAATATTATAGAGACTAAAACAAAAAGTATATATATATATATATATATATATATATATATATATATATATATATATATATATATATATGACAATGGGTAGAGTTTATATAGGATAGTATATATAGTACCTATCCGCACATCCGCGTTTAAAAAAAAAAACCACATTTCCAACCCCATACCCATGCGGATAACAACTTTAATATCCATCTCCATACCCGTTAGATACCTATATATTTGTACACATTGGCGAATCTAGAAATTTTCTTTAGTGAGGGTAAGAAATAATTTATAATATTTTCAAAAAACAAAATATCACAAGCTTTTACAAAATACATAATGTCATAACAAAAGAAATTCAAAATACTTAAGCTTCTACAAATTACAATTGTCCTCTACGTATTTTCATACTTTGAAAATATTCTATGATTTTTTCATTGTCAATACTATAAAAAATTAAAAAGACAAAGTAGTAAAATTCGTATCAATTTATTCTCTTTTTTTTATTTATCATATTTTTTACATTCATTTTAAAAAAATTATCATACAGGGCAATACATATTTTTTTATGGAGGCAATTTTTTTTACTATACATATACAAATAAAAAAGAAAATTCTTGTGGGGGCAATTGTCCCCACACCCTAATACATGGATCTGCCAGTGTTTGTACGCACACCTGCTAACTACCACATTTTTTAAATGGAAAGTTGTGGCAAAAAATTCTAAGATTTTAGGTAAAATTGAATCTATCCTAGCTTTAGGGTGCAACAACTCATTGCCATGTACATTGTCAGATTGATCTTTCTTGCTTGGACAATTCCTGTTTCCTTTCCTGTAATTCTTCTCCACGCCTTTTTCTTTCCTGTGTTCTTCTCTATACATCTTTTTTTCCCGCTTGAGCTTCATCCCCTCTCGTCTAGGTTAGCTTCCCCAGAGTTGTATTTTGCACCTATTTCTTTTCCCCCTTGAGTTTCTTCTCCTTCGTTGCATCTTACATTCCTTGTTATTCTTCTTCGCAACTCTTTCTCCCACAAAAAAAAAATGAATTTTTTTTGCTTAATTGCATTTTTACCCACAACTTTTTACTTTTTGGAGTATTTTACCCCCAACAAATTAATTTGGTGCATTTTACCCCTAACTTATTAAAAAAAACTTGAAAATTTTATCTTCTACTGACATAAGTATAAAAGGTGGGAGTAAAATTCACCAAACAATAAAAATTTGGGGGTAAAATTCCCCAGAAAATAAAAAGTTGGGGGTAAAATTCCCCAAAAAGTGAAAAAATTAAGGGTAAAATTAACCAAAAAGTAAAAAGTTAGAGGTAAAAAATACAATTATTTTAGCATGACACATCAGCAAAACGATGAAAGGTAAAATTTGCAAGTTTGTTAAAAAGTTGGGGGTAAAATGTGCCAAATTAATTTGTTGGAGGTAAAATTTGCCAACAATTAAAAAGTTGGGGGTAAAAATTATAATTAAGCCTTTTTTTTTCTTTCCCTTTTTGATGCCTCCTCTTCATAGAATGCTCATTGTTTCTCTAATAGCACAACTAAATTCTGATACAAAATTAACCCTTTACTAAACAGAATTAACCACTCCTACTAACAAAATTATTCTATTAACCATTCATTTAATAGAATTAACCACTCCCACTAAAAGAGTTAGCCCACTTTGAATTACCCTGCAACATTATCCCTTAATTCAAAGTTTCCAAAAACATCACATTCAACATTCTTCTTAACTCTTTTAATTTACCACTCTTCATTTTAAACCATTACCACAAGACTCCATTATTATAGTACTACATCCCAAAAGGGGATTAATCAAGAAATTTATAGAATGAGTACAAGGTGCAAACTAATAGGGGATTATTTCAGCAACATCTACCTTTAAGACATTCAAATTGAATAGTGGGAAGATGAACCTTACATAGAATAAAGAAGAAAGGAACAACTTCATCAATCGTCAAGGATGCAATGGCAATGACGGTTCGTGTTTCCTTCCCCTAAGTTGTTCTTCTCTGCACTCCTTCTTTCCTGCTACCACTTAGCGATTTCTCTTTGTTTTCTTCTTCGCACCTCCCTTTCCTATTTGCAAATAAGAAACCCCAGCAAATAAAATATACATGTTTAGTTATAACCCATAGATGAACAACCACAAAACTTCAATCATACCAATGCACATGTCCAACCCTTGAAGACTCAATGCGCACCTAACATAGGTATAGGGTTCTAATGTTTAAATGGGGAAAAAGAGTTTATCATATGCTATTACAACTCCCTCAAACAATAACACACCCTTTATCAAATGGAACAAAAATCTCAATTGAGAACGAAAGCAACCAATAAGAAACTCAAGAACGACAACGTACGACGAAAGAAAGAAAAAGAGAAAAAAAGATGAACATGAAAAGAAGAGAAATCAAACTTGAATAGAGTTATTCCATCGTTCACAATGTTGAAAGTGGAACATGGAAGTCAATGCTGGAAGTCGATAGAGGAAGTGGAAGTGAAAACACACGAATGAGATGGAATGCTACGTAACCTCAACGAGCCAATTTTTGTTTTTGATTTCAAATTTCTTTTATTTTTAATTTTTCTTTTATTAAATATTAAATAATTAAATAATATTTTAACCCATGTCACTGGGTGTCCCAAGGGTGTTTTTACTATTTAGTGGTTTGTGTATCACCACTCTATTTACATGTACTACTTCATTCATTAATAATACTCATATTATTCTACCAAGAATATTTAGTGTAACATTATGTGAGATTATATTGACTTAATCAATCATAATTGTAACAACACCTCTCATTTCTCTCTATCTCTTTCTTCTTATCACATCATAAACCCTATTATACCTATAATTTTCTTTTTTTTCCTCTCTCTCACTAGGTATAGCATAACATTGTGGATGTATACTAAACATTTTTCTTTTAATAATACACAACAAGAGAAACTTTCTTGAAAAAGACAGAAGAGTTTCTCCTTATTCTAACACACTCCACTCAGCAACGAAGATTAAAGGCACAACACGTACATGAGATGAACAAGTTACCGACATAACATTACTTACTAATCCACATTCTATGACGCTCTAGTTAGCAATAGCTCAAATTGAATATCGTGGTCTTACCCTCTGCTGAAGGAACTATTGTTCCTGGGTAAAGTTCCCCACTTCTCCCTAGTATTCTGAATAAAATCTGGAAAAGGGTATCTTTCGTTGTCCTTCTTGTTGTTGTTGGTACCATTAGCCACATTTGTAGGTGCAGGGTAACTCTGCTCCTCATCACAACCTACGTTTGACTTGCTCTTGATTTTATACTTAGTACGTTGAATGTAATTGGAGAAAGTGTGATCATCACATAGTGGTTTCTCTTTCTCACCTTGTTGTTCTGTTGGGTAGGCCCAAAGACTCACCACCTCTGGCTTTGTTGAGAGTTTCCTTTGCATTGAAACAACATAGTGTGGTTGTGGCTCTATTGAAGCAACCTTTGGTCTCTGGCCACTATGTGCCTTTGAAATTGCTGAGTTTTTATTCCCCATTGATATAAAAGTTGTTGAGTTCACAAACTTTGCGAGGGATCACTAGTTTTAGGTGTTTAGAGTGAAGGGATTTTGGATGGCCTTGGCTTTTAGTGTCAAATAGGTTTGAGCTAAGAAGACTATGGGTTAAGCGCAATTTGCAAGACATGCAAATGCTTGGTTTTATAGTGAAAGAAGAGAAGATAGGTTTGCAAAAGCCATCTTATTAATTAAGATAAGAATCTTGACCGAGACCAATTTGAGAGCCTTTCTATTTTTTTTTTCTATCCTTTGAACATAATTGTTGGGAATATGCATGAGGACCGTTTGCCCGAAGATGTATATCCCATTCTAGCTTTTTACAATTTTACATTATCCGGGGTTTGATACTAAGTGTTCAATCAAGTAATCAAAAAACCAAGTGCTCTGAAAAAAAGCTAAAGATTTTCTCCTAGATTACGCTGTGGCTATGATAAGATTAGAAGGAAACTTTTAACTAGATTTTTTTGAAAATCAAGATGTAGTTGTATTAATTTTTATAATTTAATTTATTATATAAAAACACAACATTAGTAATATATAACCAACATGATGTGACATTGTTAGTAGTCAGTAGATAACCTTATCTCTCAAGCATATGGTTAGAAGTTTCAATCCTTGGCCTGTACGTATGAAAAAAATCTGTTGAAAGATATTAACCTTTAAATGGATTTCAGTACCTCGAAAAATTACTCATTGACTTTCGGCCGAGAGATACACATAATTTATTTCAGAGTGCATATCTAATTTATTTCAAAAAATAATTTATTTTTTGTTATTTTTTGAAAAAATAATTGTTTTACAAAATTAAACTAAAACAAACACATTTAATTTGATAAAAAAATATTTATAAAATAGTTAATATGATTATTATACTATAATATTCTAATCATAGGAAACTAATTAATTATTTCGTGATAAAACAATTTGGAGAAAATAATGTAGAAAAATAACACCTTAGTAATTACTAATTAGTAAAAGAATTCAGAATTTACGGTTGGATCGTGTTGGCCGGCAGCATAAAGTGAAGAATGTCAGTATATTATCACCTCACAGGGCATTCACAAAGAACACAACGAACGTACGTAATCAAAAGCTTTCGGTATTATGTCATGTTTTTGTTTTCACACCGTAGATTCCATTGTTTATCGGTACTCACATAGTTCCTTCCACCTCAATTAGATATTAGGCTTAAATGTAATTTTAATTCTCTTGTTTTAAATAATAAGTAATTTTGGTTCTCCAGTCTTAAAATTGAGACATTTAATCTCTCTATTTTGCATAATCCACAATTTTAATCCCTTGTTTTAAAATTGAGAAATTTAGTCTCCTAATTTTGTAAAATCCGTAATTTTGATTCTTCTGTCGAATTGGAAGCATTGATCGTTAAGAGAATAGTGTTGACCCTAACGTGATCCAAATATAGTGATATGACACAAGATTATTTGTTTAGCTTTTTTAATTATTTTAAATACTGAATAGATAAATTGATGGAAAATATATTTTAAAAAAAAAGGTAAAATTGAGTCCTAATCTGAAAAGGCTTAATTACCAAATTAGTCCCCAAATTATTTTAAAAACTTCAATTTGGTCCCCAAATTTTAAAATGCGTCAATTTGGTCCCCAAATTTTTAAAAATATATCAATTTGGTCTTTTCCGTCCAATTGGAGTTGATGTCGTTAATAATTTGAGACCAGATTGGCAAGGCTTGTCTAGTTTTCTTGCTTATTGGGATATTTTAGCCTTTAACAGCGTCACTTTGGTCCCAAATTATTAACGGCGTCAACTCCAATTGGACGGAAATGACCAAATTGATGCATTTTTAAAAATTTGGGGACCAAATTGACGCGTTTTAAAATTTGGGGACCAAATTGAAACATTTTAAATAATTTGGGGACAAATTTGGTAATTAAGCCATCTGAAAATCATGAGTCTTAATCTTTTATTTTAAACTAGTCGCACGTCACTGAAGCACATGTCACGTCGTAGTCAACGTTAATTTTTTAACGGTCAACTATTCTAATTAGACGAAAGGATCAAAATCACGGATTTTACAAAATTGGGAGGGCTAAATGTCTCAATTTTAAAATAGAGGGACTAAAATTACGGATTGTGCAAAATAGGAGGACTAAATGTCTCAATTTTAAAACAGAAACTAAAATTGCAGATTATGCAAAATAGGGGGACCAAAATTGCATTTAAGCCTAGATATTACGGTCATCTTCCACTGTTTTATGAGTTTTTATTTTTTTTTATTATTATTACGATCATTCTGATATATCTATTTTTTCATTTTAGTCCCTATAATATGTAGATCAACAAAATATTATAGAGACTAAAAGGAAAAAATAGATATATATTAGATGAGTAAAACAAATTAACAAGGACCAAAACTATAAAAAGAAATTTTACAGGAACCAAAAGTCAAACAAAATTTTTTTTAGGGACCAAAAACAAAATACGACTATATTTCTAGAACTAAAAACATATTTAAGTCTATTATTAATGAGTAATTTTAATCTCAATTCGTATGGGTCGGGTATATTCAGTGCTTACTAAAAACATATTTAAGTCTATTATTAATGAGCAATTTTAGTCTCGATTTGTATGGGTCAGGTATATCCAATGCTTAGTTGAGTTGATGGTTAAAGACAAATGACTTACCAAGACAATCATTTATTAGGTATAACCCTCAATTACCAAATGACAATGGATAGGGTCTACGTAGGATAGTATATATAGTACCTATCTCCATACCCGCCTTTTAAAAACAAAAAAAAACATATCCAACCCCATACCCACACAGATAACAACTTTAATATCCATCTCCATACCCGTTGGATACCTATATATTTGTAGGTAGTGGCGAATCTAGAAATTTTCTTTTGAGGGGGTAAGAAATAATTTATGTTACCTTTTAGTCCTTGCAATTTAGCACTTTTTTATTTTTCGTCATTGCAAACTTTTTTTTTTTTGTTTTGGTCATTGCAAATTATGTTTATTTTGTTTTTCGTCCTTAAAGTGGTTTAGATAACGCTTTTCTTATTGTTCAAAATGTTTTTTCAGTGTTCAAAGCACTATTTAAACCTCTTTAAGGACGGAAAATAAAACAAACATAATTTGCAAGGACTAAAACAAAAAAAAATTGCAAGGACGAAAAACAAAAAAGTGTTATATTGCAAGGACTAAAAAGGTATTTAAGCCAATAATTTATAATATTTTCAAAAAACAAAATATCACAAGCTTTTACAAAATACATAATGTGATGACAAAAGAAATTCAAAATACTTAAGCTTCTACAAATTACAATTGTCCTCTACGTATTTTTATACTCTGAAAATATTCTATGATTTTTTCATTGTCAATACTATAAAAAATTAAAAAGACAAAGTAGTAAAATTTGTATCAATTTATTCTCCTTTTTTATTTCTCATATTTTTTACATTTATTTAAAAAAAATTATCTTACGGAAGCAATACGTATTTTTTTATGGAGGCAAATTTTTTTTTATTATACATATACAAATAAAAAAAGAAAATTCTTGTGGGGGCAATTGTCCCTACACCCTAATACATGGATCTACCAGTGTTTATACGCACACTTGCTAACTACCACATTCTTTAAATGGAAAGTTGTGGTAAAAAAATTCAAAGATTTTAGGTAAAATTGAATCTCTCCTAGCTTCAGGGTGCAAATGTTCATTGTAAGGTTGATCTTTCTTGCTTGGGCAATCCATGTTTCCTTTCCTGTAATTCTTCTCCACGCCTTTTTCTTTCCCGTGTTCTTCTCCATATATCTTTCTTTCCCGCTTGGGTTTCATCCCTTCTCATCTAGGTTAGCTTCCCCAGAGTTGTATTTTGCACCTATTTCTTTTTCCCTTGTTATTCTTTTTCGCAACTCTTTCTCAAACAAAAAATTAAGTTTTTTTTTTCTTTCCCTTTCTGATACCTCCTCTTCATAGAGTTCTCCTTATTTCTCTAATAGCATAACTCAACTCTGATACAAAATTAACCCTTTACTAAATAGAATTAACCACTCCTACTACAAAATTATTCTATCAACCATTCACTTAATAGAATTAACCACTCCCACTAAAAGAGTTAGCCCACTTTGAATTACCGTGCAACATTATCCCTTAATTCAAAGTTTCTAAAAACATCACATTCAACATTCTTCTTAACTCCTTTAATCTACCACTCTTCATTTTAAACCATTACCACAAGACTCCATTATTATACTACATCCCAAAAGGGGATTAATCAAGAAATTTATAGAATGAGTACAAGGTGCAAACTAAAAGGGGATTATTTCAACAACATCTACCTTTAAGACATTCAAATTGAATAGTGGGAAGATGAACCTTACATAGAATAAAGAAGAAAGGAACAACTTCATCGATCATCAAGAATGCAATGGCAATGACAGTTCATGTTTCCTTCCCCTGAGTTGTTCTTCTCTGCACTCCTTCTTTCCTGCTACCACTTAGGGATTTCTCTTTGTTTTCTTCTTCGCACCTCCCTTTCCTCTTTGCAAATAAGAAACCCCAGCAAATAAAATATACATGTTCAGTTATAACCCAAAGATGAACAACCACAAAACTTCAATCATACCAATGTACATGTCCAATCCTCGTGAGACTCAATGTGCACCTAACATAGGTCTATGGTTCTAATGTTCAAATGGGAAAAAAGAGTTTATCAGATGCTACTACAACTACCTTAAACAATAACACACCCTTTATCAAATGGAACAAAAATCTCAATCGAGAATGAAAGCAACCAATAAGAAACTTAAGAATGACAATGAACGACGAAAGAACGAAAAAAGTGGAAAAAAGATGAACACAAAAAGAAGAGAAATCAAACCTGAATAGAGTTCTTCAATCGTTCACCATGTTGAAAGTGGAACATGGAAGTTAATGCCGGAAGTCGATAGAGGAAGTGGAAGTAAAAACACATGAATAAGATGGAATGCTTCGTAACCTCAACGAGCCAATTTTTGTTTTTTATTTCAAATTTATTTTATTATATATTAAATAATAAAATAATATATTTTAAACCATGTCACTGGGTGTCCCAAGGGTGTTTTTATTGTTTGGTGGTTTGTGTATCACCTCTCTATTCACATGTACTACTTCATTCATTAATAATACTCATAGTATTCTGCCAAGAATATTTAGTGTACACTCTAACGAGAACGGGGCTTGAAGTAAATGGAATGTGAAAAAAATAGTCAGATAACGAATTTGGAAAAGCAAATTAAAGTCAGAAGAATTAAAAAAATATATATTGCAGAAGAATTTAAAAACTAAAACAAAGGGAGACGAAAGTACATGCTTAATTTTACCAACTTTCACTATCTCTTATCTTATTTTAATATTACACTTAGGATAATACAGTTTTAATAATACAAAACAAGAGAAACTTTCTTGAAAAAGACAGAAGAGTTTCTCCTTATTCTAACACACTCCATTCAGTAAAGGAACTACTCATACATGAGATGAACAAGTCACACCAACATTACATTACTATAATCCACACTCTATGGCCCTCTAGCTAGCTTTAGCTCAAATTGAATGCATGTTCATGGTCTTACCCTCTTCTGAAGGAACTATTATTTCTGGATAAAGTTCTCATTCTCAACTTCTTTTTAGCATTCTGATTATAATCTGAAAAAGGGTCCCTTTCGTTTTCCTTGTTGTTGGTACCATTAGCCACATCTGCAGGTGCTGCAGGGTAACTCTGCTCCTCATTGCAACCATTGTTTGTGATGCTCCTGATTTTATACTTAGTACGTTGAATGTAATTGGAGAAAGTGTCATCATCATATAGTGGTTTCTCACCTTCTTGTTCTGTCGGGTAGGCCCAAAGACTCACCACCTCTGGCTTTGTTGAGTGTTTCCTTTGCATTGAAACAACATAGTGTGGTTGTGGTTGTTCTATTGAAGCAACCTTCGGTCTCTGACCACTATGTGCCTTTGAAATTGCTGAGTTTTTATTCCCCATTGATATATAGAATAGAGGTTGTTGAGTGCACAAACTTTGCTGGTTTTGAGATGTTGAGAGAGAAAGGGGTTCGGCAGGCCTTGGAGTGTTTTGGTGTCAAATTGGTTTTAACCTGAGAAGATCGATTATGGGTTAAGCACAATTTGCAAGAGGTGAAGAAACTTGGTTTTATAGTGTGTAGCCAGGCGTGAAAAGGAAAGATAGGTTTGCAGAAGCTATCTTGTTAATTAAGATAAGATTCTTAGCCAGACAAATGTGAGACTTTCTTTTTTTCTTTAACATTATCCTTTGAATATGGTTGTTGGGGATATGAGGACTGCTTCCCTAATGAAGTATTGTCCCATTCTAGCATTTCCAATTTTATACTTCTCCGGTTTTTTTTTTTTTTTTTTTTTTTCTGGATCAAAGACCACGGTTGTCCCCCAATCCACTGGATCAGAGACTAATCTCACTCGCGGTGCATGACTGCCATTGCCTAAGGAAATTTTGCACACGAAGATAATCAAACACAAGTTCTCCTGCTAAATAGATCATTTTCCATATGTAAATGCAACATAACCTTACACTATCAACCTTATGAGTTATTCTCTCCAGGCTTTGATAGGAAGTATTCAATCAAATAATAAGAACCATCATGTCATCATTGATTTAAGTGAAATTCGATTCAAATTCTTTAAATGAAGTCTTGGGTTTGTCTCTTGTGAATGAAAAAATAAATGTAGACAGGAAGGATGACTTTATTGAAATTGACCTAATGCTTTCCAGGTGAAAATTAATCATGAATAAAGCCGATAGATAATTCACCCCAATAACGTGATAACTTGAAAATGATCAATTAATTAAAAACCAAGTCATGTTCTGAAGAACAAGTAAAGATTTTATTGTACATTACGTTGTGGCTCTGATATGATTAGGACAATTTTTGACTTGATTTTCTAAGAATGAAGATGCAGTTGTATTAATTTTTATAATTAAATTAGACTTTTAAAAATATAAAATTCTCAGTAAATTTGTCTACACGAATGATTAAAATTATTATATAAAAATACAATTAACATTAGTTATTTTTTATTTGTTTCTATAACATTTTTATTTCACTCTATTTTTCTTTTCTTTTCAATTTAATCCAATATAATAATTGTGGAGGCTTTTAATCATAAAAAATGTCAATTGTCATGGTTTTTTTATCGCCTAATTGACAAATAAGACTATATTCAAACAAAATAATAATAATAATAATCAACGACAAAAATGAACTGAAAGAAAGTTAGAGAAACACAAAATAAGTTAGAAGATTAAAATACTAATTTTGTAATACATATAGTATGAGGGATTAAGTGTGAATATAATTTCTTTAAAAAAATTTCCTTTTTTTATCATCTTTTGAGACATCTCTATAAAAATAATTATTTTGTCAAAATTAAACTAAAACAATCAAATTTTAATTTGATAAAAAAAATATTTTGGAACATAGATAAAAAAATATTTTGTGATAAAATAATTTAGAAAAAATAATATATATAGAAACATCTTAGTATTTTGGGAGAGAATTGAGGATTTACGTAAGGTTGGGATTGGGTTGGCCGGCAGCATAAAATGAATTTCAGTTTATCTATCACCTCCCCCCTCAACAAAGAACCCAATGTTTTCATCACATCGTAGATTCCATGTTTTATTCGGTATTCTCTTAGTTCCACTTCTATTTGTTATTTATGGTCATCTTTTACCGTTCTACGAGTTTTTCTTCTTTTTGAGTCAAGTTCAACTTCGCTTTAAATATCCATCTTCTTATTTGCTTTTGACATCAACATTACTGATTAACAACCCTATTCCAAAGTTCTCAATTATATGTACCTTTTGAAAGCTAGGAAGTCGGTCTCCTCAACATTCAAACTTTTTCTTTTTTCTTTAATTTCAGTCCAGATTCGTACGGGTCAGGTATATCAATTACTTAGCTGACTTAACAGTTTTTTTCTTAGGTCAGAGACCATGGGTGTCCCTTAATCCACTGCGTCAGAGATTAATTCTGCTCGCAATGCGTGGTTGCCGCTGGTCCAAGGAAATTTTGCACACAAAGAGAATCAAACACAGGTTTTCATATAAATAGATTGTTCCCCCACATGTGATTGCAGTAGGGACTTACACCACTACGTCAACCCCATGGGTTAGCTGACTTAATAGTTGAAGACGAATGACTTACAAAAATAATGTATTAAGTATAACCCTTCTCTACATTAATATGGAGGGAATTGCCATTAATCCTTCCATATCACCCATTAAGTTATTACCATCGTTATATTGCTCAATAGAGGAGTGCTAACAACATACTCCTTCCAACACACACTCTATCATTGATTGAAATTTATTGAAAACTACAAAATTAGAAGAGAGAGTCATTAAATAACAAGTGAGAGCCATAAAAATTTGTGATTTTCAATCAATTTTAACCAATAATGGAGAGTGTATTCAAAAGAGTGTGATAGAGAGTGTGTTGCTAGCATTTCTCTTGCTGAATATTAGTTTTCTACACTCAAAAGGCTGATAATATTCTAACAAGAACATTTAGTTTACGCCATGTGGCATTATATTGATTCAATTAACTATAATTATACCAAAAAAATAAATAGATTTTTAGAAAATAAAACTTTATAACTAAAAAACAAGTAAATTTTCTCTTTTGAATATATAACTAAAATTTGCATGTAAATGAAGTAAATCTCAACAAATATAATAGGTAAAGATCTCACTAAAGAACTTCATACATAAAATGGAAACAAAATCTATTTCGTATTCGAAGGTGTTATACAACCTAAACAATAAGTACCCAAATAACATAAGATGACTAATGATTATTTTGGTATGTACTTATGATTCTAACTGTTGAATATACAATATTACACGACACACATTTTATGTCATCATTTCTACATTGGTTGTTTGAAAATTGATGTAGCAAATGGCACGATGACATTTTTGCAATTAAATGTAACTTGACAACAGTTATTTATAAACTGATGTAGAAAACATGTTTCTACATCAGTTCTAGTTTGAACCGATGATGAAGTAGAATTCTAACATCGGTTCAAATTTGAACTGATGTTGAATTGTTTTCATACTTAATAATTCGAACTCCTTCTCGCTCTAGCCTCATCTCCGTGCTCCTCACAAACCCTCAAAATCCTTAGTTTCTCTCTCGATTTCGCTGCCACCACGAACCCAATTCCTTCACCACCACCTTGCCGCCATCACGAACCCTAACCCCCCGCTACCACCTCGCCACCATCACGAACTAAAACTCCCACCATCGTCACCCTTACCAACCCAAACCCCCCACCACCACCTCGCCGCCACAAAGAACCCAAAACCCTCACCATCGTCGCCAGTACGAACCCAAACCCTCACCAAGTACTTGCAACAACGACAAGCAGTCGCAACAAGGACGGATCTTGATGCTTGCTAAAGCTAGGTATGAACTCTTCAAAATTGCTTCTGCCATTGCTCGAGCTTAGGTTTTCCATTCTTTCTTCACAAACCCTTGTCTCACGTGTTTGGGTGTTGCTGTAAGTACAAATTTGCAACTGCCGCCATTTTCGTTCTTTGGCATCAAGTATTTTGTAATTGTGTGATTTCTATAAGCCCTAGCTTTACTGGAGTTGAGGGTTGGGTTTTACAAGCTCCAAGGGTAAATTTTGTTAGGTTCTAAGACCTTGGACGATATCGAACCCCTCCTATTCGGTTTTGATGATAATAACTAAAGGATAAATTTTGAAGTATCTAATGATCTAGTTTGAGTGTTATAGGATTTACATCGTCCAATCCCGCAATGGTATTGTATCTCTCAAACCTGGACTCTATGTTTTAATAATGTGAGCGTCCAATTGTGTTTTATAAGAAACATACAGGCAGCGTCCAATGCTCCTTTGAGAACAAGCGTCCAACGCTTGAGTAACACTCACTGTGGTTACTATCTTTAAAATACGCTTTCTATAATATAAGGCAACGTTCACTATATCATATTTTAACATGCCATGATCTTTTCGAAAAGTATTGAACAGGAAAAGAAGAAGCTTCTCTCTGCAGAGAAAGTACAAGTAGAAGAGAGGCACTACGAGTACAGCTGTCACTTCCATCACTTCACTCTAAGTCAAAATGTGACAACGGCAATAAGCTACAGAAAGAATCGCTCTTGGAAAAGGAACAGAATCCTCAACGGATATCTTTCAACAAACTTCCTATATATAGAAGGATGAGCTCACGTATCAAAAAGACGAGAATTTGAAAAAGAGCAGAAACCCTGTCAAAACGACTGGACGACCATAAGCGAAAAAGAGCATTCATCTTAGCTTTGCTAAGCGAGTCTATACACACATACTTATTGTAATATCCTCTCATTGAGAGTTAATTTTTATTTACAATATCAAACAATATTGTTTGGAAAGCCAGGAGTGGCTTAGTGTTAAAGAATACTTGGTTTTTGTGTTTAATCTCAAGGGGAGATTAAGGGTGTGCCAGAAGTGGCCTAGAGAATACTTGTAGCCAGAAGTGGCAAAGTTAAGAATACTTGAATGTAATCAGTTTTGATTAGTAGAACCCTTCAAAAGTTTTTGAAGGAGAACTGGACGTAGCTCAGTTGAGTGAACCAGTATAAAACTACGTATTCTATTCACTCACCTTCTAGCTTACTTGCATTTCTTTTAAACTATCTCTTCAGCATACTACGAAAAAGTTTCTATACACCTTTTTATCCAAGTTTATCCATTACGTGTATTTAAATGAAAAAGAAGAAGAGTAGTTTCTTTGGACGGTTATTTTTAATCGACTGGACGATAGCTTGTTTTTTCTGTTTTACTAAACTTCGGTAAAACGAAAAGATACACTATCTTCACTCTAGCTAAAGTTTTCCAAAGAAAATTTAAATACACTATTCAACCCCCCTTCTAGTGTATTTCTCTACATTTCAGTTGGTATCAGAGCTCGACCTCTTGGGTTGAGTTCTTAACAGAACAGAGGAAAGATCCTGAGAAAGATGGAAAACGAAGGACAAGCTGTGAACAGACCACCACTCTTCAAGGGTGTCAAATATGACTACTGGAAACAAAGAATGATAGCATTCTTTGAATCTAGCCATATTGACATGTGGGAAGTTGTGGAGATGGGCGATTATATTCCGCTTGATGAAAGCCTCAACGAAATCCCAAAGGCTAGATGGACGGAAGAGCAAAAACAAAGATTTTATCTCAACTCCAGAGCCAGAAACATCATCATGTGTGCACTAAGCAAACAAGAATACAACAAGGTGCACAGTCTCAAAAGCGCAAAACAAATGTGGGACACTCTTGCATTAACATATGAGGGTTCCACTCAGGTAAAACGTAACAAACTCAGTCTCCTTACTCGTCAATATGAGTTGTTTAGTATGGAAGAAAACGAGGACATACAAAGTATGTTTGGACGGTTTCAAACCATATTAAATGAACTTAGAGCACATGGTAAAGATTATAATAACTATGAACATATTGACAAAATTCTAAGAAGTTTGCCTAGGAAATGGAGACCACAGGTTACAGCTTTGAGAACAAAGAAGGAACTGGACGATATGTCCTTAGAAGAACTTGTGGGAACCCTCAAGGTGCATGAACTAGAACTGCATCAAGATAATGATGGTAAGAAAAACAAGTCTCTGGCGCTCAGCGTCCAGAAGCCAAGGAAAGCATCATCATCCAAAGCCATGCAAGCTGAAACATCATCAGACGAACAATATGAAGATGATGACTCAGACGAAAATGATGAACTATCCTTTATATCCAAAAGGATACATTCTATGTGGAAAAAGAAAGGTGGATCCAGATGGAGAAACCTGAAGAGGAAAGACTTCAAAGAAAAGAAGGAGAAGAGTCCAATTATATGCTACGAATGCAAAAAGCCAGGACACTTCAAATCAGAGTGCCCAGATCTTGACAAAAGCAAGGACAAGAAGAAGAAATTCTTCAGCAAAGGAAAGGGCAAGAAAGTTCTGATGTCCACATGGGAAGATCTGGACGATGACTCATCATCGGACGAGGGAGAAGAGGAGGAAGCACACATATGTCTGATGGCGGACACCTCAACTGACTCTTCAGAGCCAGAAGAAGAAGATGAGGTAGATTTTAATGACTTAGATTCAATTCAAGAAGCTTATCATGAATTACTTTCAAATTCTTCTATCTTGTCAAAAGCCTATAGAACTTTAAAGAAATCATCCAAATCACTTTCAAAAGAAAAAGAAGCTTTAGAAGAAAATGTTAGACAACTGAAAAGTGAAAAGGAAGATTTACAAGAAAAGTTTACAGAGCTCTCAAGGCAAAATGAAACTACAAATATGGAGAGGCGAGCTCTCTGGAATGATGCTGCTCAAGCCTATGAATCCTATGAGGATTCAAGGGATAGAGAAAGGAATCTTTCCATAGAGGTTCGAAATCTCAATGCAGAAAATAAAAGGCTAGTTGAGAAGCTTCTGAAAGTTGAAGCAGATACTTCCTTAAGAGGTCAACCACATGATATTGTAAAACTTCATGAAGAGATTGACAGCCTAAAGAAGGATCTGTCAAACTTTGTCAAGGGCTCGGACAACCTAAAAAAAACTTTTAAAATATGAAGGTTGTAAGAGACCAAATGACAGGTCAGGACATGGATACAAGGGAAAGAAATATATTCATGATGAAGAAACAGATGTTTGCTACTTCTGTGGGAAACCTGGACATATAATGTCCAAATGCAGACACCTGCCTAAGAGGGGAACATTCAACACCCTTCGAGCTAACAAAAAAGGACCCAAGTTAATCTGGGTACCTAAGGATAAAATTGTTTCTGTTGCAGACATGCTTAACAGCAGGAAAGAAACTCCAATCATGGTACCTGGACAGTGGGTGCTCACATCACATGACGGGAGAAAGGTGTATGTTCCAAAGCCTCCTACCCAAGACTGGTGGGACAGTCACTTTTGGAGGGAATCAGAAAGGGATGATAGCTGGCGTAGGTAAGATTGGTATACCACCCTATCCCTGTATTGATAACGTTCTTTATGTTAAAGGTCTTAAACATAATCTACTTAGCATAAGTCAATTATGTGACAGTGGATATGATGTTGCCTTTAACAAAGGTGAATGTACAGTCAAAAACTCTGATGGATCCCTTCTCTTTACTGCAAAGAGGCAAGGCAATCTGTATAAGATTAAACTTGGGGAACTATCAAGTCAAAATGTATCTTGCCTAGTTTCTGTACAAGAAAATCATTGGTTATGGCATAAAAAACTTGGTCATGCAAGCTTGAGGTTAATCTCAAAGCTGAACAGGCACAGCCTCGTAAGAGGACTACCAAGTATGTCATATAAAGATGATCTTCTTTGTGAAGCTTGTCAGAAAGGGAAACAAGTGAAAAATTCTTTTCAAAGTAAAAACATTATTTCCACTTCTAGACCACTAGAGCTGTTACATATTGATCTGTTTGGACCCACAAGAACAGCCTCGGTAAATGGTAAAAGATATGGGTTAGTTATAGTGGACGACTATACTAGATGGACATGGGTCTTATTCCTATCCCACAAAGATGAGTCCTTTAAGGCCTTTTATAATCTCTGCAAAAGAGTTCAAAATGAAAAAGGAGTATGCATTGCTTCAATCAGAAGTGATCACGGGGGTGAATTCGAAAATGAAAGTTTTCAAAGGTTCTGTGAGGATAATGGTATCCTTCACAACTTCTCAACACCTAGAACACCACAACAGAATGGTGTAGTTGAGAGGAAAAACAGGTCACTTCAGGAGATGGCCAGAACCATGTTAAATGATAATTCAACCCCTAAACACTTCTGGGCTGAAGCAGTGAATACTGCCTGTTATTTACAAAACAGAATCTATATAAGGCCGATATTGAAAAAGACTCCATATGAATTGTGGAAGGGTAGAAGACCCAACATATCTTACTTTCATCCATTTGGATGTCAATGTTTCATTCTGAACACTAAGGATAACCTGGAAAAATTTGATTCTAAGTGTGATGAAGGAACACTGCTTGGGTATTCTGAAACTTCAAAGGCGTACAGAGTCTATAACTCTAGAACCTTAGTCGTTGAAGAAGCTATCCATGTGAAGTTTAATGACAACAAGCCTGATAAGGAATTATCAGAGCTAGATAAATCATTTGCAGATATCAGACTGGACTATGCAAGTAAGTCATCAGATTCGTCCAAACATGATGTCTCAGTTGAAGAATCAAATACACTACTGGACCGTCCAGTCGAAGAACAAAGAGAACCAACTGGACGCAACTGGCAAATGAAGAAACATCATCCACAGGAGCAAATCATTGGGGATCCAGAAGACAAAGTCAAAACCAGATCTTCACTTCAACGACAGCAAAGTCATGCAGCATTCATATCTCAAATAGAACCTAAGACTGTGGACGATGCCTTAGAAGATGAAGGTTGGGTCAAAGCAATGCAAGAAGAACTTGACCAATTTCAAAAGAACAATGTCTGGAAGCTAGTAGAACTCCCCAACGACAAAGAAGCAGTAAGAGCAAAGTGGGTGTTCAGAAACAAGCTGGACGAAGAAGGTAATGTTGTAAGAAACAAAGCAAGGTTGGTAGCAAAAGGTTACTCACAACAAGAAGGTATAGATTATACTGAAACTTATGCTCCTGTTGCACGTCTGGAGGCAATTCGCATTTTACTGTCATTTGCAGCTCATAGCAATATGAAGCTATACCAAATGGACGTAAAAAGTGCATTCCTCAATGGACTCATAAAAGAAGAAGTATATGTGGAACAACCCCCAGGATTTGAAAGTGATACTTTTCCAAACCATGTTTTTAAACTCAACAAAGCACTATATGGGTTGAAACAAGCTCCTAGAGCTTGGTATGAAAAACTCAGCACATTTCTGTCAGAAAATGGTTTTTCAAGAGAAAAAGTAGACACTACGTTGTTTCGCAAAGACTACTCTTCTGATTTTATTATTGCACAAGTATATGTTGATGATATCATATTTGGTGCCACTAATGAATCTCTCTGTGAAGATTTTGCCAAATTAATGCAAACAGAGTTCGAAATGAGCATGATGGGTGAGCTGAAATTCTTCCTTGGACTCCAAATCAAACAAACTGAAAAGGGAATATATATACATCAGACTAAGTATGTCAAAGAGCTACTAAAGAAGTACAAACTGGACGATGCAAAACCAATGAAAACTCCTATGCATCCAACAACAGCTCTTGGACTGGACGACAACTCAAGGAAAGTAGATAATACTCTATACAGAGGTATGATAGGATCTCTCCTGTATCTCACTGCGTCCAGACCTGACACAATGTTCAGCGTATGCCTATGTGGCAGATTTCAATCTGATCCAAGGGAAGTTCACTTAACTGCTGTTAAAAGAATCTTTCGATATCTTGCTGGAACCACTAACCTTGGGTTACATTTCAAAAGAGAGAAAGATTTCAGGCTAATAGGATATTGTGATGCTGATTATGCTGGAGATCGCATTGAAAGAAAAAGCACCAGTGGAGGATGTCACTTCATCGGTGGTAACCTAGTCTCCTGGATATGCAAGAAGCAAGGAACAATTGCTCTGTCCACTGCTGAAGCAGAGTACATCTCAGCTGCAAAATGCTGCTCTCAAATCTTGTGGATCAAGCATCAACTTGAGGACTACAACATAAATGAGAGTAACATTCCTATCTTCTGTGATAGTAAAGCTGCCATAAATCTCTCTAAAAATCCCATATTGCATTCAAGGGCTAAACATATAGAAATTAAACATCACTTTATAAGAGACCATGTCCAAAAGGGAACTGTGGAATTACACTTTGTAACCACAGATAATCAGCTTGCTGATATATTCACCAAACCCCTTATTGAAGACAAGTTAATCCTTCTGAGGGACAAACTTGGCATGGCCTCTGTAAAGGAATGATTAACATCTACATGATGCGTCCAATAACTTCATAGCGTCCAAAGGACATGTCGTCCAAAGAACACTAGAGTCATGCATATGTATTACATGCATTTCACTTAAAGTCCAACATATGGACGATGTCATTTTATCTTAGTCTTTTCTTCTGATTCAAATTAATAAAATGGATCGTTTTAAGGATAAGTATGAGCTAATACTCTATGCTGAGTCACCTAATTGGCGGTAACCGTACACAATTACCCACATCCTCTGCACGTCTCATCATGGCGGGTTTTATGGCGTCAGTTACTTTTTTTTCAAATATTCAAAAATA